>OV884014.1:105278077-106478077 GCA_930367205.1 Acanthosoma haemorrhoidale | reverse complement strand
TTCATTAAAGTCTTCGGTAACTTTAATTTTCATATTTAGGAAATCGCTTTTTTCTCACGTATCTTTATCTGGTTGATGAAAACTTAAGAATAAAAATTATTCTTAAAAATGTTCCTTTATATTTCCTTTTTTGACATACAAGTTGTAAATTTTTCTTAAGTTGAAATCAGAACTCAGGTATTTTCTGCTTGGATTTTCAGAACGCGTGTAATGGCTTTCATAGCGTGGGAAATTTTTTATATGATCTTTTACGGCATCCACTAGTTTCTCATTACTCTTTTTGCAAGATCCTTCCATTTTTCCACCTAAGTCTTTTCCTATTACCGTTGCTTTGAGAGCCCTATGTAGTCTGCCTATAGTTATATCGAATGTTTCTGTAAAGAACTTTTTATATACCACAATGCTTTCTTTTTCCATATTAAAAAAGTATTTACAACTACAATCTCTGGCTGATCTCTTAAAATTTCTACCTCGTCTTATTTTTATTGGCCAGCGTACGCTGAGTAAATGCGCACAAGAATGTATTTTGTTTTTTAAAATCTCCCAGTTCCCAAATAAATTAATACAGGATATTGGATCACTCTCTGTAATATTTACGAATCTAGCACACTTTCTTACATTTGAAATCCTTATTTTCGAATTTCTTAGCAGGAATAATATTTCCAGTTTTTGTATAATATTTTTTTTATTTCTTATACTTTTCCTTATCTTCTGATCATTATTTTCATAATGTGATTAATTAGTATTAAAATTAGTAGCATCGTCTTCGTTGGTCGTTGAATCAATTAATTCCAAAATTCTAATTCTCTTCTTAGTGTTTAGCAATCTTGAATTAGTAGTGCTTTCCTCGTCCGATTCATAAATTTGTCTTCTTTTTCTAATACTCATGGGTCTTATTTCTATAACGAAAAAATTTCAATATCCCCGGGAAAAAAATTAACTCTTACAGAACAAATAGACATTATTATCATATTTTATATAGGTATTTAACAACTGTAATATTTATCTGAAATAATATTTATCTAAAACTTTGAGTTTCATCTTCAATAACAATCATATTAGTTATCATCATGTAAGTATCAATAGTATGCTCAACGTGCATGACAGATTTGTTAAACAGGACAAACTTTTTTAATTGTATACCGATGGACAAAATAAGTCAAGACCAGTTAGAAAAGTTGGGTTAAATGAGAAAGAGAGGAAGTGATAATGATAACCCATCTGCTTTTGAGTTTTGACGCTCGTTAAGAAAAATATAGCAGTGGAAACGCAATGCCTTCTTGGGTTGGAATTTGGGAGTAAATTAACCACAGTGAAGATAAATTTATCTAATCCAAAACAAGTCTGTTGGAGGTTCTAAGAGAAAGCAATGAAGACGAAAAAACTCCAGTTATTCAACATCAGTTCTTGATCTAGTGGAATACATTGCAGGAAAGGTTTTGTGTAGCCTGGGGAGGAGAATAGGATATGAAGAACGTTTAATGGCCATCACCATCGGCAATAAAAAATGAAATTTAAATTTAACTGTCAATTTTGGTCTCGATTAAAACTCATCGAGGATATGAACCTCAAAACAATTTTTAAAACTATCACATTAAAACGCTTACTCAGATATTGGTGTGAATGAGATCATTTATCACAATTACTTATTGCCCAATGAGGCAGATTGTTATTTTAACACAATAAAGTTAATATGTTCCTATAAAACTCAGCCATTACTCCCATAATGGTTACGTAAATTGATAAACACCCTAGTTCTCAACCGCTGGAGAAGACAGATCACAAAAACTGGTTGATTGAAAGGATTTGGAAAATTTGTCTCAGTACTAGAACGAAAAAATTTATCCGCGACCTAAACCGATCAAATTAGGCAGAAGCTGAATAGTGTGAAATAGAAAACATTATAAAAAAATGAATAATTTATTTTCTTAAAGAATGATATAATGAGACCCGTTAACGTTTTTTACCACGTAGTATTCCATTTCCTTAGGCTGGGGTCATTAACTGTTTTATCATTTATAGTCAAGGGTCTATTATACAAATCTATTTACATGAACATTACTTAACTTTAGTGTTATCATAATGTTATCACATAGTTAGGCAGGTTGGGTAAGAATTCGCTCGGAGATGTTCATGAAACGTTCCCTGTTAAAAAATAGGAAGAACAGAAGTCGAGAGGGCATTACCATTTAAGTTTATTATCCCATTCTTTAAAATCCCTCAATATATTTGTGGTGTGATCATATTATTTATTATACAGTGGAATCCCGATTATTCGTATTTCTAGCTAATTCGTACAAATTTGCCGGTCCCTAGAGAAAATCCCGGTAAACGGTATAAAAGCAATTCATTTAAGTCCCCTCGGTAATTTGTATTATTTTTAAGCTAAAATGATAATTTTTTTCATTCTAGTACTGAGACAAATTTTTCAAATGCTTTCAATCAACCAGTTTCTGTAATCTGTCTTCTGCAGCGGTTGAGAACTAGGGTGTTTATCAATTTACTTACCCATTATGGGAGTACTGGCTGAGTTTTATTGGAAGATTTACTTTATTGTGATAAAATAACAACCTACTCATTGGGCTATATATGTTTTCATTAATACCATATTTACAATTTTCATTCATACAGTATTTACCAACAGCCCAGAGACATCCCAAATCCACGTGGTTGTCACCTCATGGTGGAAGAGGAGTATACAGTATTGATACAATAATTTTAATTAAAATGACTTAGTTTTCCTCTTCATATACAATTGTTCAATTCTACAAACTAATCACAACAGCCTATTACTACTAATTTAGAATTGGTCCCAATCGATATTGCCCCTATGCGATCCCCCACCTTCGAATTTGCCCGCGCCACGCGCTTGGATTTCTCGCACATAATCTTATCGTGTACCTTGTGCCACATCTTCCAGAGCTGTATGTGGGTGTTATGGAGCTGTGCCACCTTTCCCTCATCCGCCACTGTCTCTGGCCAGTTCCTTGGTCTCACTCCTAATCCGAATAAAATTTCGAAGGGTGCTAACCCCGTCGTGGCGTGTATCGAGTGGCTGTATGCCGCCCCCGCCAAGGGCATCGCTACGTTCGCCGACAGGCCACCTAATATGCGCGTAAGTGGTCGCTGAGGGTGGTGTGTAACCTTTCGGTGGTTCCCCTGCTCTTGGGATGCCCGGGGGTATTAAAATGCCATGCCATATCCCGTTTTTGCATTTCGGCTCTCACGGTTGCATTGTCAAACTCCCGTCCCCTGTCCGACGAGATCCTCTCCGTTATGCCGTAGAATTGTGACCCTGTGTTGAGGGCTTGTAATATGGAATCTGATGACTTTTCTCCCACCGTATAGGCCATAGCCACTTGGCTGAATGGGTCGATGATAGTGAGCCACTTAAAACCCCGCTACGTGAAGGTGTCCACTTGATTCTCCGTCAATGGTGCTTCTGCCGTGGGTGATTCTTCCTGGCGTCCCTGCGGGGGATGTCTATCATATTTTGTCTTCCTGCAAACTTCACATGCTCCGATTACCTCCTACGATTAACAGTCCGCTGCATTCCCCACCAAAAATAGCTCCTTCGTAGTGCTTGTGCCGTCTCCTGCTTACCGCGGTGGTTGGTTTTTCCATGGTAATACGCCAGTGTTACCTCGCGTTGCTGCTCCTCATCACGCAGGGTCTGGACCGCGGAAAGACACCGAATGACCGAGCGATCTACCCCCAACAGCTCTTTCTGCCACAGCTTTTTAATTTTGTCCCACACATTCGTGTTGCCCACGAATAAATGGTGTGTTTTGCCAGGTTTTGACACGTCCTTGAGAGCCTGACAAATCTGATCTCCTCGAACTCCCGGTGGTGACCAAATCGTCGCGATCTGACTCCTGCTGTACGTACTATCGAGTATTTTCAGAGTACCCGATGTTTGAGTTTTCCAAATGATCTGCCTCCGCTTATCATTGATAATTTCATCCGTCGTCTCCATATCACGCGGTCTCTCCCCTACAGACTTGTCTGATGGTGGATCCGCACTCCTGTCACTATCTTTCCGCGTGCTGCTCCTGCCCGCTTCTCCAGGCGTCCATTCCTCAATAAACTGCCTCATACCACTCGATGTTTCCCCTTCCTCTATGGCGTTCAACATAATAGCGCGCGACAGCCAATCTGCCACGACGTTGTCTTTGCCTGGCTTATATACGATATCCAGATTGAATTGAGCTAAGAATTCCTTCCACCTCGTTACCCTTGAGGAGGATTCTTTGAGTTTTCCAACCCATTGAAAAGGTTGGTGGTCCATATTTAATAGAAACCTTCGCCTCTCCTTCACATACGTCACCCGATCTACATTTAACGGGATCTCATGTAGCGTTTTCCCCGTCGCTCCTAGCATGTCCCCTTCAACGCCAAAAATATCCGTAAACTCGCTCCGCAGACTCCCTCCGCAGACTCCCTCCGATCCTCCACTCTCTTAACCTAATTTAAGATAGGAATGTGCGCAATAGGAATAGGCGTTTTTCTTACGCCCCCCCCCCTGGCTTCGATATGTTTCCTCTCCTAGTTTAATCCTTCAGTTCTCACCCTCGTCTTCGATGCGCGCGCCTACTTTTCCCAGTAAATCACACCCCATTATTATCTAATATTCCCGCGGCATGTCTTCCACGACGTGTACTTTTATGTCACCCATTACTTTCGCCCATTCGTCCAGCCCCACGACCGCTTCTCCAATTACTTCGCAGGGTCCCCCCAGAGTAAGTAATTTACACTTACATACCTTGATCTGGTGTTCCCTCTCTCCTCCACACAACCTCTCTAACGCACCACGAGATATTATTGTATTGGTGCTGCCAGTTTCAATTAGGCACCTCTCCCCCTTCCCAAGCTCAATAATTGGGAAACCACACATCCTTTCCCGCACTGTATTGCACCTTAGGATGCGGTCGCCTCTCTGCTGTACTCTCCTCAGGCCTCCGTACGCCGCTCCCATCTGCACGAGGGATTCTTCTGCCACTCACGTCTTCCGCTTCCGCTGCGCTTCGACTCCTCTCCGTCTGTCTCCGACGTCTGAGTTTCAGGTTATTCACCTCCATTGGTTCTGCTCTGTGAAAGTTCTTTTGACAAAACACGTATGGACATTGTCTTGCTATGTGTCCTTCTTCCCCACACTCAAAGCTCTTAGTGCGAGGGCACTGAGCTACCAGATTGCCTGTCTTTCCACAGCCATGACATTTCCTATATCTTTCCGAGGTGCGTACCTAGGCCTCGTCACTCCCAATCTTCTCTCTCCCGTCGCTTCCCTGTCTCTACCGGCAAACGGCGTTTCCTGTCTCTTGCACACCGCTTTTTCTGTCCTGTTTCTCCTATATATCCTCCTCTGGGGTCCATTGTCCCCCCCCCATATGCTTTCTTCAGTCTCGTCTTTACTATCTCCCATGGGGTTTCCTCGTCCGCCTGTATCAGGTTCAGCACCTTCCTATTTACCTTGCACACCAGGTCTGCCTTTATTGACTTAGCGTCACCTGGGTCGAGTTACCCATCATCCATCTTGGCTTTTATCCTCTCCATAACTCTATCCCCACCTTTGAAAAAATGATTCAACTCACCCAGTTCCCCAGAAAATTTTTCGGGTTCTGAGATCATTTTTCTCATGTCCTGCGACGTCACTGCCCGCACCTTCATCCATGCCAGCGAGTTCGCATGGGCTTCAGCCATGGTTTCTTTAAGTAATTGTGGAACTTTAAACGCTGCCGGCCACAACTCCACCATTACCTACTTTAATATAATCACACGAAATCGAATGAGAAGGGAAAAAAAACAAAAGCCAACTCACACGTAAATGACTCAAACCCACTCTGCTCCCGGGTTTCGGCACCAGTTAATGATCGTCAACGAAAAACGTGAAGGAAAAAGGAAAGAGGTTGAACGTAATCACAGATCGAGAGTTGTCACAACACTGTTTTTATTCGAGCCTTTCAAAGCCTCTCTATATACAATCGGGATGTTTACAACCCGATGATTTGAGAATTAGGCTGGCTATCTACGATGTCCGAACCTTAACTTATAGACACTTATATATAAATATATAGGAATATATATATATATATATTAATACAGTATGTACATCACGTAGAGCAAGAGACTCATACCTGTACCCGCGGGTACCATCGGACCGTGTCAGAGTTACATATAAATGTATGCCTATTTGTTTGAAAATAACCATTTATCATTTGTTATTAACCTTTATATTAATTCAAGACCAGTACAAAAATAGATTTTTACATTTTAATATCATTGAGCAATTGGTCATCTTTTTTTGCATTTATCTTTTTACTAGCCAATAAAAAATGTAACCTAAATAGTTGCAAACATTGCAAAGTTTGGGCAGAAAAACTGCCGCTAAAGAAATTCGTATTTTCATAAATGCATACTCCTAAAATCTGATGTATAAAACGAGGACGTCTTGAATATAGTTTACAAAAAAAATTTGCATTTTTTAAAAAAATGTTGCAAGATAAAATCGAGTTTTGATTCCGTATACTTGTTAGTGCATCCAGCATTGTTTTTAACAATCATTATCTAAACCCAACATATCAACATACATACAGACCATGATCTTGATGATAGCTTACGAGTAGGAATATAATCATATTGTCCTGATAATGAAGCAATAAGCAATGAAATGCATTGCCAAAGATCCCAATGACTATGAGATCTATATTTTTTATAAAGGAGCTTTATACCGTGCAAACCTTTGTTTTTATTATCAAATAATTATTTGTTTAATATGACAGTATAACAATCATTTTTATTGGTAAAAATTATATTTTTGTATCATTTTTTATATTATGTATATTACTAGCCATTTCCAAGTATAAATTTATCTTGAAGAGATAAATGGTACTGCTTAACCGATATTTTAGAAGGTGCTCTTGATAGAAACATGTGTGGTTGTTTTTTGGTTTTGGTTTTTTTACCCCTTGTTATTTAAACTCCCCGTCAAAAAAATCGCAATACTTAGACATCTTAGAATTTCACGAGAAGAGCAAGATTTTACATAGACTTTCATAAATTAACAATAATAAAACGAAATACTAAAATTGAATATATGTTTAATTGAAATGAGAAATGCAACGAAAATCATTTTTTCTTATTAAAAAAATTCAAATTTTATTGATTTATGATGACTTTTAATTGCCTCTGGCTTTAATGACTGCTTCCATCCTTTTAGGCATACTCAAAAAAAAGTTTAAATAAAATCTTAGAGATGTTGTCCCACTCCTCCAATACAGCCGTATTAAGCATTTCAAGTGTGGTAGAAGGATCCCGTGAATGAACCTTACTTTTAAGCTTGTCCCACAGATGTTCGATTGTGTTAAGGTTTGGACTTCTTGCTCGCAAGAAATGGGACCCCAAAACATTACAGAGCCCCCTCCAAATGCCACAGTTGGATCGGTTGTCGGACAACCAGCACTGACTGTACCAGACTCTTTCACGGTCATCTTAACCGTTAAGAGCACTCTCATCTCATCAGTGAATAGGCTATTGTCCCGTTCCTCTTCAATCCAAGATTTGTGTTCTCTTGTGTTGTCTTCGGTGTTCTGCAGTAAGAAGTGGCCCTTTCACGGGCCTTCTTGAGCTAAGGGTTGACTCTCTCAGTTTTTTTCTAAAAGTTGACTCTGAGATTGTTATTCCACGAATACCAACAACAAAGTTTCAAATGCCAGAAGCTGTTGAATTGTGTTTCCTAATCGCTTGCATTTAAATAAAGCGGTCGTCAATGCAATCGGTGACTTTTGGACGTCCTGAATTTGGTCGTCTTGACTTGACCCTAAGTCTCTCTGTACCTTTTTTGTGGCCCTTAAGTAATGAGTAGAGTAATGAAAAACAAGGCGATGTTGCGCAAAAAATAATCGTTCTTAGTGATGAGTAATTATTCTTACTGAATCATCGTGGCTTAAACGACTCATTATCACACGAAAAGAACACCAAATAAAGAGGTAAGAGATAAATTGATGTTCAAGGCAAAAAAAAGACTGAAAGGGAATTTAATCTTTCGTTTGTCAACAAATAGTTAGTGACAATAATATGAGCAATCCTTAATGTCTCTCATGTAACTAATCCTAATTACTATAAATATAACAAAACATGTGTTAGGCTTAGTTAAGTTAACGTTTTAAATAACTTGACTTAAGTGTTAAGTTTATTTACTGAGAAACCAATTTTTATTTTTTTTATAGCCTTTTGAAAATTACAATAATTATTTCCAGTATAGATTCTCATTCAAATCTATTTACATAGCAGTTTTATATTGCTGTAGGGTCTCTACATTATATACACGGTTTAAATTGCGTATACAATTATATAATTCAATATGGGTATAACGATTCACATTATACTCAACTTGATTGAAAAGACTCTATAAGGTGATGGGGCTCACCTTTTTGATCAAAAAACTTAAAACTAATTGAGAAACAAATACAAGCATGTTGAACATTGTTTAGGTTCATTGTACTGAATGAGCCAGTCAGGGAGATACTGAAGGAGTGTCTAATGCTAATATAAATCAGATACAGTAAACATTAGGCAATGTTAAGGGACCAGGTGATGGGTTATACGTACGGAAAAAGTATCTTCAAAGATAAATTATTTACAGAAGATAAGAGATCCTCAGAAAGTTCTGCAAGTATGAATTGAGGGAAGCACAGTCCAAGCGATAATTCTTTACAACTAATTAAATCCCACGAAACATAAAATTTGTTCTTTGAGGGTCAAATTTGAATGTCAAAGTAACTTTTTTCTTTTGTAAAATGTTAATGAGTAAGAATTAGAAAAAAAACATTTTCCTTAATTTGAAGTTGGTCACTGCCACATATATTATTATTCATATATATATATATGAAAGATATTTTCAATATTACCTCTGGAATGGATTAGCAATGGTAGTGGCCCATTTGCTGCCAATGAGGGACATGTAACTCAATGGAATCTCTTCCACTTCTGCAATGCCCTAGACAAATAAATAAATTCTTTTAGTACAATTTCTCTAAACAGTTATATTTATAGTTAGAAATCGTGGTATTTTGTCTTAAACATTTTTCATTCGAAGAGTGATTAAAGTATTGCCAAACTCGAAAGCTTTACTTTGAAACAGGTTTTCTTTCTTTCTTTTCTTTGTCTGCCTGTCTATCTTTACGTATTTATATATTTTTATTTTAGCATTACTGCAACAGCAGTCATAAAAAAGATTTTAAATTTAAAAGGCATGTTGCTTACACCTCAAAGTCAGATGATGCTGTACAATACAATAAAATTAAATGTGAAAAAAGATGGTCCTATTTCTACATCTTTCAAACTTGTGGAACCAAAATAACGTTTTCAGAATATTCTTTCTCATCTGTGCATTTAGGATTTTAATCTGTACAAATCCATATTTACAAGTAATATTGATTAAATACATATATGTTGTAAATAGTAAAGACAAAGTTAGTTACCTCACCCCTTTACTGAAACATACCAGTGTCTGGCCTAAAACAGACATGGAATTTATTTTGTGAAATTTTTGCTTAAAGAAATGTATTGAAATTAAAATGTATCTTATGAGACTGAAGAGACAGGCTTAAGCATAGAAATAGATTATTAGACTATGTGTTAATGAATATTTCTAATAGATCCTGAATATTATATAAATTTAAAAAATCATGAATGATGATTAATGAACAGCATGAAAATGAAAAAAACATATAATAAATTAATAGAAGTGAATATGAGTTCCAAAATAGTACATCCATATTCAGCACTAATATTGGTCGTTTTGGATTATTTTTACATTCCTCCTCCCAGGAGTGTTAGGGTTCCACACTCATCCATTTTATAGATTTACATTCATTAATATAAACCATTATTTATAAACAGAAACATCTTTTTGAAATCAATGGATCATTTTTAAAATATATTAATTAAATTAATATGATTTCCCAGAAAAAATGGACTATATAAAGTTTCCATGAAGTAGCAAAGATTATTTCATGAATTCAATTGAGATGCAGCATTTACTGCTTAAATTAAAACCAACTTTTAAAAAATAGCCAATTTGTTACAATGCAGAGCTGTCTGTTGAGTGAAAATAGAACTAGCAGGAGTATAGAGAGAGAAAGAAAAATATTTAGAAAGAGAGAGAAGTATTTCAGTACATAGATTGACATGCAGCGCTGTCTGTTGGCAAAAATAAAAACTAAACGGCGATATTTGGCGTTTTTGTTGCACTGTAATGCTATCTATGTAGTGGCGGAAGAACTACGTACCAGTTATTCAATAATTACTAAATAATTATTAAATTGACATGCAGCATCACCTGTTAGAGGAAAGAGAGATGCAGAGGTTTTCAAAATATAGAGTATAGGGTGATTTATCTTATGTAGTTAGCGGTTGCTACATACCAGTTATAAATTTACAATTTATCACTTAAAATTTCAGTCATCTCAGCGACACTGAATAAGTGATAATTTTCAACTAACCACACAGATATCGGAACAATATATTTCATATTTGGAATATGAGCTGGAATAGTGTCCTATAATATAGTTCCTATAATATATACAGATGGCCATCAATGAAACTTTATCTAGGCGAAAAGGATAGATGGGGATGCAACATGAGCGGCTGCAAAGAAACCTTTGGACTGAGCATTGCTGTACTACTGGACAACCGAATACATAAAGTGGGCACTGCCATCAGATGAATTATCCGAATTGAACTAAGACAGCCCAGATCATTTATTGGAGATGATCAAATTTATAATGTAGCAGTAACTGATCATGCCTTTTTTTTTTTTCATAGTAATGCCCATAATAATTGAAGGATTTGGTAACTGATTAGTACCTTTAATAATTGGAGCACCTAATAAAGCAATCCCACGAATAAATAATATAAGATTCCGATTACTACCCCCTTCATTAACACTATTATTGGTCCTAAGATTAGCAGCATCTGGGGTAGGGACTGGTTCAACAGTTTATCGCCCTTTATCAAGTAATTTAGCCCATAGAGGGTTGTCTGTAGATTTAGCCATTTTTTTCACTACTATTAGCAGGAGCATCCTTAATTTTAGGAGCTGTAAATTTTATTTCAACTATTATTAATATGCGATCTACGACATATATTACCAGAACGAATTTCACTATTTGTGTGATCAGTGGGAATTACAACTTTATTATTATTATTATCATTACCACTACTAGCTGGTGCTATTACAATATTATTAACAGATCAAAATTTAAATACACCTTTCTTTGATCCTTCTTTGTTTCTTTAACCTCTTGGCTGATTATATTTAAAATTAATTTAAAATGATTAAAATCTTTACATGAGGTTTTCTCCCTTTACTGCATTTTAACGAGTGCATGTCTTAAATAACAAAATCTGGTTTGTTGTTGAAAGAATTATATAATGTAAAGGGGACTAGGTGATGGGGCTCACCTTCAGGTTACAATATAGAGGAACTAAAACTAGACTTACAAACTATAACGCTCCTGCCTCGACCGCTTGCTGCCATCGATGGGGGAATGGGGCGGAATGGTATAAGTAATAAGTAATGAATATAACAGTAGAAACAACTAGACAATTTTGGATTGACACCACATCGTATTTTACTGAAAGTGGGGACTCCAATAATTTTCCTTTGGGGCCTTGTAATTAACAGTACTTATGCTCTTAATCAATTGCCTGTTAATATAATAATTTGATTTTAGAAATTCACTATTTTATACTATGGAAGAATTTATCCCTTTTCCTGTCTAATTGAAGATAAATGAACACATGTGCAAAATGGGGATTTAGCATTTGTGCGTATAACATAAAATCAGGAACTACTGAACACATTTTGAAACTTGATATGTTTCTGGACTGTTAACACATAAAATGGAAATGGGGATAAAATAGTCTTGTGGAATCAAGATTTCTACACAGGCAAAAAGCTAGTTTGCCTAGCATTGATACGTTAAATCATTATTAGGAATTTATTATTTTTTTTATTAATGGATATTGTTATCCCTTATTTGTAAATCAATGGTAAAATCAGTGAAGTGAGCAATGTCACACAAGTAAGCGCTTACTGATCTTCCTAATTGCTCACTCTTGATTGACTTGGTAAATTTTATTGAATATTTTTCATTACCATTCAATTCCAAAACAGTTTATCTTGCATGCCCCATTGATTGTTGCTTTGTATGGGAGTTAGTAGTCATAATAAATAAACTAAATCTTATGTTCAATATACCCCAATGCTGTAAGCTCAGGAATCAAATCGATTAGTATTTGGAATAAGTGAGTGGCATCCCAGTAACTAAAATATTTAAATTATTCGTCTGGAGTGTAGAGGCGTGAGACTGAGGGTAAGGCAGGTAAAAGAAAATATATGTATTGATAGAAAGATACAGTCTCTATGTATTTCCTTACATTCTTGAGGTCATCCTTTCCAAGTTCATAAAATTCCATAGTAACCTATTCAACCACCCTAATCCCCTAGCACAGTCATTGCACTGCACCACTCATCCCTATAAGGGGTTCTGGGCTATTTGTATATACAATATGAATAAGCGAGTGAATGAAAATGGTAAATTGGTATGAATGAGATAATTTATCACAATTACTTATAGCCCAATGAGGCAGATTGTAATTTTATCATAATAAAGTTGTTGTTAGGAAAAAAAAAAAAAAATAGAAAAAAAATATAAGTTCTTTTACAAGTTTAAAATGAATTGTTATATAGAGAAACTTTTTATCGCAAAAAGATACTAAATAATGCTCATTTGTTCTATTAAACCTATTTATTACGCTAACACATAGTACTATACTCATAGTATAGTCCTTTATATAAATGTCAACTGAAGTGGATCTCGAACAATGAGTAGTCTTTCTTGCAGCGGCGATACCTCACTTTAATCATTAATCTAATTTAGTCTTGAAGTGTATATAAGACATAATAATGGAAACAGGCACTGAAATTACAATAATGAGAGATGTTATGACAAGATCCGGTGAAAAGTATCCATTGTATTTGTTAAGCCTCAACTATCTTATCAACAAATAATGAAAACTGTCAAAATATTTCAAAGGTTTAAAATGATGTTGTTTATCTAACAAATGACTTTTTATATTTTGAGCTATGGTAGTAAAAACTACTTTATGGTGTTTGTGGAGGGTAGACATAATAGGGGCTTAATATTATCCCCTGCAAACAAAAGTTATTGCTCATTCCGCTAAAAAGTCTGGGTGGGATGACAAGACTGCTGAGTCATCTGCGAATGTGGCCAAGAAGGTTTTGGGTATAGAGGGGACATCAGCTGTGTATAGGTTGTAGAGGATAAGAAATTTAAAGGAATTTTTTAAGTTACTAATTAATTATTAGTCATTTATAAGAAAACAATATGTCGATGTACTCACTACACTTTCTATGTATTAATATAACAGAAGAATGAATTATTGCCAAGCCCGGAGTGAGAAGGATTAATTAAAGATAAAAGGGTATTTTCCAGGATATCCAATGATCCATATTCAATAGTATATTTAACAACATTGTGGAGAGCTATATTATAAAAATTTAATGGGACACATGTGGACCCGTATGTCCTTGTCCAACCCACTCTGCAAATTTTAGGGTTTCTCAAGTCACAGAACAACAGTTGCCAATTATGCTGTCTTCGGCGAATGAAGGCTTAATTGATTTATGATCCCATAGGAACTACTAATACGTTAATGTATCAAAATATATAGAATGTAAGGAAATACATAGAGACTGTATCTTTCTATCAATACATATATTTTCTTTTACCTGCCTTACCCTCAGTCTCACGTCTCTACACTCCAGTCGAATAATTTAAATATTTTATTTACTGGGATGCCACTCACTTATTCCAAATACTAATCGATTTGATTCCTGAGCTTACAGCATTGGGGTATATTGAACATAAGATTTAGTTTATTTATTATTATAACTAACTCCTATACACAGCAACAATCAATGGGGCATGCAAGATAAACTGTTTTGGAATTGAATGGTGATGAAAAATAATTTAATAAAATTTACGAAATCAATCAAGAGAGAGCAATTAGGAAGATCAGTAAGCCCTTAATTGTGTGATATTGCTCACTTCACTGATTTTACTAATATTGCAGTTTTTTAAGGATTATCAATGGATTCATAAAAATATTTTACAAACCATAAATAAATCCTTATTTGTTTGAATTTTTGATATTTTTTAATGGTGACCAAAATTTAGATATGACCAAAAGTAGAGAAATATATGAACTCTGCATGATTTATGCAGAAGTCAAACCCCAAGTTAATAAATGTTTTAAGGTAATGTATTTTTGACTAAAAATACTTTCATAGGTTAAATCATAATGGTCAATTGATGATTACTTATTCAATGAAAAAAAATTAAAATAATTGTCAAATAAACTTAACACCTTAAAATATGTACTGAAAAAACAGTTATATAAATCCGTTATTTATAAGAAAATCTTTAAGCATGCTTTAGATAGGACTTGGATAGGAAAAAAACAATAATTTTATAAAATACTTTTATTTATAAGTTATATTTTACATCAAGCTTATATCTAGAAATATACAAAAAATGAAAATCGCTGGTACAAATATATCTATGAAATAAATATACATAATGTACAAAACAGAAAATATCACCAGTGAATTACTTTTAATAATAAATAATTCACTATTTATAACAGAATTAGAAAAATTAATAAAAAATAATTTACATGAGACCTTTAAACAACCTCCTCCATTCTTGAAGCATCCTCAGAACTGCGCCTTGGCATCGGTGGCAACTCTACTGTGGGAGGTTCTTCTTCTGTGACATGCTATGACACCCCAAACCAATCTGGATCATCCTGAAGATAATACCACCTTAATAATTCGGAAAGTTTACTCCTGTTGGTGCTATCCTGGTTAATCCCTTGTTTCAATTTTTCACTGAATTCCTCGTAGAACTTGTTGTAAATTAATTTGTATCTAGCCATTCCTTTGAAGAGTTCAAGACATTGCTCGACCAAAATCTTTCTTGTGACTTCGAGAAATTCGCACTCCCGGAGCGCTTTCAGATTGATAGACAAATCATCCAAATGAACAACACCTCTGACGAAGTTGAGATATTCAGGGAGAAGATCTTCAAAGCCATCCATGATCAAAACTCCCCTCACATATAACTTGATATATTTCGTCTTTTTTTTGTTTTCATATAAATCAGAAAGTGCTCTCTTTGGTACAAAAAGAAGAGCTTTGATTTTTAGCTCTCCTTTAACTGAGAAGTGTTCAGCTGCCAGGTGACCTTCCCAATCATTGGTGAGGGATTTGTAGAATTCGCTATATTCTTCTCCTGTAATATCTACAAGGTTCCTGGTCCAGATCAGTTGAGTTGTGTTTAAAACTTCGTCTTCAGTATACTTCTCTTTAGGAGTCTTTTTCTTGTCTCCTTCGCTTTTCTTTTCTTCTGATTCATCATCATCTCCTTCATAATCTTCTGCATCGTAATCTTCACTGAATTCCCTATCTCTTTCTTTTTCAACAACCAGTTTGATAGGAAACCCAATAAACTGACAATGTTTTTTGACTACTTCCCTAATCTTATCATATTCTAAAAATTCAGCTTGATTCTCCTTGACAAACAGAACAATTTTTGTCCCCCTACCAAGAGGCCCACGATGGTCAGGTCTGATGGTGAAACTGCCTCCTGCTGACTCCCACAAGTAC
This sequence comes from Acanthosoma haemorrhoidale, assembly GCA_930367205.1. Classification (NCBI taxonomy): domain Eukaryota; kingdom Metazoa; phylum Arthropoda; class Insecta; order Hemiptera; family Acanthosomatidae; genus Acanthosoma; species Acanthosoma haemorrhoidale. Next base: position 106,462,323 of record OV884014.1, on the reverse strand, counting down.
TGCGCATCATCATTGTGCTTTGAACTGACTACAACTTTGTCAGCAACGAGGTAAGCAGAGTAGAAACCAAAACCAATTCTTGAGATATCTGCTCCTCTCTGAATTGCATCCGTGAAGCCAATAATTGAAGACTTAGCAAGGGTTCCCAGATTTTTTACCAAGTCTGCTTTGGTCATTCCAATACCCCTGAAATAAAAACAAAATTGTTAAAAAATTTAAAAACACATTCCAAAAAAAAATTTATTATTTTTTCAAAACAAGCAAATAATTATTTAATTATGAGAAGGCTGCCATTCATTGTTGTAGCGACATTTGTTACTACCTAGCCAGTATTACGCTTTATCACATGACTCTAGTCAAAGAAGGTCTACTGATGGAATACGCCATGAAAAATGAGAAATTATTGTTAGATAGGGATGACAATATTAGTTCAAAGACTTTAATGATGCTTATAGCTATCAGTTTACCTGAGTTCATTATAAATAAGATGGATGAAGAAACATTTAAGAATTCAACTAGATTATATCATGAAATCAGAAAATGTGAGGGTCTACTGAACAAAAATAATTATATAAAAAAGAAAGAGGAAAAACTTTACAGTAAAAATAAATTTTAAGAGAAAATGCCATGCAATAATTGTGAACAATTAAACAAACGTATCATCCAGAAGCTTCATGCTGGTTAAACAAATGAAACTATAATAATAGGAATTAACTTAGTATTAGAAGTAGATCTAAATACAGACCAAAAAAAACACGAATAATCACACCATCGATTAAAGTAAAAATATTATTAGAAGAGAAGTTACAGGTAAACGAGTCACATGATCCAGGATCCCAAGTCTCTCTAATAAATTCAAAATTAATCAAGATAATAATGGAAAAAACAGAAAACGTAAATAAGATATATTTAAAAACAGTCAATGGTGTGACACTAAAAAAATGTTTAGTAACAATAAAAATAAAAAATTTTGACATAGCAAAATATGTTGATGTGTTCATTGTAGAGAGAGAAGGTTTGGAAAATTTTCTTATAGAATTAGATATTATAAAAAAATTTAGATTAATCCAAAATTAGAATCTACAAATGCTACAGAAGAGGAAACAGGAAATACTGAGAAAAAGAAAGAAAAAAATGAAGAAGTTAAAGTGAATTTTAATGAACATATCGAAGAAGACGGGTTCAACATAAAATTAGATCACTTAGATGATATGAAAAAAATTAAGATAGAAAGACTGATAGAAAAGTACAGTATAGTATTTGAACGGAACAAATATGATGTGGGCACAGTTAAGGAATACGAAGCTAGAATTGACTTACTGGTGGACAGATTATGCAGCAAGAGGCCGTATAGATGCATTATAGCAGATAAGAAGGAAACAGAAGATAAGGTGGCAAAATGAGTTAATTGAAAAGTCATGAGTTAATATAAAACTAGTCCGTCCTAAATATTAGACCTTAAGACCAGAGGACTCTGTATTGATTTAATACCAAATTGCATTTTTTGAAACATGAATAGGTTCGATTGGATAGGCACTTTCTTGCGATTACAGTGAGAAAATAGACCTAATTCACGGACCTGCCCACACAAACTTTCGTGTAGAATAAATTGGTCACCGAACGAGGAACTAAAATGCTATAACTTTTAAACCGGAGAAAGACAATATCCTATTTTACGTTGTTAAGTATTTAGAAAATTAAAAGTAATATTATTAATTTATGTAGTTTATATATATTGTTGTGATATTAGATATTGTGGAGTTTTTATATAATATTTAATCCAACCTTGAATCAAGAAGGCAAATAAAAACAAAGGAGAGTGAAAAGAAAAAACAAAGGACAGTCTACTGGTTGTTGTGATGATAGAAACACACAGAGAATGACTCTCTAGTTTAGCCAGTTATAATTAGTATTGTTGTGGTTGTGATAATGAAAACACATTGAGAATTATACTCATCTAGCTTTGGCATCAGCCCGTAATACATGTTATTAGCTTGAGATTGTGAGTAAGAAAAACTTAAAAACTTTGTTGGTTAGTGGTTGTTGACTTGAAACGGAACGGAAGAGAAATAGCACGAAGAGAAGAATTATAAATTTGAATAAAAAGAAGACCATTGAAGAAGAAAAGGAATCTAATTAATACACAAGTATTTATATAATTAATATAAGTTTATTTTTTTGTTATGTTTGTAAAATTAAATTCATCTTTTTGCCAGAATTATTTTTGTTAATAGAACCTAATAGTAAATAATAAATAAAATATATTTAAAGTTAAAGAACATAATATTTGGCGCCCAACGTAAGGACCGATAACGAAGTAATCTGGCTAAAGGATTGTTTAGATAGTGTCACGAAAATTGTGTTCAAATTTGATATAAAGATTAGGTTAAAAATTGTATTTGTGATTAAGATTCATATTGTTAATTTCAGTAATGGAAAAAGATAAGCATAGTGTCAATATTGATCCAAATGAGCAAACTATAATAAATAGATACGTAGATAATAAAGAAAATGAGGTTAGCAAAAGGCAATCACTTGATAGTCCGGTATCAAACAATGATCAAAATTTTAGTTTAAATGAATCAAGTCCAGAGGAGAATAAGATGGAAAATATATTAAAATTAATGGTAGAAAATTTTAAACAAATAAAAGAAGAAAATAAACAAAATTTATTAGAATTAAAACAAGAAAGTGAACAAAATAATTTAAAACTTGAAACAAATTTATTATTACAATTAAAACAAGAAAATAAACAAAATTTTAAAGAATTAAAACAAGAAAATAAACAAAATTTTAAAGAATTAAAACAAGAAAATAAACAAAATTTATTACAATTATCTAATAAAATCGATAAATTGGCAGATGAAAAATTTGATAATAGATTCGAGAGCATTGAGCAAGGGTTACAAAACTCTTTCATAGATTTTAATATAAAATTTGATAAAAAATTGCATCTTTTGGAAACGGAAATAGGATATCAAGAAACCGATTTAAAAGAATATAAGTTAGATACGGAGAATAAATTTGATGAACAAGTAGCATGGATGAGCAAAAAATTCGTAATTCATGAACAAAAAACTATTACAGAATTAGGAGCTTATAAAAAAGAAAGTATCGATAAAAGTAATAAAATAAAAAAAGAAGTGGAAGATTTAAGAAATAAAATGGAGGAAAATACAAGTAAATTGTCAAGTAACTCGGGTGAACCTAATTTAGTAATTGACAATGAGATAATACAAGTAATAAGTAGTAATAATAAATTAGAATTTCAAAATTTTAAAAAATCTAAACCCGATTGAATTTTTAAATAAAATCAAAAATACAATAAATAAAAGTTTGAATTGGAATAAATTAGAATTTGAAATTTCAGCTCATTTAAGTGAAATTCCCTTTTGCTGGTTCAATATGAACAAAATGAAGTTTAATAAATGGGAGGATTTTGAAAGTAATTTCAGGGATGTTTTTTGTGGTAAGGATTATAAAGAATACTTGATTTCGATATTAAATGGTAGTTATTTAAATTTCACAAATTTAAATCCACAAGAATATTTATCAGAATTCTCTACACGTATTATAACAATGGATATTTTAAATGAAGAATCCACTTGTCAAATGTTCACAAGACATTTTGGTCAATCGGTCTATAACCTTTGCATTAACCGAAAAGTTGAAAAAGTGGTTGAATTATTCAACATTTTAAGAATGTTCAAAAAACACCAAATAATTAAAGAATTAAAAAATGGTAATCTCCAAAGTAACAGATTAAATTATAACTTTGTAAATTGTCCACAAATAAATCAACAGATCAATAATAAATCAAACCATTATAACAACGGGCAAGATAATAATTTTGAGCAAGATAAAAAAGATGCGTATTATCAAAATAGACAAACAAATGACAGACAAAATGGTCGATTCAGCAGACCATATCAGAATTATAATGGGGAAAATAGAAACAAATTTAAGCAATATCAAAGTAGTAATTTTAAAAATGGTGATAGTCAAAACCAATTTGAAAATAGACAACAATCGGGATTTAAAAGCGGGTTTACAAGTAGAGAAACAAAATTTGACAGAAGACCCTATTACCAAAAGAATTATGGTCAGGGTAAAGAGGAAATGAGACAAGATGAGGAATTTGAACAAAATGACAAAATAATTGAACGACAAATTCAATGTAATAGAATTGAAATGCAGAATAATAATAATCAATCTAATTTCGACATTATTGGAAATAAAAATGATACGTTGACACAAAAAATTAATTTGACAACACACGCGATGGTACAGCAGAACCCCATACAAAATGAAATAAACTGACTATATGAATTTGGTAATGAAGATTATGTAGTAAATAACCTTTTTGAAGATAATTTGTTAATTGATGAACCAATGTAGAGAGTTGTCAAAAATAATAAATGTCCAATAATAAATATTAATTTTGGCCAGATTAATAATCAAGTACTAATTGATACAGGAGCCGAAATTTCAGTAATGAATAAAAAATTTTTTAAAAAAAATAAATCAAAATTTAAAAATTTGAAACTGTTACCATTAACTAAAACCAACATTATATCAGTATCAGGAAAAAAGACAGCCTGTATAAATAAACAACTTTTTATGAAAATAAAAATTGACAAATGTGAATTTGATATTAATGACCAAAGAAGTCGATGCATCCAAGAAAGCACAAGAAAGAAAGGCTGGCCAGCCGCGTAGTAATTAAGGTACAATTTACCTTTAGTTTTTAATAATGTTATTTTAATACGTTTGTAGTTCAAATGTATATTAAATTTTTAAATCAATTTGTGAATAAACAATTTTTCCTTTTACCAGAAGTTTCCTATTTTTATTAACAGAACCTTAAGATAAAGATAAAGTTAAATAAAATAAATTATATAAAAACGTAATATTTGACGCCTGACATAAAGACGTGTTAATAAGGAAATCTAGTTAAAGGATTGATTGGATAAAAGTGTGTCACGAAAATAGTGTTTAATTTGATATACAGGTAGAATTCAGTCACGGAAAACGATAAGCGTAGTGTCAATATTGATCCAAGATGAGCAAAGCATAATTAATAGATATGTAGAGAATAAAGAGAATGAGGGTAACAAAAGGCAACCACGTGTAAGTCCGAGCGTATCAAATAATAATCAAAATTTTAGTTTAAATGAGTCAAGCCAGGAGAAGAGTAAGATGGAAAAGATGTTTAGGTTAATGGCGGAAACTAATAACGAAAATACACGTAGTATTAAAGAACAAATTAACGAAAAATTAGTACAAATTGACAATAGATTCGAAAAAATTGACAACAGATTCGAGAGTGTTGAGCAAGGGTTACAAAACACTTTCAAAGAATTTAATATAACAATTGATAAAAAAATGCATGTTTTTGAAACGGAACTAGAAAAGCAAAAAACGGATTTTAAAGATGATAACTTAAAAACCAAAAATAAACTCGTATATTATAAACAAAAATTAATTAAAAATGATTTAGGTACACATAAAAAAGGAAAATAATAATAAAGTTAGTAGAAAGGAGAAGGAAGTGGAGGTTATAAATAGTATAATGGAACAAAAAACAATGAAAACAACAAGTAACTCTAGTGAACCTAAACCAATGATTGATCGTGATATAATACGTGTAAAAGGTAATAAGAATAAGTTAGAACTTCAATTTGAAAAATCTGACCCGGTAGAAATTATAAGTAAATTAAAAGTACAATAGTTAAAAGTTTGAATTGGAACTCAAACTTTCAAATCAATTTAGTTAAAACCCTTTTTGCGAGTATAGTTGGAACAACATAAAAATAAACAAATGGAAAGATTTTAAAAACAATTTCAGGGATACGTTTTGTGCTATAGAGTATAATTATAAAAAGAAAAGAAAAAAGAGTTATACTTTATTATTATGAACTAATGGTAATCAAATGAATATAAAAAATAATCTATAAAAAAAAATTATCTATCAATCAGGCACATGTAAAAATTTGGAAATTAAAGTTTATTATGGTATATTAAGATGTTAGAATGTGTAATTGTGCATACAAATTTGAAAATATGTTAAAGTCTATCTAAAAACTAGAGAAGTGATTTTAATTTAAAATCTTATCATGAAAATAATCTCAATCAAGCAATGTTAATACTTGAAATTGAAAAAATTATTGTAATATAATTAAATGTTAAATTCTCTGTAAGGTACAATTACTTTTGGAAACATGTAAAATTTTGATGACACATTTTAGTATTGTAATTTAGTTGTAAAAAAACCCAAAATTGTTAAAGTGCTGAAAAGTGAAAGTAAAATCAATAGTGAAATGAACAAAAAAAATTTTTTTTATTGACAAGCTTCAAAAAATTATTTTTTAAATCGGAGTGGACCCGAATGTTGTGATATTTTGATGGTGTTTTTTAATGAAAAAAGTAAATTTTAATGAACATATCAAAGAAGACGGGTTCAACATAAAATTAGATCACTTAGATGATATAAAAAATTAAGATAGACAGACTGATAGAAAAGTACAGTACAGTATTTGAACGGAACAAATATGATGTGGGCACGGTTAAGGATTACGAAGCTAGAGTTGACTTACTGGTGGACAGATTCTGCAGCAAGAGGCTGTATAAACGCACTATGTATGTATGTATATATATATATATATATATATATATATGCTTTAATGTTACTTGTGATAATAATAATTAATTACACAGAAGATATAAAATATAAGTTTTAGCGAAGAAAAGTTTTCTCACAAGAATCATGGGAAGGAGACAATTAGACGGAAGATGGGTATTTTAATCAAGCTATTGTAATTTGTTGAGGCAACTAAAGTAAAGTTTTAATAATCATTGATCGCCCTAATGCCGATCACTTGAGTTGTTACACTAGAAACATAATTATAAATTCAAGTTTTAAGTAATCAAATATACTTACGTATCAATAATGGTAAGGGTACGATCCTTTTTGTTTGGGATTATTCTGATATGAAGCCTCCGTTCACTCTCAAGCTTCACTTCATCTGTCAGAGATTCAAATCTGATCTTGTCCAGTGCCTAGAAGTAGAAAAAATATATTTATAAAACAGCTAGAAGTAAATTCTTAATAAATAATGAACAATTATAACTTTTATAAATTGTTGAAATCGCCTATAATGTTAGCCTAATTTTTAAATCTTCCCCTTACTTTAAATTATCTGCAATGAATAATTAGCTAAGTTTTTAGCTGCAAGCATATTGTTGACTAGGTAAACAATTTGTTCAGTTTTAGAAGGAAAAAAACGAAGAAAATTTTTTTTTTAATTAAAATTTAATCATTTCTTAAATTGAGACTTCTTCCTCTTGAGTAAATTCGTTCATTATTTCAAGGATTAAAATTCACGATTCACGAAAAGTTTATTAGCAAAATAACTGTTGTGGGGGGAAAAAAAATAAAATAAAAAACATTTGGGAACACGTGAGTTTGTCTGGGAGAGCATTAGCTGAATAGAAGATTCCTGTTGTCTGCACGTTCCTAGAACCACGATCTCTTCCTGAGCAGGAAGGAGATGGCAGAGCCGTCTGTGGGTGAGGATTAGTTCAATAATTCATTTTAATTTCTTGTGAATGTGAACCGATGGTTTTATAGTATTAAAATTAATCAGCTATTTGTCTCTGCTTAGGTTATTAATTACTGTATAATAAGTATAACTACTAGATAAATTATAATTTAAGAGAGAAATTAAACTGTTTCTTTATCTTAAAAGAGTTTTTAATTCTACAATTTCATATCACAATAAATGAAATAGTTATTTCAGTAAACTGCCAATGTCTGAGCAAGACAGCCCTTCATTGAACTTAATTTATTACATAGCATCTGATTGTAAGCGAGTGGGCTTTTTTTCTTTTATTAAAAACTTCGCCTAACTTCCCAAAAGGCTATTAATACTAAATAAACCAAAATAATTTACTTACATCACACGCGTTGGAGATCAATTCCCTGAGGAAAATGTCTTTATTCGCATAGTGCGCGTTTTTGATGAGATTTATTTCCCTAGTAACCTCTGCCGGGAAGGGAAAGGTCTCAACTTGAGCCAATTCTAAACAAAATTCTTCTAGCATCTGAAATAGACAAAAATGGACGAGTTAATAAGAGACAATAGTAGCAACAGCGGTATAAAATTGAGAAATTATAGTATAGATTCAAGTAAGTAATGATAAATTAGAAAATATAGAAATATATGAGACAAAATATTTATGTGATGCGTATGCATAAAGAAACTCACCTTGGCTAAATGTAAAGTTGTGAAGAGAACAAGGTTGTAACGGGGGTAGATCTGAGTTGCTTGCACTCGAAGGTCCTAGGGCTGACTGACCAGCACAAGGTACCTGGTGGCCCTTATAAAGGACACAGGTAGCAGACCACTTACCTCTTGGTGGAGGGGTGGCTCATATTATTAAACACTGGGTCGGTTAGGTTTTGCAACGAGTTTTTTTAAAACTTGATGTGTCTCCGGCGGACCAAAATTTATATTTTTTTTCATTACTAAAAAAAATGTGTATTTTTTTTTTTTCAACCTCCGAAAAAATATCTAGTTCTTGATTTTGTCTCATATTTGAAGTATTTTGCATAGTAATATCGGGAACCACCGGTCGCCCTATAATAAAAAACCATCTCTAATTTCCAAAGCTATAAAGAGGCATAAAAGAAACTCCTAAAGTAGGACTGATGACGCCAAGTCCCACACAACCACGTGGCTCTTATAAATGATATTTTTGCCTATTACACTGTTTAATTTAATATACAATTAAAAAAATGGATACGAAATTCTCATTTACAACTGAGTACTAGTTCGTAACAGCTTTGCTATCTCTGAGCTATTGTATTTGCTTTTTGCTTAAAGACACTGATTTCATGCCTAGAGAGAGAACAGAGTATAAAACTCCTTATTATAATTTTTCACATAGATTTGCTATTTGTTATAAAAACACAACTCACTCTTTTAATAATCTTTTAATCGATGAAAAAATACTAATACAATACTATATTTTTTATGTACAAAAACTTTATTATGATAAAAATACAATCTCCCTTATTGGACTATAAGTAATTGTGATAATTTTTTTCATTAATACCATATTTACAATTTTCATTCATACAGTATTTACCAACAGCCCAGAGACCTCCCAAATCCACGTGGTTGTCACCTCATGGTGGAAGAGGAGTATACAGTATTGATACAATACTTTTAATTTAAAATGACTTCGTTTTCCTCTTCAAATACAATTGTTCAATTCCACAAACTAATCATAACAGCCTATTACTACTAATTTAGAAAACGATTGGTTAAATATTGACTGAATTATTTTTTTCCCTCAACTCCTGCGAGTAATTATTTTTTAAAAATTAATAATTATAAATAGAATTACAATTCTGATTGAGGCTTTCTCCTTGTACTGCGTAGCATACATTTTAAGGAGTGCATTTCAGATATGAGTATGTTGGGATATCAGTTTAGGTTAATCAAAAAGAAATGTTAGCTATGTTTTATATACTTTGCCTTCCCAATATGAATTTCCTTTGGTCAATCTCCCATAAATACCGTGCGCAATGTACCAGGTGAGAATTTTCTCAATCCTAAGGCGTTATAGTCATTTTTTTTTCATTTCAGTGTTTACACTTAAACCTCTAAACCTTACATGCTATCTATACAAGTCTTCATCTGAGCCATGGAGGATGGAAATGAGATGTTGGCTAAAGTTAACAATTTCATGTTTATTATAAATTTAACTTATATTTAGCTTCAGAGTAGTAATAGCTGGTAATGGTAGTTACCAAGACCCACTAGAAATAAACTACAAGTTAAAAAAATCCTACTCTACTGCCAATTAAATTTGTTTTCATGTAAAATATTGGTGCTCTGAGAATTAATTCAAGCACCCAAAGGAATATAAACCAGCTCTTAGTTTCTATTGCTGAGTACCTTAGGTAAAAAATTCCGTTACCCTGCCTTTCTTTTATGTCTGCTACCTAGCACAACCTTTTTCTAGGTACATGTGAAAGCGTCAGTACGCCTTCTTTTACACTTTATTATATATATAAACCCAACCTATTAAAAGTATTTCTTGATTCTAAACAATTAATGTAAAAGATTAATTAATGTTTAATTTGTATAGCCGAAAATTTGATGGAACTGGCCGATGAAACGTACGGACGTTGATGTTTGAAAATATCAATATCAATTCAAATTTGTTTTCTGAACTAAAAAACATATGGTCAAATGTGAGGAATTATAATATTAAAGTTTTCGTTCCAAATACGCTATTAATCATATCATTTATCATGTTATTCATTTAAGAGAGATTTTGAACCAAAATAATAACAAACGTTGAAAATAAAAATAACAGTTTTTTCAACATAAAACTTTTATAATGTCCATCTAATCATGGAATCCAAGGCGGGAACTCTTATGGTGAATAATATATATTATAGTGAATTTAAAAATTGTTATATTATTAATATATTTTACCTGACATGAAAAAAATGAAGTACTTACTTTAACCTCTTAGAATTGTCAGTCAATACATGACCACATGGCAACACCATGCACTCCTGCACGTGGGGACACCAACTACTTCGTAATAAATAAGTATATTAGGTTTGAATATGTATTAGTAAACGATTTCTTGATCATTGGTTTATTTATGAATCCACTATTTGGAGATGCAAGTTGGTAGAAACGACCCCCTTATTACGGTTATTGTATGAAACCACAACTGTATCTTTAGTTCAAGTTGTGATTGTTTTTAGAGAAACTGAGATGCGCAGTTTCAGTAAGCAGTGCTGATCAATTGTGCCCTTAATGGCTGACAAATGATCCAATTTGTGAATTTGAAAAGTTTGAATGAAAGGGCAGTGCTGGGAATATAGGCCATGAAGGCCTGTAATATATTGATCATTTAGTGTTCCTAGGCACTAACTAGACTAGTCCAGCTATAAGGTAGTTTTACTTGGAAAATTTTAAAGAAGTTCTGAAAATTTTCTTAATTATGTTTTTTGGGGTGCTCATTATGAATTTTAATTATGCCACCTGAAATATTTTCTGGAAGTATAAAAAAATGCAAACACAAGTTTGTTTTTTTTCTTTTCTGTTAATAACTCGAAACCGAGCATTACTAACGTGACTAATTTCATATTAAATTAAACATGAATAAATTGACTAATATTTTGTTTCATATATTTTTTTTGTTTGGTACTTTTTTTAAGTGAGAGCTTGTCGAAATTGTAAGGGGGGATGCACTGACTGGCGCCATCCTACCTGGCACCCTACAGGTAGCTGTCCAGGTAGGAAAATGTGAACCCCACAGGAGACTGCATTCTATATGATTTTGCCAAATTCCATAAAATTTCAACATGCTCTCACAGAAAGCGCCTTAACAACCAATTAAGTCGAAATTAAGAATTAAAAGACCTGCTGAAGAACAAATAAAGTTAGAGAATCGTACATCTGTTTTCTAAAGTGAACTATGGGAATGACATTACAGAAAATCTGGATGTAGAAATATCTTTTTAAATGTGCTTCAATAAGATCGTTTAATGTAGGACGACCATTGAGACATTACAAGTCTGCGTTAATGTCTGACTGTTGCTTTTTATTAGTCAAAAATTCGAAAATGTAATTTGCTACTTGTATTTATGTATATTGTTTTTTTGACAATTTTTTAACCTTACATTTGAGAATATTTGCTATTTTATAAACTTTTTATTACTAGGCATACGGCGATTGAATTTATGTTTTAGTTTTTTATATTTCACATCTATATGTGTACACATATTTTTATTGTCATAAGTACTATTTAACTGTTTTTAGGGAATGTAAACATTATGGAGAGATAATATTTCACGTTGTAGAAGAAACAGAAAAAGGTCCTATTGCCTTTACATCGAACCTTAGAAAAAATTTACCTTTTCATTCTTAGGAGTCTTTCAGTTCCTCCTCGTCAGGGCTTAAATGTCATAATGGAGTGTTGACACTTCTGATTCCACAGGGTAGTTGGATGGTGACCCAACCAATATCTTATACTTCATAAATAAACGATTTTTTTAGCTCCAAATGGACTTATTCCACTTTCAAAAATAACATATTATAAGAAATAAAAACAAGAGTAAATTAAAGTCCATATTTTTATAGACATTAGCTTTACTCAAATGGATTTTCAAAAATAATAAGTAAAATAAAAACATTGAAATACTAAAGTAACCAATGTTATTAAGAATTAATTTCAGTTATATTAAAAAGGCGACATAAATAAACAAGTGTAAAATGTAAATAACTCCATTAAGATAACAAAAAAATATATTTAAACTTAATTCTCCTTTACAGTTAGCACAGTGAAGTAGTCATGGTAAATAGGTGGAATGTAAGCCAGTAAACTCATCATATCGCTGTATTTGTCTTTTGTTATAGGTCTTGAAGTTTTATACAGTGGCAAGAGTAATTTTCCTGAGGTTTTTAGGTCTTCCTTTTTTTCAAAATAAAAATTATTTTAAATGGAGCACTTTCTTCCATACTAGTTTTGTAAAAATGTTCATGTAAAAATGTTCATCCCTTTTAAATCTCATCTAACATATTTTCTTCGCCTTGAGCAGTATATAACTGATCCGTTTTCTTTAATGCTGTTTGGACAACTCTAATATCTCTGTCGTTTGGAAGAAATGATGAGATATAATACAATACAAATTTGTGGTCAATAACGTGTATGTTATTATCAGCTGATTAAACCATCCTCAACCACTTCAGTGGGAGCTAAATATTTCGGTTCTGTCCGGCACACATGTCACTGTATGCTACAATATGATCTCGGTCTGTAACATTCTGAATGTGCTTCAGGCAGCAAGAAGCTGTTTCGTCCACATCTCTAGATGCTACAGATTCCTCCCATGCATACATATCAATTCTGTTATCAAGAAAATTATGGAAACCTTCATTAAGAACATACATATTTCGCTGATAGTATTCAACCGAAACTGATAATTTGGGATATGGAAGTGCCTTTTGTAGATCAAAGGAAATATCTATCTGGGTTCGTTGATGGTAAGTTACATCTTCCTTTAAAGCTTTTCAAGCCAGTTCTGCATTGCTTAAATGTATGCTATGTTCTTCTAAAAGGCTGCTTTCTTCATTAAAGTCTTCGGTAACTTTAATTTTCATATTTAGGAAATCGCATTTTTCTCATGTATCTTTATGTGGGTGATGAAAACTTTAATTAAAATTATTCTTAAAAATGTTCCTTTATATTTCCTTTTTTGACATACAAGTTGTAAATTTTTCTTAAGTTGAAATCAGAACTCAGGTATTTTCTGCTTGGATTTTCAGAACGCGTGTAATGGCTTTCATAGCGTGGGAAATTTTTTATATGATCTTTTACGGCATCCACTAGTTTCTCATTACTCTTTTTGCAAGATCCTTCCATTTTTCCACCTAAGTCTTTTCCTATTACCGTTGCTTTGAGAGCCCTATGTAGTCTGCCTATAGTTATATCGAATGTTTCTGTAAAGAACTTTTTATATACCACAATGCTTTCTTTTTCCATATTAAAAAAGTATTTACAACTACAATCTCTGGCTGATCTCTTAAAATTTCTACCTCGTCTTATTTTTATTGGCCAGCGTACGCTGAGTAAATGCGCACAAGAATGTATTTTGTTTTTTCAAATCTCCCATTTCCCAAATAAATTAATACAGGAGGTTGGGTAACTCTCTGTAATATTTACGAATCTTGCACACTATCTTACATTTGAAATCCTTATTTTTGAATTTCTTAGCAGGAATAATATTTCCAGTTTTTGTATAATATTTTTTTTATTTCTTATACTTTTCCTAATCTTCTGATCATTATTTTCATAATGTGATCGAAAATTCGTCGGTCGTTGAATCAATTAATTCCAAAATTCTAATTCTCCTCTTAGTGTTTAGCAATCTTGAATTAGTAGTGCATTCCTCGTCCGATTCATAAATTCCTCTTCTTTTTATAATACTCATGGGTCTCATTTCTATAACGAACAAATTTCAATATCCGCGGGAAAAAAATTAACTCTTACAGAACAAATAGACATTATTATCATCTTTTATATAGGTATGTAACAACTGTATGAAATAATATTTATCTAAAACTTTGATTTTCAGCTTCAATAACAATCATATTAGTTATCATCATGTTAGTATAAATAGTATGCTCAACGTGCATGACAGATTTGTAAAACAGGAAAAACTTTTTAATCTGTATACCCATGGACAGAATAAGTCAAGACCAGTTAGAAAAGTTGGGTTAAATGAGAAAGAGAGGAATAGAATAGAATAGAAACATTTATTTGCACATATAACAGAAGTTTTTGCATCGTCAGAGTTAAGATTAATATTATAATTTATACTAAATTTCACAATTTTTTTTTTTTTTTAAATAACAATTACAGTTGTTTAACAGAAAATACATAAGCTACATTACAACAATTTCTTCCTTACTATTTATAAAACATAAAGTATTCCTGAACAGAGTAAGGACATAATTCAATTAATAATTTTTTTGTTCTCATTTTAAATTGTTCAAAGCTCAAGTTTTTTACATCTAATGGCAACTTATTAAATAGAGAAATACCCAAATATATATAACTACTATGGGTTGCAGTCAACCTGAAAGTTGGTACTATTATATCACAATTGTTCCTAGTTGAATATTCATGTAAATTATATTGACAGGAGTACATATTTTCATTTTCTTTAATGTACAGAAGACATTGATGAATAAACAGGCCTGTCAAAGTTAAAACCTTCAATTGCTTGAATATTGGTCGACAAGACTCAGGTTTCGGAACCCCCAGAATTGTTCTTAAGGCCATTTTTTGCAAGATAAATATTTTTTTGGCATCGGTGGAATTACCCCAAAGTATCAGACCATAGGACATGGTACCTTGAAATAATCCCATATAGGCAAGTCGCATTATATCCACATCGACATGTTTTGACATCTTTTTTATCAAATACACACTTTTAGCTAATATGCTTGTTAAATATCCAACATGGGTTTTCCAGTTAAGCTTGCTATCTACATAAAGGCCCAAAAATTTAGTTGAAACTAGGGTATTATTTAAATTATCATTTATATTTTTCAAAGAGAAATTAATATTTATTGTTTTATCCATGTTTAAATAAAGAAAATTACAATTGAACCATTTTGTCACATTATAGATTATGTTCTCATTAAACTCTTTGAGAGATCCAATATTACAAGAGGATTTGTAAATGGTTGTGTTATCTGCATATTGTATTAAATTTTCATGGATAAATGAGCTTAAATCAATAAATAAATAAGGAAGTGATAATGATGACCCATCTGCTTTTGAGTTTTGACACTCGTTAAGAAAAATATAGCAGTAGAAACGCAATGCCTTCTTGGGATGGGATTTGGGAGTAAATTAACCACAGTGAAGATAAAATAAATTTATCTAATCCAAAAACAAGTCTGTTGGAGGTTCTAAGAGAAAGCAATGAAGACGAAAAAACTCGAGTTTTTCAACATCAGTTCTTGATCTTGTGGAATACATTGCAGGAAAGTTTGTGTGAAGCCTGGGGAGGAGAATAGGATATGAAGAACGTTTAATGGCCATCACCATCGGCAATAAAAAATGAAATTTAAATTTAACTGTCAATTTTGGGCTCGATTAAAACTCATCGAGGATATGAACCTCAAAACAATTTTTAAAACTACACTTTAACGCTAACTCAGATATTGGTGTGAATGAGATCATTTATTCAACAATTACTTATTGCCCAATGAGGCAGATTGTTATTTTATCACAATAAAGTTAATATGTTCTTATAAAACTCAGCCATTACTCGCATAATGGTTACGTAAATTGATAAACACCCTAGTTCTCAACCGCTGGAGAAGACAGATCACAAAAACTGGTTGATTGAAAGGATTTGGAAAATTTGTCTCAGTACTAGAACGAAAAAATTTATCCGCAACCTAAACCGGTATGCCGTAGAATTGTGACCATGTGTTGAGGGCTTGTTATATGGAATCTGATGACTTTTCCACCACTGCATATGCTATAGCCACTTTGCTCAATGGTTCGATGATAGTGAGCCACTTAAAACCCCGCCACGTGAAGGTGTCCACTTGATTCTCCATCAATGGTGCTTCTGCCGTGGGTGATTCTTCCTGACGTCCCTGCGGGGGATGTCTATCATATTCTGTCTTCCTGCAAACTTCGCATGCTCCGATTACCTCCTACGATTACCAGTCTGCTGCATTCCCCACCAAAAATAGCTCCTTCTTAGGGCTTGTGCCGTCTCCTGCCTACTGCGGTGGTTGGTTTTCCCTGGGTGATATGCCAGTGTTACCTCGCGTCGCTGCTCCTCGTCACGCAGGGTATGGACCGCGGAAAGACACCGAATGAACGAGCGATCTACCCCCCAACAGCTCTTTCTGCCACAGCTTTTTAAGTTTGTCCCACACAGTCGTGTTGCTCACAATAAATGGTGTGTTTTGCCAGGTTTTGACACGTCGTTGAGAGCCTGACAAATTTGATCTCCTCGAACTCCCGGTAGTGACCAAATCGTCGCGATCTGACTCCTGCCGTACGTAATATGGAGTATTTTTAGAGTACCAGATGTTTGAGTTTTCCAAATGATCTGCCTCCGCTTATCATTGATAATTTTATCCGTCGTCTCCATATCACGCGTTCTCTCCCCTACAGACTTGTCTGATGGTGGATCCGCACTCCTTTCACTATCTTCCCGCGTGCTGCTCCTGCCCGCTTCTCCAGGCATACATTCCTCAATAAACTGCCTCATACCACTCGATGTTTCCCCTTCCTCTATGGCGTTCAACATAATAGCGCGCGACAGCCAATCGGCCACGACGTTGTCTTTGCCTGGCTTATATACGATATCCAGATTGAATGCGCTAAGAATTCCTTCCACCTCGATACCCTTGAGGAGGATTCTTTGAGTTTTCCAACCCATTGAAGAGGTTAGTCGTCCATATTTATTCGAAACCTTCTGCCAAATACATACGGACGGAAGTGCCCAATGTCCCACACTATCCCGAGGAGTTCTCGTTCCAGAGCGCTGTACCACGCCTCTGTGTCCATCAGGCGTCTGCTCGCGTAGGCCACCGGTCCTTCCCCGTCCCCACCTTCCTGTGACAATGCTGCCCCCAAGGCACAGTCACTCGCGTCGGTGGTGATTGTTAACTCCTTCTCGAAGTTGGAAAAAGCCAAAATCGGTGCCTCCTGCAAACGCGCCCAGCATTTGCGGATATTCTGCTCTATTAGTGGCCAGTTCATTATCCGTGCTCCTTTCCGTAGCAAGTTGTTAATGGGTACCATATATTCTGCCATGTCCGGCACGAAACGGCGGTAGTAATTGAGCGTGCCCAGTTATCTCCGAATCCCTTTTACGTCTTTTGGCACCTCCATTTTCTGGATCACTTCTACTTTCGTCGAGTCTGGTTGAACCCCTTCCTGCGGGATTGTGTTAAGTCTGTCTAGGATGTCTTCGAACCGCGGTATCGGATATTTTTCGTCCAAGGTACTGTATCTCTTTTCTAATGTGTTGTCTGAGCGCTCGCGGATATCGCCTCTCCTTCACATACGTCACCCGATCTACATTTAACGTGATCTCATGTAGCGTTTTCCCCGTTGCTCCTAGCATGTCCCCTTCAACGCCAAAAATATCCCTAAACTCGCTCCGCAGACTCTCCCTCCGATCCTCCACTCTTACTTACTATTTAAGACTCGATCGGCTTTTAATCTTTTACATAATGATTTCCAGTATGACCTTAAATTACAATTGACTAAATGATCAAAGATTATTAAACAAATATTAACTACGCTAATCCTACATATTTTCCTTATTTTCTCAATCAGTACGCTATTGTTACAAATAAATCTGATTAAATTATTGTTTCATTACAAAAATGTTCCATAAAACTAACTGTAAAACAAACCGTTTGTACATTTCAGAACGGTTACAATACCCCCCCCCCTTCTTTAGAAAAGATGCGACTATCATCGGCTCTATTCACTAAGTATCCTCGGGGGTACGTCGCCCTGAACTATACACTATCACCACTTTCACTCACTCCTCGCCGTTATTTGTAGACGGGACAGGCTCTTGTCCCTTCGGGTAACGAATAATCACCTGGGCCGCAGTAGGGGTTGACGTCGGGCACGTCAGTGGTATATCAGCCAGGCGAGGTCGATTACTTGCGGTAAGCCTATTAATGTTCCTAGTCCACTCCACCACCAACGTCTCCCGGATAGCCGCTTCTCCTTCAGTTCCTGGGCTTGTAGTAGCAATGACCTTAGGCGAGAGTCTTGAGTTTCCCAGTCGACCTTCCCGGTCTCGCCGATCGTCTTCAACTCCTCCCAAACTTCGATCACCTCAGGCGTGGAGGCCTGGGCCGGCCGTATGAGATCTACCTCCTCTAACATCGAACGTACGGTGGCAATCTCTTTCCTGACACTGGTGCGCGTCAACCCTACGGAAGCCGGTAAGATGCGGTAGTCAGACGTTTGTATTAGACACCCTTCTTCGAAGCTATCCACTCCCTTACACAGATTTCTCTTCAATTTCATCTCCTCTGCACTGAACGACTATCTTCTCAGCGTGTGGCAGGTTATACAGCCATATGTCCCGGTCCTCGTCCCAAACCCACGTAGGCTGTCTTATCTTCCTTACTACCATCGGTAGTACTTAGTATTACTTTCGTCGGTATCTCCAAAGAACAGGGAGCTGGTGCACGGCGGCCGTTGTTGGCGGTAGACGGGGAACCGAGCAGGGCTAATCCATACGGAGGCACGTACGCAAGGTTCCAGATCTTCTTTGTTGAGGAGCGTGGGATACTCTTGGTCCCGTCCAATCACTAGGTAGTCCCCTTCCTTTTGTAGAACCACGACCTCATTCAGCTCTTCGCTCGGTAGAGGTATAGGTTGCAGACGATACAAGTCGAAGATCTGCCCTCTGGCTTTCAGTGGAATGTCCATTGCAATGTGCAGAACCTCGTCTATGACTATGCCATGAAACTTAGCCACCACGAAATGATGGTAGGCGTCCTCCGCTCGAGTACCTGCAATAAGACTCAATTCAGGGGGAAGAGAGGCAGCTACTGTTTGGAGGATTGAGCTTCGTTCCCCTAGGAAAAGGGTGTGACTAAAATGCCCCCGAGCTATGGTTTCTAGGGACCTATATAACTCGCGTTATTCAATTTTCGCGTCTAACGCAGTGAGCTCCAAATATCTTAGGAAACCTATGGAAAGGAACTCAATTACAAGTTTCCCTGGCCCTTACTTCGGACCTAGTCGCTGACTGGCTATCTCGTGCTCTACAAGCGAACATGGTCGAGACGGAGGTGGGAGAAGCGTCAGGCGACTTAGAAAGGTTTGTGCGTGAATGGACGCCAGACGGGGAAGGAGAGCGCAGACCTGAACTCCAAAACAATGAGGATCCCTCGGATGATGAGTCGGAGAACAAGAGAACAGCAGAGATGGAGGGGATAGATGAGATAATCAACAACAAATCTCGACAGGTCATCTGTAAGACAAGGACGACGGGGCTCGTAAAAATGGAGTTCTCCAAATATGAAAAACATTCCATCATCACCATTTTGTCACAGCCTGGAGTTCAAGAAGAACAACTCTGTCAAGCACTAAAATACGCCAGGAGGAGGATTTGTATGTGGGAAACGCGACGGTGTGGGACAAGTTACGTAACTTGTGGAGGTATGAAAAGATAGGGATGGACAGAACATTCATACAATGCCGCTATATGGTAGAGACCATTCGTGATCAGGAACAGCAAAAGGACGTAAAGAGCGCATACCAACTAGGGAAGACGAACCACCGGGGGATCAATGAGACGTTGGTGGCACTAAAAAGGAAATACTATTGGGTAGGGATGCGAAAAACGGTGGAAGAGATTGTGAGAGAATGCGTCATTTGCCATACTACAAAGTATGACCACCATCCTCCGGTAGGGTTACAAACGGAGACGGGTACTCCTACAGCACCGTTAACAGACCTGCAGATAGACACTTTTACGTGGAGAGGCTTTAAGTAGGTGACGGTGGTGGATATATTTAGTAAAACAGCCATGGCCCACCCGGTGCAGGAGAAATCGGCAGCGGCGGTGAGTGGCGCCCTCCAAACTTGGTTTCAATTCTACGGAGTACCAGATACGATGTCCTCGGATGGAGGCAGAGAATTCGATTGTGGTTTTAAAACACTTAAGGGCTATATCTCAACAAAAATAAATACTTGCTCATTCAAAAGTGTCATAATTGTTACTGATTTGAGTCCATAATTTATCGAATTGGTAGATTTTCTTTAGCAGAAAAGGGTATACGAATGAGCAGGAGGAAACCACTCCCAAAAAAGATAGTCGGCCGTGCCCCTTGGCACTGACTGTCCCACGTCACGTGATGTTGTAATGTTGATTTTTACATTACATAAAAGTGTTGATAACGTACACAATTAAAACATGCAAAAATGTGTTAATAAAATACATACAGCAATGACTACATTGAATTGTATATACTGATTTTGTATTTTATGTAAGTAAATTATTCATTTACTCAAGAGTATATTTTTTTTAACTGATCCATTAAAAGTAACTTCATTTTCCTCTAGATATAATTTTGTGTCCTGTCATAAATATGAGGGTATTACTCAGGTATGAAGCAGGTAGTTCATTCGCAAATAAAAACATCTGAAGAAACGCCTGTTTATTGACTTGAAAGTACCAGATAAATCACTTGGTGATTATTTCTTCGAAGTTAAGCTATAACCAAGCCCTAAAAAGTTTCTTGCAAAGAGAAGGATAAGATATTGGTTGGGTCACCATACAACTGCCCTGTAGAATCAGAAGTGTCAACACTCCATTATGACATTTAAGCCCTGACGCGGAGGAACTACATGAAAGACTCCTAAGAATGAAAAGGTAAAGTTTTTTTAAGGTTCAATGTAAAGGCAATAGGATCTTTTTCTGTTTCTTCTACAACGTGAAATATTATCTCTCTAAAATTTTTACATTCCCTAAACAGTTAAATAGTACTTATAAGAATCAAAATATGTGAACACCTATAGATGAGAAATATAAAAAACTAAAACATGATTCAATCGCCGTATGCCTAGTAATAAAAAGTTTATAAAATAGCAAATATTCTCAAATGTAAGGTTAAAAAATTGTCAAAAAAACAATATACATAAATACAAGTAGTAAATTACATTTTCGAATTGTTGACTAATAAAAAGCAACAGCCAGACATTAACACAGACTTGTGATGTCTCAATGGTCGTATTACATTAAACGATCTTATTGAAGCACATTTAAAAAGATATTTCTACTTCCAGATTTTCTGTAATGTCATTCCCACAGTTCACTTTAGAAAAAAGATGTACGATTCTCCAACTTAACTTATTCTTCAGCAGGTCTTGTAATTCTATATCTAATTCAACTCTATTACTCTCGGTGATTGCTGGACATCTACCTGCAGGGTCCCAGGCAGGTTGGGGGCAGACAGTGCATTCCCTCTTACAATTTCGACAAGCTCTCACATAAAAAAAATATATGAAACAAAATTTTAGTTAATTTAATATGAAATAATTCACGTTAGTAATGCGCGGTTTTCAAGTTATTAAGAAAAAAGAAAAAAAAAAACTGTTTTTTATAATTTTTTTATACTTCCAGAAAATATTTCAGGTGGCATAATTTAAATTCGTAACGAGAACCCCAAAGTACATAAGTGAGCAAATTTCCAGAACTTCTCTAAGATGTTCCAAGTAAAAATACCTTATGACTGGACTAGTCTAGTTAGTGCCTAGGAACACTAAATGATCAATATATTACAGGCCTTCATGGCCTATATTCCCAGCACTGCCCTTTCATTCAAATCGTTCGAATTCACAAATTGGATCATTTGTCAGCCATTAAGGGCACAATTGATCAGCACTGCTTACTGAAACTGCGCATCTCAGTTTCCCTAAAAACAATCACAACTTGAACTAAAGAGACATTTGTGGTTTTATACAATAAGGTTAAAGTAAGTACTTCATTTTTTTCATGTCAGGTAAAATATATTAATAATAAAACAATTATTAAATTCACTATAATATATATTATTCAGCATAAGAAGAAATAGGTCACACCCCTAAGAAATAGGGATTCATTTCCATCCACCATGGCTCAGATGAAGACTTATATAGGTAGCAAGTAAGGTTTAGAGGTTTAAGTGTAAACACTGAAATGAAAAAAAAATGACTATAACGCCTTAGGATTAAGAAAATAGCTCTCGTGAAATTCTCACCTAGTACATTGCACACGGTATTTATGGGAGATTGGCCAAAGGAAATTCATATTGGGAAGGCAAAGTATATATAACATTTCTTTTTGATTTACCTAAACTGATATCCCAACATACTTATATCTGAAATGCACTCCTTAAAATGTATGCTATGCAGTACAAGGAGAAAGCCTCATACAAAATTGTAATTCTATTTATAATTATTAATTTATAAAAAATAATTACTCGCAGGAGTTGAGGGAAAAAAATAATTCAGTCAAAACTTCACCAATTGTTTTCTAAATTAGTAGTAATAGGCTGTTATGATTAGTTTGTAGAATTGAACAATTGTATTTGAAGAGGAAAACGAAGTCATTTTAAATTAAAATTATTGTAACAATACTGTATACTCCTCTTCCACCGTGAGGTGACAACCACGTGGATTTGGGAGGTCTCTGGGCTGTTGGTAAATACTGTATGAATGAAAATTGTAAATATGGTATTAATGAAAACATTTATCACAATTACTTATAGCCCAATAAGGGAGATTGTATTTTTATCATAATAAAGTTTTTGTACATAAAAAATATAGTATTGTATTAGTATTTTTTCATCAATTAAAACAGTATTAAAAGAGTGAGTTGTGTTTTTATAACAAATAACAAATCTATGTGAAAAATTATAATAAGGAGTTTTAGACTCAGTTCTCTCTCTAGGCATGAAATCAGTGTCTTTAAGCAAAGGATTAAGCAAAAAGCAAATACAGTAGCTCAGAGATAGCAAAGCTGTTACGAACTAGTACTCAGTTGTAAATGAGAATTTCGTATCCATTTTTTAAATTGTATATTAAATTAAACAGTGAAATAGGCAAAAATATCATTTATAAGAGCCACGTGGTTGTGTGGGACTTTGCGTCATCAGTCCTACTTTAGGAGTTTCTTTTATGCCTCTTTATAGCTTTGAAAATTAGAGATGGTTTTTTATTATAAGGCGACCGGTTGTTCCCGATATTACTATGCAAAATACTTCAAATATAAGACAAAATCAAAAACTAGATATTTTTTCGGAGGTTGAAAAAAAAAAATACACATATTTTTAGTAATGAAAAAAAAATAGATATTTTTAGTAATGAAAAAAATTGATATTTTTGGTCCGCCGGATAAACATCAAGTTTTCAAAAAACTCGTTGCAAAACCTAACCGACGCAGTGTTTACTAATATGACCCACCCCTCCACCAAGAGGTAAGTGGTCTGCTACCTGTGTCCTTTAAAAGGGCCACCAGGTCCTTGTGCTGGTCAGTCAGCCCTAGGACCTTCGAGTGCAAGCAACTCAGATCTACCCCCGTTACAACCTTGTTCTCTTCACAACTTTACATTTAGCCAAGGTGAGTTTCTTTATGCATACGCATCACATAAATATTTTGTCTCATATATTTCTATATTTTCTAATTTATCATTACTTACTTGAATCTATACTATAATTTCTCAATTTTATACCGCTGTTGCTACTATTGTCTCATTTTAACTCGTCCATTTTTGTCTATTTCAGATGCTAGAAGAATTTTGTTTAGAATTGGCTCAAGTTGAGACCTTTCCCTTCCCGGCAGAGGTTACTAGGGAAATAAATCTCATCAAAAACGCGCACTATGCGAATAAAGACATTTTCCTCAGGGAATTGATCTCCAACGCGTGTGATGTAAGTAAATTATTTTGGTTTATTTAGTATTAATAGCCTTTTGGGAAGTTAGGCGAAGTTTTTAATAAAAGGATTAAAGCCCACTCGCTTACAATTAGATGCTATGTAATAAATTGAGTTCAATGAAGGGCTGTCTTGCTCAGACATTGGCAGTTTACTGGAATAACTATTTCATTCATTTGTGATATGAAATTGTGGATTTAAAAACTCTTTTAAGATAAAGAAACAGTTTAATTTCTCTCTTAAATTATAATTTATATAGGAGTTATATTTATTTTACAGTAATTAATAACCTAAACAGAGACAAATAGCTGATTAATTTTAATACTATAAAACCATCTGTTATTATTCACAAGAAATTAAAATAAAGAAAATGAATTATTGAACTAATCCTCACCCACAGACGGCTCTGCCATCTCCTTCCTGCTCAGGAAGAGATCGTGGTTCTAGGAACGTGCGGGCAACAGGAATCTTAGATTCTGCTTATGCTCTCCCAGACAAACTCACGTGTTCCCAAATGTTTTCTATTTTCTTTTTTTTCGCCCAAAACATTGTTTTTGCTAATGAACTTTTCGTGAATCGTGAATTCAAATCCTTGAAATAATGAACAATTCTACTCAAGAGGAAGAAGTCTCAATTTAAGAAATGATTAAATTTTAATTAAAAAAATTTTTTCTTCGTTTTTTTCATTCTAAAACTGAACAAATTGTTTACCTAGTCAACAATATGGTTGCAGCTAAAAACGTCGCTAATTATTCATTGCAGATAATTTAAAGTAAGGGGAAGATTTAAAAATTAGGCTAACATCTCAGGCGATTTCAACAATTTATAAAAGTTATAATTGTTCATTATTTATTAAGAATTTACTTCTAGCTGTTTTATAAATATATTTTTTCTACTTCTAGGCGCTGGACAAGATCAGATTTGAATCTCTGACAGATGAAGTGAAGCTTGAGAGTGAACGGAGGCTTCATATCAGAATAATCCCAAACAAAAAGGATCGTACCCTTACCATTATTGATACGTAAGTATATTTGATTACTTAAAATTTGAATTTATAATTATGTTTCTAGTGTAACAACTCAAGTGATCGGCATTAGGGCGATCAATGATAATTAAAACTTCACTTTAGTTTCCTCGACAAATTACAATAGCTTGATTAAAATACCCATCTTCCATCTAATTGTCTCCTTCCCATGATTCTCGTGAGAAAACTTTTCTTCGCTAAAACTTAAATTTTATATCTTCTGTGTAATTAATTATTATTATCACAAGTAACATTAAAGCATATATATATATATATATAAATACATACATAGTGCGTTTATACAGCCTCTTGCTGCAGAATCTGTCCACCAGTAAGTCAACTCTAGCTTCGTAATCCTTAACCGTGCCCACATCATATTTGTTCCGTTCAAATACTGTACTGTACTTTTCTATCAGTCTGTATATCTTAATTTTTTATATCATCTAAGTGATCTAATTTTATGTTGAACCCGTCTTCTTTGATATGTTCATTAAAATTTACTTTTTTCATTAAAAAACACCATCAAAATATCACAACATTCGGGTCCACTCCGATTTAAAAAATAATTGTTTTAAGCTTGTCTATAAAAAAGAGTTTTTTTGTTCATTTCACTATTGATTTTACTTTCACTTTTCAACACTTAAACAATTTTGGATTTTCTCACAACTAAATTACAATACTAAAATGGGTCATCAAAATTTTACATGTTTCCTAAAGTAATTGTACCATACAGAGAGGTTAACATTTAATTGTATTACAATAATTTTTTCATTTTCAAGTCTTAACATTGCTTGATTAAAATTATTTTCACGATAAGATTTTAAATTAAATTCACTTCTCTAGTTTTTAGATACACTTTGACATATTTTCAAATTTTAATGTACAAATAAACATTCTAACATCGAGATACAGTACAATAAACTTCAATTTCCAAATTTTACACGTGCCTAATTGCCATTATTTTATAATAGATTTTTCTATTAATTTTAATTGTATATATTTTTTTTTTTATAGATTATTTTTTATATTCATTTGATTACCATTAGTTCATAATAATAAAGTATAACTCTTTTTTCTTTTCTTTTTATAATTATACTCTATAGCACAAAATGTATCCCTGAAATTGTTTTTAAAATCTTTCCATTTATTTATTTTTATGTTGTTCCAACTATACTCGCAAAAAGGGTTTTAACTAAATTGATTTGAAACTTAGAGTTCAAATTTATTCCAATTCAAACTTTTAACTATTGTACTTCTTAATTTACTTATAATTTCTACCGGGTCAGATTTTTCAAATTTAAGTTCTAACTTATTCTTACTACCTTTTACACGTATTATATCACGATCAATCATTGGTTTAGGTTCACTAGAGTTACTTGTTGTTTTCATTGTTTTTTGTTCCATTATACTATTTATAACCTCCACTTCCTTCTCCTTTCTACTAACTTTATTATTATTTTCCTTTTTTATGTGTACCTAAATCATTTTTAATTAATTTTTGTTTATAATATACGAGTTTATTTTTGGTTTCTAAGTTTTTCTTCTTTAAAATCATTTTTTCTTTTCTAGTTCCGTTTCAAAAACATGCATTTTTTTATCAATTGTTATATTAAATTCTTTGAAAGTGTTTTATAACCCTTGCTCAACACTCTCGAATCTGTTGTCAATTTTTTCGAATCTATTGTCAATTTGTGCGAATTTTCCGTTAATTTGTTCTTTAATACTACGTGTATTTTCGTTATTAGTTTCCGCCATTAACCTAAACATCTTTTCCATCTTACTCTCCTCCTGGCTTGACTCATTTAAACTAAAATTTTGATTATTATTTGATACGCTCGGACTTACACGTGGTTGCCTTTTGTTACCCTCATTCTCTTTATTCTCTACATATCTATTAATTATGCTTTGCTCATCTTGGATCAATATTGACACTACGCTTATCGTTTTCCGTGACTGAATTCTACCTGTATATCAAATTAAACACTATTTTCGTGACACACTTTTATCCAATCAATCCTTTAACTAGATTTCCTTATTAACACGTCTTTATGTCAGGCGTCAAATATTACGTTTTTATATATTTTTTATATAGTTTATTTTATTTGACTTTATCTTTATCTTAAGGTTCTGTTAATAAAAATAGGAAACTTCTGGTAAAAGGAAAAATCGTTTATTTACAAATTGAGTTAAAAATTTAATATACATTTGAACTACAAACGTATTAAAATAACATTATTAAAAACTAAAGTTAAATTGTACCTTAATTACAACGCGGCTGGCCAGCCTTTCTTTGTTGTGCTTTCTTCGATGCGTCGACTTCTTTTGTCCTCGATGCGTACCTCCTTGCGTCTCAATGGGTAGGTTGCTGAGCGTGGTCCTGTTCCGGGTAGCGTCTCCTCTGGTGTGCAGGTCTAAATTGAATGAGAGCGATTCCGGATCGAACCCAGCCAGTATACGCTCTTCCGCCATATTGGACATCTTTTGTTCTCCAATGTTCTTATTCTCATTTATGATTAACTGTTCTTGATTTAAAATTAACAACTACAATATTAAATCATTTATATTTAATTACTGATATTTTTTATTTGTTAACTATTTCTCTTGGACATAACGCAACGAATAGTGTTCAAAACATAAATGAACCGTGATCCAGGAGTCGTACACCGTTCACTCATGCCCGCTAATTTTGAGTTTATATCAGAAACACCATCAAAATATCACAACAATATATATATATATAAACTACATAAATTAATAATATTTCTTTTAATTTTCTAAATACTTAACAACGTGAAATAGGTTATTGTCTTTCTCCGGTTTAAAAGTTATAGCATTTTAGTTCCTCGTTCGGTGACCAATTTAGTCTACACGAAAGTTTGTGTGGGCAGGTCCGTGAATTAGCGAATCTATTTTCTCACTGTAATCGCAAGGAAGTGCCTATCCAATCGAACCTATTCATGTTTCAAAAAATGCAATTTGGTATTAAATCAATACAGAGTCCTCTGGTCTTAAGGTCTAATATTTAGGACGGACTAGTTTTATATTAACTCATGACTTTTCAATTAACTCATTTTGCCACCTTATCTTCTGTTTCCTTCTTATCTGCTATAATGCATCTATACAGCCTCTTGCTGCAGAATCTGTCCACCAGTAAGTCAATTCTAGCTTCGTATTCCTTAACTGTGCCCACATCATATTTGTTCCTTTCAAATACTATACTGTACTTTTCTATCAGTCTTTCTATCTTAATTTTTTTCATATCATCTAAGTGATCTAATTTTATGTTGAACCCGTCTTCTTCGATATGTTCATTAAAATTCACTTTAACTTCTTCATTTTTTTCTTTCTTTTTCTCAGTATTTCCTGTTTCCTCTTCTGTAGCATTTGTAGATTCTAATTTGAATTAATCTAAATTTGTTTATAATATCTAATTCTATAAGAAAATTTTCCAAACCTTCTCTCTCTACAATGAACACATCAACATATTTTGCTATGTCAAAATTTTTTATTTTTATTGTTACTAAACATTTTGTTAGTGTCACACCATTGACTGTTTTTAAATATATCTTATTTACGTTTTCTGTTTTTTCCATTATTATCTTGATTAATTTTGAATTTATTAGAGAGACTTGGGATCCTGGATCATGTGACTCGTTTACCTGTAACTTCTCTTCTAATAATATTTTCACTTTAATCGATGGTGTGATTATTGGTTTTTTTTTTTTGGTCTGTATTTTGATCTACTTCTAATACTAAGTTAATTCCTATTATTCTAGTTTCATTTGTTTAACCAGCATGAAGCTTCTGGATGATAAGTTTGTTTAATTGTTCACAATTATTGCATGGTATTTTCTCTTAAAATTTATTTTTACTGTAAAGTTTTTCCTCTTTCTTTTTTATATAATTATTTTTGTTCAGTAGACCCTCACATTTTCTGATTTCATGATATAATCTAGTTGAATTCTTAAATGTTTCTTCATCCATCTTATTTATAATGAACTCAGGTAAACTGATAGCTATAAGCATCATTAAAGTCTTTGAACTAATATTGTCATCCCTATCTAACAATAATTTCTCATTTTTCATGGCGTATTCCATCAGTAGACCTTCTTTGACTAGAGTCATGCGATAAAGCGTAATACTGGCTAGGTAGTAACAGTTGTCGCTACAACAATGAATGGCAGCCTTCTCATAATTAAATAATTATTTGCTTGTTTTGAAAAAATAATAAATTTTTTTTTGGAATGTGTTTTTAAAATTTTTAACAATTTTGTTTTTATTTCAGGGGTATTGGAATGACTAAAGCAGACTTGGTAAAAAATCTGGGAACCCTTGCTAAGTCTTCAATTATTGGCTTCACGGATGCAATTCAGAGAGGAGCAGATATCTCAAGAATTGGTTTTGGTTTCTACTCCGCTTACCTCGTTGCTGACAAAGTTGTAGTCAGTTCAAAGCACAATGATGATGCGCAGTACTTGTGGGAGTCAGCAGGAGGCAGTTTCACCATCAGACCTGACCATCGTGGGCCTCTTGGTAGGGGGACAAAAATTGTTCTGTTTGTCAAGGAGAATCAAGCTGAATTTTTAGAATATGATAAGATTAGAGAAGTAGTAAAAAAACATTGTCAGTTTATTGGGTTTCCTATCAAACTGGTTGTTGAAAAAGAAAGAGATAGGGAATTCAGTGAAGATTACGATGCAGAAGATTATGAAGGAGATGATGATGAATCAGAAGAAAAGAAAAGCGAAGGAGACAAGAAAAAGACTCCTAAAGAGAAGTATACTGAAGACGAAGTTTTAAACACAACTCAACTGATCTGGACCAGGAACCTTGTAGATATTACAGGAGAAGAATATAGCGAATTCTACAAATCCCTCACCAATGATTGGGAAGGTCACCTGGCAGCTGAACACTTCTCAGTTAAAGGAGAGCTAAAAATCAAAGCTCTTCTTTTTGTACCAAAGAGAGCACTTTCTGATTTATATGAAAACAAAAAAAAGACGAAATATATCAAGTTATATGTGAGGGGAGTTTTGATCATGGATGGCTTTGAAGATCTTCTCCCTGAATATCTCAACTTCGTCAGAGGTGTTGTTCATTTGGATGATTTGTCTATCAATCTGAAAGCGCTCCGGGAGTGCGAATTTCTCGAAGTCACAAGAAAGATTTTGGTCGAGCAATGTCTTGAACTCTTCAAAGGAATGGCTAGATACAAATTAATTTACAACAAGTTCTACGAGGAATTCAGTGAAAATTTAAAACTAGGGATTAACCAGGATAGCAACAACAGAAGTAAACTTTCCGAATTATTAAGGTGGTATTATCTTCAGGATGATCCAGATTGGTTTGGGGTGTCATAGCGTGTCACAGAAGAAGGACCTCCCACAGTAGAGTTGCCACGGATGCCCAGGCGCAGTTCTGAGGATGCTTCAAGAATGGAGGAGGTTGTTTAAAGGTCTCATGTAAATTATTTTTTATTACTTTTTCTAATTCTGTTATAAATAGTGAATTATTTATTATTAAAAGTAATTCACTGGTGATATTTTCTGTTTTGTACATTATGTATATTTATTTCATAGATATATTTGTACCAGCGATTTTCATTTTTTGTATATTTCTAGATATAAGCTTGATGTAAAATATAACTTATAAATAAAAGTATTTTATAAAATTATTGTTTTTTTCCTATCCAAGTCCTATCTAAAGCATGCTTAAAGATTTTCTTATAAATAACGGATTTATATAACTGTTTTTTCAGTACATATTTTAAGGTGTTAAGTTTATTTGACAATTATTTTAATTTTTTTTCATTGAATAAGTAATCATCAATTGACCATTATGATTTAACCTATTAAAGTATTTTTAGTCGAAAATACATTACCTTAAAACATTTATTAACTTGGGGTTTGACTTCTGCATAAATCATGCAGAGTTCATATATTTCTCTACTTTTGGTCATATCTAAATTTTGGTCACCATTAAAAAATATCAAAAATTCAAACAAATAAGGATTTATTTATGGTTTGTAAAATATTTTTATGAATCCATTGATAATTCTTAAAAAAATGCAATATTAGTAAAATCAGTGAAGTGAGCAATATCACACAATTAAGGGCTTACTAATCTTCCTGATTGCTCACTCTTGATTGATTTCGTAAATTTTATTAAATTATTTTTCATCACCATTCAATTCCAAAACAGTTTATCTTGCATGCCCCATTGATTGTTGCTGTATATAGGAGTTAGTAATCATAATAAATAAACTAAATCTTATGTTCAATATACCCCAATGCTGTAAGCTCAGGAATCAAATCGATTAGTATTTGGAATAAGTGAGTGGCATCCCAGTAAATAAAATATTTAAATTATTCGACTGGAGTGTAGAGACGTGAGACTGAGGGTAAGGCAGGTAAAAGAAAATATATGTATTGATAGAAAGATACAGTCTCTATGTATTTCCTTACATTCTATATATTTTGATACATTAACGTATTAGTAGTTCCTATGGGATCATAAATCAATTAAGCCTTCATTCGCCGAAGACAGCATAATTGGGAACTGTTGTTCTGTGACTTGAGAAACCCTAAAATTTGCAGAGTGGGTTGGACAAGGACATACGGGTCCACATGTGTCCCGTTAAATTTTTATAATATAGCTCTCCGCAATGTTGTTAAATATACTATTAAATATGGATCATTGGATATCCCGGAAAATACCCTTTTATCTTTAATTAATCCTTCTCGTTCCGGGCTTGGCAATAATCCATTCTTCTGTTATATTAATACATAGAAAGTGTAGTGAGTACACTGACATATTGTTTTCTTATAAATGACTAATAATTAATTAGTAACTTAAAAATTCCTTTAAATTTCTTATCCTCTATAACCTATACACCGCTGATGTCCCCTCTATACCCAAAACCTTCTTGGCCACATTCGCAGATGACACAGCAGTCTTGTCATCCCACCCAGATTTTTTAGCGGAATGAGCAATAACTTTTGTTTGCAGGGGATAATATTAAGCCCCTATTATGTCTACCCTCCACAAGCATAATTGTAACATCATAAAGTAGTTTTTACTACCATAGCTCAAAATATAAAAAGTCATGTGTTAGATAAACAACATCATTTTAAACCTTTGAAATATTTTGACAGTTTTCATTATTGGTTGATAAGATAGTCGAGGCTTAACAAATACAATGGATACTTTTCACCGGATCTTGGCATAACATCTCTCATTATTGTAATTTCAGTGCCTGTTTCCATTATTATGTCTTATATACACTTCAAGACTAAATTAGATTAATGATTAAAGTGAGGTATCGCCGCTGCAAGAAAGACTGCTCATTGTTCGAGATCCACTTCAGTTGACATTTATATAAAGGACTATACTATGAGTATAGTACTATGTGTTAGAGTAATAAATAGGTTTAATAGAACAAATGAGCATTATTTAGTATCTTTTTGCGATAAAAAGTTCCTCTTTATAACAATTCATTTTAAATATAGTACTTACATTTTTTTTCTATTTTTTTTTTTTTTCCTAACAACAACTTTATTATGATAAAATTACAATCTGCCTCATTGGGCTATAAGTAATTGTGATAAATTATCTCATTCATACCAATATACCATTTTCATTCACTCGCTTATTCATATTGTATATACAAATAGCCCAGAACCCCCTATAGGGATGAGTGGTGCAGTGCAATGACTGTGCTAGGGGATTAGGGTGGTTGAATAGGTTACTATGGAATTTTATGAACTTGGAAAGGATGACCTCAAGAATGTAAGCAAATACATAGAGACTGTATCTTTCTATCAATACATATATTTTCTTTTACCTGCCTTACCCTCTGTCTCACGCCTCTACACTCCAGTCGAATAATTTAAATATTTTATTTACTGGGATGCCACTCACTTATTCCAAATACTAAATACGATTTGATTTCTGAGCTTACAGCATTGGGGTATATTGAACATAAGATTTAGTTTATTTATTATGACTACTAACTCCCATACACAGCAACAATCAATGGGGCACGCAAGATTAACTGTTTTGGAATTGAATGGTGATGAAAAATAATTTAATAAAATTTACCAAGTCAATCAAGAGTAAGCAATTAGGAAGATCAGTAAGACCTTAATTGTTTGATATTGCTCACTTCACTAACTTTACCATTAATTCACAAATAAGGGATAACAATATCCATTAATAAAAAAAATAATAAATTCCTAATAATGATTTAACGTATCAATGCAAAACTAGCTTTTTGCCTGTGTAGAAATCTTGATTCCACAAGACTATTTTAGGCCCATCTCCATTTTATGTGTTAACAGTCCAGAAACATATCAAGTTTCAAAATGTGTTCAGTAGTTCCTGATTTTATCTTATACGCACAAATGCTAAATCCCCATTTTGCACATGTGTTCATTTATCTTCAATTAGACAGGAAAAGGGATAAATTCTTCCATAGTATAAAATAGTGAATTTCTAAAATCAAAATATTATATTGACAGGCAATTTATTAAGAGCATAAGTACTGTTAATTACAAGGCCCCAAAGCAAAATTATTTGAGTCCCCACTTTCAGTAAAATACGATGTGGTGTCAATCCAAAATTGTCTAGTTGTTTCTACAGAGTTATATTCATTACCTATTACTTATACCATTCCGCCCCATTCCCGCATCGATGGCAGCAAGCGGCCGAGGCAGGAGCGTTATAGTTTGTAAGTCTAGTTTTAGTTTCCCTATATTGTAACCCGAAGGTGAGCCCCATCACCTAGTCCCCTTTACATTATATAATTCTTTCAACAACAAACCAGATTTTGTTATTTAAGACATGCACTCGTTAAAATGCATACAATGCAGTAAAGGGAAAAAACCTCATGTAAAAATTTTAATCATTTTAAATTAATTTTAAATATAATCAGCCAAGAGGTTAAAGAAACAAAGAAGGATCAAAGAAAGGTGTATTTAAATTTTGATCTGTTAATAATATTGTAATAGCACCAGCTAGTAGTGGTAATGATAATAATAATAATAAAGTTGTAATTCCCACTGATCACACAAATAGTGAAATTCGTTCTGGTAATATACGTCGTAGATCGCATATTAATAATAGTTGAAATAAAATTTACAGCTCCTAAAATTAAGGATGCTCCTGCTAATAGTAGTGAAAAAAATGGCTAAATCTACAGACAACCCTCTATGGGCTAAATTACTTGATAAAGGGTGATAAACTGTTGAACCAGTCCCTACCCCAGATTCTGCTAATCTTAGGACCAATAATAGTGTTAATGAAGGGGGTAGTAATCGGAATCTTATATTATTTATTCATGGGATTGCTTTATTAGGTGCTCCAATTATTAAAGGTACTAATCAGTTACCAAATCCTTCAATTATTATGGGCATTACTATGAAAAAAAAAAAAGGCATGATCAGTTACTGCTACATTATAAATTTGATCATCTCCAATAAATGATCTGGGCTGTCTTAGTTCAATTCGGATAATTCATCTGATGGCAGTGCCCACTTTATGTATTCGGTTGTCCAGTAGTACAGCAATGCTCAGTCCAAAGGTTTCTTTGCAGCCGCTCATGTTGCATCCCCATCTATCCTTTTCGCCTAGATAAAGTTTCATTGATGGCCATCTGTATATATTATAGTAACTATATTATAGGACACTATTCCAGCTCATATTCCAAATATGAAATATATTGTTCCGATATCTGTGTGGTTAGTTGAAAATTATCACTTATTCAGTGTCGATGAGATGACTGAAATTTGAAGTGATAAATTGTAAATTTATAAATGGTATGTAGCAACCGCTAACTACACAAGATAAATCACCCTATACTCTATATTTTGAAAACCTCTGCATCTCTCTTTCCTCTAACAGGTGATGCTGCATGTCAATTTAATAATTATTTAGTAATTATTGAATAACTGGTACGTAGTTCTTCCGCCACTACATAGATAGCATTACAGTGCAACAAAAACGCCAAATATCGCCGTTTAGTTTTTATTTTTGCCAACAGACAGCGCTGCATGTCAATCTATGTACTGAAATACTTCTCTCTCTTTCTAAATATCTTTCTTTCTCTCTCTATACTCCTGCTAGTTCTATTTTCACTCAACAGACAGCTCTGCATTGTAACTAATTGGCTATTTTTTAAAAGTTGGTTCTAATTTAAGCAGTAAATGCTGCATCTCAATTGAATTCATGAAATTATCTTTGCTACTTCATGGAAACTTTATATAGTCCATTTTTTCTGGGAAATCATATTAATTTAATTAATATATTTGAAAAATGATCCATTGATTTCAAAAAGGTGTTTCTGTTTATAAATAATGGTTAATATAAATGAATGTAAATCTATAAAATGGATGAGTATGGAACCCTAACACTCCTGGGAGAAGGAATGTAAAAATAACCCAAAACGACCAATATTAGTGCTGAATATGGATGTACAATTTCGGAACTCATATTCACTTCTATTAATTTATATTTTGTTTTTTCATTTTCATCCTGTTCATTAATCATCATTCATGAAACACACTGATGAAAATTTCACTTAACATGAACATAATTATGAAGCTTAAACTATGCACAAGTGTAAACACATGTGAGAAGGAGGAGATTGATTGGTTATAACTGTTAGATCATCTGATTTAATAAAAATGACAGCAGACAATGTAATATATTGCTTTAATCCAAAACAGTTGAAAAAATAATTCCGTGCACTATCACACAATTAAGGGTTTCGATCCTAAGTTTTATTTATTAATTTTTTTATTGGAATACACGTTCAAAAGCAGTTTTTCTAACAAGTCCCATCTATCGGCACTGTACATAGAACTCTGTCACCACATTTAAATATTTAAAAAAAATTGTATTACACTGATTTTTTTCATTTTATTTTCGTCACACAAAATATCATTATCTAAAAAAAAGAAATCAAGGTTGAGTTGAAGTTACAAACAAGATTTTAATGACATGTTTGATGAATTGTTATTATTACTTTAAAAAAAAAGTTTATATTTTATTAATTAGGGTGACAAGATCTTTAATTTGATCCCTTACTCGTTATGATAAGACATTTTAACACTAATTAATTAATTAATTATAACACTTTTAGTTTACTAAGGATAATGAATGTGCCGAGCCTTCATTATGCTTTGTGGACTTGAAAGTTTTTATCATGTCTTCAGTAAAAAAAATCAACAAAACCCTAAAACATAATTGTATAAAAATAAAAATAATTTAGTTTAGATTTTTGAGTTACTTAGTAATAGTATTATATTAGAAGATAAAAAAAAAGTGATTTTATTACTTTACAACCTTTTTTGATTACATTAAAACATTATCTTAGATATGAAATTTATAGATTATAAGTAATTTACTGGAGTGTTTGTTCAATCGATCATTACAATTGTGATCATTACTTGATAAAATATTCATCTCTACTAAACTGTCAATGATGTCAGGTGAAAGGTGCAGGTACCCATTAGTGTAATTGGACATGGGACTATTATTCTTATTAGCGATTGACCTGAACATTGTTATTCTTCTGAAGGTGAACCCCCCCCCCCCCCTAGGGCAAACTTATTATCTAAAGTATTGGACTTGACACATTGTCTGAGTAACAAAACAATTTTTATTTTGCCTTAACCGTAAACAATTTGTTAATGTAGATCTATACAAGCTATTGAACAAAAAGAAAATGTTTATATAAATTAACGACAGGTACTCATGGTTATTTATGGTTACAACTTTTTTCTCTTAAGAATGGGGAAACTGGGAATATATATAAATCTAAGTTTTGACATAAATGTCATTAGCAATATAAATATTATGTGTAGGGGTTTGGTAGAGACTGGAATCTGAAAGCCTCAGCACTAACAGTTGGAAGGTAGCGAGACCAACTGTCCAGGCAATTTGAGGAACAAGCGACAACTTGAAGCTTCACATCTGCCCGTTGTTTTGAAATTCAAATTGATCTAGGGGCTTTGAGCAACATTTGTCAAGCAAACAGTCGCATAATTTGTATTAAGTGTGTGACCTGGACGTTGGTAATTTACTGTATAATTTTGAAGAACTTGTCAGGAAACTTATTCATTCATTCACTGTTATCATACGTGATTAATGAGAAATACCGCTAATTTAAGGAATAACACCTATTTTACAATAGTTCATAATAGATTAATAATAATGTAGGTATTTACATATTATTTTATTATCGTGACGATATGTGGTTTCAATCTCCTAACATTTCTACCACTAACTTTTTGAAATTTTTCTGGTGTCCTTAAAATTTTATTGCATGTCCTCCGTTGTTGGCACCCTCGTTTGAGAGAGCGGTGAATCTACTCTTCCAAATTTTTGAATAATAAATGATTAAAATGATCCTAAATCTATAAATAAAATGTTCCTTATTTTAGATATGAATGTACATCTATAAAATATCATAACAATATTGCTGGTTTAATGCACATATGTGTTAAGTGCTGTTATAAGTACGCCAGTTGACCCATGCGTGCACTTAGCCGTCGACATGCACTTTTTTCTTTCAGGAGAAGGATAATGAATTTTTTTTGGGAAAAAACAACAAGAAAAAATAAGAGCAAAATTTATCACTTTGTCATTTTTTATTTATGGCAAATTTCGTTGTTTGGCCAATTTAATTATGAGAGAAAAATTAGGATTGTTTTTAGGGCATGTATGGAATGGAGTCGTAGCAAATAGATTGTTATGTGCACCCTCTTGAACATGCCATGCCTGGAAACTTTATATATATTTATATTTATATATATATAATAATCATAATAATTTTGTATGTCTTTACAACATTACTTTAATACATTTTGATAAAATTTATTTGTATATTGAATATATAAGTTTTCAAATATAATCCATATATATGAAATTGCTTGTAATTTACATGATAATTACATATATTTTACAATTTTTTTTTTATAATAAATATAATTATTTGTATGTTATGTATAATGCAAGAGTGTCGTAACATTATAACAATAAAACTTACTAACTAGTGACATGACAAAATCACCTGCTATTATTTATTTTTATTATAATTGGAAAAATATCGAAATTATCTTATATGCTAAAAAACAAGTGAGGAAATTGAAAAAAATTGTTAGTCAGGTCCGAAGGGTGTTAGTATAAAAATTGGTGTACTCAAGTTTCACATTATTACATATGAAGTAAGTGTTTCTTTTTTTTTTTTTTTTATAAAACAGTAGGCATTGAGGGAGAAGCCTTTGAACTCATAACTCTTGAACTATCGTAAATTTAGTAAAATTAAATCTTTGGAAGGAATATTTTCAATTTATGGTTTTTGGAAAAATTATTTCATATTATCATATATTTTCCTAATAAAAAAGGACAAGTGATCCCAAGTTAACTTTTCAAAATTATTTATAACTCAATACCTATTCACACCTTTTTGTGGAAGACAAACCCTATATACAAAGTTAGAATATTCGAGATATTATACTTATATTTATTTAACCATATATTTTTGTATGTCTGTAAATATATATTTATATAAATTATTTTAATTACTATTAGATATCGAAACACCATATTTACACAGTAGACGACCACACACAGTTACATGAATTATATTCAATATAACGCTACAGAAATAAATTATTTTCAATAAGGCATTTAACAAATTTTTTTCCTCAAAATTATAGTAATAGGTGTAAAATATAATGAAATTTACATTACTTCTGCTAGAAATTTAAATGACTGGCTTTTCTGTATGTATTTTTTTTTAAAATATTTTTTCTCAATTGATAATGATTTGAAACAAAATTAAATACTTTGTATAAATGGTGTTAAGTTGAAAATATTTGTAACATGAAGTTTTTCATCGATAGACCCTTACAGAACTATTTTATATATTGTGCGTTTTCAGATGGTATTGGTCCATATGACCTCTTTACCGAAGATCTTAAACTTCTGCCGTTCAGTTGAAGACCATCGAGATCTGAATAAATGTTACTTCAAAGAACAATTAATACCTAATTAAGTGTGAAATGATAGTAATGAATGAAATAGATTTTTTATCATTTATGATTTATGCTTATGAAATACTTTGTAAAAAATTGTTAAAATATAACTACATAAAATATTCAATAATTTAATTAAGATTTATTTTTTGGGGGTGCCAGTGATGAAAGTGATCCCTAAATGTCTAAATAAGGATTTCATCCCTGATAAATTAATCAGTAGTCAAAAACAATTATTTCATTAAATTGCAACATTTTTTTTTACCTTGATAAAACCTAATTGAAATAGTATATTAAATAAATATTAATTTATTTTTTATTTTGATCTTTAAATAAACTCAGAAATTATTTTTAATAAAGAATTTCACTGTTTGTTGATTGAAATTTGATTATATAAACTAATGATTAAGTCATTGACTATTGGTTAATAAAAACGGTTTTAGGTTTCAACGTGAAGCTTCTATAAAAAATTGAAATATTTGTTGTGTAAATAGTATTACATTTTTTAAACATAATGTACATATCTGCAGTTTTCATAAATAAAATATTTTAGGACACCTCTGAACTTAATTATCTATATAATAGGTGATAGTTTGTTGAACTTCAAGACTACGAGACTCGGACAAATGTATTTACAACTAAATTACTGGCCCCACCTCGAATGAAAATCTGTAACAGAATCACAATTACAAATTGGGCAACTATAACATTTACCTTCTAAAAAAGGTTTGAAATAAAAGAAAGGTTATTTACCAGCCATTTTTAAAAGTTGAAATAATGTGATACTTTGAAATGTAAACTATGTGTAAAAAGTTTTATGATTGTACTAGCAATTATACACAACAGAATAATTTATTTTTATAGTTTTGATTGATTACTTGTCTTCTACTTAAAAAATTTTTAATACAATTTTTGAACAGAGTAATTACTAGATTTCTACTAATTTATCAACAAATTTGGGCTTAATCATTGCAATGAACTTGTGCAATGTTTATACAAAACTGCCAGAAAAATTATTATCTATCCATAGACCGATATACATCTACTCAAATCACCTGAGTGCATCGCAATTATTAAGTATTTTGCACCAAATAAAAATGATTAAATAAAAATTCTCTATATATAAGTTATCTTAGTTTAAACAATTGGTATAAACTCTATAATTTATAAATATATGTTGAGAACAATCTACGATTGTATGATAAATGTTTATCCTTCAGCGACAAAGGATATGCACTTTAGAAATATATTTATGTACAATTATTCAAAACCTCTACAGAAGATATAACAAAGAATAAAATAACAGCAAAGAACTTTTTCAAAAAACATATTGTACTATTTCGACAATTTATTCACAATATTAAAATAAGTTTATATTGTTTTTGTTCTTTTTTTTTTAGTTAATTAAGCAAATTTACATTAAATATATATAATTGTATTCATGCACAATAAATAATTAGGTATTGATTTATATCACAGTAACAATTCTTAATACACCATTTATAACTTTTAAATAATTATTATAATTATGTTTCAATTTAATTTAATATATTTCTACTTTTGATTTGAAAAATCTAAGTATTACATTTTCAGTTTAGTATAATAATGTTAAAAATGTTTTAAAACAAAAGAGGGCTACCTTACGTGACTATTGGTAGAGTATAATTTCCTATCAAGCGGTCATCTTTGACACCATAGTTAAGATCGCTCTTCCCCTCACCTTTGACTAAATATTCAGTCTTTTACCTTGCTACTCATAAGTAATTGATTTTGACATTTGCTTAATTAATTATCAATTGCAGACATATCTTTTGCAAATTTAATATTAGTTAAAGCAATTTAATAATATTATGAAAAATAAGGCAGCGTATTCACTTTTGAAGAGTAATATTTTATTGAATGATTGAGAATGAAAATGATTTTTTTTTTTTAACCATTTGAAAATTAATGCTATACAAATATGACTGCAGAATTTGTTTAAGATTATAAAACAAATTAAAAGAGCGTAAAAAGAGTATTCTGTAGACATGACATTTCTTACTTGATTGAATTCATTAAACCGGCTTCAATTTTGATTCACTTTAAAATTTATTTACTTGTCCAATTTTTAAAATTGAGGTATTGCTGGACCTGGAGCCGTATCTCGATTAGGATTTATTTAAGATATTTGGATGAGTTCCTAGATTGAACCATGAATAAATAATGTAATACATATAGAAAACTAAGCTAATCACGACACTAGAACACTTTTAGTAAAGATATCACTTATAATTGATTTAATTTTTTTAACAATAATAATTGATAAATGTAATTCAATATTCTGTTTTACCCCAATATTGGAATAAATAATATGATTATGTATTATGTTGGTAAGTTTTCTTTTAATTTATCTAAAGTTTGTGGGTACAATTTAGTTCTAAAGGGGTTCTTTGGGCTTTGCTGTGTACAGTATATACTCGTAGACTCATCTTTACTTTGTTATGTAGTAAAGCATAAGTGTGAATTATAACCCAAATAATACAGCTACTATTATATTACAATGAAATACTGCTATTACTCATTTTCTACACTGTTCTACATTTTTATAATCAGCTATAATTGCTATTTGAAACTTCATAGCTACTTATGTAGTGTTTTAAAGCCTCTGATATAGAAAGGATCATGTATAAATTTTATGGATTGACGATTCAGTATAGTACGATCAAGGGTAAAGACGTCAGATCGAGAGGAAGAGCGAACATTTAACAGCGAACAGTTGTGACTTGTCTAATATAGAGGGAGTGAGAAACAGACTAAAGTTATATATCACAGCAAATATTCTTAAAATATGCGTTGTTCATTGGTATTTGTCCGGTCTGAAAATTATTTGAAGAGGATCCTCCTGAAGGCTCGTCGGAAGTCCTTGTTGAAGATAGTGTAGATGACCGGGTTGAGGGCGGAGTTCATGTAGCCTAACCAGAAGGCAACTGCGAAGGCAAAGTCTGGGATAGGGCAGGCAGCCCCGCAGACAGGACTCAGGATGTACAGGAAGAAGAAAGGGAGCCAGCAGGCAATGAATGAGCCCATGATGAGCCCGAGGATGAGCGTTGCTCGCTTTTCCTTCTTGCGGGCCAGCCGCCTCTTCTCACGCTCTGGGTCCCTTACCTTCGCCGCCTGCAACAACGAATACCTCTTATAAATCTACAGCTAAAAACACTATATTTTGGTATACTAACTTTCAAAATTAGGAGGTTATGAAGGCCATGGTTACAAAGCAGGGGAATGACCACACATCAAATATAATGAACCCCTAAAAAAAATGTGTAAGTATGATTGATTTTGAAAGATAAATATATTCATTAATTTACTTTTTTATTTTCTGTTCTCATTTTATTTTTATTATTATTTTGTTAATTACATCTACTGATCTATAAGACACAATTGTTGTAATTAACACCACAATTATTGTAAGCTAATGATTATGCTATAAAACAGAACTTCCATACAAAATGTCACATTTCTAACACTGGAATACTTACATTTTGAACATCTTAGGGGAGTTGATTATAGTTTAATAAATAATTATTTTTTAAATGAATAAATAAAGGGAAAAAAAGCAGCATTAATATTAAAAAATATATATGTGCAAAAAAATGATATTAAAATAAATTTAAAAAATGATGTATTGAATAAAAAAATAAATCGTTATACTTTATTTTTAATTCTACTAATTTCGTAATACTTTTATTTGTTTGTTTTTATTTAACCAAACTAAATTATTATTCTGTACAGTAATGTTAAAATGCGATCTTAACTTGAAGAAAAAATGGCAAAAAAAGCTTAGTTGTTGAGTGCCCAAAAAATATATATCATTAATACTCATGTCTCAAATTGAAATAAATCATAAATGACATAAATCATTGCAAACAAGATGTTAGTGTCAGTTTTTGTAATTATATTTTTAAGAAACAAAAAATCATTCAGGATGTTTTGTTGTTTAATTTGACAACCAACTCAAAATTATAAAAATGGTTAACCAAGTAATTAATTAATTAACAACAATCATATTTTAAGTAGATATCAGAATTTTCCTTGATGCTACAACATCAAAGAAGAATGTGAAACATGAATGAAAACAAAAGTTTCTGGTTTTAAAAAAAAACTAATATAATAGAAAGCATACAAAGAGTTTAACTCTCAATGAAGTATCAAAAGAACTGAAAGATTAACAATGGTTTTAAAGATTTATGCATCAGGAATTAGTTTATTTACATTTATATTAATTAAACTATAGTAAAATCTAAATAACAAGCCGAGCATAAACAAAAAAAATTGAGATGAAGATAATTTTTTCAATGGTAATAAAAAAAGAAAAATTCAACCATTACCAAAAACCCACTTTAAGTTATTAAATTGAATCCAGTCTTTAGATTTAATTTTTGGAAAAAAATAAAACAAGTGAGCGTACTGAGTGAGTGGAGCTTTATTTTGATTCTTTAAGATAAGACGTGTCGACTCAATGAATGAAGCTGACTGTTTGGGAAATTTTTTTTTTTTATTTCTTACTTTACTTGAGTATTGAAAGTAAAGAGTTCTGTATATATTTAAGAACATTAAAATGAAAAAAAAAAAATTATTAAAGGAACATAACTGAGAATGGTCAATCTACTAGCAGATTAATTTTTAACTTTTATCTCTTCTAATTTTTAAGTTTTTCCTATTTTATTTTATTTAATATAACAATTAGAAAAGTTCGTATGCGTGTTCAAATACAAAGATGAATCAAACTTCAATATCTCATACAAAATTGAATTCTGAACCAAAAACTTCTTATAAGCACAGGAGTTTGGAAATTCCTAGTAAAATTTGAAATTGAACAGATTACATTCATAAGTGTAATAACCCAGGAATGGATGTACCTACATTAAAGTTTAGAGGAGGGGTAGTGAGGACTCTTGTACCATAAAACACAGTAAAGAATTTGGCATGTGCGGAGGACTTTGACATTATGGCAGTGGTATTCACCAATTTTGGCAATGAAAAAATACAGTCCTATCTAATGAAAGGTAAAAAAACTCTTGTATGTGGAAATGTAATCCTGGATGGATACTTCAAGTTGAGACTGAGGTAAGCGAGTAGATATTTTTGTGCATAAGGTATAAGAGGTTAACTCTGCGGTTGAAAAAACTTTACATAAAGCAAGAGGTGTTACAACAGTAAACCGCTGATACATGGGACTTGCGAGGCAAATTAAAATCAAACATGGATTCGAAGCTTGAACCATGATGAGAATGGATGAAAACCACCTCTTCACTTTTGAAAGATCCATTTTCAGAATGATAAATGGATCATGAGTTCTTAGGGAAGGCTGAAGAACTGAGAACTGAAGGATCTGAATGGTAACATTGACGAGGGGTTCATCGAGATAGATCCAATTGATTGGGCACCTGGCCTAGAAATATGTCTTCAGTACGA
The DNA here is from genome assembly GCA_930367205.1 of Acanthosoma haemorrhoidale. Taxonomy (NCBI): domain Eukaryota; kingdom Metazoa; phylum Arthropoda; class Insecta; order Hemiptera; family Acanthosomatidae; genus Acanthosoma; species Acanthosoma haemorrhoidale. Next base: position 106,417,782 of record OV884014.1, on the reverse strand, counting down.
GACAGAGTCTACTGGGAAGGCCCCTGGAGGAGGTTGGGTTTCATCAGTAGTTTGTTGCACCATTAATTTGTTGTACTATAAGTAACAGCGGTGAGTCAACTCCTATTTATAAACTTAAGAGAGCTTCCTAGCATTGGATTGTATTCAGTCCATTTCTTGATATTTTTCTTCCTGATCTACTTCTTTTTACTTTTAATGTTACTTTATATTAGAAAAAAAAAATTGCCTCATTGAGTAATTAATAAAACAAAATAAAAGAACCTATTGTTAAGACATTTTTGTTTCAGAATTTCATTTCCTACAAGATGATAAAGTTTGGCTCACCTCAACTGGGACATCCTGTGTGTAAGTGAAGATTACCCTGGAGTTCTCCTGGGGGATGTCCTGCGAGCCGGCGCTGGATATCTTGCCCATGTCGATGATGTCCCTCTTGGCCTTGGACGACTTGCGGCCGAAGATGGGTTTGCAGAGGCGCAGCTTCAGCGGTTTGACAACCGCACACCTGGACATGACTCCTGAGTCGGACGACGACGGGTCGAACTCAGAGACGAGGTCGGCGTCGATTCCGACCGACGGCGCCCGCGCCCTAGCGACTTCCGCCCTGGCGAGGTCTCCGTTGACAGAGAGGCTGCTCCCCTTGAAAGTGACGTTGGGGTTGAGCGAGGCCTGCGTCACCTTGAGGCAGTCTTTGCCGGTGTCCGGCTGATCGGCGTTGTCAGAGGTGGAAATGTCCGAGGCGAAGTCGCAGGTGACGGTTGGGATGACCGGTTTTTCGACGCACACCGCCACCAGCGGACTGACCGGGGTCCGCGGCTCTTTCCGTGTGCTGAAGGAGGTCGTCCTCTCGTCCGGCCGTGGCCTGCTCACCGCCTTCCGGATCCCACGCCGTGCCCGTGCCTTCGCCGCGTAGTAGATCCGGATGTAAACGAACACCATGATGCAGCTTGGGATGTAGAACGAGCCTAGCGCCGAGTAGAGCACGTAGCCTACGTCTTTACTCAACTGCAACATTAATAGTAGTATATTAGTATGATATTCAGTAGCAGGTGTGATTTATCAAATAAATACAACCATATAATTACTATTGTATCTTTAGTTTTAAGAAATAAATTACCTTCCGCCTCTCCACAGCTTTGTTGGTATGCTTTCGACGGTTTAGGCCTTCATTCTCAAGGTTTCAAGCTGATGGCCACGATAGTACTTACCGGGACGACGTCGTATGACTCGTCCATCGAAAACGTTCGGATATAAATGAATAAAGCTGTGGAGATAGATGTTTTAAACCATCAATAATATCTTTAATTTGGCTAGTTGTACCGTATTGTGTATGCTAAGAAGTGTTTTAATATATAGGTTTAACCTTCAAAAAATCCTCGATGAGATCGCAAGTGCTGTCCACCAGTTTTTTTTTTAAATTCCATTCCTCTTCCAGTATCCGAGACAGTACGATATTTAGGCTTCCATCTCGACAAAAGTCTGACATGGAACCTACGCACGAGGTTAAAAAGACAAGAACTAAACAGATAAAAAGCAAACACTTAGGACAACTGTACATACTACTTCGAAGTCTCTCAATAGAAAATAAATTACTAATTTAAAACTTATACCAAATACAATCTAGATATACAGAATAGAGTTATGGGGGACAGCAAAAAAGTCAACCATCAAGCACATCCAATCCTTTCAATCAAAAGTCCTTCCCAAGACTCCGCTTCCTGTTTTGCATGCGAGGGAGTTGACGACCATGGGGATTTGGGAGGTCTCTGGGCTGTCTGTAAATATTGTATGAATGAGATCATTTAATACAATTACTTATTGCCCAATGATTGCAATGTTATCATACTAAAGTGGTTTTATTATATTATATTTTTGGACGAAAAAAAACTTTCATCTAAGCGTAGATAGTGTTTTTCGCCCGGAATCGGTTCGTATTTAATCTGTTTTTGTTTTTTCCTACATTGAGTGCTGAATATATTTACCTGGGAATATAAGGGAAGTATAGCCAACTGTACAGGATCCATGCGTGTATGAAACAGTTTAAAAAATACCACCGAGGTAGAAGAGCGGACAATCGAAAGAACCGGGAGGTTGAGCGGAAGTGAAGAAAGATGGAGGCTGATGAATGATGCATCCCCGGCCAGGCAAGACTAACAAAGCGGCTTTTTGCTACCTCTGTGCCCACCAGCCACTAGTATACCGCCCGTAACTTGTAGCCTGTCTTTTTACATTACCCAACAAGAAAACTCTTGAGTTACCTCAGTGGGAGGTAAGATGGGACCCGTCCGACTGTAGGACTGTCAAACGCTTAGGTTATGTCGAATACAAGTGAGATGCATCTCTTCGAATTCAAATAAATGTATTTCCAATATTTACGTAATACAAATATCTTCTAATCTTATGCTAATGTGCACGGCATCTAGTCTGAAAAGAACCGCTCTTGATTAGGAATGATGTTTTCATTCAATAATATATATATATATATATATATATGGTCTCCTAGAATTATCACAATATTTGAATTTGCCGCCATTTGTAAGCCAGTAAAGTGCTGGAAACCCTAAAAAAAAAAAAATTGACAGCTGACAGTTTAGGGTTAGTAAAAATGGAGCGTTACACGATAGAACAACGTGTCTTTATTGTTGAACACTATCTCAAAAATAATGAAAGTTTGGCGACGCAGTTCGAAAATTTCATATAAAATATGGTTGGAATAGTGTTTTGACTTCATCAACTGTGAAGAGATTATTTGTAAAAAATAGAGAGACTGGACAGCTGGAGACACTAAACACACTGGTCGTCCAAAAACAAGCAGTGCGTGAGAGTGTTGTTGAAAATCCAGGAACATCAATTCTGCGTCGTAAACACAGTTCTTTGTGCCGAAATTGGATGATATTGATGTGGCCAATATGTGGTTTCAACAAGATGGTGCCACATACCATACAGCCCATGAAACAATTCAAATACTGCATGAGACATTTCCAGGTCGTGTACTCTCTCGTTTCGGTGATCAGAATTGGCCCCCTAGATCGTGTGATTTAACACCTTCAGATTTCTTTTTATGGGGTTATTTGAAGTCAAAGGTGTATGTCAACAAGCACACATCCACCCGTGCATTAAAAGAGGAAATTCAACTACATTTATTCGAAATGGTCATGGAAAATTTCGACAAAAGAGTGGGTATGTGCCAGCCAAGTCGTGGAGGCCATTTGCCCGATGTATTATTCCATTAATAACCCTACCCTATTTACTTTATAATTCAATAAATAAATAACAACAAAAATACTAAAAACTGTGTTTTCTATTTAAATCAAATCTTGCGTTAATTCTGGGACACCCTATATATACACCCTCACTCTTACTTTGTCAAATATTATACATAGAAATTTATTTTGGTTTGTTTTATGTTTGCACAACTGACGAAGCTCCAACTAGGTTATGCTTAAGTTAATATTGGCTTTACTTATTTCTATCGACAAATAGGAAAAGATATTTGCAGCTGATGTTCCTGCTGTGCATATAATATGTTAAATCGATTCTCCGATCAATACAAACCACAAGGTGACTTCTCATACAAACTACTGACACTCTCAATTTCTTCTTTTCGGGTGTGTACCAATATCACTAGAAAAAAAAGCAACGACTAATTGTTGCAAATCCAGGATCTAACTCTTAGACTTAACGACTGTCTCATTAAAGCTAATTTGTAATGAAACATTTTCGTTTCCTATCGCTCCTTTAGAAGCACCAGTTTAACCAATGTACACAAAACATGTGCTCAAGTGTGCTCCGTCAACTTGCTCAAACGAGCAACTTTAAACTGAGCAACTGCCTAAATCAACTTTATTACTTTGAATAATGAATGGAGGTCATGGCGTATAAACTTTGGGAGTTTTTAATTGGATTCGACTCCGCGAAGCAACGTAATTAAAGGAAAAACGATGCTCATTTAATTACTTAATGTTGGGACTATAAGGTTTCATTACTTTTTTTTTTTCTCCTTTTCGTTCCTTGTTTATTTTCTATGTTTAAACCACGAATTTTCAACAATCGTCATTAATATTTTTCTTATGGCGGTGGTTACATCAATTGCAATAATGCACAGTAGAACAGCTTTCATGTAGATAATTCCAAATAAAGGTAGAAGCCCAAGTCAAAAAGGCAATGACATAAAATGTTAAGGTTTCAAACCATTTTAGTGGAAAAAATTAGGAAAGTGGTTTATCTTGTAGTAAATTACTTGCTGATCTTGAATATACCCCATATGTGGGGGCGCAAATGAATTTCAGAGGAGCTAGATTTAAAAAATGGTAAAAATCACGAATTTAAGTATTTTTTTTCTCCCGAAACACTCATGAACGTATTATGATTTAATCTTTCTTTGATTTTTTGCTTCCAATAATTCATAGTACGCAGTAATTCCTTCAAGTACGATTCTGACTGGCCCCCACGTTAAATTTATCAACAAAATAATTGCCAATCGCTGTGGTATTATCTGTTTTCGAGACGCACTTAGGAAAAATTAGCCCTACTGAACGTGATGTTGGTAGCTGAAAACTAAAAATTTAAAGCCTTAGCGCAAAAAAAAAAGTATGGTATTCCATGAAACTAAATAACTCAAAGTTTCAGAGAAAAAATAATCATCGTCGTATTTCATGGTATTCGATACTTTCGAGTCTAATCAATTTGAATATTGATAATTAAATAACCCTTTAAAGTATTAAATATTTTGACATTTAAAAAAATAAATAACGTCGTATTATTTATCTGGAATATGATGAACAAATATTCACTTACCTAAATTTTCTTGATTCATAATAACAGGAGGTGCGGCCTATTGCGTATTCAACTGACAACTAAAATTACGAATACCAAAAAAAAAAAAATCTTTATCTCGCTTGCGCACGCTTGTTTAAAGAACATTTTTTGGCTCATTAGAACACCTTAGGTAAACAGGAGGGGCTGAATGAATATTATATTATATATTATATTTATTCTACAACCCTCTATCTCTTAATAAGAAAATATAATGTTTAGGCCGAAATGTGATTTTCGTCCACCTATTTTGTGCATCACCACTCACTGGGAGGTGAGTGATGAATTTTCAAATTATAAGTGGGTGGTTTCCCACAAAATCCCATCCTATCGTTATCTTAAAGGTTCGTCTCGGAATAATAATTTCACAACTGTTGTGCCTATATTATTATTTGGTCGTTGGACGAATCTGTATTGTTTTCTCATTGGTTGTAAATCGGGAAGCGAACCACAACACTCACTAAGTTTAAACTTAGAGAAGGTATCTATCCCAACCTCCTAGAATTGGTACTGCAATAAAATAAGTATATATTCATCTAAATATTGTATTAAGAAGGAGCAAAATAAATTCGGGTTTTAAAAAATGTTTTATTTTGATTTTAAAACCACACCTAGATAAAGATCTGTTTATTAGATACTACAGAACTGTTGGTAAACAAATTTTATGTAATTTTAAGGAAAACAATAATTCTGAAATTCTGTTGTTTTTGCTTCACCTACTTTTGGACGAAAAAAAACATTCATCTAGGAGTAGATAGTGTTATTCCCCCGGAATCGGTTCGTATTTAATCTGTTTCTGTTTTTTCCTCCATTGAGTGAAAGTGCTGAATATATATACCTGGGAATATAAGCGAACTATATCCTGTTCCTTAATGTAGATGTCACAATACTGAACGAGAATTGCACTCTCTCCGAACACGCTATTGCTAAGCACAAAGTATGGTAATTATCTATGATTGTTTCGGTCAGGCTTAGTACCTTCAAGTTTTTAAATTAGTCCACAGTGCATAAGAAAAAAAATGATTGATGAGCGCATTCATAGCCTATGAACAATATTGCATTCATACGGTATTCAAAATATACACACATATATTATTGGCATATGTGTCAAGGCCAGTGATTCCTTCAAAATCACCTGCGGGAAGACATCTCCCAGGCAGAGGTCAGGTAGATCTCTCACGTGTCTCCTGGAGCCAAAATAGTTTACAATGGAGTCCTTGGGAGTCTTTGCACCTAGCTTTAGGTAAACGATACTGTACCTATAGGAAAAAGTGTCGTTTTCCTCCATCAGTACTTTCTCTTGTGGATCAACTAACCAGCTAGTCTGTAGCCTTCGAGTCTTACTTTGCAAATTGACTGATAATTTGATACATGACAAAATGGGTTAAAATGTAGTCTTAAACTCAAAAACCCCAACAGTTATGTAATATACATATTCTTATCATTAACAAATGGTATGTTTATCAGTAACATCCTAAGCACTGTGTCTCATAACTTATAATAATCAGCCCTATTATAATTATCTTATCTTATCCTATTAGTAACGTATCTTCCCTTTCCAGACCTCTATTCTAAATAATTGGCTCCCATGACCTTTCTATCTGCGCCCTTTTCTACTACCCCTACTTTTTTTTTTTTTTTTTTTTTTTTCGTCCTTCCTGAGGCTGAGCCTCAAACGGGCTTGCCCCACAACTTGGGGTTACGTAGCCTGTGGTGCGCGTATTCCGGTGCAATGGGATTGTTGCACCGGTCAGCGCACCTTCGGTTATTCTGTTTTGTTCCATTTATTCTTAAAAACAAAAAGGAAAAAAACAAAAAAAAAACATGATAACAATATACAAAAAGAAAGGAGAAACCACAAAACTAAAGTAAAGAGAAAAGAAACAAAAGAACCACCTCTAATACTATATTTACAAATCCTACACTAGCTATATGTAATTTTTTTTTTTTTTTTTTTCTACTACCCCTACTATCCTACACAGATAAATACCCTTTAGGCATAAGACAGAGAGTTGCTTCCTCATGAGTCTCATTCCCTACTGAGCTCTCAGCTAGTAACCACATATAATCGTACCTTTGTGTTTTATACCAAATAAAGTTTCTTTTTTGAGTTATTCAGCAACAGAAATATAATTGACGAAACCTTGATATTTGAAAGTATCCCTCGTGGCGACATACAAAAGAGTAATCACCGTCTAAAAGTCAAGACAAGGAATGGCAACCTATTTCTCCGAAGGCTTTGTCACAAGCGGAAGATGGCACAGGAAGAGGGCATCCACCAATCAGCGAAGGTCACGTACGAGGAAATTTGCTACGCGGCTGCGCAGAATCTCTCTCCCCCCCGCCAATTAGCTGGCGCTAATCCTCCCCCCCCCCGCTGTAATTTATACAAAACCTCGGCCTCCATGAATAATGCACGTCTCCGCTCCGTGGCATATACTTTAGGAATCTATTAAAACTAACTCGAGCAGGGCAACTTCTATAAATATGGAGGGCCGGTCCCTCGTTTAGTACGGAGCTGTCCGAGGCTGGTCGGCTGTGGCAGCCTCTCTGTCCGGCAACCCGCGACCGCTCGAATAGTTAATTACATCTAGGCGAGAGATCGCCAAACTAAAAACTGCTAATCTGCAAAATTAACATTATTATCTTGGCTTGGTCTTATTCCATTAAGCACCTCTAGTGAAAACTAAGCTGCACCAGAAGAAAAAAAGCGGTGAAATGAGAAAAATTCGTTAGGCAATTTAAAAAAAAAATAAGTGCACGATAAGTTCATTCTTTAATAAAAGGAATATTCAAAAATAATTTTGGAAAGTGACTTATTATGTTTACTTTATTTAATCCTTTATGTTATAGAGTAAACAAAACTTTTTATCATCACTTTCTCTCCATTTATTATTGTGGCTTCTCGTGTAACCGAAAGCTAAAAATTTAGCAAAAGTTTTTTGTTTTATAAGTTTTAATTTAAAAAATGGTTTTGACGGTCGAAGCCAAAGATAATATGCAGCCCATGCATTGCCTTTACCTGAAACTTCTGTTCGGAGGGCCATTCCATGTTAACGTGGGGCAAGTTTGTGCAAACCCAAAGCCGGTTCAAGTCAACCGCGAGTGACGGAGCCAAGAGATGACCGGTTTATTGTACTAAACACGGTTCGGAATCGGTTTTCAACTGCTGCTGAGACTCAACTCAACACTGAACTTCTTCGTACAACTCAGGGAGTAGGAATATGTGCAGAGAATATTTGCAAACAAGAACACTTGTTGAAGTGAATCTAACCCTTCAGGCGCCAGCGTCAGGCTCATTGTTAACCTGAGAACAGCGTAGGGCTCGTTTTGAATTAGCTCAGCTTATGCGGACTGAGTACGGGTGAAGCAACTATTTTCAGATTAGTCATGCTTCTCTGTATACACCAGATGGAAGGGCGAGAGTATACCGGAGTCCTGGTGAGTGCTATCTCATTTGAAGATTTGTAAAATTCGTCTAATTCAATGCATTTTAGATTATCGGCTCACAAAATTTTATTAACTTGTTCTTACTTATTCTTAGTTTATCTTATACTTCAAACTATAGCCTGAGTTAAATCTATAGACCAACCTGTTCAATGTTTTTTTATGAGGTAGGTTCCACCCCCCCCCCCTATTGGATACAAATCGGGAACAAATTTAAATTTAATTTGGACATTTACGCATGACGAAAAGAGGTCATTTTCATGATATATCATTTCATGATATAGCAATTTTATTTATATATAATCATATTAATAAAGATCTTTGAAATCAGAAAATTAAATTAAAAAAAATTACTTGGCTGCTGAAAGTGCTCGAGGATAAGTTTTATAATCCTACTGGGAAATTGACTTTTTCATTGCACCATTTAAGTAAGTATCCGTATCAATCAGGCAAACCACCCGAAAAGGCGACAATTTTCTTAAAGCACAAATGTTGGGTAAACAGGTAGTACACAGGTGATATTGCCCGTCCTGAATATATATGCGTCCATTACACTCCGTACTCAGTGGGGTGTCTGATGAGAGGGAAGTAGATACCTCATGAAGCCTCCTTATACCTGTACTCCGGTACTAGGATGAAATAACGGTCACTAGCCACCCTCATCTAACTTGAGCTCATTCATTAAGCGCTTCTTATCTTTAAATTTAAATAAAACAAAGTCTGTGTGAGATATCATCAAAAATTTATATTCCTTTGAAAGGCCTATTGATGCTATTATGTATGGAATATAATATTGTGCAAATGTCCGCCGCGGCTTCGCTGGGTGGCACGCATCCGAAATGTCCAATTTTCCATGACTGGCGCATAAATCAGGATAAATTTGGCCGATGGGTTGGCTTTGATGACCGCTGTGCTTTGTGGCTTATTCGCGTAGACCTGGGACTTAAGAAAACCCCACAAGAAAAAGTCTAACGGGGTCAAATCGCACGATCTCAGTGGCCAGTTCACATCACCTCCACGTGAGATGACCAGACGTCGTTATCTATGGTCGTTTACCTTCAGCTCCTGAGTCAGTTAAATTTTGTACGGGTGCAGGCCCAAGTCACGACGAAAAATTCGCCAAGTTGTGGTCTGCGAAAGACCAAGTTCTTGTGAGCGACGCGAAATCGACTGCCTCGGATTCTTGTGCACACTCTCACGGACAGCTGCTATGTTTTCGGCAGATCTTGCGTTTTTCCGATTGTTGGTTGATTGTTTACTGAACCAGTGGGCTCAAATTTATCCACGACACTGCGAATAGTCCTCTCGGTAGGACGGTTATGGCGACCGCGGAACGTTGGTCGAACAAAACACCCATATTGATAAAACAATTTTATCCTTTGCATGTGTTGTTTGAATCCATTTACGGTGATTTGGCAAAACAGACTAAATAAATGACTGCCAATTTGACAGATGCAGCTTCAACAATATGGCCGCTATCAACTGTCAAAGTTTAGAAGTGCCTATTGGAAGACGCTTCATACGCATCCTTCAATTCTATCCGAAAGAGTCCCAGTTCTTGTATTGGGAAATATCGATTCAACGTAGCTCATTCAGGAAGTCTAGTAATACCGGTAAGGATCAATTACCTGAATTCAGTAATAAAATAATGTTAAACTCACTTGTTTATTATGTGCTAGTGCTAAATGTGGACTCATAAATTCAATGAATAAGACGTCTTGTATCTCCACAGGGTTCTGTATTTGGGTGAACACTGGGGCACTGGAGCACCCCAACATTTATTTAAATAAAAAAGTAAATTTGCTACTTCCTCGTAGGTAGCTGATCATTATCCTTCACTCGGCTGATTGAACCCCGACCGTAGTCATTTATCTGAGAATAAAATCTTTATGGAGTAAGCCGGGTATCGAACCCGGATCTCCGTAGTTAATAGTCTGAAGTTTAATTACTGGGGATAGTTAATTTATTAAGCTTAATCATCAATTTTAGCAAGGGTGATTATCTGGTTTCTATTCGAGAGCTCAACTTTAAGTGAAGTAAGTCACAAAAAGTAATTATTTGAAATTTCACCTCAGTGAATTCTGGTCGAAAACAGTGAGAGGTGAGCCTACATTAAATGTTCATTAGTGAGATCCCATTGTGTCCTCCAAGCGTAAATACAGTGGCGAGAACGACTAACAAAGAACTCTTGGGGTAAGATCCTTCCCCGGCCTGGCTTGAAAACTTAACTCACTCAACGGGAACAAAGACCCGTCGGCTCCCAGGCCGAAGAAAGTAAAAAAAAAAGCGGATAACTCTTTTACATAATTACCCCCGGAGAATTAATTCACTTTGGGAGTTATTAATTAGTTTGAACGAGGGCAGCCTTTCCACTGGATGAGCTACCATAAGAAGCTGAATCTTCTTCCAGCCTGGAGCCTCCTGTTGCGATTCCCTTCCAGGATCGGCCCTCTATCCTACCCTAACTATATAATAACTAACAAGCAGGCAAAGAAATAATATTTATCGAGTGACGCTAGACCAACTTGTAACATTCTGTCTTAACATATTAAAACAAGAACACTAATGACACGACACAAAATTAATATACTCAACCATCTCCTATTTTCTCATTCCCTTCCACTTCGTCCTAGAACAATATTCTACAAAGCAATAGTACAAATTTAATTAATTTCACGCTTCACCACTTCTACAATATCTTAACCGCTCGGCTTACGTTCAACTTAAAAAAATGCTGGAAAATCGATGCCTTATCGATATGAATAAGTCTCCAACGTACACCAATGGTAAGTAAAAAAAGTAATTAAGACTAAATATCTGATTATGTATCCACAAACGGCTTACCTGGATCTCACATACGAGGCTAAAAAGACAAGAACTAAACAGACACTTTGGACAACTGTATAGACTATTTCAAAGGACATCCCGTCTCTCAATAGAAAATAAATTACTAATCTGAGCTATGGGGACAGCAAAAACGTCAAACATCAAGTGCATCCAATCCTTTCAATCAAAAGTCCTGAGAACAATACTAAATGCTCGTAATTACGTGAGCAACAAAAATCTTCATAACGATCTTAATATACCTTACATTCTTGAACTCATCCCATGAAATTCCATAGTAACCTATCCAACCACCCTAATCCCCTAGCACAGTCATTGCACTCATCCCTATAATCCTCCTCGGAGACTGTGGCCTCGTGCCCTGCTATAAATGCGTGAGAGTGGGTGTCCTGGCAATGGCCAGTTTCTCAAATCATGTCCTGATCGTATGTGGCTCTCGCGCTCTTCGTCAGCCTCCCCTGGCTCCAACTGTAAATACGGTATGTATGAGAACATTTATCTCAATTACTTATAGCCTAATAAGGTAGATTGCAGTTTTAGTACAATGAAGAGTTATACATTGCTTTGCTTCGATTATATATATTCCTAAAACAAATAAAAATGTTCTGACAATATCAAACATTCAAATAGCATCATTTAACACTGTAAGGGACTGCAATGGTAAATTTCTATTCTGTGAACCCAGAAGAACTATGTACAATAATTGACAATTCACTAAGTGCAATACAATATTTTTCGAAAGTGTAAAAACAAACAGATCCAAGAAAGAGGCATTTTGATTTTTACCAAAATTTATCAGTAAATGAAAAATGAAGTGGAATGAAAGGGCTAAATAAGCCTGAACAATATTTCAGAAATGTTCAAATTGAGTCGTTTTGAGGACAGCTGCTATCTGACAGGTAGTGGTAAGGCATTCCGAGAACCATGCCGGCAGGGTTTCATTTTTAGCCGACACATTATAAAAATCTTACAATGAAGCAAAGAATTTTGGCTGTTTTTTTTAAAGCTTTTCGCGTTTTTTTTTCTTATAAACGAAATCTTCCCTCAATCTCAACCGAGGTGCGAGTGTACAGATTAAACAAATTAATTTTGTTTACCGAACTGGCGATTCGTGTCCTTCCGATCTACAGCGCTTTGGATTATAGCCTCTTAATTTGAGATACATACCATTTGATCCAAATCATTTTGTAGTAGAACTTGTGTAATTGTTTTCGTCGATATTTTTCGACCGCTCTATTTCCGATAACGAACGGAACTGCAAAAGATTTCTTGTCATCTTCCTCGAGCCCTGAGTGTTCCGATTCCGGGATTCGGACTTGTAATTTATGAGGCGGAAAAGACATCTTTTGGGTAAGATTGCTTTCAAGACCCTAACTCCACTTCATTTCTTACTCCGTGGATATTTCAAATTTTCTCTTCGCCCTCAATTACAGTCCACAGATTATTTTTTTTTTATATATTTGACATATTGCCTAAAACTGTGTATAATGATACTAATTATATAATGATAATATAAATAATGCTAAATTAAGTCTGTTGGGAACCAAAAAAAATTAAACGATTTCTGATGACTATAAATTTTTTGTGTTTTCGTGATAGATATTATTGTTTCGTGTTCCAATAATTGTTATGGAACAGTGGTTGATACTGAAAGACAGAGAGCTTTTAGGTTTTTTATTCATTTAAGATTTTTACTTACAAGTATTGCCGTTGCCTTGGTGAATTCTCCTACAGGAGATAGTAATTATTTTTATTTAATTTTTTCGAATTTCTTAAATTAATAAAATAATACTTTGAGATTATAAGTTTCAAAGGTTGTAATAGAGCTAATTACTTGAACAAACGCACCCGCTCACTTTAGGCTACCCTAACCTCTACATTGTATATTTTTAAACATTTTACACATATATATATATTACAATTTGAAATATAAGGGAGTGTGTGATTATTTATCTGGGGCTGTGGTAGGGGAGTAAATCCTGGGCTCCTCTTAATCATTTTTATTCTTTGGTGTGTATTTGTATAAAGGACGTTATTTTCTAAAAGGGTGGCCCCCCTCCTTACGATCTCTGCAATAATCTGGGCGTTTTATGCCGTATCCTCTTTTATTCTCTCCTTTTATATGTATGAGCTTTTTTCTGTAATTATAATTTCGCAACAAAAAGCACAGCAGGTTTAATAATGCCCCAGTTTCCTGGGAGTTGGGGGGCGAGAGTAATAAAAAATAAACGTTAATTATTAATTTCAGCAGTTAAAATTACTTATCCTGAAATATATTTTTACTGACTATGTAAAATATGTATTTACAGTACAATCCCGGTAAGTCGTATCCCGTTAATTCGTAATAAACTCCCGGCCCTTGGAAAAATCGCGGCTATTCGTACAAAAACAATGAGTTTCGGTCGCCTCGGCAATCCGTTATGGTTTTCGTAACCAAATCCAGTTAAATAATCTTGTAGAGGAGAGTCTTTTAAAAAAACTTTATTATGAATAATAATCAAAATACTGGTATACATACAAATATTAATCAGTTACAGCGTTAGACGGAAATGGTTACAAAAAACTAGGAGACCATGAGTCTCAACTGAAGTACACGTTTCTACTAAAAACGTAAGACATAATGTGTATTATTTAACTGACCATTTAAACCTCTTATAATTCGTAAGTTTTTGTTGACAATCCCGTTTATTCTAAAAACCCTTTTCCTTCCCACTCTTTGACTATCTAAATCATGCTTGGTTACAATTTTTTTTTTTTTTTACATTGGATTTACTCTACTGGCTCGTATCCGGTGACGCGGCTGACGGAGGAGCGTGGGGGACTTCCCAAGACTCCGCTTCCTCTCTCGCATGCGAGGGAGGTGACAATCATGTGGATTTGGGAGGCCTCTGGGGCTGTTTCTAAATACTCGATGAATGAGGGAGTAAATGAAAATTGTAAATATGGTATACATTTATCACAATTACTTATTGCATAATAAGGCAGATTGTAATTTTAGCCCAATAAAGATGTTTCAATTACACATTGGAATTGATATCCTTTATTTTTACTTCAAATTTTTGAAAAAAGGAGATTACAAAAGCCAAGTTGTCAATGGCCAGAAAAGAAATCTCAAAGTGGCTAAAAGCTTTCTACACTGACGTCGATTCTAAAGAAGATCATCGTCGGAGTACGTTCAAGCAGTAAAATTAAACGGCCACTCTCCTGAACTTGAACGATCAGCGTCATTTTATGACCAGAAATGGTGTGAATGACGACGTTTTCTCTGCTATTGTGAGCCTGGTCAATGCAATTGATCAAGCAAGTCAACAATCCCCCCATCGGACAAAAATAACTGATTTCTTTCTTTTCCTCTTGAGGTATTTTTTGTTTAAACAAAAGTAACTATGTACATACATATTTTAATTTGTAGTTTTGTATTTGTATTGTACATATACGGAATTTGAATAAAATCTGGTAATTTGAAATTTGTTTTTTTTTTAACCCTTTGTGATCCCGCTATTTCGACAATCTCATTTTTTTTCCCTTTCTTAGCAGCCTCTTTAAATTTACAGGTAATTATATACAATTATAGATCCTCAGCTGAATCTATTTACAAATTATTTTTGTATTTCCTGTTGCATTGCTACATTATGAAAAGGTTTTTTTATTTTATAAAAATTATATAATGGAATAAACAAGTATAATGACACACATTATACGTGGACTGGACAGAACTGACTCTAATAGAAGTGATGTGGCTTTGATCAAAGTTAAAACTAACTTACATACTAATTCTTAACCTAATTTTTCCCCGAAAGTCTGTAGCCATCGGTGCGGGAGGGGTGGTGGGGACTATAAATGTATCCTCCGGCCAGCTCTGCTGTACGGTGCCCCGCTATTTACCCACTTGACTGACAATAAAACCAAATGTCTCCATCATTTCCAGAATGGGATCATGCGAAAAGTGATCCGACATACCTCTCTCGAAAGGTTGAAGAACACCAACCTGCATGCGTTGCTTGGTGAGCCGTCGGTGGGTGAGTTCATCCACCGGAGACACAAAGTTTTTTGACTCGTTGCAGCACCTGACAAACCCAGTGTTTAACACTATGACCCTACCACCCTTCCCGCATCGATGGCACCTCAATAGTTGGTAAAAAAAAAAACCCTCTGTCCCTTAGCATTACGAATTATCGGGATTGTAAATATATGCAAATTTTCCTTTATTTTATTTCTACACAGAAGTATAGTAATTTTAATTTTTTTATGCCGTGTGTTTTAAACTAAAGTCGTTTGTCAACAAGTATTGTGCTAATATGCCCTAGGGAGTCGGACCTAGTTTCATTTAAAATCAGCCTGTTCAATTTTAATGGCAGATTCTGCAACAGCACCTAGAAAAAGTATAATGCTGTGAATTTGGTAAATATATGCGATTACAGGAGGTATTGAGGAAAATTAGCCGCGAACGTATGTCCTGCTTAATAATTGTGTACTTAAAATGATAGTATAAGAGATGGAATTATAGAGTACATGAGGGATAGAGGGAGAGAGAGAGAGGGTGGGAGAGGGATTGTTAGGGGCTGATGTATCGTTCCCTCGGGAGCCTAGGCCGATATAGGGGTGAGGCCTTTATTTTACACGCGGGATATAACCCGTTTATACCACTGCCAGCTAAGACAAATACCTGGGCCGTCTCCTGTGGGCCCTCAATTTCCGTCTGCGATCGCCCGACTGCCGGTTACCTTCCATAACCCACTCCATGGCCTCCTCAATGTCTATTAAGTCCGTAGCGAGATTTGATATAACGGATCGTTCACTTCCGGTCAGATATCGATACTCTGGATCGATTTGAGTAAATGATTCGGCACTTCTTGTTGTGCCCAAGGGAGAAGTTATTCTTCCGTTCAGAAACGGATGGTTCAATCAGACTGTCTTATTGTGAACGTATATTCTACAATTAGCGATATCACAACAGTTAAGACTACAAAAAACACTTTATTGTTACAGTTAGGGTTCAAAGACCTTTGTTTTTTAGAAAGTACCCGCAAGGTAGGGTGCAGGTTTCTACCTGAAGCTACTTTCCCGTGGGGCAAATACCTAAGCGAATGCTCTGGCCACCCATTCGCCTTCTGCTAACTCAAGTGGCACAGTTTCGCTGGCGAGTACTTATTGGACAATAACCACTTCTTTGGTTTGGTTGACAAGACAACTAAAGAGCTTTTGTCTTATAACTATTAAATCCCCTCTCTCCCCCACAGTTAAGGACACAAAATGAATTCTAAAGTTACAAAAAAAACAAAAGGCAAGAGAGCCCACAATAGGAATCATGTATTCAGTACTTCCTTCCAATCCTGATTTAATAGGATTTGTTTTAATATTATTATTTTAGCTATTTATAATTTTGTCCTGGTGTACAAAACGCATAAATTATTTCATGTCCTACATTATGAGTGATAAATAAACCATGCCATAAGCCAACCAAATATATATATCACAATATACCTCATCTTACCAACTTATTAATATCAACTGAACCATTTTAAACCTTCAGACAGTATTTTTTAATATTAATCTTATCTATTGATTATTTAAAACCGGGACCAAACACTACACAGACTTTCATAAATATAAAATTTATTAGATTATATATTAACATTTAAGGACGCTCTCATACACAAAAACAAACATTATTTACATATATAATCATATATAATCAGAACATATTCGTCAGATCAACTTCGCCTCTTCCTTCCTCCACGGTGTCTTCATCTCGAGTCTTCTCTCTCTCCCCACTCCTACGACGCTTGCTCACCATCAACGCTCCTGTCGGCAACCTTCCGAAACTCCATCCAACAAAACATTTTAGAGGTTCATTCCTGTTTAATCACGTGAGATAGTGAGACCTGGATATATCTCAATACTTAGATACATAAAACAATATGAAATTAAGCTACAGCTGTAACTAACTTATAGCTCATACACATGTATGCGTCTCCTTCATTTTCATCTCCATTTGAGCAATTCTGTCTCGATCCAAGGCAGCCAGCCATCGTTTCTGTGGTGATCCGGGTTTTCCCAGCACCTCGGCGAAGGTACTCCATTTTAAGCACTGTTAGTCTGCTCGTTTGTCTGTCTGAAATGTCCTACTCCTTTGTGCTCCATATAGGAGAGTCAGGAAGTATAACGGTACGGAGTCTGGCTATCTCTTCTAAGACTCTTACCTACAAACTTATTTTAAAGATTGTCCTCAATTTTGTTCTTTAAATGCTTACACGGTGCGCTTATGGGAGTTAGAGAGAAGATTTTGAGTTGACAAGATACGAGGGCACCAGAAAGAGTTAAAGAAGATATTCTATAATTAACATATTGGACTTCTGAGGACACCAGCTGGAAGGAGTCAACGAGTTACAGACGAGAACCAACGAGGCGCAGACGAGAATTTATGCCTGGTGCACATAATATGTTAACTAGTTGCACAAGAATAATCGAACCAACTCAATAAAATGAAAAAAAGTTGACCTAAGGAAATTACCAAAGTCAAATTAACCCTAAGGTACTGGTCTTAGAAACCCTTATGCATTAAAGCACAACCCTTAAGGTGTACTTAGGTATACCATTAAACGGTGGAGATTTTTAATTTTCACCTGAATAAGAACATATTTTGTGAATTCCTACTTCTCGTTTTTTGTCTTTCAAAACCGAGTCATACTGGAAATAAATTAATTCCAGCTTTATCGAAGTTGACTTTAAAGTTTTTATTTTTCTATAAATAAACTAAACTAAGGGTTAGAAACTAAACTAATTTTTTTGGTTATTCATACTACTCATGTCGACCAGTGGGAGACATTCAAAATGAGTTGCTATTTGAATAAAGAATTAGCTAATCCAATTTGGAAAAGGAATATTGAAGTTGAAAGGTCAGCAAAGTAGCAACCATGAACGTCAGAGCCACCTAACATCTATGTTGATAACTTTGTTTGTCTCATTTCTTCATAAATTAACAGAGATTCAATACACCCAAACTAGAAAGAAAGAAGGGTCGTTCTAAAAAAAGAATATTTTTTTAATCAAGGAGGCTGCAGTAAGTGAAGTAAAATTTTGAGAAAGAAGAAAAAAAAACTAATTGTAAATTTTTAACATAAAAAATCTTTTGGAGTCGGCTTTTTTGAATATTTGAACTTCAAAGAAAAAAGGGCCCAATAAACAGAGAAACAAATGTTTCTAACCCTTTGAAATCATTGTAACACTTTGTGGCAGGACAACCATCAAACTTTTGTTTAATAAGGAGAACCTTCGGATTCGGATTCAAAATTTAAAGGTACGAAATAAATTGTCAATGGTAACGTGATAGCGATGATAACATATTTTCATCTATTCATTTTTTTACAGAAAAAAATACCTCGGGACGGTGAATTAGATTATACACACAAAACTTTATTTAAATCACCGGGCCAGTCTTTACACTAATACAAAAAGTTTTTTGTTTTTTTCTAAACCTCGGGTAATTATTTTTTAAAATTCCTTTAAATTGATTACAATTTCAAAATGAGGATTTCCCCTTTCACTGCATTCCAGGCATTTGTCTTAAAAAGTAACAAATCTTTTTGTGGTTAAAAGTTATATAAAGTAAAATAATACTCAGTGATGGGGCTCACCGTCGGTTACAATAAGGGAAAAACTAAAAACTGAACTTAGAAACTATAACGTTCATGCCTCGACTGCTTGCTTCCATCGATGGGGGAACGGGGCGGGAGTAATCGTGTTGAACACAGGGTATGCCGTGTGTTGTAGGGAGTCAAAGAATTTGATATGGGTACGGCGAATGAATTCATCCACCGTAGGCAGCTCAAAGTTATCGTGTAGTTCACTGTTTCTCCACTGCTCGAATATAGTGGTCTGACCAATTTCATGAGGATTCCGTTCTGAAATTGTTGGAGTCTCGCTGTCGCTTCAGTCAAATGACTAAAAAGCGGTGCACCGTACACCAGAGCAGGCCTGAGTACACTCTTATATATCATGAGCTTAAAGCGCAATGATAAAGTGGGCAAGGTTAATAAATGTGTAAGCCGGTAAGACTTTGTGCGTGTTTGCTTTAGTTTCCTGGCAAATAGCCGCTAAAACGGAGGTGAAGTAAAAAAAGCTATCCTACCTTAAAGCAATAAATGAACATAAACAAATGAATCAAAAGTAACAGAATCAATCTCCAATAAAACTAAATGTTAACTTTTGATATAAAACAAAATACGTACTACATACCACAATAGGCTGTTTCTCCCTTAGCGATATGACTTTAAACTTTTTCCTACCTCTATGGTACACAACTGATGATCTAATAATAATACATGCTGTGCTCATAGCAAATATAACTTTTCCTCATATTTTTTTTTTCATTTTGGTCACCTGGTCACATAGTCTCTGGGCTGTCTGTAAATATTGTATGAATGAGCGAGTGAATGATGAACTGTAAATATGGTATGAATGATAGCATTTATCTTAATTACTTATTGCCTTATAAAAGGCAGATTGTAATTTTAGCACAATAAACGAATTTAACTAACATTTTGGTCACCAAAGTCGTTTTACAAACAAACTCTTTTTTAGAATTTCAACAAAATTATTTCTGCGGGGTTGTCTTCGGATTATTGTTTTCAAATCTAAGCCGATAGAAGGGAACAGAATAAGCTCGCTGTATGTACGGAGCCGTGGCAGTCGGGCTGATTGAGGCCGCAGCATCAGCACAAGAAGCCATCACTCGCTGCTGAACTGAATCACAGTTGCTTCCATTGTAGCAGTCAGTGATAGATCGCAGGTTAGAATAACCGAAGCCTTCAGCCGGCAGATGGCAATCTGTCACAGTGGTACAATGCCTATTCTCTTGTCGCTGTTAATCGGGGCTTCTATATCTGTCTTTGATCGAACCGGGTAAAAAAATCAAGTGGTACTCGGATCCAAAAGTGCTAAATTTCTAATGGATTTGAATTGCTTGTAATAAGTTAAGCAACGACATCTTATACTTATACGTTGACAAATAGTTTTTAAATTTTGGATTGAGTAATTAAGACTACCACTGGCACTAAATCGACAGGAGGACAATGAAACAGTTATCCAGTGATTTTAGTGGATTTGGTTGGATTTAATTTAATAAATCTGATTTTTTTCCCCCAAAACCCCTTTTATTAACATTTTTTTTCACAAACATATGGACACATGAACAATATTCATGAACAAATTAACAGAATAATGACTCCTCGTGCTGCATACTTAGATGCATTTGAAGGAGGGTAGATTTACAAATACAATTGTCTTTTTGGAGTGAAAACATTGAAATAAACAGGACTAGATAATGGGACTCACCTTCGGTTTAAAATATGGGAAAACTTACAAACTAAAAACTTAAAAACTAGAACCTAAAGACTAAAGCGTTCCTGCCTCGACTTCGTTCGGCCATCGACAGGGGAATGGAGTAGGGTTATCGTGCTAAACACCGGGTTTATCAAGTACTCTAATAATTTGAAAAATTTGTCTACATTGAATGAATTCATCCACCGAAGGCAGATCAAAGACCGTGAAGCTGACTGTTGCTCAGTTGCTCGAATGAAGTATTTAGAGCGAGTCATAAGTAACTTCTCTTTTATTATCAGACATTTATTTTGCTCTCATTAAATAACAAAATTATATTAATTTATTATGTGTTCACCACTAATATCTATAAACTTCTCCTATCATCTTCCTTGTAAAATGTGGTACACCTTTTGTTGATTGACGTGGAGTTTGCTCCAATATTTCTTTAAAAAGGTTTTCGTCAAAGTCGGAAGGACGTCCCGCCCTCGGTTCCTCTTGTAAGGTCGTATCTCCAGAACGGAATTTTATAAACCAATTTCTAACTGCCCAATCAGTTATTAGTCCTTCACCATATATACTGCATATTTTTTCAGTTGTCGCTCTGGCACTATTGCCTTGTTTAAATTCTCAAAGCATCACATGACGAATATGTACGTTTTGACTCTCCATTTCAGAGGTTTAAAAAAACAGTTTAACGTAACCTGTATCACACAAAACAGTTGACAAAAGACTAAATGAAGCCTCGTCTACATAGTGAAAACAATAACTTGTTGTCATGGTAACTCATAGCGGGTAGATACGAACAATAGATTCTACTTAGCTGCACCGGAAGTTACTTATATACTGATATATAAATCCGATAAATTCTTAACTCGTTCTTTTATTTAGTGAGGACTCAAACATTTCTCAAGTGAAAGCATTATTTAAATTCCTGCAAGTTTTTTTTTTGTTTCATATCCCTTTGTTGCAAAATTAATGTATGTTACAAAATATAGATTCTTCAATGGAATCTATTTACAATCACTTCATTATCCTGTAGTTTGACTACGTTTTATATACATTTTGTTTTCTACTAATAGTGATCTGCATTGTACAAAAGTATAATGATTTACATAATACATTAATAGGCTGAAAAGTGATCGGGCTCACCTTATTTATCATAGACTTAAAACTAACTTACATCTAACAATAAAAACTCTAACTAAATATTAAGTTAATTTTTCGCAACAGTCTGTTGCCATCGATGCGGGAAGGGTGGTGGAGCCATAGTGTTAAACGCTGGGTTTGTGAGGTACTGCAACGAGTCAAAAAACTTGATGTGTCTCCGGTGGATGAACTTGCCCACCGATGGTACACCAAACAACTGGTGCAGGTCGGCGTTCTTTAATCTCTCGAGAGAGGTATTTTGGAAAGTTCCTGCATCTAATTTATATGCATTCCTATCTCTCCTCTCTGTCTACCAGGGATAACTCCTTGTGGAATCTAACTAAGAAAATACTAAAATATCATTCTGTTTAACATCCTCTCCGTCGTGATGATAGGCCCTGGGCTGCTTCGGATGGCGAGAGGGCAGAATAATTCCCAATGCATCTTTCCCGTACTTTCACTCTTCACCTTACTCCTCAAAACAATACTCATCGCTCAACTGTTGAAGATTTCCCCACTTCAACTATCCCTCTCTCACTCTTCCACCAAAAGCCGTAAACCCCTCTGAGGTCAAATACCTTCTGAAAAAATTACCTTACCGAATATCTCCAGGATATAATCTCCTTACTCCTAGAATTCTCAAACAACTTCCTCCTACAGCCATAATCTTCCTAACCTATATATATTATTGCATTATCCGAACGACGCATTTTCCTCTCCTCTGGAAACACTCCATTATAGTCCTTTTCACCAAACCCGGTAAACCACCCAATGACGCCTCATCTTACCGTCCAATTAGCCTACTCCCTATGCTCTCAAAAGTATTTGAAAACTCATATTAAAACGCTTACTTCCAATTATTGAATCCAAAAACCTTTATCCTACTCACCAGTTTGGTTTCCACCAACGACATTCCACTGCTCAACAAGGCCTTCGCGTTGTTGATCACATATCCTCACCCCTTGAATCCAAACAGTATTGCACTGCTGCCTTTCTTGATATAGCTCAAGCTTTTGACAGGGTCTGGCACGCAGGTTTGCTCTACAAGCTCAGAGGATATTTACCACATACTCTATTCTTAATCCTACAGTCCTACCTTTCAAACCGCTTCTTCCAAGTCCGCTGAGGTTTAGAATATTCTAAGTACTACCCCATAAAAGTAGGAGTTCCACAGGACTGCGTCCTGGGTCCCATCCTCAATAATCTATACACCGTTGATGTCCCCTCTACCACCAATACCTTCTTGACAACATTTGCAGATGACACTGCAGTCCTGTCAACCCATTCAGACCCTGATATAGCATCCCAAAACCTTCAAAAACACCTTGACGAGATCGAGTGTCGGTGCGATCAATGGCGAATCAAGGTCCATGATACTAAATCTTCCCACATTACCTTTATCCTCTGCCGCAAGTCCGTCCGCTAGTATCTTTAAATTTGATTACTCTCCCTGTGTGTGAGGCAGTACTGTATTTAGGCTACCATCTCGACACAAGACTGGCATGAAACCCACACACGAGGCTAAAAAGACAAAAACTAAACAGACGCTTTGGGCAACGGTACAGACTACTTTGAAGGACATCCCATCTCTCAATAGAAAATAAAATACTTATTTAAAATGTTATACTTAAGCCAATCTGGACATATGACTATGGGACTATGGGGGACAGCAAATAAGTCGAACATTAAGTGCATCCAATCCTTTCAATCCAAAGTCCTGAGAACAATAGTAAATGCCCCTTATTACGTCAGCAACAAAACCCTTCATAATGATCTGAATATACCCTAAATTATAGAACTCATCCCTTCCAAGTTCATAAATTTGCATAGTAACCTGTCCAACCACCCTAATTCCCTAGCACAGTCATTGCACTACACCACTCATCCCTATAATCCTCCTTGGAGACTTAAACGGCAGTGGCCTCGTGACCTGCTATAATTAAGTGATAGTGGGAGTCCTGGCAATGGCCAGTTTCTCTAAACATGTCCTGAGCGTCTGTGGCTCTCGAGCTCTTGGTCAGCCTTCCCTACCTCCTATCTAGTGACGCGGCTGACGTAGGAGCGTGGGGGACTTTCCAAGACTCCGCTTCCTCCTTCACGCGAGAGGGAGGTGACAACCATGTGGGCTTGGGGGGCCTCTGGGCTGTTTGCAAATATTGTATGAATGAGCGAGTGAATTATGTAGTATATATGGTATGAATGAGAACATTTATCTCAATTACTTATTCCCTAATAAGGTAGATTGTAATTTTATCTTAATAAAAATTGTTGTTGTTGTTTTTTTCTTTTATAGCCCCTTTAAATTTACAGATAATTATATATCCTCTGGCGAATCTATTTTCAAATTATTTTTGTATTTCCTGTAGATAAATAGGAGTACCTGTTTGAAGGTGGAATGTGGGAAGTAAGGAGTGAGGGAAGCCTCGGTAGAGGTGGAAATGTTGTGGTGCACTGGTGAGAGTCCGCTGAATGTTGTTGTTAAATTTAAATGCATTTTAATTTATGCAATAGATTGCAACTTTTGGTGGATGCAGGAAGAAATCTGAGTACCTTATCTATGTTTTTTTTGAAAACCACATACAATTATTTGTTTCCAAGGCTACCGAAATCTTTGACTAGCTTATACTTGAGGTGGACAGATAATAATGCATCAATCAATACTACCAAGTTTAGTACAAATATACTTGTGTAGAAGTTTCATATAATTTTCATGATTATAAAGGTTGTTTTTGGAGAGGGGACAGCAATGTAGAAACTAGGGAAAAAATTACCTATACTTGTTTTCCGTATCGTCTGGTCTGTGTTAATAACTAGTTTTTGGTTTATTTATTTACACCATTATGTATTCCAATTTAGGGCTGACACGTGGATCAGACCACTTATACTTATGGAAATGCAATATATTCCTTCTCCATTTATGAATTTAAACAATGAACCTTTATCTCATGAGTCAGGTTCACTAACACCAGTAAAAATACAAATTCATAGTATTTTAGTTTTTAAATTCTTGAATACGGTCTAGTGGTTAGAAGGGAACTTTCAATACTTTTATTTAATTTCACTTCCATAAAAAATAAGTATGGTCCTTAATACAGATCTGTTCCACGTTATATTTTTATGGCTGAAATATAATTTATTGTTTTAAATATGAACGAATGGATAAGCATAAATTAAAATTATTGAAAATTATTATTTATCACAGTTGGTCATTTCTTTATACCACTAAACAACTATCGCTTGAATATTGATAATAACAATTAAATATATGACAGCAGTAAATACGCGTATTCTGTTGTTAGCTTTTAATATTTTATTTCTTGGAGTATATTAGTAATTAATTATGTTACTACTAAATGTATAAATTATGACCTAGGAAAAGTAAGTTACTGTACACGGCCATATTGCCAAACCCGTACTGAAAAGGAGATGAAAGCCCTTAATATTTTTCGCTAAAAGACTAAAAGGAAGAAGGGAAAAATATAAGTCAAAACATGAATAGCTAAACTAATGAGATATGGGTTATTTGTTTTATTATTTTGTTTATATTTTAGAGCAATTTGATAATTTTACGATCGCATACTATAGGGCTTGCATACGGATAGGAAATATTGCCCTGAATTTTTGAAACGTTTGAAAGTAAAGCCATTATTTTGAGTATTAAGAGCTCTTATCTTCATTTCATGTGATTTGCCAAAATCTAAGCCTGTGTGATTATGCTCAAGATGGCGATTTATGATGAAAAGCTCATGAATGAATTTAAGAGACCCCCCCCCCCCCAAAAAAAAGCCAATAAAATTTATCAATTGCTGCTGTGAGAGGAGGAAAGAAGAAAGGTTTTATTTCCCTATTTATGGCTGATGGGGGGAAGAATACAGCTAAGATTCCGAGATAAAATGGGTCTGATAAATGTAATTAGTGGGCCCAAGGGAGAAGGAGTGCGCCCCCTCATTATTTTTTTGGGGGTGGCGGGAGGGTTTGGGAGGGGGGAGTTTTTTAATCGATCAGGAATTGTTTCAGTAATTAATGACAGGGGGCTGCCAGATATATTTTTTCTTTTTATTGATGTTGCTGCTCCGAGCTTTATTACGGGCATACTGTGTCTTAACTACCGCAGCGTCTTAGGTTCTTCACCCGATGTCGTTGTTCCATCAACCGGCTTCCATTCGTGCAAGTAGTGGTTGGTGTCAATATTAATTAATACTGTTGATTACCAAAATTTAATTTTTTTAAATCTCTTTGAAATCAAGCCTAAATAAATAAATATTAGAAAACAATTTTATTAAAATTAAGTAGGTAGTTTATGCGAGGATCGTTGGGATCATTCGATAAATTTTTTTTTTATTTTTAGCAACCAAAAGTTGTCAATTTTAAGCTAAATTTTATTATTGGAAATAAATATAGAATGTTAAAGATAGAAAAAGCGAAGGAATATTGAGATATGTGCGTTTTGTTCCACAAAAACTTTCTTTATGCCTGTACTTATGTCAATTTTTTGTATTGTGATTCAGTATTCACTTATATTATTTTTCATGTTTTTTTTTTCTATTTCTGACGTTGCCTTAAGGTACTATTTGGCTAGAGCTGCCTGCGGTTGTGGTTGGCAGTGACTGCCAGCAGTTAGGCTTTGGTTGACTGAATCGACGTCTCACAACCGCTGACTGCCGGGCAGTACCAGCGAAATGGTAGCGTTGGATGGGATCCAACAAGAACGAATTCTCTGACGATATTCGCGGCGCCAATGACTACCATTACCGCACTACGGCGCGGTCGTGCGGAATGGAAGCCCCAGCCCCCCTCGTTCGTGGTAGCTCTAGATTTTTTCCAAGGTAATCTTAGTTTTTTCCTTCTATGTAAGATTGAAAAGAATTATTGAGAAAAATTGAGAATTATTGCGTGCATTGAAAACTCATTTTGACATGAGGTGGTCTGTGCCATTTTTGTACTTCTTACCCGATATTTTCGTTCAAAGACCAAAATTCAGATAAATAAATAATGAACAAATCAGTATATTTAAAATACTTGCAGACACACACACACACATTTATGACTAAATTGAAGTGGACCACTTACAAAAATTAAGATATTATTTATTTTATTTTACCTGGATAATTTGATTTTTGTTTTCAGTTTAAAATAAACTATTTTTACAACTTATCCACAATTTTCATCTTAATCTCTATGAGGATTAATGACAAATAAAATACAAATTCATTTCGTTTTCGCAATTGGGATTTGTCCAGACGAACTTGCAATTATTGAGGAATGGGCTTCTTTGCGACAACATTACATTCTAAGCCTTAGAAGGAGAATGAAACAAATTTGATTTTTTCTTAATTATGAATGAATAAATAGTTTCTTTTAATACTCATTCAGGTATCTTTTTTTTTTTTAAAACTCAATAACCTCATGAGTAACCAATCTGTTGGATAAATAATAATTTACAATTAGTAACAAGGCGGTTTATTCACTCTTCGGTATTTCGTTAATTAAAAATGTATTTTCTATGAACTCTTCTGTATCACAAGTGGCATTGTGCCAAAGGAGGTGAGAAACAATAACTAGTAATATTCACTTAAGGTAGATTATTTAACTTGGTATTTTTGACCATAATCACTTTATTTTAATCTGTTTAACCGTCTTGGTCAATTTAAAGGTATCAATTGAAATTAGCTGAAAATATATTAAACGGAATATGTTTGGGTGGAATTATGATTTAATGTCATTGCACACACGAAACAGTATAGCTTGACGGGTTGATAAATTGAAATACATTTACAATTTCAAATCGATTAAGTAATTTTTACGCCAAAAATCAGTGAAACTAGAGCCTTTCCCTTTGCAGTCCTATGAGTTACAAAAAAAAAAAAAACAGAAATAAAAAAAATCGGTGTTACAAGTTTAAAATAAATCTCCATTTTGTGTTTAGAAAAATGTTTTTTTGTTATTAAAATGTACTTTTAATACTTTCGTTGTAAAAATGACGAACCTTTATTATTTTTATTTTTTTTGTGATCTCATATTTTGATTAATACCGTTGGAATGAAATGAAAAGTCTCCAGTGAAACAAGATATTAATTGAATTGAGCCATCGAAGGCAGGGGACACAAGATCCACAAAGACCTATAAATTATGGCTTTTGGCCGGAATTTTTATCGCCAGCAGAGGGTGGACAGTTTTGACAAAGAGCACACTCACAAGTTATTAATTCTAAAAGAGTCAAAGAGAAAAAAAAGGAAAGGAAAAAAGAAAAAAAAAGAGATGAAAAGAAGAAGAAAATGACAAGAGAAAGTTTTGAAATGGCCTTGGTCTTACTGTCTTTACAGAGTCCTTTATCTCAGACCACTCATTTATTGACCGTCCGCTGGCGAGACTCAGTCAGGTTAGCTCAAACAGTTTTCACTCTCAGCCATTTTCAATACTACTAGTTGATCCATATTTTCCTCTTCACAATATTGACCATTTTTAATTGATTCTCATTTTTAACGAATTAAAACCTGTTACACAATAAAAATATTAATTTTGTGTATATACGCAAAAACTTAAAGAATAGATAATTAATTATCCTGCCCTAACATCATTTTGTATTCTTGATTACTTTAGATTTATTACATAACAATAGTTGGATTTATACCACAATGAAAATTGACAATGTAATAGAAAAAAAAATATGAAAAGGGAAACAAATATCGACCAAGAAGATTTTAATAGATTACAATAAACTCCAAAATCTATAGCACTCAGTCCTCTTTTACACGAGTAAGAATTTTGATCGAAATCTTGTACAAATTGACAATTAGTTCCCAGTAGGTGTGTCAGCAAAGTGACCTTACTATTGAAACCTTCTTGTTTACTGGACTGGTATATTTGGTCCCCACGAGGAGCCCAGCTGGCTCTTCGATATAAAATTTTCCATCATCTTGGAATATTTTGATCAAAAGACTTATCAAAGTCCTGTTATACGATTAAGTTTTTGATTTTTCAACTCCCTGCAATACTTGACAAACCCAGTGTTTAACACTATAACCCCCACTCCGTTCTTTCATCGATGGCAGACAGCACGCCGTCGTGGCAGGAACACTTTGGTCTTAGGTTCTAGGTTAAGGTTTTAGTGTTTCCACGGTTGTAAGCTTAATGTAAGCCTTATCACCTAGAGAGTGTATGTCTTTTTGACTTTTTAACAACAAACTGAAACGTATTATATCTATGCCCTCCTTCGAATGCATCTGTGTATGCAGAACGAGGAGAAATAGGTAAATTAAATATTATTTATTTTTTGGTCCATTGTAATTATCAATAAACAGGATTAGGGGAAAAAAAAAGAAAAGTGTTTTGATTAGGTGAGTTTGTTAAAGTTTTTGATATAAATTCTTACTCGTGTAAAAGGGCCAAAAAATGAGTTTATAGGCTTACTTAACTTAACCGCACGTGGCCTAATATGGTTGAGTTTTTTGTGTTCACTATTTGGCCTTATTAAGGTTGATTTAATCCCAAAATATATTGCATTAGGTGATTTAAACGAGTTTTTAGGGAAATTATAGAATGCAAACGTCAGCCGGAGGCCTAGCCCGGATAACACTTAACCTGCTGAGACAAGACCTATTTCACTGCTTTCCTTCTGGCCGATGGCTCCGATGAGACCGCCAGTGTGAGGCAATCTTCACCTATTTCCCCACGCTAGCTGAGAAGGCATGATCCACTTCTCCTCCATACATACCTTCCCAAAATTCTCCTCTATCTCACTCAGTCAGACTCACCTCACGCAGTAACACTCTCTCTTCCGACTAGACGTAAGACAGTAGTTAGTAAAACCGTTACCTCGTTGTACTTGTGAATAAACTCTTCTTGTAAAAAGTCTATCTGTGTAAAAACTTCTTTAACTGGGACACAGTTCCTCTGGCTAAAGTACAAACTATCTGACCATGAGGGTTCGATAAAATTTGAAGGATTTCTTTCTAGTTTGAAGGGAAGGGACGAATACAGTTTATGTCATTAAGTTATATTATTTATATTTTTCCTAAATAAAAATTGATGTGCACTCAATAAAGATCTTATTAAAAACCAACAGTAAAGGTTTTTGTTTGTTTGTTTTAGACTAGATGGATTTCATATTAGCAAAAGATTATTATTATGTAAATCAATTTATTTGATTTGAATGCGGTTTTTCAGTGACTTGGTTGTCCTCAAATTAAAACTGCGTTTAATTGAGTCACGCGTTTTCATTTTCTATCATCCCACCGAGTAAGATGCTCCTCGTAAACACCATATGAGTTTAACAGCTTTCAACAGGAAATTAAATTAAACAGTCATCGATAATAAGTGTTTTCAATGTTGTCATTCACTATCTACAGCTTTCTTTAACTTCAGAAAGTCTCTATGTTTCAAACATATGATTTCCGAATTGAAATTATAATAATCTCATAAACAGTAGCCGACAGAAAAACTATTTGTGGTTTCATCCCCTTGAAAACTGTATGCAAACGAAAATTTTAGCTCTTTCCGTTGAGAATTTCGGATACTACGAAGGAAAAATCTCGGAAATTCCGTCTGTTTTTCTATCTCGGCAAAAACAAATTTGAATTGATATTGATATTTTTTAACATCAACCTTAAACCCCGTCCGTAAGTTTCAATGGCCAGTTCCATCAAATGTTAGGCTATGCGAATTAAACATTAATTAATCTTTTACATTAATTGTTTAGAATCAAGAAATACTTTAAATAGGTTGGGTTTATATATATAATAAAGTGTAAAAGGAGGCGTACTGACACTTTCACATGTACCTAGAAAAAGGTTGTGCTAGGTAGCAGACATAAAAGAAAGGTAGGGCAACGGAATTTTTTACCTGAGGTACTCAGCAATAGAAACTGGTAGAGCTGGTTTTCACATTTTAGATTCCTTTGGGTGCTTGAATTAATTCTGAGAGCACCAATATTTTACATGAAAACAAATTTAATTAGCAGTAGAGTAGGATTTTTTAAACTTGTAGTTCATTTCTAGTGGGTCTTGGTAACTGCCATTACCAGCTAATACTACTCTGAAGCTAAATATAAGTTAAATTTATATTAAACATGAAATTGTTAACTTTAGCCAACATCTCATTTCCATCCACCATGGCTCAGATGAAGACTTGTATAGATAGCATGTAAGGTTTAGAGGTTTAAGTGTTAAGTGTTAACACTGAAATGAAAAAAAAATGACTATAACGCCTTAGGATTGAGAAAATAGCTCTCGTGAAATTCTCACCTGGTACATTGCACACGGTATTTATGGGAGATTGACCAAAGGAAATTCATATTGGGAAGGCAGGGTATATATAACATAGCTAACATTTCTTTTTGATTAACCTAAACTGATATCCCAACATACTCATATCTGAAATCACAGCTAATAATGAACTCCTAATATCCTAATAAATGTGATTTGAAGGCAAAAAATTGTATTTTACAATCAACAGTTATGTTTGTGTGAAGGGAATGTTTATATTTATATTACAGGTCCATCAAAAATGAGACCTGGTATGATTGTAAATTGTTCAGTATTGAATTACAGAAGAACACATTTACTTTTTACGAAAGCCCCTCAGATTACTTTTGGTAAACTATTTCAATGTCTAAAATTTTCTGACCGGTGGGGAAGTTAAATAACATTTATAATTATATGTTACAACAAAGACCAAAAATTTATACAATAACAAACAAAACTCAATTAAAATGACTAAAAAGGCAGTTGCCTCGTGACCTGCGTCCTGGGAATCGCACGTGAAATGCGTGACAGTGGGAGTCCTGGCAATCGCCAGTTTCTCTAATCATGTCCTGAGCCTCTGTGGCTCTCGTGCTCTTGGTCACCCGCGATTGGCTAGTATCTGGTGACGCAGCTGGTGGAGGAGCGTGAGAGGCTTCCTAAGACTCCGCTTCCTCTTTCGCATCCGAGGGAGGTGACAACCGTGTGGATTTGGGAGGCCTCTGGGATATTTGTAAATATTGTATGAATGAACGAGTGAATGATGGGTTGTAAATATGATATGAATGAGAGCATTTATTACAATTACTTATTGCCTAATATGGCAGATTGTGATTCTAGCACAATAAAGAAGTTATATAGAGAAATTTCTTGTCATAACATGTAAGCAGAAACCCTTATGTTTTAACCAGTGCTGGACTTTCGTTCAAACTAGATATATGAAATGTTACACGGATGATGTTAGTTAGACGAGCGCTTGATGTTTTGCCGTCCGTATTTTCCGGATAGGTTTTAGCACTTTTATGCATTTCTAGTGAATATTTCTCGAAGAAAAACCATATGGTCCAAGCAGTATCTTAAAATATGGAAAAGTATTCCGACTTTTGGATAAACCATGTAATCCTATAGGGGGGGGGGGCAAGTTGGGGAGTATGATGGTATTTGGAAAACCGTCGCAAACTCTATAAGGGAATGCTTTTCTTTTAGCCTACCTCCCCCCCCTGGTGTAATAGAACTTTTCCAATTTTACTAAAACTTTCCTTAAGGTTTACAAATAAGGAAAAAATTTTCTGACATAACAGGGTTCTCCTTCAAATCAGTGTCAGTACCGCCTCGGTGAGATAGTAGGCACCTTTTCGGTTGAATAAAGAAATTATTTTCTTAGCAACTCACAGGTAGTATGAAGAACAAATTCTTCATCTTGTTAATAGAAAGTTAGAAGGAGGAAATAATGTCCGAACGAATAAAACAACGATAAGGGATCGAATTTATTTGCAACTTTACGTTTTTACGAAATAACGGCAAGATAGAAAAATATTGTAATTAAATACAGAAAATATATTTATTCAAACATATGGTGAGAATTAATTTGGAGCGGTCTATTTTTGTAACCATCTTAAATATTCTAACGGCTCAACTCGGTTTGCTAACACCATACTGTTCTATGTAAAATACAAGAATACCTTGATACTGGATACTTCAGATGGTTTTGATACAATTGACACCGAACAGGCTGTCAATGTCGATGCTAAAAAAAAAATTCCATTTATGAGAAGTGTGTGGACTTTCACTGAGAAAAGTTGAGCAGTAGGTATGGAATAAAACAGTACGAGGTGCGTGGTCTATGTTCTGGCCCTTCCTGCACAGTTCTGAAGAAAACTCAACAATTATTCGAAGAAGTTTGGATCGAACGTGAAACGCTCGACGGAAGCACCAACTATCATGTAATGTCTTACGCATAGCATTCCAAATTGATAATTTTATGCTGATAAAAACAACCTTATAATGATAACATTACAACCTCCCTCTTTGGGAAATAAGTAATTGCGATAAATGTTTTCATTCATTCTATATCTACAATTTTCATTCACTCGATCATCTATACAGTATTTACAAACAGCCCAGAGACCTCCCAGGTCCACATGGTTGTCACCTCCCTCGAATGCAAAAGAGGAAGCGGAGTCTTAAGAAGTCCCCCTCGCTCCTCCGTCAGCCACGTCACCGGATAAGAGCCCGGGGAGGCTGACGAATAGGCGAGAGCCACAGACGCTCAGGACATGATTGGAGAAACTGGCCATTGCCAGGACTCCCACTGTCATGCATTTATAGCGGGCCACGAGGCAACTGCCGTTTCAGTCCCCGAAGAGGTTTATAGTGATGAACGGTGCAGTGGAATGACTGTGCTAGGGGATTAGGGTGGTCGATTGGTTACTATAGAATTTCATGAACTTGGAAGGGATGAGTTCAAGAATGCAGGGTATATTAAGATCGTTATGAAGGGTTTTGTTGCTGACGTAATAAGGGGCATTTGCTATTGTTCTCCTGAGTCAGTAAGGTATTTAGGCTTCCATCTCGACAAAAGACTGACATGGAACCCACGCACGAGGCTAAAAAGACAGGAACTAAACAGACGCTTTGGACTACTGTGCAGACTACTTCGAAGGACATCCCATCTCTCAATAGAAAATAAACTACTTATTTACAAAGTTATACTTAAGCCAATCTGGACATACGGAATAGAGCTATGGGGGACAGCAAAAAAGTCGAACATCAAGCGCATCCAATCCTTTTAATCAAAAGACCTGAGAACAATAGTAAATGCCCTCTATTACGTCACCAACAAAACCCTTCACAATGATCTTAATAAACCCTACATTCTTGAACTCATCCCTTGCGAATTCATGAATTCCATAGTAACCTATCCAACCACCCTAATCCCGTA
Source organism: Acanthosoma haemorrhoidale (assembly GCA_930367205.1). Lineage (NCBI taxonomy): Eukaryota > Metazoa > Arthropoda > Insecta > Hemiptera > Acanthosomatidae > Acanthosoma > Acanthosoma haemorrhoidale. The sequence goes on along the minus strand of OV884014.1, from coordinate 106,384,029 downwards.
GCACAGTAATTGCACTGCTCCACTCATCCCTATAAACCTCCTCGGAGACTAAAACGGCAGTGGCCTCGTGACCTGCTATAAATGCGCAACAGTGGGAGTCCTAGCAATGGCCAGTTTCTCCAATCATGTCCTGAGCGTATGTGGCTCTCGCGCTCTTCGTCAGCCTCTACTGGCTCGTATCCGGTGACGTGGCTGGTGGGGGAGCATAGGGGACTTCCCAAGACTCCGCTTCCTCTTTCGCAAGGGAGAGGGAGGCAACAACCGTGTGGATTTGAGGGGCCCCTGGGCTGTTTGTAAATGTTTGTAAATATTGTATGAATGTGTGAGCGAATGATGAATTGTAAATATGGTATGAATGAAAACACTTATCTCAATTATTTATTGCCTATTAAGTAAAGGAAGATTGTAATTTCATCATAATAAAGTTGTTAACATGTACTATTGTTCTCAGGACTTTTAATTGAAAGGATTGGATACGCTTAATGTTCGACTTCTTTTGCTGTCCCCCATAGCTCTATTCCGTATGTCCAGATTGGCTTAAGTATAACTTTGTAAAGTAGTCATTTATTTTCTATTGAGAGATGGGATGATGTCCTTTGAAGTAGTCTGTACAGTTGTCCAAAGCGTCTGTTTAGTTCTTGTATTTTTAGCCTCTCAGCATCATATTAGTCAAGTATTTCTGTCTCTGTTCCAATTTAGTTCAAATAGCTGTTTTTTCTCGTAAATTACGCCATTAAAGAAATATTGGTTATATTAGGTATAAATTGGATGTTCCAACGCAAACAGTCCTAATATAAATAAATTTTTATATATATTATAAAGAATAATCCAAAGTTAATTTTTGCCAATACCGAAGCGAAAGGTCCCAATATCTTTTGCATTGAGTCACGAAAAAATGATCCAATCAATGATGAATTTTAAGTAGTCATTCACATCCAACGTGTTGTTAGTTTTAGGTGAAATCAAAATTAATTAAGAAAAAAAAATTAAACATGAAAAAAGTGGAAGAAAATTCCAGTTTCAATAACTAACGAAATTTCTCAAGTCCCAACTATAATAGGATCTATCTAAAAAATAAATTTATCCTTTTTGTTGGTTGAGAAACTCATTGGCTATTCTTTCGAGAAATCACCTATTTAATAAGTTCTAAGCTGGATTTAATAGGTTTTTTTTTCTGTAAATATTTTAGATGTTCACAATTTATTTTTGTTTTGTTAAAAATAGATCTTGGGACATCTCTAGATATTGTCCCTGTACATTGATTATATGTAAATTGGATCGCTGTAAAAATAAAACCATTGACCTTAAAGAGGAAAAATGGTGATACAACTAAAACTCGCATTGGCTAGGTGAATAATATAAATCTGTCCTTAATACTGCTAATGTAATGACATTACAAATGCTACGAACGGTTGACCTTGCAGCATGCACGCATGTTTGAAGCCCAGCGCCTCTTGGTCTTCTCCCCTGACATGCTGTGAATAATTTGGAGATCTATTACAGTGCTGTCTCGCATGTTTGCTTAGTGATCGTACGCTTTGTGTGCCCTTACATGTAATGCCTAGTTTACACTGTCATTATTTTCATTACAACCATACTAGTCATTTTTTGCCAATTTTTTTTTCCTATTTCAACAACAACAACAACTTTATTATGATGAAATTACAATCTGCCTCATTGGGCAATAAGTAATTGTGATAAATGTTTTCATTTATACCATATTTACAATTTTCATTCATTCGCTCATTCATACCGTATTTACAAACAGCCCAGAGACCTCCCTACTCCACGTAGATGTCACCCCCCTTGCATGCGAAAGAGAAAGCGGAGTCTTGGGAAGTCCCCAACGCTCCTCCGTCAGCCGCGTCACCGGATACGAGCCAGCGGAGACTGACCAAGAGGGTGAGGACATGACTGGAGAAGCTGGCCATTGCCAGGAATCCCACTGTCACACATTTTTAGCAGGTCACGAGGCCACTGCCGTTTCAGTCTCCAAGGAGGATTATATGGATGAGTGGTGCAGTGCAATGAATGTGCAAAGGGATTAGGGTGGTTGGATAGGTTACTACGATAAGAGCTTCCGTATTTGAAAAAAAAAACTCTTCACACGGCGAATAAACTAAATAACAAATATTCTATGCTATCTGCTTCTCGAAAGAAAACCATATTGGCACACCCTATAAAAATACAAATATAAAATGTTCACTTTTCTTAAACTTATAATATGAAAAAAGGATAGACAAAAATCATTTAAAAATATTTTCTTTTACTTGGCCACATGTTTTAAATAATCTCATTGCTATATTAAGTAAAATAGTGGAAAGGACTAAACTGGTTGAGTAAAATCCAACAAAAACAGTGCTCTAAGGCTCGTATACAAGCCAACAGATGAAGGGTCCGAATAAAATATATAAAGAATAAATCACCTCAGTGAAACTCTATATTATTCTTTTTCCTCCAGACTTACAAAAATCCCAAAAAGCAAAAACGTTCCAATTACCTTCGGCTAATCCGGATAGATCCAGGCTGACTTGGAGTGTTTCAATCTTCTTTAAAACCTCCAACCCCCCCCCCTCTCCACCCCTGTCCTAAGCGTATACTATTGTATGAATATTTATCTTTTCTAAATACTCATGTGGCTGGGGAGGATAAATTTGTATCCTACCCTAACACACCCTTAATTAGCACTCAACCTATGCTAATACCCAATTACTTCAACAAACGACTTAAAAGGGAAGATATTCTCATTACGTAGCAAGGACAATTCAAAAATGATTTATAGTGGTAGATTATATTTTTTACATTATATGATTAATTTGTTATCTAAACTAAACTTTTGTTACGTAGTTGATCGGTTAACACTTCGGGTCGCCAGATCCCACTAATGGAACGGAGGGAAGGAAAATAAATTGGACATCAGCAACGCTGCCAGGGCAGTAAATTAATTTAACAGTGGTGGATGTATCAGAACCCCTTATACTTAATTGGTAACCATAGAGGACAACTATTACATCGTTATAAGCTGTGAAGTATTCAATATAAGTATATATCCCAACGAAGTAGAACAAGGCAAATAATAATCACAGCTTGGTTCTGTAACAATTATAAATGTGAAATCATTAATAAAATAGAATCCTTTACCTCAGTATCTCAAAGATTTAATCCAATCAAAACGCCACTGGAGAACAGTGTGGCAAAGATCCCGACATCCTGCTGATCGTCGCTCATACGATCAGTACTGCAGATTGGTAAAGCGGCTATTGGCATCCTTCCGTTCCGATTCTTTCAATTCCTATCTCTCCTACCAGGGATAACTCCTTGTGGAAACTAACTAAGAAAATCCTGAAATATCATCCAGTTTCACACCCACTACGTCGCGATGATGGGTCCTGGGCGGCTTCGGATGAGGATAGGTCGGAGGAATTTGCTCTGCATCTTACCCATACTTTCACACCTCACCTTTCTCATCAAAACCATACTCACAGCACACCTGTAGAAGATTTCCTCACTTCACCTATTCCTCTCTCTCTTCCACCAAAAGCCGTTAACCCCTCTGAGGTCAAATACCTTCTGAAAAACTTACCTTACAGAAAATCCCCTGGATATGATCTTCTTGCTCCTCAAATTCTCAATCAACTTCCTCCTAAAGCCATAATCTTTTTAACCTATATATACAATTGCATTATCCGAACGACGCACTCTCCTCTCCTCTGGAAACACTCCATTATGGTCCTATTGGCCAAACCCGGTAAACCACCCAATGACGCCTCATCCGTCCAATTAGCCTACTCCCTATCCTCTCGAAAATATTTGAGAAACTCCTACTAAAACGTCTACTTCCAATTGTTGAATACAAAAACCTTTTTCCTTCCCACCAGTTTGATTTTCGTCAACGAACCCTTCGCGTTGTTAATCACATCTCCTCACTCCTTGAAACCAAACAGTATTGCACTGCTGCCTTTCTTGATATAGCTCAAGCTTTTGACAGGGTTTGTCACGCAGGTTGCTCTATAAACTCAAAAGATATTTACCACAGACCCTTTTCCTAATCCTACAGTCCTACCTTTCATACAGCTTCTTCCAAGTTCGCTGTGGTTTAGAATATTCTAAATATTATACCATAAAAGCAGGAGTTCCACAGGACAGTGTCCTGGGTCCCATCCTCTGTAACCTACACACGACTGATGCCCCATCTACCACCAATACCTTCTTGGCCACATTTGAAGTTGACACTGCAGTACTGTCATCCCATTAAGACCCGGATATAGCATCCCAAAACTTTCAAAAACGCCTCGATGAAATCGAGTATTGGTGCCACCAATGGTGAATCAAAGTTAATAAAGCAAAATGTTCCCACATAACCTTTACCTTCTAACACAAGTCCAGTCCACTAGTTTTTTTAAATTCAATTCCTCTCCCTGTGTCCGAGACACTGCGGTATTTAGGCGTTCTTCTCGACAAAAGACTGACTTGGAACCCACACACAAGGCTAAAAAGACAAGAACTAAACAGGCGCTTTGGACCACTGTACAGACTACTTCAAAGGACATCTCATCTCTCAATAGAAAATAAATTACTAATCTACAAAGTTATACTTAAGTCAATCTAGACATACGGACTAGAACTACGGGGGACAGCAAACTAGTCGAACTTCAAGCTCATCTAATCCTTTCAATCAAAAGTCCTGAGAACAATAGTGAATGCCCCGTCGGCAATAAAACCCTTCAAAACGATCTTAATATACCCTACATTCTCGAACTCCCCCCCAAGTTTATGAAATTCTATAGTAACCAATCCAACCACCCTAATCCCGTAGCAAAGCTATTTCACTGCACCACTTATCCCTATATTACTCCTTGGAGACTAAAATGGCAGTGGCCTTGTGACCTGCAATAAATGCGTAACAGTGGGAGTCCTGGCAATGGCCAGCTTCTCTAATCAAGTCCTGAGCGTATGTGGCTCTCGCACTCTTGGTCAACCTCCGCTGGCTCTTATTCAGTGACGCGGCTGACGAAGGAGCGTGGGGGACTTCCCAAGACTCCGCTTCCTCCGCACGTGAGGGAGGTGACAACCATGTGGACTCTCTGGGCTGTTTGTATATACAGTATAAATGAGCGAGGGTATGAAAATTGTAAATATGGTATGAATGAGATCATTTACAATTACTAATAGCCCAATGAGGAAGATTGTAATTTAATTATAATAAAGTTGTTGTTAATAAAAAATTAAATAGAAAACAAAAATATAAGTATTTGAAATGAATTTTTATATAGAGACACTTCTTATCGCAAAAAGATACTAAATAATGCTCATTTGTTCTATTAAACCTATTGTGTTTATTTACTCTAACACATAGTACTATACTCATAGTATAGTCCTTTATATAAATATCAACTGAAGTGGATCTCGAACAATGAGCTGTCCTTTCTTGCAGTGGCGTTACCTCATTTTAATCATTAATCTAATTTAGTCTTGAAGGGTATATAAGACATAATATGTACTATATAAAAGAAACAGAAACTGAAATTACTACCGTGATAGATGTTCTGACAAAATCCGGTGAGTATTCATTGAATTTGTTAACCCTTAACTATTATAATATTTTAATGATGTTGTTTATCTAACACATGACATTTTCTATGGTAGTAAAAACTACTTTATGGTGTTACAATTGTCGTTTAACAATCATAGGTAGTAATTAATATAGTGAAATTGTTTTTTAAACAATTACTAAAAGCAATAATATCGTATGTTGGGTTGATTCTTATCATTCTTGTAACAGCTTGCCAAATATGTAAATGAGTAGATTTTATGTTTAAGTTTCTTTAACCACGGCGATCCGTTAGTATAAATGGAGGTTAACGCCAAATGAATTATTTTCAATTTATAATTCTTTTATTTTCAAATCAAAAAAAAAAATTGGTGGAAATGGCACGATTTTCCTACATTTTTTTTTTTTTTGAACTTTTTAGCGGGAAGAGCAATAACATTTGTTTGCAGGGGATAATATTAAACCCCTATTATGCTTCTCTTGTTAGGCTTACCATCTAAAACAAACATACCAGTGCCAATGTTAGTGAGATATTAAGTACGAAATCATATTTTAGAGAATCCGGATTAAAATGTCTCAACTATCATTGTCACAAAAACGTAGTGTCAGCAATATAAATAATTGGACTTTTTTAAGAAGATACTCAAAGAAACACTGTAGCTTTAGAACGCATTTTATATCAATTATAATTCAATGAATGGATTAACAAAGCACATACGGTATAGATCAAGTCATTGGGCGATGTCGTGGGTTGAGACTTATTCATACTAGAAATGAAATGTAAAGGATATCAATCATTTTATGGACTGGTTATGATTATCACCTTTAGTGAGATCGCAGCCAGATGAGGTTTGGGAATCAGAGCCCGGTAGTTTCCAGACTGGGGTTCATAGCCCAATAAAAACCATGGATTTACAATAAGCGTTTATAAAATACAATGGCAAATGACGCCACCTCACTAGTGGACGAGTGGAGTCGAAACCGCGTACTCCATGTCATTAATCAATTCGTGCCTAAGCCGCCCTCTGGCCAACGGCAAAGTGATTGAAGGGCCCAAGTTCGATACACTGATTAATTGCAGAGGTCAGGGCAACTTGTACTTGATCAGCGCACCCGAGACTCTAATTACCAGTTGTGTTTTACTAACTTGTGCAATCTCATACTGTTGTGTGCCTTGATAGGTGTCGGTTCAACACCACCATCGGTAGTCTAGGAAGTTGATTACTGAAGATACCGGTTCTTCAGAAAGAAAAGAGGAGGTGCCACATGCTCTCCGCTCCTCCTTCCGCTCTTAGGACATTCGACCAAATCACGCTTGACTGTACGAGGAAGTACCCAAAAGAAACCGAACTATTTTCTACAAAGCGATTTAAGCCTTAAATACTTAAAGTAGTTTCATCTGAAGGATGGCTTAAATGGTTTAGGATCAGGATCTAGCCAAGGACTAGGGAACCCATATTAGAGGGACTGCGGAGCGAAGCTGTTTGACATGAATTAACTCAAGTTGAAGAGGACCGCTTGTTCTGCACCCGAGCAAACTACTCAGAGGGCAAGTCACTCCTGATGGCGACTGTCAATAAAATACCAGAAAAAGCACTGATATTTATCGAAAGATTATAAACTACAGGAAGTCAAATAAGGTGTACTTGAGTACAAGTGTTTGGTATTTTTTGATTATCCAAAGTTTTTCGGCGTTGCATTGGGTATATGCGTTGGTTTGGGGCTCACACTAGGTTTGTAGTAATTAGTTCAGTGTAGTTAGTTCTCAGTGTTTGGTAGAATTGTACTCCTGGAGATAATTTAGATATAGTCCACTATAAAATGAACCGAAGTCACAGAACTTTGGTTGCTCATACGGTTGTGTGGTCTGGCAACTCATAGATAGGAGTCCCGAATTTTCATGGCGTCAATCATTCTTTCATGTTTGGCAGGCATTATCCTTGATTTTTACCATTGTATATTTAGCTTATATTTTAATTTTTTTGTGTTAGCTGAACGGTTTTCATTTAATGTTGTATTGTACTGTACAGAATTTTTCATGTTGTTGTTTTTGATTATTATAATATTATGTGGATCCATCAATAACTTTATTTATTAAATGTAGATTCATTTTTTGATGTAATGATAGTTCCTTTTATGAGCCAGGCATAAATTTGTCATCGTATCACTATTTATGAATAACAATAGCGGTGACTTTGTCCCAAAGTACAAAAAAAAGTTCTATTGTGTTGTAAAGGGAAAGAAAGCCTCAAACTATATAAAAAAAAAGGAGAATTAGTTGATCCCAGGGTAAGGGATAGAGAGATAAGTCGACGCAAGAGAAGGAAAATAGGCCATAAAAATAAAACTGAAGATAGTAAAAGGGAATATACTGTTGTGTTTCTTTACCTAACCTCATGAGATTTAGATGGTGTGACTTGCTTATCCATCAGCAGTTGGCGAAGCCACAGCCTCTGTGACTGCCGTTGAAGGACAGAGGCAATAGCCAAAGACCGTGACTGGTGACGGAGTATCGGTCCTGGATTCCAGATTCCAATTTAGCTTCCGGACCCGAACAGGGAAATTAATAGGGGAGGGCACTCCCTGAACGGGGAATTTTCATTTGGTCGCTGTCCCTGTTCCAGATCTCTCTCTCTCTCTCTCTCTCTCTCTCTCTCTCTCTCTCTCTCTCTCTCTCTCTCTCTCTCTCTCTCTCTCTCACTCTCTCTCTCTCCCTCACTCACATTTATTTTACATTTCCTGGATTTTTTATTTTCCATAATCCAGCACCTGATATTTCTGATTTTGATTAATGTAAAATACCGAACATGCGATCTCTCCTTTGGCCAATTAGAGTAAGCCAGGTGGCGTTGAGAGGGGGGATGTTAGTTCACCCTTGCGCAAAGAACGTGCTCCCGTTCATAATGATCGATTATTTTAAAATTGTTGGAGAATAATTGTATTAAAGAATTCAAAATATTTCCACTATTAACATAGTTGGGGGGGGGGCTATTTAAGAAATATCACTGTAGCTGAAGAATCATAGGACATACCAACAACCACGAGTGTGGGGGACTTCCCAAGACTCCGCTTCCTTTCTCCGCTTTCGCATGCGAGGGAGATGACGACCATGTGGATTTGGGAGGCTTCTGAGCTGTTTGTAAATACTGTATGAATGAGCGAGTGAATGATGAATTGTAAATGTAGTATGAATGAGAACATTTACCTCAATTACGCATTGCCTAATAAGGCAGATTGTAATTTTAGCACAATAAAGAAGTTTTGATATTAAAAAAAAGAAATGTGTTCGGTGCTAGGTGAAAGGGTGATATATCGAAAGGATTCAAATTTGACTAAGAAAGGTTTAGCAAGTAAAGTAGTGGCTTCAAAAGACATTTAATTTAGCAGTATATATTTTAGTTAGATAGTTTTATGATCAAGAACATTTGTTACTACCTAGCATTAAGATTAATCCCATCATATCAGGATGTTGTTTCTTGTTAAGGTGCAACCTAAAAAGTCAAGAGAAAAACCCAGAAATGTCTGAGGCCACTAATCCAAGGATTAACTTGTTTAAATACTAAAACTAAACTTCTATTACTTATTGCAATTTGAAATGCCTTTGTTTTTATTCCACTGAGCTGAGTTGTATTTTTAGCCCTCGATAGAAAGTGTCACAGGGTCCTGCACAGGGAAAAGTTGAAACGAACCGATGTAGCTGACCTGTTCGAACAGACAGAACCGTATACGCCAAGCCGTAAAAGGCTGATTAAAGGGTCCGCATGGAGGGGACTAATGAAAAAGGTTCATTACCCGTTCGCAGATAACTATGCCGTTAAAGCACTAGAACAACTAAAGCTAATTTCAGTGAACTGTCCAGCTTGCTCGGCTAGGATTCACATGATAGTTCGCTACTTCTTAATTTACAATTTATAATCATTCTGAATACAGCTTAGAAATGTTTAAAAAAAAACAACGTCAGTTATGTAATATACATATTCTTATCATTAACAAATGGTGTGTTTATCAGTAACATCCTAAGGAATGTGTCTCACAACTTATAATAATCAGCCCTATTATAATTAGCTTATCTTATCCTATTAGTAGCTTATCTTCCCTTCCCAGACCTCTTTTCTAAATAATTGGCTCCCATGACCCCTACTATCCTACACAGATAAATACCCCTTAGGCATAAGACAGAGCGTCGCTTCCTCGTGAGTCTCGTTCCCTATTGAGCTCTCAACTTGTAACCATGTATAATCGTAGATTTGTGTTTTATACCAAATAAAGTTTTTGAGTTATTGAGCAACAGATATATAATTGTTTATTAAAAACAAATCATAAGCACTTGAGAATTTAAATAAGAACCGCATATTTCATCTAGTATGATATGTCTGTTTGTTGTAATGCCTTCCGGATGAAGGGTATGACACTGCAACAGTATTTGAATTGAGGTAGTTGGAAAATGGACTGTGGTGACAAGGCGAAGGTGAGCCTCATCACCTAGTGTTGTATATGAACGATGAACTTTTAACCACAACAAAAATTTTATTATATTTATGCACTTCTCCAAATGCATGTGAATGCAGGAAGAGGAGAAATCTGTAATCCAATTATTTTATTATTTTTTTTGTACATTGTATTTTTTTTGTTTTGAGGTTTTGAAAAAAAAAAAAAAAAAAAGAAAAGTGGACTGTATGGAAAAATTAAGATGGAGATATGAACATGAAATTTTCATTTAATAACAAGGTCATTTCACTGTTTTTTTATATTTCAATATACCTATTAACTAATTAGACTTCCTTATCTAATTAGTTAATAAGTCTATTGAAATATAAAAAAAAAATGAATTGAACATATTTTTTGGGAAGAATAGCCGTTAAGAAATTATATGCTATAGTATTGATAACCTTTGGGTTTTTGTGATAATTATTTCGGTTAATTAGTATTATAATAAAAAAAATACGACTAGATTTACCAAGATCATGTAAATTATGCCCTATAATCTAATAACCAACGAGCGGGTAATTAATTTTATGAAAACATTTCATACTCCTATAAACGTTTAAACTCTACTTAAGAAGACTAAACGTGAAGTAGATCTCTCTCTCTCTCTCTCTCTCTCTCTCTCTCTCTCTCTCTCTCTCTCCCTCTCTAGTTAATAGAAAGGGCGTTAAATGTCAAGTGCCGAGACACCTTCAAGTGTTATGTTTTCATTGCGTGTTAGCCTACTTAATGTGAGCCCATATGTTCCAGCTATCTTACGGGTATTCTGTTAGACATATAAGTTCAAGAAATGAGAAGGATGAACTACCTTTGAAAAAATGTGTGAACATATATCTCATCTAATTAATATATAATACAAATATTTGCCTTAATAATATGTTTACCAACTCTTTTTTTCAGCGCGGTGAAACTATTCTGCTGTCTATTTTAGTATACCCATTGTCAGTATATAAAACCTAGGTTGTGGGTCGATTCTTAAATAATAAAATTAACTTTTGTTTTGCCTAAAAAAATATTTCAGTTTTGCATCCACAGTGCTTCGAACGGTCACATCACAATCCTCAATGGGTATAACACAAGTTTGCAGGCATATGTAAATGTCAAATTATTATACGAACATTTTATAAGTATTGTTAATACAATTTATAAAAATTACAAAAACAAAGTATGCTAGCAGAAATAGAGGAGATTACTTATGAATTCGCTAAGGCCAACTACATCACTAACTGTATTCATGGTGCATACAAAAAAAATATTTTATCTCTACAAAAAAAACAAAAAAACTTAACTTGTATATATAAAAGTAAGTGCATTAAAATATCTACTTCATGCTAATGCTGTTATCTTTCAAAGTTAAAAGTTTCCTAGAACATATCTCCTCAGCAACATCGAAAAGTTATACTTCGGTACAAGAGCGATACGATCTCTTGTGGAAACTTGTTATAATTTATTATCTACGAGGAAATGTTTAACGGCTGATGTTTTATCAGCAAACTGACTATTATTACCCGACATGCTACGAAATATTTTGAATTTTGTAACCGTGAAACAAGTGATAAATCAAGATCATATTCTTTGCAATATGATCGATACAAGATATGCCACCTTTTCAAACAACAACCGAGAACGCGAACAACGGAACGACCCGCCATTGTACACGGGTGGAGTATAAAATATTTTGGCAGTGGCGGGAGTAGATTAATGAGGAGCGGGGGATTAGATAGATTAGCCGATAAGATGATATAGGAGGCCGTGGCAGTTGATTAACATTCCGCGGTCCGCCTGATGAAGGAGGCGCTGGTTCGATATAGTCAGCTGCTAGCTGCCGCTGATAGTTGATAAATTTGTTTTATACATTATAGCCTGCGTGAGTCGGGCATACATTGACTGATGGACCGGTCAGAATGAAAAATTAATATAAGGAGGAAAAATCCTCCACTTGACCACACAACGTGATTTAAAAATTTTCTTTTTCTTGTCTTCCTAAGATATGTTAACAAGGATTAGAGAAACAACACCTTCACTTGAATATTTAGAATCAACCATTCTCACTTCCACACTCCTTAATTAAACATATTAGAAGCTAGAAAAACATTTTCAGTGTATGGTGTTCATAACTGTAACACTGACTACATAAAACATTTAGGTTGAGTCGTAAGTAACTTCCGTTTTTTTATCAGACATTTTTTGTGCTTTCATTCAATGACGTCTCTTACGATTGACGAGTGCAGGACGCTTTTCATGGAGTTTCTCATCCACTCTTAGCAACAGCTGAACGTGTCTATCCGCGGTAATATTTAAATTTGACTTCAACAACTCGTAGTGAATTATTCCTTGACAATGCCACTATACACACAATAAAATCTTTTCGCCATGGATGTTTGCTTTCGGATCTGGTAGGGGTGGTTGATCTTTATCAAGCCACTGTCTTTTGTGGACTATATTGTCATAGGTAACCCATTTTTCATCGCCTGTTACAATCCTGTTTAAAAAAGACTCAATTTCTACCCATGAGATTTTTTTGTTTTTTTTTTTTTTTTTTTTCTAAGCTCTCAAAATTATAAAAAATAGGAATGTGGGAAAAATAAGGAAAATTATTTTTGGCTGGAAAGTGCCTTTCACTAAGGGGAGACCCCTATTTGAAGGATGTATGAGAAGGATATGGGGTGTGGAATGCCTAGAAAGGCGGATGGAGTCAGGAAGGTAGTGAGAGTCTACCAAGGATTACCCATGAGATCAGACTTGTGGCGATTGACATGCGATCTTCTTTATTCCGTTCACTGAGATTGTGAGGTACCCACACTCCTAACTTGCTGACTTTCCCCAATTTCTCCAGGTGGTGGTTAACAGTTGATTGTGATGTATTCAACCTTTCTGCTATATCTCTTGTTGATTGACGTTTGCTCCAATATTGCCTTTAAAAGGTGGTTGTGAAAGTCGGAAGGACGTCCCGCCCTCGGTTTGTCTTTTAAGGTCGTATCTCCAGAACGGAATTTTACAAACCAATTCCTATTGGCAGGTATTACTTTCATTTTCTGTGCAGCATTTTGTTTACTATTTTGTTGTATCCATGTGTTTTTACCTTTACCTGTTTCTATCTATTATCTATAGATATTTGTAAGACAAATCTGAGAAATATTAGATGACATATGTTGATATCAATTAATTTTCAGAACCAAACTTTTGTTACTAATTAATACTAATCATGTTTAAGCCATACATTAGTTTATTATTCTCAGGACCTGATGAAGAGCATGCAATTTAAAAATTTTAACATCTCATTTTTATCATCTCCAGCCAACAAACAATTCGAGTCACAAATAAGTATTATATGCTTCCCTAAGAGCTTATGACCGGAAATGATCACATTTTGCATATTACGGCAAATCCTTTTATGCTCGTTCAAGAAAACAGGATATTAGGATAGAATAAGTTGAGCAATGTTAGTTGTTCCAGATTCTCCTATATCCCGGAATATGAACGTTATAAAGAGGGCTTTGACTAAGTGAGAGGCAGGAATCGGGAAGTCCCTAAGTAAGGATTTAAAACGGATCGGCCACGAGTGACTGAACGAGTAGGAGCCATCAGTGAGGATGAGCCCAACTTAGGCATCCGAGCTTTAGTGTGACTAATCGAACGGATAAACCGATCGAGGGCCCCACCAATCGATTCCAATCTCCCTATCGATATAATCCCACCCTAATTAGGCGACCGGATTATGAAAGCCTATCAGTCATTACCGACGGGGCCGCTCCGGTTCGGCAGTTGGTAACACTGCCGGACAATTAAATTTCTCAGCCTTCTTGTCTTCACCTTAAAGGACCCTTATACAGTCGATAACAAGGCTACACTCGAAGGCTATAATGCCTAAAGAAGGTCGGCTTGCAATAAAGCGTACAAACTAGGAAGCAACCATTGAGCAATTGGCGCCACACCAGCAATGCACCGAGGTACACAGTGTTAACCGTGGGTTTCAATACCAACCCGAACACTTGCTTAGGTATCTACTTCAAACCGCCAGGAAGTATCTAACAGGAGAAACCAACCGCCTTGAACTCCAAAACTCCAGGTAGCAAAACTGGTCATATTGAAGCCTAGCCTTACTGGCATGCGAAATCAAGCAGGCCAATATATAAGTTATAATACACGAGTATATAACTCTTAATTAATAAACTGTTCTAAGTTTTAACTGTTTTCGAATCGTTAGAGAACGGAATAATATAAAGAGTTATTTCTCCACAGACAAATTTTAAGTTAGAACTGCTAACTAAATGATTCCTAATATAGCAATTACCAGACGAGTAAACAAACGCAAGGAAGTATGGACAAGATGTTGGTCATCAATTATATTTCTGATGCTCAATAACTCAAAAAAGAAACTTTATTTGGTATAAAACACAAGGGTACAATTATATACGGTTACAAGCTGAGAGCTCACTAGCGAATGAGATTCATGAGGCCTAAGGGGTATTTATCTGTGTAGAAAAGCGGTAACAGTAATAAGGGCGCAGATAGAAAAGGTCGCGGTAGACAATTATTTAGAATAGAGGTCTGGGAAGGGAAGATACGTTACTAATAGGATAAGATAAAATAATTATAACAGTGCTGATTATTTTAAGTTATGAGACACAGTCCTTAGGATGTTACTGATAAACATACCATTTGTTAATGATAAGATTATATATATATATGATATAACTATCGGTCCCAACCGACACTAACCGTTATCCCAAAGCATGTTTAAACGTTAACCATTTAACATGCATGTTAAAACACTGACCATTATCATTATACAAAGCACCGGAAATCAGTTAAAAAAAAGAAATGCCGTTTTGTGCAAATAATGGATTCGATATTTGACAATAAGAGCTCATAAAAATCGATTTTAAGTAGTTCAATTGAAAAAAACAACAAAATTGTCTGAGGTGAGCGGGATCAGAGATTTTTATTTGAAAACTTTTTTTTTTTAAATATCTTTGAAAGTAAATTTTCTTTACGGTCTTTATTCAGTTAGAATGGGGAAAATAATTAAACAGTGGCCATATAATAATTATTTTTAGATATTTTCTTTGCTGCTACTTGACAACAATTAAAATTTAAATAGCTTGTTAATTGAGACGGAATCGTTCAGATTTTGAATTTGTTTCACATACTTCCATCTCAACTGAAACTTATATTGACGTTTTAGATCGTTTAGTTAATATTTTTTATTTATATATTATTCATTATTTAATCCACTGCCATTTCAAGTTGGCAGTCAAAATTACAGTTTTCATCGGCATTTCCTGTCTTCCAGCTATATCGTTGATTCTACTAAAACTAAAAAATGATGAATACGAAACCAGTTTAAAAAATATGTGGTTAACGGTTGAGATTTGGTGCAAAATTAAACTGCACTTCTAAAATAACTGATTGTTTGTGGCGAAAGCTCTTTTTGCAAGTATCTATTGATAGCGTCATCGAGATGCGCATCACAAACCCGGTCTGAAATATAATTTTCACTTCTAGTTATCTGAGAAGCTTTGTGTTTTATTTTTAGTCTACATTAACGGATCGGAGTTTATTTTCTAAGATAATAACATTTTATAAAAAATAGAAGATAGCATTTCTTGGCGGAGGTGAACCGAAAACTTCAGTTACGTAATAATAATTAATGATATTCATAATTAATGACTTTGCCCGAGACAGGAGCTGATTAAACAGTAGCAGCAAAGGATTATAAACGATCCATAAATGGACCGGGGGCTCAGCAGGAAAAATTTTAATTTAATAATCCCCCCCGATGAAAAATAGTCTTATAGATGATGAAACTATCAAAAGATTTAATAAAGTTTTATAGGCACGTTGAAAGTAGCTGTATAGGTAACAAAGGTCGTTTGACTGCCATCATTAAATCTTATCAAGAATAACCTTATACTTTGTATAAGATGTATAATATATATTTTTGAAAACAAATAAGTTATTTAACTCAAGTATTTGGGATATTTAGTAATATCTGCTATATTCTAAATATGTGATAAATAACTATGTCCCAATACATATGGTATAAGGTACTTCTTCCGAAGAATACATCTCTTACTTTCAGGAGCATATTAAAGAAATCTCCTTATTACATTTTTTTTCGTCAGTACTCGTTTTAATATAATACAAGGTTCTAATTTATTGTGAAAAAGTTGTGAGTTTTTTGAAAATATGCCAATATAGAAGTCATAATAACTCTTTATATTCATGTCTAGGTATACGGTCTGTCTGACAGTCCCAAAATATCATCATAATAAAGATCATATGACATTCATTGAGCCAATCTATTGACGTTTGCATAGGTTAACGTGATAAGAAAATGTAATCATCTTTCAAAACTTAAATTAAATGTAATAAAAAAATGGTCAGAACTCTAATAATAGAAATTAAATTACTACCCTTTTCCTCAATGTGCGGAATAAAAATAATTTAATTACAATCAGATGCTCAAACATGAGATTAAACAAGTGGCTAATGAGAAAAATATAATACATAGAAAACAAAATAAAAAATTATTTAAATAATTGTAATTATAATTGGAAATTAATTATCCAAAAAGCGTTCGCCTATTATTGTGATGGATGCTCGCGAGAAGGTCTAGTTGAGCGGAGCGGTGAAAATGAGCTTCAAGGTAGAGTGGCGCTTGATCCGGTTCGAACTTTGAAGCTCTGCAGACGATGAAATGCGATCAAGACTGTCGATTAGCTTAACAAGTCCAATCCAAATTGAGTAAATAGACAAAAGCCCAATGAGGTATAGCTTGGATTATTCAATTCGGCTGAATTGAATAATTAGGATGTGAATTATTCTTAAATATTAAAACAGCAATGTTCACTCGAGTGAGTTCAAGGGAACACTAACACAATTGGTTACTCATTTTGTGGGTAGCATTAAATCCGTAACAGGCCCTAAACAAACATGACACGATAACGTAAATTTCCAAACCATATTAAGTTTTTTTATTTGCATAATTAATATTGAAAATGTAATCACGTCAATAAAAATGAATTGAATTTTAATTTTGACACTTGTAATTTTATCAAGAATAATTTAAATGTTAAAAATTAATATGAAATTATAAATACATAAACATGAAATTATTATCTCAATTGTTGAGTGTAAACACTTGACATAAATATTTGGAAGATTACTCCTAGGTTTTTCCCACCGTCATATCCCCTTGTTATTAAAATTATGGAATGCAATATATATTCTATATAAATGAATCTATTTACAATAAGTCAATATTATATGTCCTGTAGCTTGGCTTAATTTTATAGAATCCTTAACAATTATACACTGTGGTTTGTGATTGTTACAAAATTATAATGTATATTATACATTCATTGTTTATAAATGTGTGTGTCTGTAACTGGTGAGGCTCACCATATGAATCATAAAAATAAAAACTAACCTACGTGTAACAAAAGAAATCGTGTCTGTTGCCATCGAGAAGAGAAGGGTGGTGGGGTCATAGTGTTAAACACTGGGTTTGTGAGGTGCTGCAACGAGTCAAAAAACTTGATGCGTCTCCGCTGGATGAATTCACCCACTGACGGCACACCAATGGGTGCAGGTCGGCGTTCTTTAACCACGTGGTATGTCTGACCATTTTTCTCATGATCCCATTCTGGAAATGTTGGAGACATTTGGCTGTATTGTCAGTCAAGTGGGTAAATAGCGGGGCACCGTACAGCAGGGCTGGCTAGAGGACACATTTATAGATCATCAGTTTGAGACGAAGCGACAAGTCAGGTGAAGTTAGTAAGTGCGATAGCCGGTAAGACCTGTGTCGTGCTTTTTCTATTTTATTACTAAAATGAGTAGAGAAATGGAGACGCCTATCCATTTTTATATCCAGATAGTGCATTGAGACAGCTCGTGAGTTCTCTTGCCCTCCTATAGTATAGGATTTTTTTCCCTTTTTGGATAGAGAAGATTACTCCTGGAATTATTTTGATTCTGGATAATGATTATCAAACGATTAATATAATTGTGTAGAAATAATGCAATCATTATTAACAGTGCTTGTAGGAAAGAACGAAAAAACAGCTTCGCCATGGGTTTAAAAATAACTTATATATGTAAATCAAATTACAAAACAGCTAAACATAATCAGGTTGATAGAATATTGCTCTGTGTGTATAAACATAAACACTATAGAGAATACTGAAATAGTCACTAATAGTCAGGACAATGGTGTTATAGTGTGGTTTCTATTCAAGCCGGGGGTGGGGCATTCAAGCCAGCCATAAGTATATAACTTAGGCGACTGGGGGGCGGGATTTAATATGTAAATCCAGTCAGGACTTGGAGCAAACTTGTTGCGAAATTCACCCATTCAATCACTCCCGCCTCCCTGGTTATATTTGTTCTGCTATTGTTGCCTATTTGAGCTGGCTGTGGTTTGTATTGTTGCTAGCCGGTTCTCAAATGTTTTATTATTTACGTCCATTGTTTCCACACACTGATGAAATCACATCGATATCCTGCCATGAGGGATTACATCATCCATAATTCATCGTCCGTAGATGGTTGACATTTTCAACATATAGGAATAATAATTTTCAATGAGCTGCTACGTATATTTTTTATTCAATAATAATCCCTTAAATAGGGTAGTCTAAAATTACTTAAGAGTAATTTATTAACTTTTTTCGAAGAAACTTACTTCTTTTTTTTTATAAAAAACTTTATTATGATGAAATTACAATCTGCCTTAATACCTAATAGGCAATAAGTAATTGGGATAAATTTTCTCATTCATACAATATTTACAAACGTCCCAAGTCCACATGCTTGTTACCTCCCTCGCATGCGAAAGAGGAAGCAGAGTATTGGGAAGTCCCCCACGCTCCTCCGTCAACCACGTCACTGGATACGAGCCAATAGTAAGAGCGCGAGAGTAAACTTACTTCTAAGGAAGAAGTCCCTGGTTTCAGTTACGAGTCAAGGATGACCTGAGGGTTTTACGCAGAAATAAACCACCCAAAAAATAAACAACGAAGACGCCTTTAAAACGTTGTGAGATGTCCTGTTGTTTACTCATTCAACGAGTCTCTGCTCTTAAGCGAGAAGAGAAATAAAACGCTCTTGAAAATAAAATGAAATGGACGAGCGGATAAAGGAGACTCGTTCGGTTTCGACAGATATATCCTCAATAAATAGGTCAGGGTAATTTAAAAAATAAAAAATTGTTATCGCCATTTCCAAGATTACTGTGCTCGCTGCCTGTTTCATCTTCGTGTTGTTGCTTTTTTTTTGTTTTGGCTGCCACTTAATGGATGGCAGTGGTGCTACACGTCCTCAATTTCCCCTCACAGTTGTAAAATAAATAATATAAGAGGTCAAAGATGTTTTCTGTTTCCTATCCGCTGTCTCTTTTTTTTTTTCTTCTGTATTTTAATATTCAAAAACAAAGTTTTTTTTATGATTGTTTTTATTAATAAACTAGCTAAGTAAAAAATATATATAATAATAATTATTCCCCTATTGCTTCTCATTTATATTTTTTCCCTTCAAAATTCCTAACTTCCCTCTTCGTGGAAAAGAGTGAATAGTCTTCCATTAAATGAAGTTCCTAACCCCACTTTCCCCCAAGGCTACAGGGCTATATTTATTCTCGCTAACCTGTCTAATATCCAACCACCCTAATCCCTTTGCACAGTCATTGCACTGCACCACTCATCCCTATAATCCTCCTCGGAGACTGAAACGGCAGTGGCCTCGTGACCTGCTATAAATCCATGACAGTGGGAGTCCTATGGCTAGTTTCTCCAATGATGTCCTGGGCGTATGTGGCGCTCGCGTTCTTCGCCAGCCTCCACTGGCTCGTATCCAGTGACGTGGCTGACGGAGGAGCGTGGGGAACTTCCCAATACTCCACTTCCTCTTTCGAATACAAGGGAGGTGACAACCATGTGGATTTGGGAGGTCTCTGGGCTGTGTGTAAATATTGTACGAATGAGCGAGCATTGTAAATATGGTATGAATGAGAACATTTATCTCAATTAATTATTGCCTAATAAGGCAGATTGTAATTTTGTCATAATAAAGAAGTTTAAATATTTCTAATTTCACTCTTCGTGGAAAAGAGTGAGTATTCTTCCATTAAATTAATTTCATAACCCCACTTTCCCCCAAAGACTACAGGGCTATATTTATTCTCTCTAACCTTTGTAAACCCCTCGAAAGACTTGTTCATGAATTTTTTTTCTTTTTTCAGCTTAAATCCCTCTACAGTCCGGCTTCCGGCAAGATTTTGCCTCCTAAATCACACCACACCTCTAATCCACTATTGACCAACAATACATACCTACCCTTTAACACCCTTCAAACGAAATCCTCCTATCGAAACTAGTCATTTTCTTACATTGCCGTCAGCTGGTTTTAACCGTTCTCAGGATATAATCATCCATAATCCACGTCCATCGCAAGCTCTTTCATTGTTTTCTGGGTTCATGGTCTATTTTGCTATTACTTTTCTGTGTCTACATCAACGACCTTCATCCATCTATCCATCACTGGTCGTTCCATTTTCAAATTTACCTTCCCTTATAGTCTGCTCCAATCCGTCTTCCTATCGCCTCAGAAAGACCTGGTCATCGAGCGAACTCTATCCTGGAAATACCACATTTCCAATATCACCCACCGATCCATTTCCACCCTTAAACTCTCAATCGATCCCGACATCTCCTCTCATTACATACACGCATATTCCTAGTTTCCTCTCTTGTATTCCGCCATTTAGACTCTGGTGTATGGAGGGCTCTCTACGGATCTCGAATCCCGGCTAAAGCGGCTGATGACTGGTTTTCTAAGATTTGTTGTCCATTATCGACCCCTCTTATTGTCTCCCCATGTATCTCTGCATCTATTTTCCTGGGCCTGTATCAACTGCCTCCGTACATCCATATTCCATCTAATCCATACCTCCATACTTCGGATGTCCAGAAACAGTTTCATTTCGCGGCGCTACTCCAAGCTGAATAGCTTTCCACCGGTCACAAACACCTTGGATTCCTACTCTTCAGTACTGTCATGACTAAACCGTCTCCTTACCTTTACAACTTCCTCCAATTCCAATCAGCGATCAAATCCTGCAATACTAGATCCCACCAATCCGACTTGTATTCCCCTTGTCACAAATCTGCTTCATTTGACCGTTATTTTCTTTTCCATGCCACAAATCTGCGGAACTCTATTTCATAACCACCTTTATTATTTTGTTTATTTATTTTCCGTACACCCCATTAACACTCTCTAGTTATAGTGTTTGTTTAGTTGTATATATTTTTTTCTTTCAGCTAGACATTCCTGTTATGTTACTTGTTGTTATCATTAGGTGCCAATGTCCTGGAATAAAGCTTTTTTTCCATTTCATGACAGTGAATTTACTTTATTACGCTTCTGGATACCACGATGAATGTCTATTGAAGAAGAACGTGTTGTATTTACTTACCTAGGGTACAAAAAAAAAAGAAAAAAGAAAATTGACTAAACATCTATTTATTGAAAACGATAAGAAAAACTACAAAAAGATGGGCGTAGAGAAAGTTCGCCGGAGATTTGTGCACACTACTTCAAGCCACTATTACGCCACCGTACGTTTGAAAACCGGGAGTGTTCACCGGGACTTAAGGTTTCTTTACGGTGACGAAATCGATTTTATTGACTGTTTGGAATTACAATTAATAAAAAAAACACAAAAAAACAAGCGAATTCCATATTGTCAATTAGGAAGTCAACATCATTAATTACAAACAATCGATAATTAATCTATGATCAATTTCCATTAGACCGTTTATATTTTGTGCAAATCCATGATTGCCGGAAGTCGCAGTAACAGATCTAACTCGCTTGACATGAAGAGAACTCACCAATTAGCGGGAGACACTTTTCCTGCATTATATTCATGCGCGTAATTAGGGCGTCCCCCTTCCAATGATGGAGTGGGGGTATATTTTATCCCGGTCCCTGATAGGGCAGGAGGGGACTTCACATTATTCCTGCGGGAAGAGTCCAGCTCACATAGAAAAATAAATGGTAGGAATTTGTCACGAATCCAGCGGACACCTAATGCCCGTCTATTTTTTTTATATAAACCCCTTGGAATTATCCTCGCTCCCTTTATCCGGCTCTTCCATTACCCTCTCTTCTGCCGATGTTGGCTTCCGGCGCCAAATTACTCCTGGTAAAATCCTCTTAGCTGAAACTTGAAACTGGATATCGCGCCTTGAATAACATCAGAATTTCCGGATTGTTATCCGCGGAAACTTAACGAGATTTTTTTCCTTAGAGTACGGCCATTTGCATTCTCATTTAGCCATTTAGTGGAACTCCTTAACTCGATAGGGAGAGGAGTTACTTTTGGTCAGGCGAAGAACATTTAATTAAAGCCTATTTCAAATAAAGTAGGACCAGAATACTTCCAGTTACTGCGCGCCAACCTAATTACGCATCATTCTCTCCTCCAGCAGCAACTTTCCAGCTTCATTCCTTCCCTCTTATTTATTTATCTTTCCTTTTTTTTTTTAGTATTTATCTCTTTTTACTTGTCTCATTAGTTGTACAGTGTAGCAAAAAGAGCTAAAAACGACTAATAAATAGTACACGTGAGCTTGTAACGAAAAAGTCCTAAACCATAATTAGCTCTGTTTTAACATTGATCGATGCTGTTTTACATTTATTACATCAATAAAGCGATCTGACTTTTTATATGGCTATTTTGGAGAGAAGAAATGTGTCTGCGATGTTTGATTGTTCAAACGAACATTTTATATAACACTTTGAGTATTTTGGTCTGGGGTCACAGGGGTACTTGGAGTAACAGAAATGGTCTCTTGATTTACAATTTTACAGTTTGAAGAAAAAATGTATAAGGAAAAATTTATAATAAGTATATTTTTTTTACATCAAAGTTATCAATCTCCTGATAAATTCTAATAAAGCAATTGAAAATGTCTAAATTAGAATGCACAAGTCCGATGAGTAGTGTGTAGACAGCATCAATAATTGTAGGAGCCCACAATGAGGCTGTTGTCCTGGTAGTTAGATGAAGAGTCCTGGTAATCCTAATCGTACGAAGTTACAAACCTGGAAGATGAAGACACGAGGAAGGTGTTCGGTGCACAGCATACCTCTAGGAGGAGGTGGTCTATTTTTTTTGGTTATATACAAATAAAAATATAATATAACAATTATGTTCTAATGGACAGAAGCAATGAACATAATAAGTATGAAATTTAACAAAAATGAGTCCTGACTCGACCTCGACGTCGAGGTATTTTACGCTATCGCAGCGTGAAAAAAGAAAATACGTTTACTGCAAATTCAGAATTGATGGTCACACAGTGATATAGTGTTGAAAACGACCTGTACCAGTGACTCCCTAAAACTGTAGAGAACACGACATACATTCTAAACAATTAGTACAAAATCACCTAGGCACACTGCCATCCATGATTAACAGGCATTGACTTTATTTAAAGCATTGTTAAAGAAAGCACTCATAGGTTTCTTAGAAATGGTAAGTGTAGCAACGATAATTTAGTGGAAAGTGTTGTGCTTAATAAAACAACCAGGTATCATACATAAAGATATTCATTTTATTTTTAAGGAAAGATTAAGTTTTTTAGTTGTAGGTTTTTTTTTTTTCTGTTCCCTAAATATAAAAAAGAGACTATTTCACTTTTACGTATGATGGCGTATGGCAACAGTATTGTACCCATGTAACATAAAATTAAATAAATAAATGAAACTAACTACTGAAACATTAAGCCTTGAGTTTTGCAAGAATGCACATTTGTTGTAGAAAATAATTTTAATTGATAATTGTAAAGTTGCCATAAATGTGTCTGTTCGCCTGACCAGCGTTCCTAAGCCACCCGGGAGGTCCTGACCAAGGACACCTTCTTGTTCACAGTGTAAAGGTACCGCCTCACTCAATGCGAGGAGCCCAATATGGATGCGTGTTGATAGAGAAATTCTAACCTCTTTGCATGCTTTATTTTACACGAAAAATAACTTAAAATCTTAAAGTAGGCGTGCTAATTCTATGAAAATGCGTTGCTATAGTTCTCTATCACCGTAGAAGGATCCATGAGCTCCATTTCATTTTTTATACTTTGTTTATAATTTTTAATAGAAATTTAATTTTTTTTTATACTTTTTCTGGTATGTATCAAACTGTTTTATGCCCTTGTTTCATAAAACTACCCCATACCCATCTTGATTTTACCCTGTAGAAGAGTACAGAGTGAATAAGTGTATTCCACCCTCTAAAGGAAAAATATATTGTAAGAGGGATTTAAAATTAAATTAGACGGAAGCTCTTCTTCCATGGATATATTCGTATATTTCCATCTTCCATTCATATATTTCTCTGTGGGCATTTCAGCTAATAATTGAATTTGAAACAAAAGCATCTTTGATATGGCGTTTAATCAGTGGATTTAGGAACTTATCCCCGTACTTTAGAACTTAATTGAAGATTTGCAAAGAAGAAAAAAAAAGAAAATTCTTTGGAACAGCACCAAACTGCAAACCGTGGTCCTACCTCTAGAACAAGGAATTAAAAGTAGACTTTTATTTCAATTTATTCGAAGTTATTTTTCTTCCTCAATGTCGGTAGTGGTTAAAAAGACCATCCGGCATTGTCTAAGTTAGTTTAAAAGCTGTGCTTCATATAATGGCAACAAACTCCCATCAGTGCATGTGAGTCACTAGCATGAAAGTCACATGTGAAAACTTCAAATTTATATGGGAATAGCTCTAATATGCAGTGTATGAATGGAATATTTGTGGTGATTTGAAGGTAATTACACATATTATTCGTATGCAGCTTAGATCCACAAAGAACTGTTTTTTTTAAAAAGTGAGTGAGATAATAGGAGTAGAAAAAAACATTTCATTAGAAAAGAATGCCCTAAACGCGAATCACTCATTCCTGAATAGAAAAATGTGAAACATGGCCCATCGCGTAATCCTAAAAATGTGTATCTACCTCCTAGGATGTCGGATTAATGAAGAATTTCGTCAAAACCATATTCCTGGTTTCTTGTATCTAAAACTTAAAGTTTCGCCGTCTGGTGAGCACCTAGAAAGAGAGAGAGAGAAGTGTTCAAGGTGCCGGTTTGGTAAGTTCTAATTTTCGTTAGACGCGGAGTTTTTATAGGCAGGCTAGCCGTGGTGGGGATGGCTCCCCACCTGCGGCTGTTTCCCCCATTAGCTTCTCTCCCCTCTCCATCTGAATTCAAAAGCTTTATTAAACATATGGAAACATAGATAGATATTTTCTGATACGAGAAGAGGGGAACTACTAATTATTCGTAATTAAGAGGTGGCCACAATAAGGAATATTTGTTGGTCCACAAATACGATCACTAATCCATGATGACAAATTTGAGGAACTATAGAATCCGCTGGTGAAATTAGCTTGGAAGCATTCAAAAATGCTACTCACATTTTTTTGGAAAATCCAAAGTCGGAAAATTACCGTGATAATGTTAACGGTCTTATAACATCTTACCAAAAGCTGGGTTGTTTGTAAAATGTCCTCGTAAGTACACTTCCGGCACTGGCACTTAGATGTCTTCCGGGAGAATCATGGCGCAGTGAGCGACAAACACACCAGAGGGAGGGAGGTCAAAAATGATAATTTTTCTCGAGAGGGGAAATAAAGTACATGCAACATACCTGAAATTCAATATTATTTATTTATTTATTTATTTTCGTTCTTTCTCGTCTATCATCCTCATTCATCATTTAAGTTTCAATTAGAAGTGATTAATTGAGCTTTCATGCAATATTTCAATCAATGATAAATTTTACAACCGATAATATATACTTTTTAACATTGATTTGTTAACAATCTTTCTTTAATTGAATGTCACGGTCTGTGCTGGTGGTGGTGAAACAGGGGACTTGACAAGTAAAAACGAAAATTTACATCGTTATGACATTCAGTTACCCGACGACATGAAAAATATTTTCAACTCCATTTAATACAATAAAACTTAGTAAATCAATCAAAGGGTACAAATATTTAAATAATCAATTGTGTGATACTGTACAATTTAATTTTTTTTATTTATAATTATGTGAAACCATTCAATAATTAAGCCTTACAACCTCAAGTTAAAGTATTAAACAAAAACCAGCTACGTTTATGGAATAGTAAATAAAAATCTAGTTTGTAAAAAAAAAAAAAAGATTAATCTTAAATTTCTATCTTAAGTCCGACTCCGACTACAAGCTCCTGCCCTGGCGTTAGGGGGGCACATTCTTTACAACGACAAAATGGGGTTAAAGAGATTTCCGCCGGGTTAGTTAGTTTTGTATCTGACGTGATTCTATTAAAAAACAAAAGTTGGAGTATAAGTTCGATAAGGGGAAAGCCATTTTCCTAACTCGGGGAGGCTAAAGTTTAACAGACCAAAACAAAGGCCAAACTTAAGCCAACTTAAATTGACTGAAATTATTCCATCGGTGCTTAGAAGAAGGAGAAGGGAGATGGGGTGGTGGTGATGGGGAGGGGAGTGTGATGGGGGTGGGGGCGGTTGAAGCAATAAGACAAAGGAAAAGTTTTAAAAGCTGCGGTGTCGGTCTAACATTTTTCTCTTTATCCTCGCCCCGGATGAATTATTGATGCAGCCATTCGGAATTATCGGGCTGGAGTTGAGGACTCTTGTGTTGTGCGGGGGTAATCCCTCAAGGGGATGTGGCCACTCTAATGGATACCTTGAAATAAATGAGAGTTTTTTATTTACTTTATATTTACACTACAATAAAAAAATGCCTAGCCCGAAAGAAGAGGCCATACTTTGTAACAAGTCCGCGGAATGGTTATGAATCATTTCATCTGTTTTCATCAGGTAATCATAATGATGTTATCGTCTGTTAAATTTCAATAATATTTTTCTAAAAATAATTGTGGAACAGCTGATGATCGAGTAATGCCTTATCAACATATGTATTATTTTATTTTTCAATCGTGTGCTCGCTCAACATATCAGAAATGTCAATTGAAAGAAACTTCAAAGGATACATACTCACCTACCTACCTGATCCTCTCGTATCTGGCGCATTTGACAACTATTTCCTTGCTAGCTCCTTACTCTCTGCAAATCCCTCCCTCTTAATATACGTATTACTTTTAAAACCTTTCACATGCCTACTGATGCAGCACCATTTCATTGGTTTAACAATGAATTAGTAACTAGTGTCAGGTCAGACCCTATAAACCTGCAGTCTTTGGTCTTGGTAACCTGAAGTATTTGCCTA
Source organism: Acanthosoma haemorrhoidale (assembly GCA_930367205.1). Classification (NCBI taxonomy): domain Eukaryota; kingdom Metazoa; phylum Arthropoda; class Insecta; order Hemiptera; family Acanthosomatidae; genus Acanthosoma; species Acanthosoma haemorrhoidale. The sequence goes on along the minus strand of OV884014.1, from coordinate 106,356,689 downwards.
GAATAATCGCATGTGAAGCAATTGTGTGAAACGCGTCTGGTCGGTCAGCTCTAACCTTCATCTCCTTAAGGCAATCATTTTTGGCTCATTGCCATCATCATCACCTCAGTGGTGGATGTTGAGTTTGCACCAGGGGCCTCCCATTAAGAAAACTCATCAACACTTTTTATGTTCGGACTCTACTTCTAGTAAATATCCTTACTTTTTCTCATTTGCAGACGACACTGCAGTCCTGTCATCCCATACAGACCCCGATATAGCATCCCAAAACCTTCAAAACTCCTTGATGATCTGAGCTAGTACGGTTATAGGCTTCCACCCCGAGACAAACGACTAGCCTGGAATCCACACACGAGGCTAAAAAGACGCTTTGGACAACTGTACAGACTACTTCAAAGGACATTCCATCTCTCAAAAGAAAATAAATTACTAATCTAAAAAGTTATACTTAAGCCAATCTGGACATACGGAATAGAGATATGGGGGACAAAAAACAAAAAAAAAACATCAAGCGTATCCAATCCTTTCAATCAAAAGTCCTGAGAACAATATTAAATGCCCCTTATTACGTCAGCAAAAAAAACCCTTTATAACGATCTTAATATACCTTACATTCTTGAACTCATCCCTTCCAAGTTCATAAAAATCTATAGTGACCTACCCAACCACCCTAATCTCCTAGCACAGTCATTGCACTCCACCACTCATTCCTATAATCCTCCTCGGAGACTAAAGCGGCAGTGGTCTCGTTGACCTGACATACACTAAATACTTTTTCTACACGATCCAAATTGTGACGCTACTATTGATCATTTATCTAGTCATTTTAATGTGTTGTATTTGAATCCATATATGAACTTATTTAGCGGAATACTTTTAAGTAATTTATTTCTTAATTGAGGTCTTACACGTTATTTGTTTGATTTCTTTGTAATGCTATATTTCTTACTTGTTAGCCAGTATTGATTTTTTTTTTTTCTGTTGTTTATCATTATTCCGACGGACTTGGTCGCAGAATAAAATTTTTTTCTACCTTTGTGCCTACCTCCCTATCTGTGAGTATGATACAAATGCAGAAAATGCTCCTTGGGCGGCAGAACTGTGCCAAGCGGCAAGCTGTGAGAAATGGCGAAACGAGAGAGTCGTAAAGACTAATGGCAGCTCAGTTGCCGATGAAATATTTGCCACGTGGCAGCACTCCCCAGTGGTGCACATAAACCACTACAGTCTGCAGCCATATTGTCGATATGGGGCCCGTTCCACCGTCGGGGGTTAATATAAATTGAACCTTGCAACCTGATTTCGAAGGGTTTCTTCGCTGTAAATAGTAAATGCTCATCATATATGCTTCGAGGATCGGAGAAAAATAATTTTTTATTTAACAGTGGTACTTTTTTAATTATTATTACAACTACAACTTCATTAAGATAAACAGCCTGCCTCATTGGGAAATAAGTAATTGTGATAAATGTTTTCATTCATACCATATTTACAATTTTCATTCACTTGTTCATTCATACAATATTTACAAACAGCACAGAGACCTCCCAAATTCACATAGTTGTCACCTCTCGCATGCGAAAGAGGAAGCGGAGTGTTGGGAAGTCCCCCATCGCCGAGTCGCCGGATATGAGCCAGCGGAGGCTGACGAAGAGCGCGAGAGCCGCAGACACTCAGGATATGATTGGAGAAGCTGGCCATTGCCAGGACTCCCACTGTTACGCATTTATAGCAGGTCACAGGGCCACTACCGTTTTAGTACACGAGGAGGATTATAGGTATGTGAGGCGGAGTGTATGGCTGTGCTAGGGGATTAGGCTGGCTGGATAGGTTACTATGCAATTTTATGAACTTGTAAAGGATGAGATCGAGAATGTAAGGTATACTAAGATCGTTATGAAGTGTTTTGTTGCTGACGTAATAAGGGGCATTTACTCTTGTTCTCAGGACTATTGATTGAAAGGATTGGATATTTTTTTTTTGATCAACTTTTTTTCATTTAGGACTGTGGCTAGCATCACAGTGAGCCTGTAATTATGACAAAGTTGCATGTCTGATACGAAGGCAGGGGACATCCAGTGATACCTCCCCTAAATTGTTGAAGCTAAATTTGATGATATCTTGCTGTTATTAATTCAGAATTATTCCAACGTATCCCCACTTTCTTTTTAATCTTACCAGGCCAGTCGGATGTGGACAGTCCTTGCATTAGTGGGTTTGGTGTTCATGCAGTTTGTCGTGAAAGTGTCTGTATAACGTACTTATCATCCGCGAACCTGTAACATTTTTAAGTCAGTCTGAAAATCTGTACTGTTTTTACGTTAATCCTTAATTTTGGGCTTCATATGCCCATATTGGTTTGAGTAAAAGTTTCTGGGACAAGAGAAGTTTTGAACTTCCGTCCTATAAATGGTTTTGACCGTTTCATTTTCGTGTGTAGTCAGTTCATTCATTAGTATTATTTTGATTGCTCTAGAAGAGCTTCAGAATTCTCTCTGAGTTCTAGTGAGATTTTCTGTCGTCAGAATTCTTCTAATTCCTTGAGAAATTAAACAGGAATCATATCTGTTTGTTTTCCTAACAACATTTGCAATCATACCTTGATGTAAAAGAGGATTTTTGACAGAGGCATCTAGAACTCCTCTTGAACGTACGACCGCTGCTATCACGTACTTCCCTACTAGTAATTAAATCTTTCAGGGGCAACTGCTTCTTCCCAGTAAATGAAGAACCACCCAATTAAGAATTTTCTACAATATGTCTCAATCTTACAATTATACAATTATATAGACGATAAAGAACTTAATATTTGCTGTGGAACTTAGTATATTGAATTTAATATCCCGAATGCACAACTCGAAATATATTTCTTCCTTTGAGATATTTGGAATCTGCTACAGGAAAATAATTGACTCTAGACCATGATATAGCCGCGTGGGAAAAGCACAGGAGGGGGATATATGACGACAGGCACCGAACACCACAAATTATTAGCAAACTAACTAAACGTGGGTTCAAACCTGATATGGACATACAGAACTCAAATGGACCAATAGCCCAAAAAGACGAATGAACTAACGCTTTACCTTGAGTGTGTACTTGATGTGTACTGAATGTTGAAACATTCAGATAGGTTATTTCATAACATGCCTATGTATATATTTAAAAATACATTGAAATTGATCATGTATAAGTATATAGGGTTTAACTATTAATGTAGGTATGGTCCTTTAGCAATTTTTGAATTGATTAGCTTAAGCTTAATTATACACCATGCAATAAGAGCCATTTTTATTACATAATATAGTCTATAAAAATAGTCCCTTATTCTCTTTTTTGTACTTTATCGATATAATATTGATGATTTATTATAGATTATCTTAATAGGTAAATTATTTCATGATTTAATTTTAAGCTATTACGATTTAAATGTATCATCACTATTTCCAGTCTTCGAAAAAGATCACGTCAAACCAAATCGATCATTTATTTCATATCAGATGACGAAAAGATCCATGGAGTTTAAAATGACAATATTCTAAATCATTAATTTTTTAAATGTAGCTTTTATATGTGTTGAGCATCCATATATATATGTATTAATGCATTTATTTACTTGGATTTTGGAATACCCAAAATCCAGGAAGTCTCAATATTTATGTATTTATATTCATACCTATATTTCAAGTAAAAATGGGGAAGATAATTAAAGCTCTTATTTCAGACGATTTAACTTGGAGCCAGTGTCGTTAAATTAAAGTATAGCAAAGTTGGGACAAGTTTTACGTGTTCAGCTCTGGGTCCTGGCCCAATGGCCTTTCAGGAATATTCAGTTCGGTTAAATTAAAATTAAGTTGAGGCTGAATCCCTTCCGGGCCTGCTGGGTTACCCACCCCACCACTGTTGTGTTTATTAATCACATTTATTCATTACTGGAGAAAAGAGAATCAGTGACTTAATTATTTTATTGACAGACAAGACCTCCTTGATTAATATTAATAATATTAACAAATATATTTACAATGAATGCGATGCTGATCCCACGACAGCAATACAATCGATATTAAGGGTTATTTACATTTCTAAAAAAGTTTTATGCGAATTATGTCCAGTCCCTTATGATGTATGGTGACTCCTTATTCCACCTCGTTACAGTTCAAATATTGTACACTATATATTGTTGGGTAGGAGCTAATCGTATTTGATCCACAAACCTTTCCGTTTAGTGATATCTGTTCACAGAAAACTACAGAAATCCTAATAAATGAAGCACCACCAATAACGAGTTTACGACAATCATGCTAGAAATTTTAAATATATTCAGATATAATGATCAAAAATAATAGCATTATTTTTAAAATTGTCTTGTGAACATGAAACGAAAAATTATAAATTTGATAAAATTAAAGTTAATAGCCTTTAACCATTAAGAGCACATTAATAATAAAAAGTGAATGGAACCGCAATGACGTGCTATGTTTTTCATCGATAGTTATGTCATATATATAATCTTTTCATTAACAAATGGTATGTTTATCAGTAACAAGACTGTATCTCATAACTTATAATAATCAGCTCTATTATAATTATCTTATCTTATCCTATTAGTAACTTATCTTCCCTTCCCAGACCTCTATTCTAAATAATTGGCTCCCACGACCTTTTCTATCTGCGCCTTTTCCTACTACCCCTACTCCCGCTTTCTGTACACATTTAAATACCCCTCAGGCATAAGACAGTTGTTGCTTCCTCATGAGACTCAGTCGCTTTTGAGCTCTCAGCTTGTAGCCATATATAATTGTACATTTGTATTTTATACCACATAAAGTTTCTTTTTTTAGTTATTGAGCAAAATAAATATAATTGATGTAAAACAAAAATAAATATTTTTGATTTAAATTTCACTTCATTTATGAGCTTGAAGTTTTAAAATCATTTGTGTAAATTAAGCGAGAAACTGAATGTTCTCTCAACTCAACCATAGGAAATACTCGCCAAACAAAACTTATAAACACTGGAGGTAGGATAGAGACTTGTGTCAAATCAAAAACGATGCTTTGCTGATATCAGGAGTGGTTAGAGCGAGATGTGACACGAGACTACACAAGTTTCCCAGACAAGTGCTCACTGACTACCGATGGCCTTTAAATGCTTACCGGCAGGGTCTGAGTTTTAATGCTCTTAGCGCAACAATCGGTTGGAAAATACTGGGAAAAGTCAACAACAGTTGTCAACTCAAAATACAGTAAGTATAACGAGTTGGGCTGGGTATATATTATACTTGTTTCACAGAGGAAGTGCAACAAACTAATAAAATCCGTCTCGTACGATGTTGGATATAACGAGCACCTTGGTAGGGGGTACCAAGATCAAATCCACAAACCTGTGCGAACATGTAGCCAAGCTGTTTCCAATACTACGCAATACTTCAGAAATTTTTTCAAATTTCCCAGTGATATTATTATTACTTGACATTATTAAATTGATTTATTAGCTTCATAACTAATTAATAAATACAATATTAAGTATATACAAATTAAGTATATATGCAATAAATATATGTACATATGTATATATATATATATATGTATTTATTTTCACAAAAATGTGCGGTAAGCATTTTTTAAACACAAAAAATATTTTCGAATCTTGGGATCAAACAGATGTTCAAAATAAATATCTGATGTGAATAAACACACACATCTTGTAACTACTGGTTGAAGTGGCAAGAATAGTTTAAATCGGCCATGTTTTAGGGTTATGTATTTATTAATTAGTTATGAAGCTAATAAATCAATTTAATAATGTCAAGTAATAATAATATCACTGAGCAATTTGAAAAAATTTCTGAAGTATTGCGTAATATTGGAAACAGCTTGGGTACATGTTCGCACAGGTTCGTGGATTTGATCTTGGTACCTCCTACCAAGGTGCTCGTTATTTCCAACATCGTACGAGACGGATGTTATTAGTTTGTTGCACTTCCTTTGTGAAACATGTATAATTCCGAGACGATATATTAAATGATAATAAGGTGTGTTAATTAATCACAGTTACATCTTTTAACATTTAACATGGAATCACGGCTATTTATCATCGGCTAGTAACTTCAGAATAGAGAGAATAATGTTCACAAAAATCAACGAAAGGTTAATGAATATTCTATTAGTGAAAAATTATTTAACTATTTGCACGTAACACTGCATCTGTGTTCACTTTAATGTTGATTTCGTATAATAATTATATTACGAAACCAAACGTGATTTTCAAAATATTCTACATTTGAACTGCAGACACTAACAAGTCGTTATATTGCTGATAACGGTTCCTTTGAAATTTTATTTTGAAGACATTCTAAACTGGTGGCAGCACGAGCAGTATAGAATTCCCACATTACTTTTAAATGTTTTGCCTGGAAATTCACGAATGAACTTGACAATAAGGTATCTTGTTCACCAAGCACTTGTTCACGTTTGTTGAATAAAATCCACAGCTTGAGTTGAAGATACAGAGCAATGAAAATTATAAGTGTGAGGATTTCGTAAATTTATAAACGTAAACAATTATTATCTCAGATAACCAAAACTCTGACACGCCGTTTTTCATTTCACAAAAACTGCATCTTTCAACACATGTCATGTGTGTTTTTAGTACAACGAAACATTATTGGTCTAATTATCTAATTGAATGAGGAATAAAACGCACAGATTATAATTTCTTCAAAATCTTCATCTTTAAATCTATCGCACTCCATCGATTTCAAAAAAATAAGTATGGTATATATAAGAAATATGTAACAAAATATGGAAAAATATGTAAGTAATATTTAAAAATATGCAATTTCCCTGAGACCTGGAAAAACCTGTAATATATGAATAATAAAACTAACCAAACTTCACTTAAATACCTCAGAAAGCATAGTGATGGATGGGACTAAACAATTGTTTACCTTTGACATATTTTAAACGAATAAATTAAGTTTAGAACATAATAATAAATTACTAACCTTTAGAAAAATAGGAAGATTTCTGATATTGAATTGGGTAAAACAGACCAGCCGTGAATGAAAAAAAAAACAATGAGATAAACATACATTTTTTTATCTGGTTTTGCAAATAACGAATGCATCTAGTCTAAATAACAAAGACGAACATCATCATTTTTGGTTATAATAAAGTCATCAGTGAAGTAAACATACATTTTGTGATTATTTACTTCAAAATACTTTATCTAGAATGTAATCAGGTTGGAATACTTTGTGAAACTTATCCATTTATGCTTTGTGTTGTCAAATGTTCTTTTTGGAAATTTATTTTGGGTTACTTGAATTTAACTGATATTGGTATGACTGACTAACTAGCTTTCAACCAGGTGCTATATAAGTTAATCGTGCCTTTACAAATAAATTTTAAAAGAGTAATTTAGTCATATGTAGCTCATTTTCAGGCCATGCATACACTTTAGTTACTGTGGTGTAAAAGTGCGGTTTCATTTTTATAATTTTAAGTCTTTTTCTGATAAAAATATTGCTTCAGTTTTGTTAAGATTGATTGTTAATCTATACTTAGAGAAATTTGCACTGCACCACTCATCCCTATAAACCTCCTCGGAGACTAAGGCCTCGTGACCTGCTATAAATGCGTAACAGTTGGAGTCCTGGCAATGGCCAGCTTCTCCAATCATGTCCTGAGCGTATGTGGCTCTCACGCTCTTCGTCACCCTCCGGTGGCTCGTATCCGGTGACGTGGCTGACGGAGGAGCGTGGGGGACTTCCTAAGACTCCGCTTCCTCTTCCCCATGTGAGGGAGGTGACAACCATGTGGATTTGGGAGGTCTCTGGGCTGTTTGTAAATATTGTATGAATGAAAATTGTAAATATGGTATAAATGAAAACATTTATCACAATTACTTATTGCCCAATGAGGCGGATTGTAATTTTATCATAATATAGCTGTTAAAAAAAACACAAAAAACTTATCTAACTTACACAAAGAAACTTGCAAGTACCAATATAGGTTATAATTTACGTGCACGTTCATCTCATTATTTTTTTATGAAATACTGGTAGCTACGGCGTAATAGAAAACTACCCTACGACAACCCTGCGTAAGTAAAGTAACTGAAGTATCGCAGATGGGGCCCTCCCTGCATAATAATTGGATATTCGACAAGGGCGTAGCAACGGGCTGGGTCAGGGAAAGAGGCTGTTTTTGTGAGCCCTGGGGGTGATTTGTCATTGAGCCGCATAATTATGTTATATTGATGTGGAGGGGGGGGGGAGAGGAATAGGCAGGTGATAGCAGAACGTTTTAAGCTTAAATTGAATTCAGGTATTGACATATTTGAGAATAATTGAACAAGATTTTAATAGGATTTTTTATAATTATAGATTTTTTAAACATTCACTATCCTCTAAAGTCTCACTCTAGGACATGATGCAGACAAACGTATTATATAGAAACGTTGAACTAAAGCATAATGAACAACTCATTATGGAAATATAACAGCTATGTAAATGCCTATTTTTATTCTTCGACACCTTTATTAAAAAAACTTTATTAAATAACTTCTAAAATATCATTAGCTATATTAATGTCTTAATTAAGTAGTAAGCACATCAAATTTTATTATTTTTACTAATGGAATTACTAACTACATCATATATAACTTGAGCTGAAATTGGGAATGCGATTTAGTAAAAATAGACAGGAGAACACGAAAATTACTAATTACTATTCAGGACATCAAGATATGCATTCCGATCCCCTACCAGCAGATGTATGGTATGAAAATATTTGTCCTTTGATACCAACTAATTAATTAATGGGAGACATTTTAAAATGTATAATGGAGTTGGGAGTATTAAGTTACCAATACCTCAGCTGTCAGATAGACAGAAAGGCTAAAGACTAATAGTTTCTGTTTATGGATAAACCTACCGAACCCAAAAAAAAACATTTTAAGATATCATCACATACAACCAGCCAGATTGTGGTACACCCTTACCGCCCTAAACGCTGATTTTACTATCACTTGTCTCAGAATCTTACCTCGTACCTCTCAAAATCCATTCATCGAATGGTCCAAAATCCATTCATCGTATTTAATTTACAAAATTAGGTACGATTTAGGGTAATCTAATGTCGTTATTCGTGCATGTTATCATGTGCAAAGCCTTCCTTTGTTCTGAAAAACCTGAATATATTTCTTTGCTCAATAAGTTGAGTGAATTTTTAGAAGATCCCTTGTATATAGAAAGCTGAATCTTTTACGAAATAACTCCCCCCCCCCCTAAAAAAAGGTTTTTCTACTGAAAGTGGAATAACAGTAATGACTATAATTGAATTAACAGTAGAGAAAAACATTTAAATTAATAATTTAATTTAGTGAATTAACCTCTTACAATGTATATATATATATGTATATGTAAGCTCTAGTCTCTCAGCTATTTAAGCGCTTTCAACGAGGTCGAAACGTAACTGTACTAGAACTCAACGAAGAAGAAGGAAGAATTAATCTCTGGAGATCTCATAAAAGTTGAAAATTACGTTGCTGACAAGAGCAATCTGTCATGGTACAGAAAACACTTTCTTGGTTAATTCACACTACAACAAACTCGATGATAAGATGAATAGATAACCTGTTTACTAGTAGTACAATGAACAAAAAAAAAAATCATACCAAAATCTAAAATTAAATACATTCTTTTTAACATGCTATTCGAACCTTAGTCCGTCCAACCCAAAGTGCATTTGCAAAATGTTGCAAATTTTAAACTTTTTAAATTTTTTTTTAAGTACAATTTTACTTCAAACAAACCCATCTACATATATAGAGCGTCAAGCTAATAACAAACACGTTAAAACAATAGAGGATTATCATGCATTCCAATAATTGCTATTTAAATAATTTGGAACAATATAACTATTGTACCAACCTTTTATCGCATAAATTAGGTTATTTTATACTCTGCTATATCAAATGTAAATGTTAGAATATAATTTAGTAATGCAAATCGTACTCTGTATGATATGTAGATAATGTTTATATGAATAAATATCATATAAAATAGTACCCTGTCTGCCACTTGGTCAAGAACAAGGGTGTAGGGGAGGCAAGCCTCATTAGCCGAAAAAAACCCTCCTGATTGGCCAAAAAACCGCCTCCTGATTGGCCAAAAAAAACCCTCCTGATCGGTCAAAATAAACTGCTCTCTCATTGCCAACTTCTGCCTATATATTATACCATTATGCCTGAATTGACGACTCATTCAGTAGCAGTTGAGGTTCAGGACTGGTACTCACAGTTGCATTGATATCTGAAAATACCACCTTGTTATTTAACATCTATACCTCTTTTTCCCAACCTAACTGATTTAGTCTGACACTGTCAGCCTCTATACCTTCCCGGTGGAGTTCCCTGGCTTCCTCTCCGCAAAAACTAGCCTTTCCCTGGACAACACCGTCTGGGTCATATCATCTTCCTAGTGGGACTCCTCCACTGGACCAGTTTGTTTCCTTTCTGTTCACATCCACCCTTAGGAACGGCTTTTGCCTGTGAGCTAGTGGGATTCCAGGTCCATGTAAAATACCACAAAACCTCTTTGCTTGAACACACTGTACTGTCGGGGCAAAGACATCAAATAGAGGAGTCATATCGATATGATTCCCTGACAATAACAAACTCCGATATCTCGTATGTTAAAATGAAGTTATTACATTTAAATATTCGTTTTCTCATTCTACAAAATTCCAACTCATCAGATATCGTTTTTAACTCGAGACTTAGACCTACTTAGACTTTCGGTAAGCACTCATCCAAACTGCATCCTTCAAAGTATTTGTTAAAGATCATTATTGTTTTCAATGTGAGTTTCGTATAGCATTATAAGAATTTTCGGGAAAAATCAAAAAAAAAAGTCTTTACATAAACAATGATGCAGTACTGTTCTTGAATAATTAAATCGATAACCACGGACCTTGATAATGGTGGACTATAGGACTGAATACCACCAGCCCTATTTAAATATAAATGTGGACTTTCCTCGAGATATTAAGGTTCATTTGCAACAGATTAGGGTCTACATACATAGAAGGGTTGAGGTAATCCTCACTGCGGGCCCCTACCCAATAGAGCCTTGGCTAGAGTAGGTGATTATTGGTCATAGGTTGGTCTGGGAAGGGCTAGAACCGTAGGGTATCGATAATAACTCTGCTACCATTTATATGTTATTTGCTATTTAGTGAAAAACCACATTGAAACCATTCAAAATATTTTTTTTAATTTTGAGCGAGCTCTTTTGACAGTATACTGTCAATTTTATTTATTATATCAAATATTTTGTTGATGCCTAGGAGTTTAGAGCTCATTTTGTGGGGCGCTGAATCTAAATATAAAATCAGTTTTCAACTGCTCTACTTTTTTAGATCAGAGTTTTTTTCTAATGTGCAGTTTCAAACGAAATGTGCTCCATTTTTTGCAGTTCTAAATCACATAAACAAGGATTAGTACTTGTATGTTTGCCCTGTTGTCACTCTTCTGTCAACAAGAATATAAGACCATAGCTTTGGCCTTGGAGAAGATAAAGTATCATGAACATCAATGGGTGATTTGTGTAAACTTAAAAATGGTCTTTCTCCTTGGAAAATTCTGTTTCTTGTGCCTTCGGGATAGCAAAAACCAAACACACAACTCGGGTGGAAAAAAGTGGCCTACGAGACCAAACATGAACGTTGGAGAAAATGTCTGTGACCACCCCTTGAACGAGAGATAATCATATTTTCTTTACTTTATATCAAGCTGGGCTTTATGAAGCAGTTTGTAAAGGCTCATGATAAGAAGGGATCATGCTTTGCATATATAGAGAAAATATGCCTCCTTTGAGTAAAGAAAAATAAAGCAAGAGCTTTCGATGGCCCACAAATAAGACAACTCATTAAGGAGCTCTTCGTAAATTCGATGAGCGAAAAGCCAGTTGTCTGAAGTTTTCTGGGCAAACGAAAAGCTAAAAACTATGTTGAACTGGTAAACGAGATGCTTAAGAGTTTTTAAATCCCTTGGGTGTAACATGAGTAAGGTGCACTATTTACACATCCTCTTAGACCGTTGTCCTGAAAATTTAGGAGACACTAGCGAGAAAAAAGGTGAATGATTTTACCAGGATATTAAAACTATGAAGGCCCGGGACTAAGGAAGACGCACATGATGGTAGAGATTACTGCTGGCGTTTAAAAAGGAACTGTTTCAAAATGCATTCAAGAATGTCACAGAAAAGAAGCTTCCGAAGTGATCAGTCACTAGTTGGTTCCATCAGTGAGTTTTTCTCTGTCTTTGTGTATAATAATATTTGTATAGTTTAACAATACAAATCCCATGTTTAGTGGTTTTATGTGATCCATGGATTTAACTTAAATAAGTGTAACGTACATTTCACTAATTGAGCTATCCTTGCCAAAAACTAATGCCATATTTGAATTTAGGGCATCGAATTCATATAAAATTAGCTCCAAATACGCCAGGACCTGTTGGGATGTGTTATAGATAGTTCTGTTATTTAGAAGGATTCAAAGTTGAATATGATTAAAGGATATGTAATGTGATGCCAATTTAATTTAATAATGGATTGTTTAAAGGTTTTGGTCTGCTCGTGCTGTGCATAAAATGTTCCTGAAAAATATGGATAGTGCAAAAATAAAACAACTTTTCACAGAACTTTGACATATTAATTATTTTGTGTTTACAATAGTCGATAGCATATTGTGGAGCCCAAAAATTTAAATTTTGCCTGAGGATGCAGCGATAGTTGTCCGGAACGTTGCAAGAAACCATTAATTAATAAAAGTCGAAGGATATTATTCACATCTTTTAACCATGATACATTGAGTTTTGACGTTAGTTTAAAAAATAATCTAGTGAAATTTCTATAATTTTGTTATTAATATATTCTTAATTGGTTCTTTTATTATTATTTGTAATAAAATGTGGTGTTTTACAACAAATATGTTGGATATAATTTTCACTGCTTGTTTCCCCTATGTTTGACATTTCTAACAATAAATTTCATGCGCGATCTTAGAGTAAACTAGGTTTACTAAAAATGTAGACTACTTCATCACCTCCACCGCCTGTTGAGTGATAACTTTAATAATGAAGCAGAGGAGAGGATGGAATAATACATGAGGATCAGATGAGAAAGCAGACGAGGATTGGACCCGATAGCGGAGTATGAACAATTCACGCGGCCCGGGGATAATGGAGTAATTAGTGGGTAATCATCTCATTCATAAGTTAGCACCCTTGTTCTAGCTCCGGCCACCAAACACTTTCACACAAGGCCAGTGACGTTCCTCTTTTTTGGGGCCTTTCGGCACCGAGTCCCCTCAGCGTGGCTGTCCTGGGAGATGGCACTGGGTTGGGAACTTGCTTCTGGAAACGAAAAATTTTTTAAAGGTCATAAGTAACTTTCGATGCAGCTAAGTAGAATATATTGTTCGTATCTACCCGCTATGAGTTACAATGACAACAAGTTTTTGTTTTAACAGTATAGACGAGGCTTCAGTTATTTTATTGTCAACTGTTTTTTGTGATACACGTTACGTTAAACTGTTTTTTTTAACCTCTAAAATGGAGAGTCAAAAAGTACGTATTCGTCATGTAATGCTTTGGGAATTTAAACAAGGCAATAGTGCTAGAGCGACAGTGGAAAAAATATGCAGTGTAAATGATCCAGGACTAATAACTGATCGGGCAGTTAGAAATTGGATTATAAAATTCCTTTTTGGAGATACAACCTTAAAAGACGAACCGAGGGTGGGACGTCCTTTGACGACAACCTTTTAAAGGCAATATTGGAGCAAAATCCACACGAATGAACAAGAGGTATAGCAGAAAGGTTGAATACATCACAATCAACTGTTAACCGCCACCTGGAGAAATTAGGGAAAGTCGGCAAGTTAGGAGTGTGGGTACCTCACAATCTCGGTGAACGGAATAAAGAAGATCGCATGTCAATCGCCACAAGTCTGCTCTCACGGGTAAAAATTGAGTCTTTTTTAAACAGAACTGTAACAAGCGATGAAAAATGGGTTACGTATGACAATATAGTCCGCAAAAGACAGTGACTTGATAAGGATCAACCACCCCTACCAGATCCAAAAGGATTGTCAAGGAATAATTCCCCACGAGTTGTTGAAGTCAAATTTAAATACTACCGCGGATAGATACGTTCAGCAGGTGCAAAGAGTGCAAGAGAAACTTCATGAAAAGCGTCCTGCGCTCGTCAAAATTAATATAATTTTGTTATTTAATGAGAGGAAAATAAATGTTTGATAAAAAAACGGAAGTCACTTATGACTCGACCTAAATAGATAGAAATAGGTATCTCCACAGTTTTTTTTTATGAAACTAGACCGAAACGTACCTCACGACTAGATGAACTCCGAACTTTGTACTGGTCGGCCAATCCTAACTTATGGGACTCCACCTTCAGCATCTTTGAGTCCTTGCCAATACTGATTTTTGTTTAGTATAGCATAGGCAGATCGATTTCGGAGTATGGTGGAATGATGTGCTGTTTAGCTGTACATAAATTATAAAAAGAAAGTGGAATCTACTTCAAATTACCAGTGTATGTAATGTTTTCTTCTTAAGTTAGTATCTAGTTTCGTATACAATTCTCTGTTCCGCTTTGTAGTTTATATATTATAGGTTAATGATTAAAACAGTTTTCTTTTTGAGGGTAAGATACAACGATTATACAGAACAAATATCTAAATATAAAGTGTTATCATCTTTTTATTTCTTATTTATTTATTTTCATTATTATATGTTTCTTTGTTCGTTTATATAAATGTAATCATTTTAAATGCTCATATATTGTACTTTTTATTTCACAAGTGCATATATAGTTGTAGATCTTCCCAGAACTTCAAATTTTACTGCCATAAATGATATTCTATGGGTATCTTAGCTTTTTATGACATACATAGGGGTTTTAACGCAACCTCTGTTAATTAGTTGACTGTTCTGGAAGAGTTCAGTTCCATCCCTCATTGCACTAGAGGGAGCTGGCACCTGTTGCCTTTTGAATTCTACGAGTCCAGTCCATCTCATGGATACCAGCTATGCTCTTATTAAAAGCTTTAAATTTAAATTACACATATACATTAAAATTTTCATTAAAATCATGTTCACAACTTAATCTCTGTTTTCCACCTGGTTTCCAGGATAGAGAGATCCCTAGTTCATAAAGAAATAATGGCAGGCATCTTTGTTGATATAGAAGGTGCCTTTGATCGCACACCCTATAACACTATGGCATCAGCCTTAGAAAGAGAGGGGATTAGTTCCTTAGCCTCTAGCTGGATAAACACCATGCTAGAGAATAGGATTTTACAATCACAATTGGGACAAACCAAACTGTGGATGAAGCCAGTGGGAGGATGTCCACAGGGAGGGGTGTTATCTCCATTACTGGTCGGTGTTTGGTCGTTGACTCATTGTTAACAAACCTAAACTCTGCAGGGTTCTACGCACAGGGATATGCTGATGACATTGCTGTGCTCATAGGGGGCAAGTTCTCAGAAACCATTTCTGAGTTGCTTTCCGCATCGATGGATCTTTTGAGGGATTGGTGTGAAAAGAATGGTTTAGGAATCAATCCCCAGAAGATAAATCTCTGTATCTTCACTAACAAAAGAAATGCTATAGTTAGACCACCCTATATAGGGGGGACACAGGTAAGCATTTGTAGTGAGGTAAAGCATCTAGGGGTTACTCTGGATAGAAAATTGGACTGGTCTAAACACATCAGGAATACTACTATGAACGCACTTCGATGCCTCTATGCATGTAAAAGGGCTGTGGGTAGGACCTGGGGACTACAACCCAGAATGTTATTCTGGCTATATACCGCAGCAGTTAGACCAATGGTGCTCTATGCCTCTATGGTGTGGTGGCACAG
The DNA here is from genome assembly GCA_930367205.1 of Acanthosoma haemorrhoidale. Classification (NCBI taxonomy): domain Eukaryota; kingdom Metazoa; phylum Arthropoda; class Insecta; order Hemiptera; family Acanthosomatidae; genus Acanthosoma; species Acanthosoma haemorrhoidale. The sequence goes on along the minus strand of OV884014.1, from coordinate 106,340,728 downwards.
AGGTAGTATTAGTAAAAATAGAACTTTGCTTGGCAAATTACAGAGGCTTTCATGTCTCATGATCACTGGTGCCATGAGTACAACTCCTACTGCTGCAATGGAAGTCTTATTGAACTTGAATCCACTGCACATAGAAGTAGAAGCGCAAGCCTTGAACGTGGCTTACAGACTTGCGAAATCAGGAACAAGATCCAAAGTCATGACTCACATGCGACATGGGAACTTGTTCAGAAGAATTGATGAGGACGAGGTGCTGTCAATGCACTCTGACCTACAAGTTAAGAAACACACAGACGTTTTATACTGTGCGGAAAACACAAAGACCAAACCACATAAACTGTGTAATGGGATTAATTGCTATACAGACGGCTCACTAACAGATAACGGATCAGGGGCCGGCATATGGAGGAAAGATAAACCAGAATCTGGGATTTCTATTCCTTTAGGTAGACACACCTCGGTCTTTCAGGCCGAAGTGATGGCGATCAATGTCTGTACCCAAACCTTAATTGGGGAGGGTGTAAGAAACAGACTGATCACAATTTTCACGGATAGCCAGGCAGCAATTGGCGCCCTGAGAAGCTATACGACCAGATCTTATTTGGTTGAGGAGTGTAAAAACAACTCAAACACACTCTCGCTAGCCAATAAGGTTAGAATCGACTGGGTGCCAGGACACACAGGCATCACAGGCAATGAGAAGGCAGATGGCCTTGCAAGGGTGGGCTCAGAACAGACACCTCTTGCACCTGAACCCATATGTGGTATCAGCCTCAGCTACGCTAATAGGCGTATACAATTAGCTATAGAGGACAGGGCAAGACTCTCTTGGAGAGAAACTAAGAAACAGGAACACTCGAAACTGTTTCTTAATGGACCCTGTAAGAGAAGAAGCTCAGCACTTCTATCAATGGACAGGTGGACACTCAAAAGTGTGACAGGACTCTATACAGGTCACTGTCGGTTAAACAAACACCTCTTTAATTTGGGGATAGTTGGATCACCAATCTGCAGATTCTGCAAGAAAGAGGGAGAAACGGCCCGTCATATAATATGTGACTGTGATAACCTAGCTAGAAGGCGATACCTTCACTTTGGTAGTGATCGCATTGTAGACCCCAAACTATGTGAACTGATCGATCCATTCAGTATCCTCAGATTTGCAAAGGCCGTGGGCCTGTCACATATATAGGACAGGGACATGGACGGCGCACAATAGGTCTCAGTGAGGCCGCGGTGCACAAATGCCGGAACAAATAATAAATAAATAAAAAATAATCTCTGTTTGATTTAAATACATATTTTAGAACTATGGTGATGCTAAAATAAAATATATCACATGGTCATCCTATCATAATCAAGAATATAATCCTCTTGATTAATAATATGGTTTTGTATGATGGAATGTTTGTAGACCAATATTACGAAAATTTATTAAAACTTTTATTAAAATCTCTTATTATATTGTTTGACGGTGTCATTTTTTTTTCATTTTTTGTTATTTGCAGAGAGATGTAATAAAGTTGCAGATGTACCAGTTACGCAGAAATTATGTCTTTGTTTAGTATTTTTTAGTTCACAATCCTTAATATTTTCATTTATATTGTTTCTGCTGCCATTAATTTTTTTTCTTAACATCTTTAGTTCATAAATAATCCCCCGCCCTATTGACTTTTATATTTTACTCTACCTTATGTGACCAGATATGCAATAATTGAAAAAATCATTATTAATTGATTTATATAGTTCCTGTAGAGACGGTAGGTGTCTATGTAACTTAAATTAAAACTAATACAAAATGTAGAATATATTTAGTTAGCCGAAAATATTTTACAGTTTATCTAAGAATGGTTTATTGCTCAGTGAAATGGAAATAATTTAGTCTCTCCTAGCTTTGCCTCAAACCCTCATCCATAGGTTAGTATATGATTGTATAAAGATTTATACACTGTCATTTTTGTTCACTTATCAAATATTAAATCTAATATCCTCTGTTTAATGACTAATGTAACTTCATCACATTACATATTTTTCTAATTTACATATAGTCATTATATAGATGTATTCCATCTTAAATTACTGGACCGTTATTAAATTATTCCTATAATTTTCTTGTAACAGTTCTTCTCATACGACTGGTATTTGACTTGTAGCTACCGTATGTGTGTTCAAAATTACAAATTCACGCCTAACTATTCATTGTTGAGCAGCGAGCACCTAGATTAAGATACAAGTAAGTATTGAAGTGGTCTTGCAGGAAACTTATTCCTCCGAATGATTGCGGACAGACAAACAGGATTTCAGTTTATAAATTATGCTAGTTGGGCTTAAGGTCCTTAGCTGATCCTTTAAATGGTATGAAGTGTGGGATAGGATTTTAAACCTTCCACGCATACTTTAGTTTCATGCATTGCAATTATACAATACCTACAGCCAAGAGCTCGTTATAATTATAGCGTGAATTGCGACGGGCAGTGACTACGGCCGCACTTGGCCTAATTTCATTGCAGGTATAAGATGAAATGTGGAAGATTGGACTCAATTTGAAAATTACAGGAGCCTACTGCGCGGTGAGAGGAAATTAGAATAGGGAATAAGCTTGGGATGTTGCAGAGAGAGAGTTCTAGCGGTTGGGCTGGCGGCAGCCTCTGTTCTTCTCTTGACTACATCGGAGTCTTTCCATGTTTGTTTACTCAAACTTATTATTCGTCAAAAATCAATCTCAAGGATTGTAAATTTTTTTCATATATATATATGTGTATGACCTATTTTCTATCAAATTTCATAGGTTCCAGCTAATCTTCAAGTATCGCTTGAATTTACTAATCACGTTAAATGCATTAGATCTATTATGCAGACTTTATAGAAACAGAGCAAAACCACATATTTGTATCTCCGAAGCAGCTCAAGGCGATTCTTCTCCGGTGTCAGGGAAACCGAGCAACAGGGCACGACGGGATACAAACAGTGCTGCTCAAACAAATGCCGAGGAGAGGAATAGTACAACCCGCTAACTTGTAAAATTTGTGCATAAGATTGCGGTACTTTCTTGAGAAATGGAAACAAGCCATCTTACTTCCGTTACTCAAACAAGTCAAGAGCGGAGTTCCCCCAGCCCATTACCGCCCGATTAGTCTATTACCTGCAATAGGGAAAATTCTGGTAAATTCTATTGAATTATCACAAAGACTACTGTGCGGAAAATGACATCATTCTGCCAGAGTACAGAACATCCCCGTATAAAATAACAGACAAAAGCTAGTCAAAATTTAAATCGAAACGTAGCCATGGCTATGATTTCGCTAGACTGCACGCAGGCGTTCAACTGTGACTAGCTTCCTGAAAAACCGCTGTGGGTGTGGGTGGGTGATAGCTTCTCGGAAGCAGGCCTGTGGAGTACCCCAAGGAGCAGCTGATGACAGCGGTGTACAGTAGCAGCATGAGCGCCAAAGTAGCTCTAAGACAGGCTGATTTAGCCTGTAACCAGATCAGTGAGAAATTGGGGGTAACTCTGTAAACGCGGGTAAGACTGACTGCAAAATTTTCTCAGAAGGGAAAAAGTCCACTGCCTACTATATATATTGTATGAACGCAGCAAAACTATTCAGCAAACAGCATCGTATATCTAGGCATTAAAATGGACCGTCACCTCCATTTTAGTAGCCATTTTGGAAGGATGTTGAAACAGACTGAAGTCTTACCGGCTTACCCGTCTAATAACATCGCCCAATTTATCATCAGGCCTTACGCCAATGATATATAAGAGTGTACTCAGGCCTGCTCTGCTGTACGGTGCACCGCTTTTTAGTCATTTGACTGAAGCGACAGCAAGACGAATCCAACAATTTCAGAACGGCATACTTATGAAAGTGGTCAGACACACTACATTTGAGCAGCGGAGAAACAGTGAACTATACGAGGACTTTTAGCTGCCTACGGTGGATGAGTTCAATCGCATATCAAATTCTTTGACTCCCTACAACACATGACAAACCCCGTGTTAAACACGATTGCGCCCGCCCTGATCTCCCGTCGATGGCAGCAAATGGTCGAGGCAGGAACGTTATAGTTTGTAAGTTTAGTTATAGTTTCCCTTTTTGTAACCCGAAGGTGAGCCCCATCACCTAGTCCCTTTGCAATGTTTAACTGTTTATCACAAAAATATATTGTTAGTATTTTATAACATCCACATAGAGCATAGATCATGCAGTACAAGGATAAAGCCTCATTTGTAACATTGTAAAAAATGGAGTCTACATTGATCCTTGTTATGTTTAGATCTAGCATTAATGTAATATCTTAAAATGTATTAAGAAAATCAGAAATAACCAAATGATCATTCTATAAAACAAAAAAAAACTGGAACAGCCGAAACAAACGCTTTAAGACATTTAAGTCTTCTTAAAAAAAAAATAGGAAAAAGTAAATTTTGATAATTTATAAACGTTTGTCATTTTCAATCGTTTATAATTGTAATTGTATAATATGTGAAGATCTGGCAATTTTTTCCTCTATTAAATATATATATACTACACGATTAATACGTGTAATATATATTAATACTACGATTATATATTATGTAATTAATACGATTAATATATATATATATATATATATTGCGTGATTTAAAAGGCTGTATTAATACTTTGCCATTAACGAACAAACATTCAAACACTAGCTCCACTCACTTTGAGTCAATCTATAGTACATGTTGTGCATATGTTACACTTTGAGTCAGTCTATAGTACATGTTGTGCATATGTTACACTTTGAGTCAGTCTATAGTACATGTTGTGCATATGTTACACTTTGAGTCAGTCTATAGTACATGTTGTGCATATGTTACATTTGAGTCTGTCTAAAGTGCATGTTGTGCATATGTTACACTTTGAGTCAGTCTATAGTACATGTTGTGCATATGTTACACTTTGAGTCAGTCTATAGTACATGTTGTGCATATGTTACACTTTGAGTCAGTCTATAGTACATGTTGTGCATATGTTACACTTTGAGTCAGTCTATAGTACATGTTGTGCATATGTTACATATTACTACATAGTCCAAGGGTTAAAGGGTGACGAAAAATTCACATGTTAACTACATTTGAACTAGTGAATTATATAAAGAACTATAGTGGATACTTTTTACCTTGAGGTTACACTAACTTGGTATCCAAGTCAATTATAAAGGTCTAACCCATATCCAGTGAGATCTACCATGAAGATAAATCAACCCCTGCTCTGTCTCGAGCAGAGACGCGGCACGTCCCCCATCCCCGTGCATCTTGCATTGGGGGGTGGTGGGCCCCATAAACTGTGGCTATGAAAAAAAATCATTACGCAATGACCTTTGAAACTATTATTACTTAATAAAAAGTAAATATTAATTTAAATCCTGTGCAGGTACAGTCCGTAACAACTCGTCAAGTACCGACATTATTGTCAATGCCGATTTAAACTATACATCTCACAGGACAGAGAGATCTGCACAAGATTATTCAGAATAGACGCAACAATGAATGGATGGCAGCTTCAAACAGAATCAATATTATTCTTAAAAAGTAGACCAATATCAACCCACAATTTATCCTTAAACGATTCCGAAATACCCTGAGCTCATTCTTCACACTACCTAGGAGTCACTTTAGAACGTTTCCTCACATTCAAGAACCAACGAAACGAAAAATTAAAAAAAACAAAACAAATAAAACTCTCAGTAGAATGTCACCATACTTTGAGGAAAAATCAAAACTGACGCCTGAAAAAAAAATTAATACTACACGAACCTACAGTGTTAGAGTTGTACTAACCCGTTAATAAGCGAAATAGCCATTAACAGTAGACATTCGCAAAGATATACTGTTGGAATAGCATTAATAAAAAAAATTTTGTATATATGTAATTAATTTTGTTTACTTGCCACTTTCATATTTTATTTAGTATGTATAAGTAAGGGGGGTCTCCAACTATTAAATCCATAATTTATTTCTTTGTCTGTTGAAAAAAGGATGTTTACACGTGTGATCTTACTAACCAAAGGTTGTATTATTTTACTGTGCTTCTGAGAAAAAATTAAATTAATTAAATAGTAAATGCCCTTTATTATGTCAGCTACAAAACCCTTCATAACGATCTTAGTATAACTTACATTCTCGAACATATCCCTTCCAAGTTCATAAAATGCTATAGCTATCTAACCAACCACCCTAATCCCCTAGAACAGTCATTGCACAGCACCACTCATCCCTATAATCCTGCTTGGAGACTAAAACGGCAGTGGCCTCATAAACTGCTATAAATGCGTGACAGTAGGAGTCCTGGCAATGGCCAGTTTCTCCAATCATGACCTGAGCGTATGTGACTCTCGCGCTCTTGGTCTGCCTCCGCTGGCTGTATCTGGTGATTCGGCTGTCAGAGGAGTGTGGGGGAGTTCCCAAGACTATGCTTCCTCTTTCGCATGCGAGGGAGGTGACAACCATGTGGATTTGGGAGGTCTCTAGGCTGTTTGTAATTACTGTATGAATTAGTGAGTGAATGAAAAATTGTAAATATAATATGAATGAGATCATTTATCACAATTACTTATTGTCCAATAAGGCAGATTGTAATTTTATCATAATAAAGCTTTTTTTAAATAAAATTATGAAAATAAACACTTTAAAAAAATATTCCTAAGAGCATTGTTGAGAAGTGCCTGATGTTGACAGACAGCTACTGTCGGAGGCGCTTGCTCTAGAATAGGTTTCAACTTGTATGGAACTGAATTAAAGATTCTTAAACCTGGTTCATAAATAAAGATTCGGGTCTTCGGCCCAATATAGTTCTAATCCTGGCTTATACACTTGCCATACCATGTTGTTTTCGTTGACTCACCCACATTGCCCAAGTATGAGACAAGATTAAATAAAATATGCATGGGGCAGAGAGCAAGCCTGAGGAATCACTTTGGTATTGCTGAGTATGTTAGGAGAGAGCTGATTAATGCAGCATCATACCCAAAGCTTCGCTCAATATGTACCTTTCCTCAGGGATTAGGATGGTCTGTTACACCGGAGCATTACCTCCTCCGGATTAACCTTGCCGAGTAGAGCACACACGCGTCTGGGACACCTGCCGGATAAATATGCAACAAGAAGGGCATGGAGGCGGCGATTAAATTTTCCCTATGAAGGTGTGAGAGGATCGCAGCCTTCATGAATGATATAAGACCTCGCTGGAACGGGGTTAAGGGCTGGATACACTCCGGCATCAAATTATTTATCACAGTGTGTATTTATTGTTTATTGCTAAGAACAGATCATGTTATCGCATTATTTATCGTTATCAAGATTTTTTTTTTTGTAATTATATATTATATACATATAACACAAGAAAACAACTTAGAACTGTTTTTTTTATAAATGGATATTGTTTTAACAAAAAGTATTTAGCAAATATAGGTGATATGGGGCAGTACCCACTCATCCCTATAATCCTCCACGGAGACTGAAACAGCAGTGGCCTCGTGACCTGTTATGAATGCGTAACAATTTGGGGGCCCTGGCAATGGCCAATTTCTCCAATCATCTCCTGAGCGTATGTGGCTTTCGCGCTCTTCGTCAGCCTCCACTGGCTTGTGTGCGGTGACGCGGCTGACAGGAGGATCGTGGGGGACTTCCCAAGACTCCGCTTCCTCTTTCGCATGCGAGGGAGGTGACAATCATGAGGATTTGGGAGGTCACTGGGCTGTTTGTAAATACTGGATGAATGAGCGAGTGAATGAAAATTGTAAATATGGTATGAATGAGAGCATTTATCTCAATTACTTATTGCCTAATAAGGATGATTGTAATTTTAGCACAACAAAGAAGTTATATATATATATATATATATATATATACATAAAAGAATAAATGGATATAAATAGAAACAATGAATCTAAAAATATAAATATTTATGCTACTGATTGAGATAGTACATCTCTGAATCGCATTGATAATGATACTATTCACGCAATCACGTGTGTTCCATAATTTGGCCTAGTTAGTAGAAAAGCCTGACTAGGATGTCACGGGTTCTTTTTTTCTCGTTGACTAATTATTCTTTCGTGCTCATTAAAATTAAATTAAATCCGCACATTTCGTAATGGATATAAAACCTCTACCGGGCTTAATGAGTGCCCATAAATTAAAGTAACGAATTGTTTCTCTCGCGAAGGTCTAAGTAGGACAAAATAAAAGGATTCTTCATCTATTATATTCTATCTGCATATGAATTATTTTAAAAAACCCAAACAAATCAGTAAATAATACATTTTAAAAATAAATGTCTTGATAAATAATTGTAAATAACCGTGAATAGTTATTATAAGTTTTTTTTTATTTTTGACTATGTGGGTTTTAGGCAGTTTTATAAGTTAGATAATATTTACTAGTTATACTTTGAGTATGGGCGTATGTGGCTCTCGCGCTCTTCGTCAGCCTCCACTGACTTGTGTGCGGTGACGCGGCTGACAGGAGGAGCGTGGGGGACATCCCAAGACTCCGCTTCCTCTTTCGCATGCGAGGTGAGACCATGTGGATTTAGGAGTTCATTGGGCTGTTTGTAAATACTGTATGAATGAGCGAGTGAATAAAATTGTAAATATGGTATGAATGAGAACATTTATCACAATTACTTATTGCCCAATGAGACTGATTGTAATTTTATCATAATAAATTATAATAAGTTTTATAATTATAATTAATTACTTTGAGTCATGTCAACCATATCATAAATTTTGGTGTTATAAAACCAGGCTACAACACAATAACCATAATAAGATAACGGGTTTTCAGAGTACTTGTGCTGTACACATAATAGAATACTGCTGGCCTACAGTCGTTTTTATGAAAGACATTTTTAGGTTTCGGATAAATAAGAGCTTTTACTATAGATTTATGGCTTGCGCTGTAGTAATTTTCTTGGGTATACAAAATATATAGAATCAGGGAGATGAGAGAAGAACAGAACCCGATACCCTCGGAAGAGGAAGATGTGAAAAAGAAGCCCTGCCACAGTAGGGAATAAGGAACCATACGTCAGCGTTGGCGAAGGCCTAATGATTTTTTTTACCCCCACAGTTTATCAGCGGGGGCCCCCCCATTCATCTTGCTCCTTGCAAGAGCGGTGGGGAACTTGCCACCTCTCTCTGTAAGGGGTGGCAGTGGATCCGTCATCACGGCAGATTTCACCAGTCCTGGAAGTAGACCATTATAATTGCCTTATAATAATTAGTAACAGACCGACTGACAAAGAATGGATACATTGCATCATAACTAGATCTTGACAGATTTGAGCAAGAATGGTCGTGAGTAGGAAAGCTTGGATATTTTTTAATCTCAAGATGTTAAATTGTAAAGCCAATAGTAGGTGCAACCGATTTTCCCCTCACCACCCACACTGACTATTAGAATGAACAGAAGTACTGGATCGGAGTGAAGTATAGAATATTTACTATTTAATGTCAGATTCTCAGCGCTACTCATCCCTATAATCCTCCTCGGAGACTGAAACGACAGTGGCCTCGTGACCTGCTATAAATGCGTAACAGTGGGAGTCTGGCAATTACCAGTTTCTCTAATCATGTCCTGAGCGTCTGTGGTTCTCGCGCTCTTGGTCAGCCTCCACTGGCTCGTATCCAGTGGCGCGGCTGACGGAGGAGCGTGGGGGACTTCCCAAGACTCCACTTCCTCTTTTCCATGCGAGGGAGATGACAGCTATGTGGATTTAAGAGGCCTCAGGGCTGTTTGTAAATACTGTATGAGCGAGTGAATACAAATTGTAAATATGGTATGAATGAGAAAATTTATCACAATCACCTATTGCCTAATAAGGCAGATTGTAATTTTAGCACAGTAAAAAAGTTTAAATATAAATTTAATGTCGGAGAGAAGAGAATGGAGAACTATCAAAATGTTATATAATATAACAACCATCTTATGTTAATAATAATAATAATGCAATGCATCTAGGCTGAGAACAAATCCAACGCTGCTCTTGGTTATGAATTAAATCTTCATCAGAAGCAGACATCAATTTTTATTTAGGTAAAAACATAAAAAAAAAAATGAGAAAAACAAAAAATGAAAAAATAGAAAACTATAAACTAATAGAAAAACTATTCTCCCATGTTATGCCTTAGTCCGTTATGTATTGTGATGATGGATTTTGAAGTTTGGATTCTCGCTGTGCTGTCATTTATATATAAAGTTTGTAGTTATTGACTTTAAAATATTCAATAAATAGTCAATTGAATAGAACATATTCAATCAGTTTTGGATACGTCATACAACTCAATTATTGTAGAGTCAAATATTGCTCTTAGAAACTTATTTTGGAGTTTGCTAATATTAGCATCACTGAATGAGCTCCAATGAGGTCTTGTTTAATTTAGTAATGGGTTTTATTAACAGAAATGATGGAATTTAGAATGGGTATTAAGTTTCGCATTTCTATTTATGAATGAGAAAATAAAACATATATCCGATTTTTGGGTTGTTCTTATATGGTCTGCATGACTGCTCTGCGAACGGTTTATACGGAGATGAAAATAAAATTTAAAGTATTGATATAAAGTTTTCCCATTATAGGAGAATTGATGTATGCTCCATTGTACTCTCGATATGGTTTAATAAAGCGTCTTCCAATAGGGACTTCTAAACCTTGACAGTTGATAGCGGCCATATTGTTAAAGCTGCATCTGTCAAAATGGCTGTCATTTATTTGGCCCGTTCCGTCCAATTACTATGGACGGATATAGCGTTCAACAATACGTACAAATGATAAAATTGTTTTATCAATATGGGTGTTTTGTTCGGGCAACGTTCCACGGTCGCTATAACCGTCCTACCGAGAGGACTATTCGCAGTGTGGTGGATAAACTTGAGTCCAATGGTTTAGTAACAATCAACCAACACCTGTACATTTACGAAACGCAAGATCTGCTGAAAACACCGCCACTGTATGCGAGATTGTGCAGGAGAATCAGAGGCAGTCGATTTTCCTTTGCTCAAGAACTCGGTCTTTCGCAGACCACAACTTGGCGAATTTTGCGTCGTGACTTGGGCCTTTAGCTGTACAAAATTCAACTGACCCAGAAGCCGAAGGTAAAAGATCATAGACAACGACGTGTGGTAATGTCACGCGGAGGTGATGTGAACTGGCCACCGAGATCGTGCGATTTGACCCCGTAAGACGTTTTTTTGTGGGATTTTCTTAAGTCGCAGGTCTACGCGAATAAGCCACGAAGCACAGCGGTCCTCAAAACCAACATAACCCATGCCATTGGTCAAATTCAGCCTGATTTATGCGCCAGAGTCTAGGAAAATTGAACATTTTTGATGCGCACCATCCAGCAAAGCCGCGGCGTATTATATTTCATTATTGTTATTGATAGGCCTTTCAAAGGAATGTAAATTTTTGATGATATCTCACTCGCTGTTTTATTTAAATTTAAAGGTAGGAAGCTCTTAATGAAAGACCCTCTATTTTCGCTCTTGTGAATGATAAAATATTGCTATCATACCGAAATAAAATAATTAAAATGGTTTAAAATTTTTCAAACACAGCTTCCATGTTTACATGAATAATGTTGTGGTGAACGGTCAGTGTGTTTCTCAGTACTCGGGCGTGATATAGTTTCATCGCCTAAGGGCATCCAAGGGCTCGCAGCTATTTGTTCGGCCAAGATATACAGAGCATTGTTGTGGAGATAAACATAAGCCCCAGTTTGCCCCCGGCCAACAACACTCAGCTCCGGACAACGGGGATGTCAAACATTTCGGTGTTTGTCCCGCTAAAATGGAACAGCGTATTCCTAGCCTCATTGGCTGTCACGAGATCGGATTCAGTGGGCATAGTCATAAGAGAGTTGAAGCTGCCACTATGATTGCAAGGTTTAACGACATGCTCTAGCGGAAGGGTTGAAAATATACCACTAAGGCGAAATATAAACACTACCGTCAAGCAACTATATTATATTTGGCATTTACAAATTTGTTTATCGTCGGCAGTCATGAAGCCTGAATAATTGTTTAAGGCATTCAATCTACTAGATTCTTATTAGCCGCCTGTTATGGCACATTTTATTCCTATCTCCAGACTAGAACAGCCAATGAAAAGTCAACTCTCTTTTTACTGACTGCGTAATTTTCTCTTTCCAAATAGAAAAAATCCCGCTGCCTACTACATACACAGTAGGAACGCAGCAAAACTTGCCAGCCAACGACCTAGTATATCTGGGGATTAAAATGGACAGACACCGGATTTTGCGAAGAAGTTGAAGCAAACACGCCTGAAATCTTACCGACTTACACTGCGTCCGAAGCTATTGATTTACAAGAGTGTACTCAGACCTACTCTGCTGTATGGTGCACCGCTTTTTCGTCATCTGAGGTATACGACAGCTCGGCGACTCCGACAATTCCTAAATGGTATCCTGATGAAAGTGGTCAGAAATACTTCATTTGAGCAGAGGAGAAACAGTGAACTATACGAGGACTTTTAGCTGCCTACGGTGGATGAGTTCATTCGCATATCAATTTTTTTGACTCCCTACAGTACTTGACAAACCCGGTGTTTAACACGATAACCCCCGCTCCGTTCCCCTATCGATGGCAGCAAGCGGTCGAGGCAGGAACGCTTTAGTCTTAGGTTTTAGTTTTTAGTTACCGAAGGTGAGCCCCATCTCCTGTCTGTTTAATACAGTATTTTATTCACTGTAAAAAGAAATTTTGTTTTGTAATTCTACCCTCCCTCAAATTCGTCTAAGTAAGCAGCAAGAGCAGAAATTTTGTTCCATTGTATTTTTGATATGTTGTAAAAATGTTTAGATAAAAGGTTTTTTTTTTGGGGGGGGGGACTTTTTCTTTTAGGGGTAAGTAGGAACAGCCATTTTTGAGTTATGTCAACCTTTTCCTAGGGTGGTCTTTAATAGTATGTTGTTAAAAGTACCGTTTTCTCCAAACCATCGTTTGTGATTAAGCAGGAGTGTTTCGATACAACTACCCCTGTTTCTTGGTTAGACTGATTTTAATTTCCCCCAATGTACCTGAAGCTTAAATCCCACGTAATCTAGGCTCATCATCTTGACCTTCCCCACGTGTTATGTTGCATGTAATTAAATTGCGCGCTATAACCTATTAGCTCATTGTTTGGATCGTGATGCGCAGGGAAATATGCGAAAAGAGATCCAGCCACAGAGAGAGAGAGAGAGAGAGAGAGAGAGAGAGAGAGAGAGAGAGAGAGAGAGAGAGAGAGAGAGAGAGAGAAGACTAGAAGTGGCCCCTAATCGAGCCTCAACTCCAGTGAATGATCCTTTAAGGAAATGGCGGAGAAGTTGAACTGGTTCAAGTGTTGGAGAAGTATAGAACCGCCTTCTACATCGCTACTTCCGGTCTTTCACCATGAGTGCTCTTTCCTCTCTTCCTCCTTGTTCCTTGTTCCGTTTTCTCGTCGTCCGATACACAGTAACTTACCACCTATCATTGAAAGCAGTTACTCATTTCGATTCTAAATGCCGTTCTAGCGATTTAGGTTTTTTTCTGAAAAATTATTATTATTATTTATTTATACTAATAGACGCAGCCCTTGCCACATTTCATTCATATTAGTGAAGGTCATTCTTAATGACTTTCAGTAGAGGTTATATTTCTACTTCTGTAAATTTTAATAACTATGGAAGTATTATTATAAAAAAATTACCTTATTAGGCAATAAGTAATTGTGATAAATGTTCTTATTCATACCATATTTCCAATTTCATTATATAATTTCTATAAAATAACAAAACCTGTATATAATGTAGTGATGCTACAGGAAATACAAAATAATTTGTAAATGGATTCGCCAGAGGACCTATAATTATATATGATTGTCTGTAAATTTGAAGGGGCTATGAAGAAAAAAAAAAAAAAAAAAAAAAAAGAAAAAAAAAATTCCAATTTTTACTCACTCACTATTGTTGTAAGGATAAATTTCAAAATGGCAGAAATTAGAACCACGAATCTTAACAAAATATTCCCATTTGCTGTATGTACTTAAATCTAATTGATATTTTTTAAAAGTAGTTTGAATAAAACATTCATAAATACAAACAGAATTTGTATATTGTATATTATTTGAGTTAACATAGAGAGGTGAGGTATCTGTTCAGCCTTTACTGTTATCTGTTAGTCAAAACGAAATTAAAGTCAATCTAATAAACAAAAGAATATTTGGACAGAGTTGACGAAGAACTAGCTATCCATATTACATTTATGATGAAAATTATACTGACAGGAATCGAATTCGAATGATTTCTGACCTGCACGAGTATGGGTCTTAGCAATATAGATGATTATAAAGTTATGAGACTAAGATCTTAAAATGATAACCACACTTTTCACAATGATAACCAAAGTTTTCAGAATTAATGAGCATTAAAGACAAAGATAGCGACACAATCGGTAGAGCAGAAGCGAATCTCAACTTTTGTTCTACTCGAAGTATTTCATGAATCAAGCCCTACATTGCATGAGTAACGAAAAATAAGGTATCAACTCGGTTCGTAGGTGATCCCAGGACATTCTAATTGCAGTTTAGGCGCACTCAAGACTTTCCTTAAAAAATCAAAAAATAACATCGTACAATCTAAAATAAAAATATTTATCAGCATTTATTGTTTTTGTCATTATATATCAATGAGTCCGCTAGTCAATCAATAGTAGATGTAAAACAAGAAAACCTCTGTAATATAATCATAACTACGGACATTTATAGTGACGACATAGCAAATGGTCACTTGGCATTAAGCGATCACACTACAGAAGTAAAGGTTGGACAAGTAAACATTAGGGAAAGGTGACTTATTTTTGATACCTGAAGGGATATCTAGGACTCCATAAGAACATCACAACCAGGAATAGCCTTGACTCTTTAGCAGGTATCAAGCCCTTCAGCCGACCTAATATCTTCTAAAGGACAAACAAGCCACCTTGAGACTTCACCCTGTATTTCAGGTAAAAAAACTAGTGACTACATAAAGAAGGGCCTACTAGTTGACTTAAACATATTTTACATCTCTCAATCTGCTCTATTAATATTTTTTATTATACATTTTACAGGTATATAGAGCTGTTTTTATTAATAAAGAATTTTCATTTCAGTAATGTCGTGAGACCGTCAATTGTTATTTTCTTTTTTTTTCTTTCTTTTTTTTTTTCCTTAGCTCTCTTAAGACTATGGATAAGGGAAAAATAAAGGAATTAGGAAGATTTATTTGGGGCGAGCGGATCCAGGACTAGGAGTACCTGTTTAAAGGTGGAAAGGTGGTGAGGGAATTAAGGAGGGGTGGGGGTAGTACAAATAAGCAAATAATACGTTTTGAATAAATACTTCAAGGTAAATCATCGGGATCAGCGAGCGTTAAGTAATAATGACGATAGCGTAGGTTAATGCAAAATGACGGCCCTACAACCTTAGATTAAGGTTATAACGTTATAAATATAACGTATTCCTACAAACCAAGCTACCGATTTAATATAAACTTTCCAAGAACGCGGAATGAAAAAAAAATAATGATAAATATAAAGAGGTGTTGCCTCAACCCACCTATTTTGTGATTCGTGCGTAGGTCGGTGAAGAAACGATGGTGGGACGCCAAGCTACGCTGAATAACCCCCCTACCCCCCCCCAAGTCCGAGGCAGGGCCTCAAAGGAAAAAAGCAGATTAGCTTTGCACACGAATGTTTGCCCCTTCCCCTTTGGTTAACAACCTCATTATGCTTGTAACATACTCAAAGGGCTCTTTTTGGCCCCCACTATTTTGTATGCACTGTCAAACCGTAGGGTGGTCGTGCTGCACTGCGAGTATTTCGTTTTCTTTTTCATTTCTTTTTTTTTTTGGTTTGTTCATTCACACTTTTATACACAAAAAAAAATATAACCAATGAATGAGATGTGATTTGAAAAAAAAACAATTTATTCTGGGACATTGTCCCCTAAAAATAACTAAAAAGTACTAAGTATATCTTGCTGACAAAATATATTTTATATGTACTATACCAGTGTTATAAGTACTAGGTATAGTATACCAGTGTAAGGTATAGTACTAGGTATAGTAATTTAATACTAGCCTATGAGTTGTAATGGGGCTTGGCACATATGTTGTTACTTCAACGACGCAACAGTATCATATTGAATTTGTAAACATAAATGAATTACCAAGGGAAAAAGAGCGTGAAAGGTTGCAATGATATATTAACATAACAATGCAATTAAAATAAATAAATAAATAAAATGCATAGTACAAATGATGAATTTTGAATGTATAGATTAGGGGGTTGTTTGTCGAGAGAATATCGATGAGAATAGAGTTCCGAGGGTTTTCCTGAAAGGGTAAAGAAGAACAGCCAAAGGAAGCAGATTTGCGGGATGGGAAATAAATGTTGTATAGACTGGATTTAGTATTGCTGGATTTGATTTGAATTGAAGGAGGCTATTTAGTCATGAAAAGTATACTTTCCTTAATTTGAATTTGCGGCGCTGCTTCTACTGATCACCACTAGATGGAGCTATCAGGAAGATTCTAAAAAGTGAGAGGATAGAAAAGGTTATATCAAGAACTCGTTTTGTTACTGAAGTTGAATTAACAAACAAAGAAACAGTGAACAAACAAAAGGACTACAGTTGCGTTTAAACTGACTGAACGGTTGCCGAAGTTTAATCAAACGGCTAGGCGTTTCGTACTTGGTTTTGAAAAAAAAAGTATGGGAACTCCAAAATATGCTATTTGTATGAGTAAACAGCAATTACATAATTTGTAATATCCTGAAGAGAAAATATTATTTAAAGACAGAACCTGTATTATTTTTAATATTTACACTTTACGGAAAGTTAAATTTTTCAAAAAAAGCTTTTAAGTAAGTCTCTCCAAATATCTTTTAACAAGAGTTGAAGTTTCGCTTATTCAGACATACTCAGTACTGATAGTATCTTATGGCTTTCCATAATATATATATATTCAATGTAAAGAAAGTACGCTCTCTTTAATTTGAATATTTGAATTCGCTGCGCTGCTTCTACTGACCACAACTAGATTGAGCTATCGGCAAGGTTCTGAAAATTGGGAGAATAGAGAAGGTTACATTAAGGAACTAAACTTGTAAATAGAGTTTAAATAGAGAAGTGATAGTTATAAACTGTAATTGTCGTTTCTTTGTTTACAGGTAACAATGCATAAATAGTGTAAATAATTGTTATATTATAAAATGTAGTGAATAAAATTGCTTGCTTTGTTTAAAGAGAATCTGAATCTAGTTTATTTACCCCACCTTCAATAATTATCTAACATATGTATTATTTGTTCACGACTGTACTGAAGTTACAACTAGCGAATGCGATTTGATGATATAGTTTACCATGGATACAGGCAGAGGGCATGCAGAGCCTATGGAATTTGTCATAAATGGTTTTGTTATCATTTTTTAATACAGTATAAAAATTTAGACATGTAAAAGTCAGTGTGATGAGTAACATTTGACTCTTATATATTTCACATTTCCTAATGTCAACATCTTTATTTCCCTGGGATAAGGACACGTGAATTATATTATATCTCTTTTTAACATTGGGTCACATTTGCAATACAATTTCTTCAAGAATTGCTGGAATACATAAATCATTCCTAATGTCAATATCTCCTTGTCGACCGTAAATCCAATGAATAGAAGATGACACGTTAAATGACGTGAAACTAACCTTGGTTATAATCACATCAGTTTACTTCGGTCCAAGGAAATAAAAACAAATACTTGCTCTAAGGATATGGTTCAGGGCGTAGACTTTTTTACATATTTCTTCAGACCTAAATAGAACATGCTAGGGTTTTGACCTTTTTCAACAATCGTCTTTTATGTCCAGGTTATAGTCACAGACCCCCCCCCCCGCCTATTTTAGTGATAAAAGGTAGAAAGAAATGTTATTCTTAGCCCAAGTAAAATTAATTTCTGGCTAACAAAAAACGAATATTAATCGACAAAGAAAAATAACTGACTAAAACAAAGTGAATACCTGTATTCAGTGATATGACAATAAGAAAAAGTCTGAAAAATACAATATTAAAGCAAAATAAAAAATTTAAATTAATACATTCAAGATTACTTACATGATAAATACACATTCAAATTTTTTATATATAGATTTTTTTTATTATTCTTTTCTTCAAAGCCCCTTTAAATTATCAGATAATTATAAGCAATTATAGATCCTCAGGCAAATCTATTTACAAATTATTTTTGTACTTCCTGTAGCGTCGCTACATTATATACAGGTTTTGTTATTTTATAAAAATTATATAACGGAATAAACAAGTATAATGATAGACATTATACGTGACTGGACTGAACTGACTAATAAAGGTGATGAGGCTCACCTTTTTGATCAAACTTAAAACTAACTTAATTAAAACTAATCTATCCTTAATTCCATACAGAAACAAAAGAAAAGGACAGTTATTTGAAAAGTTGTTTACAAAGATTCCTTTAGTCTTAGCTAATGTTTCTTCACTGTCAACATATTTTTCAATATTTCTTGGACATTTCTTTTAAGAGATCTTTAGTTTGGGATTGAAGCAAAACAAAATCTTTAAAATAGTAAAAAATAAACCATTATCATCATCATTATCAGCCTGAAATTAATGCTTAAGTAAATACTAATTAATAAAGCGTAAAATAGGGACCATGAAGATAGGTGACTTGGGATGGAAGGGGTTGGACACGAAAACTAAGCACACAAGACTTTACGGTCGTGCGGATATGGTATCTTACAGCGCCGTGCGCGGGTTTTGTTTTTTAAATATACTTTAGTAATTTGGCTGTTCTTTTTATTTGTATTTTATTGTACAATTATTAGTGCGATCATGCCACTATGTTTAACAAATATTAGGTAAAGAAAAAACAAACAGGCTAGGTAGTCGAGCCCGTTGGATTTTTGATTATGGCAGTTGAAAAGGTGTCATGTCTCGGAATAAAGGGTTTTGGCTATGTTCCATCGAGTCAAAGAACTTGATGTGTCTTCTTTGGATGGCTTCGGTGATGGTGAGGACTTCGAACTTTTCGTGGATGTCGGGAGCCTTCATATAACGAAAAGGAGTATGCCATAGTGCCATGCGCAGGATGTTGTTCTGGAAGCTCTGGAGTCGATTTATTGTGCTGGTGTGTGGGAATCGGAAGAGTGGTGTCCCAAACAGTAGAGCTGGCCTCAGGACGCTCTTATATATTAACAGTTTCAGACAAAGGGATATAGCCGGGCTTGTGATGAGATGCTGGAGAGAGTAGTAAGTCCTACGTACTCTTTTCAACTTCTTCTGCAGGTGTGTGTAGAACGTCATATGTCTGCCTAGGTTGATGCCTAGGTAGCATATGCTGTTAGAAAGTTAGCATTGAGTCCCGTCCATGGTGAAGCTGGGTGGACGCTTTCCTTTCCCATGCTGGTAGGAGAATACGATCCCTTGAGTTTTAGCCGGGTTCACCTGACTGTGGACAGCTCGTAGTCTGTCGGTGATTAACTGACATGCGCTCTCTGCTGCCTTTAGAGTTGTTCATTTTTTTTTTTTTTTTTTTTCCATAGATCTCAAACTTATAAAAATGGGATGTGGGAAAAATAAAAGGAACATTATTTTGGATTGATGGGTGCCTTTCACTAAGGGGAGTCCCATTCGAAGGATATGGGATGTGGGATGCCTAAAGGAGGAGGGTGGATTCGGGAAGGTAGTGAGGGTCTACCTATGGTGGAGCCTAGGTGTACTAGGCATTGGTTTGTAGCCACCTCTGCAGGGGGCTGCACTAACTCTTTTACTAAAGAGTTGTTCATTAAGTAACGATCTTCTATTGTATTCTAATTCAAAGTCACTAATAGCGGGATAAAAGCAATAAAAACATTATTAATGATGTAGCTAATGAATGCCCTTTTCTTTGGGCTTTTCAAGTGCCGTTATTTTGTGGTTCATTTTCAGGTTATTGACAGCATCCAATGGCGACTCATATTGCCAACAAAGATAAACGATATATCATCCATTCCCTTTTCAATACTTCATATATCTTTATTATTATCATACATTCCAGTATATAAGCAGTCATGCTTACACATATAAAGTCATTATACCATAGTTATTCACACAGAGTAGTAATTGTTAATTAATTGTAATTCATAACGATCTTAATATAACTTACATTCTTTGAGCTCATCCCTTACAAGTTCATGAAATAACCTATCCAACCACCCTAATACCCTAGCACAGTGACTGAACTGCACCACTCATCCCTATAAGCCTCCATGGAGACTAAAATGGCAGTGGCCTTGTGACCTACTATAAATGCATAACAGTGGGAGCCCTGACAATGCTCAGTTTCTCCAATCATGTCCTGAGCGTCTGTGGCTATGGCGCTCTTCGTCAGCCTTCACTGGCTTGTATCCGGTGATGCGGTGTTGGAGGCCTTCCCAATAATCCGCTTTCTCCTTCGCATGCGAGGGAGGTGACAACTATGTGGATTTGGCAGGTCTCTGGGCTGTTTGTAAATATTGTATGAATGAGCGAGTGAATGAAAATTGTAAATATGGTATGAATGAAAATATTTATAACAATTACTTATCGCCCAATGATGCAGATTGTAATTTTATTATAATACAGCTGATAATAAAAAAAAGTTACTTTTTAAGTTCAAAGAAACGGAACTTATAATTGTGGAGTTAAATTTACCTTCATGTTTGGATTCGAACTCGCAAAAGCATGATTTTAATAGTCTCGAAGGATATTCTAGAGCCCCCCCCCCTGGCATTGGTTTGGTAACTACTTTAAATCCAGCCAGTGTTTAATAATGCAAGTTGACATAGATTAACCAGATTGTAAACTTTTCCCTTGCAATCGAATAAACCTGGCTAATGCCAGCCAAGATTGAAACCACTCACGGCGGTTCAAAACTTGGCCGACAGATCAGAAGTTAGAGGAGCTAGTCGAAGCTGATCCCGTTAGAAAGAAGAAGCCGAGGGCTGTAAATAGTTGATTATCCGCATCCTGGGCAGAAGGAACCCGCGAAGGTCTCGGATTATTGTTTCAATCATTCACGAGCTGGGTTCATCTCCGACTCTTATATTAAGAGAAGGCTCTATCGATCATGGGCAGTTCATTGCTGCCCTAGGAAGACTTAGTCAATCAGAAAATGATGAAATGAATGAATCTCACAACGATAATAGCCAAGGTATATCCAAAGTGCGCGTAGCCACGTTATTTTTTATTCTGAGCCATCAGAAAATATATTGGATATATATATATATATATATATATATATATAATTATTTACACTAGGGAAAAGTTAATTTTTTCAAAAAAGTTTTTGAGTCTTTTCAAATATCTTTTATTTATGATTTTCAGTCCATTATACAACAGTTCATGTGTTTTACAAACACACAAACATATGTAAAGAAAGTATAGAAGAAAGAATAGAACCAATTGAAAATAAAGAAGAAATACTAAAAATAGTTAATTTGATAAAAATAAAAGAAATAAAAACAGATCTAGAGGAAAATATAATATTACAAAACACCAAAACAAAATTAGTAGAAAAATATGGAATGTTTTATAAAAAAGGTAAGAAAAAAAAGAAGAAAAATAAAGAAACGAGAATTACAGTTTATGATTATCACTTCTCTATTCACACACTAATTACAACTGTAATTACTTAATATAACCTTTCTCTATCCTCTCACTTTTTAGAATATTGCTGATAGCTCTATCTAGTGGTGGTCAGTAGAAGCAGCGCGGCAAATTCAAATTAAAGCGAGTGTAGTTTCTTTACATACATAAATATATATCAGGGAAAACTAATTCATTATACAATAATGAGTTTAATGATACTATCGGTCCTGATGATGTCTGAATAAGCGAAATTTCGACTCTTAGTGTAATATAAATAATAAAATATATTTGGAGAGACTTACTTTTTTTGAAAGATTTAACTTACCGTTATTAGTGAAAATATTTTAAAAAATGCAGGTGCTATATTTTAAGAATGACTGCTCTTCAGGATATTACAAATTGTATATTTGCTGTTTACTCTTACAAAGAGATTTATTATTTTCTTTAGGTCAAGCACCTGTATTGATTTTTGAGAGTTTCCATACTTTTTTTTTCAAAACCAGATATCTCTACGTTTACTCACTATCAGACTAGACGTTTGCTCAAATGCCTAGACAGTTAACGAAATGGCTAGCCGTTTGGTTAAACTTCGGTCAGCTTAAACACAACTGTAGTCCTTTTGTCTGTTTAATGCTTCTTTGTTTGCTAATTCAACTTCAGTAACAAAAAGAATTCTCAACGTTGTTTTTTATATATACGTGTTACTCTGAAAAAAACGCTAAAAAAAACCGTGGTCTGCAATAACAAAATTCAAGAGCTTCAGAATACTTTCTGTTACACACATATGATTTGATAGAAGTATACAGAATTGATTCTTAAACCTAAACTTAAAATCTATATAATGCCATAATATAGTATTAGCTGCATGAACAAATAATTATGTCTCTGTATGAAATAAATAATCATTTATTTTTTCATTTTTGACAAACTGCTTGATGCCCTTTAGACACTTCATGAAGTACCTAGACTCTCGATGAAATGCCTAAGAACATAAAGTGTCTAGTCCTCGATCATTGGAAATTTAAATAATTAATGTATTTGACGATCTGCCTGCGACAAGCCATCTCAAACACCACAATATTTAAAATTAAAAATCAATCTTATGTAGAATAGAAGAACAATTTCAAAATAAGTAACCATTGATAGGTATAATGTTAGTAATTATTTTGTCTCCATATGCGCGGGTAAAAGTTTTCCTCATTTGACTTTTTATTTTATTGTCGAAAGTGCTAGTACATTAAAGAAGAAGTAATCAGTTGTGGAAAGACAATAAGGTGTGATATCAGGAAGGTATACTTAGTCGGGTTGACATAAATTTAGTTTTCAGAGGTGAAGCAGAACCGCTAGGAGTTCGTATATACACAAAGCAACTGTGGCCACGATCAAACTGCTTGACTTGTCGCAGCCATAAACACTAATTCATTGAGATTTAAAAACTGCTCACTGTAACATCAGATCCAATTGGCCAATGGAACCACCGGATTCAACGCCCGTATTCCTCAAGGATAGTAAATCAGCGAGCTTGTTGGCGAACGTATTCGGCAAAATACTGAGGAAGGGGGTGGAGGGTTGCGCGTAACTGATCGCGGCAATAAATCGCTTCCTCAGCGCGCGTAGACTCCGAAATTTTTACATCTGGGTGACTAATGCCCACTGAAATTTAATGAAATTGGCCCGCGCGGAGTTGATGAGCCCGTCGCTGCCAGCCCCGGCACGAGGCGCAGTTATAAATGATGAGGCTGTATTAAGAAAACGAAGGTTGGGGCTCCATGAATATTTAGTGACTTTGGTAATTTCATTGTTCAGTCTCGGCCGGCATATCGCTCTGTACACAGGCAAGGGGGGAATTACAATGCCTCCGCATTAAAATTTAATTGCACTAAGAAAACTGTCCTTACCAGTTTAAAAATAAAAAATGACCATACAATACAAAATTACCATACAAACTATAAAATATCGATTCATAGCCTAGAAAATATTGAAATACAATTAGATTCCCTAAGGTCGGATGATATTAATAAAAAGGAATAAATAACAAAACCAGCCCCCTCCATACCTCCTGGACAAAACCAGTTGTAAAGCGAGGAGCGTGGATGTAGCAGCCCTGGTTAAATTTATAAAAATACACTAATGTTTAGGATGAGTGGCCATAAGATTGATATGTAATTGTGTTTTAAGTAGGTTCTTATAATTTTATGATATACATTGGTAATAACATTTTTGATGGTTTTAATGGTTATTTCATAGCATTTAATTTTGTTTTTTTGAATTTCAACTATTTACTACATAGGTGTTGCATATCGGAATTTTAAGAATTTTCAATTCTAGTATAATAGAAGAACAATCTTAAAATAAGTTACCATTGATACGTATAATAATAGTAATTATTTTGTCTCAATTGAGGTAAAAGTTTTTATCAATTGACTTTTTATTTTATTTTACGAATAACTGAAGATGACAGCTTAGAACTGCCGAAAGCGCTATTAGATTAAAGAAGAAGTTATCAGTTGTGGAAAGACAATAAAACTGTTTTAAAGTTATAAAGTCCTTTAGGGTGAATCCTGGTATCCAGGTTCTACCTTTGGGAAAAACAACGTATATACTACACGGTAAAGTTAATGTAGAAACAACGGATGGTAGATAACAGAAGAGTCCTTGCCATTCCGTTAATTGAAATGGTTATTTAAGTTCTTTCAGCCATGTGCTAGACTATGTATGATTGTACATATTTTTTTGTATTCGGTAGCTACTGTTTAAATTGTATTGTTTGTATATATATAATTATTATATAACGAACATGTCTTGTAACGATTTTCTTAATTTTAAAATCCGCCTGACACAGATGACCTGGCCGGCGGCAACAGACAACTGAATGTCCGTTACGAGAGGTTATAGAGAAAGCGGTGAAGTGCATAAGTGAAATTTTGTATTGTGTAAAGTTAAAGTGAGGAATTAAAGAGTTACGCAATAATTTGGAAATAAGGCTTTAAGTGTTGTTTCTTTTGCTTACAGTCTTGTTCATAGAAAAAACATCAATGGATTATCAAGACAGATAAAAAATATATATATGTATATTAGATATTCACGTTAATATGAAGTATTTGAAATCAACACTATTATGCACTAGAATTATATATTCCCCGAAGATCATGTAAATTGAAAAGTCTGTGGCTTATAACAGGAGAGCTTGATTAAGTACACAAGTATAACCTTCACACTGCCCTCAAATTACTCATGTAAACGACTACTTTAGAACATATTACCAGATAATCAATGCTAACAACATGCGCCCCTTTGAAGAATAAAGGAACCTCCTACTACTAAGTGGTACAAACAAATGTACAATGTACGCGATATATGATAAGTAGAAATGCTTCATGTTATTGTCAAATGTTAAATGATTCTAAAATTTAAAAATCTGCATGTCTGTGGCTGGAAATTTATAAATATCGCAGAGAACTTAACAATTCTAATCAAACCCTTTTAAAGGGTTCGAACTATTATGGTATAATGATGAAGGAACGTTTGGTGAGAGAATAATTTCACATTCAGGACTATATGATCTATGATGTCAACCACCTTAGGCAGTCAACCAATAGGAACACAATATTTGCCACCTATTTGCACAAAACAATTTAGAAAAAATGGACATATGAATTTTTTTTTTATTTGGGGTGATGGGTGCCTTTTACTAAGGGGAGTCCTATTTGAAGGTAGTATGAGAAGGATATGGGGAAT
Source organism: Acanthosoma haemorrhoidale (assembly GCA_930367205.1). Taxonomy (NCBI): domain Eukaryota; kingdom Metazoa; phylum Arthropoda; class Insecta; order Hemiptera; family Acanthosomatidae; genus Acanthosoma; species Acanthosoma haemorrhoidale. The sequence goes on along the minus strand of OV884014.1, from coordinate 106,315,300 downwards.
GGAATGCCTAAAGGAGGCTGGTGGATTCGGGAAGGTAGTGAGAGTCTACCTATGGTGGAGCCTAGGGGTACTAGGCATTGGTTTGAAGTCGGCCAGGTAACACCTGGATGGAACGTTTAAACCCTGGATTCGCAGATCAGACTATTTGAAGTTACTTGTAGTAACTTAAATCTAAGATTCATGTGGTGAATTCAATGAGTATAAAAATAAATTAAACAAAAATATTCAATTAATTGACGGATTATTAGAAAAAAAATATTTACTTGCCTTATTTTCGCAATACATTTTATCCAAACCTTGTGAATCTGGGTTATACTCACCTGAAACAAAAAATAATATTATAGAATTTCACGTGAGAAAACACATATTATAGTTTAAAGTTACCAAGTAATGTTCATAACTGTAAATTTGACTATAATATATTCTACAATAGCGGGCATTAAAGATGAGGCAAAATTTTATGTATAGATTTTACTAACACTAAGATTATAATGGAAATGTGTTGCCTGGATGTTAAAATAATTGGACATTGTGAATGGTAAAACATATTAATAGCGATATATAAAAATATAGGAATTCCTGGGAGCTGACACTCTAGTGTTAAGGTTTATATTTGTAACTTTTTTCGCACATCCAAGCGGATATAAAATCCTTTACCTATTTTAGAAATAACAGAACATTTAATAAATAATTGAATGACTTGTGGAATCACTCACAAATTCACAGGAACACAATCAAGAGCCCTTCTCTGTTGATGTTATTTATTTTGTTAAAAAAGTCATTCCATGATAGTTAAACTACCGTTTTCTCACACAAAATTTGATTATTACAATTACCTTCACCCTCTGCCGCAATTTTTCTCCACTAGTTTCTTTTATTTCCATTCCTCTCCCTGTATCCAAGTTAGTACGGCACTTTACCTGCTTTAGTACCCAAGAAAAATAAGACATATCTCCAGCTTAGGTCTTTGACATTCGACATATATACATATTTCCAAAAATGCGATTTAGTTATACATATTACAACCTTTACGGTACTTAGGCTTCCATCTCGACAAACGGCTGACCTGGAACCTACATACGAGGCTAAAAAAACAAGAACTAAACCGACTTTGGACAACTGTACAGATTACTTCAAAGGACATCCTATCTCTCAATAGAAAACAAATTACTAACTTACGAAGTTATACCTAAGCCAATCTGGACATACGGAATAGAGCTATGGGGGACAGCAAACAAGTCAAACATCAAGCGTATCTAATCCTTTTAATTAAGAGTGCTGAGAACAATAGTAAATTCCCCTTATTAAGTTAGCAAAAATACCCTTTATAACGATCTTAATATACCTTATATTCTTGAACTCATCCCTTACAAGTATATGAAATTCCATGACCTGCTATAAATGCGTAACAGCGGGAGTTCTGGCAATGGCCAGTTTCTCCAATCATACGTATGAGCCTCTTGGCCGGCCTCCACTGGCTCTTATCCGGTGACGCGGCTGACGGAGGAGCGTCGGGAACTTCCCAAGACTCCGCTTCCACTTTCGCATGCGAGGGATTGGAATGAGCGAGTGAATGAAATTGTAAATATGGTAATAATGAAAACATCCATCACAATTACTTATTGCCTAAAGAGGCAGGTTGTAATTTTATCATAAAGTTGTTTTCATCAGATTATCACAAAGCCCTTTCATTTAAAGGTTTCCATCCATCAACCATCGAAAACGACAGGAAAGTTGTTGAAAGGCTCTTGATGTAATAACTGGAAAGACAGTCTTTCATCAATGAAAAATCCAATCCATATATGGAGGCTCTGGGAAACAGATCCTCCCACCTTAAAAAACTCTCGCGCGTTGATAATCCCCCACGGCCACTAAATATTCCATGGTTTGTTTGTAGAAGGACGGGAAAACTTATTGCATGTCTTTCCGACGCTCTAATAGATCAGAGTTCAAGACTAACCGATATTCCTAGATAAAAAACTTATTTCATGTCTTTCCGACGCTCTAATGGATCAGAGTTTAAGACTAACCGATATTCCTAGAAAAAAAAAACTTCATAATCAAAAATAATCCTTATTTTTTCCCGCGATATGTAAAATTGTAAACGCTTACAAATTGCAAAAGCCTACAAATTGTAAAAAGGAAATCTTTAGTAAATCTTTAGTAAAAGGCGAAAGATTTATTCGTATGGGGGACTCCCCTTAGTGAAAGGCACTCATTAGCCCAAAATAATTTTCCCACATCCTATTTTATAAGTTTGAGAGCTAAGGAAAAAAAAAAAAAAAAAAAAAAAAAAAAAAAAAAAAAAAAAAATTGTAAAAAGGTTAAACCTACGTACCTTTTTCGATACACGAGTACGTTTCTGACCGTACCTACTAGGTATCGAATTAAAAAAAATAGCAGTGCCAAAAAGTACTTGGTATCGAATGAAAAGTATCGATAAATATACTCGTATCGAATCTGAGCAGTCTATTATTTGATTTCGTGAGCATAGGTCACTACTACATGTTGTATTTAGCCCCAGTAGACATAGACACTCAAAAGGATATAATCTTTCTGAAATTTTGAAGTTTTTATCCCTTACATCGCGTTATGGTACGATAACGGCAACAAAAGCGAACACGAAATCAGTTATAAAGTTGCCAGAACTTTAGTTAACCACTCACCCTTAAGTGTTACGCAGCAGATGAAGAATGAGATTCTGACTTGATTAATATTTGATTTATTTTTTTATAGTATCGTTAGTAAATAAAGAGAAGATGATTGTGAAGAGCCGTAATTGCGAAAAGTAGACTAGACAAAAGTCTTTTTCATACTTTATTATCTAAATTTTAATGAAAAAAAGTAGGGAATTTTTTTTTGTCATTTTAGTTGTTTATTGTATATAAATTACGCTTTTAGTGCTGCAAAGCAGGTTGTAGAGGGCGATCCACTAGTATTTATGAAAATGAAAAAGATTTACTTCTGTTTAGGGACTTGAACCCAGAACCTGTGTTAGATATCTTTACTAGATGTTAACTCCGAACCAATGAAGTTAAAAATCTGCGATACGTAGCTTCGTGGCCTTGACTCAAATCTAGAATGAGTACTTGGGAGCATTGTATTGCCTGCAGACCCTTACTCAGCCTCCAGCATTAAAACAAAACATTAGTTTTAATGATATGTGTTAACATTTATTCTTCCTTTAGATTGGCTCTGTGTTTGTTGATTAGCTTATGTTTATGCTTAAAATGTCTGTAAATAGTTGTCCGTGATACTAATAAGCATATCAGCTGAAACAGAAAAAATGCCGAAATTCTAATACAAAAATATATTAAAAAGAATGTATATTTATATTCTAAGTATCTTTTACTTCTATTTTTACAAATTGATTTGAAATATAGAGCTTTTGAATATAGCTATATTAATTTTAAATGCATATGTACCTATAGGGCGTTGGGCTATTCCCAGCAGTGTTGATTCCCCTCGATTCCATTAGTGCGACGTTACACTTTCAATTTGTATGTATTGTTTTACCAGGGTGTTCGGTTATCATCTCATTGGAGATGAATTTTGTCCGTCTTTTTACTTAGTTGAACAATGAGGACTTAAGAAGCCTGAGCTACTGCTGGTCGGTCGGAAGGAAATAAACAAGAAGACTGTCGCAAACGGTGAGCCCGCCCGAGCCGAAGAAAACCTGCCTTCCACAACTTGGCCTCTTCTCCTAAGTGCTTTTCTCAACTGGCCACTGAGATATTTCTCCTGCTGAAGTGAGTGGTGAGGAAAATAGTCACTGAAGGACACTCCGGTTCTAGCAGCTTCCGACTTTTCCAAGGGGGGGTGGAGGTACAATTAACGGTCTTCCGGAAGGAAAACATGTTGGAGGGTCGATAATCGACGACCCCGAAAAGAGGGTATCTACTTTCAGACAGATACGGGACAACTTGCTAACAATCTAGCTAGTGAGGTAAAAAATTGTAAATAGTAGATAATAATATGAGATTTTGTTTTGCTTTTCTTGTATTAGGGGGACCGGAAAGTAATGTCGTTTTTTTTTACATTAAATTCAAACAGATAACTTTTTATTTTTGATCAATGATGTGATCACCCTCGTTATCAGCAACCTTTTGCCATCTAATGTGCAAATTTTCAATGCCTGATCGATCAAAATTGGTTTTTGAGCGAAATATCTAGAGATGGCATTTTGGACAGCGAAATATCTAGAGATGGCGTTTTGGACATAATCCAAATTTTGAAATTTTTTGCCACTTAGAAAATATAGTGATCGGAATAAATGGAAAACCGATATTGGGCGAGTATGCTGTTTGAGGAAATACCTCCCACCCCCATTGATTAATTTTTTCCAGAGTTGTTGTGGAAAAAAGAGGCGCAGTGGGGTCTTGCAGAATAACGGCTTTTTTTATTGACAATCGCTGGGAAATTTTAAATTAAAGATTGATTTACTCGATCCAATCGTTGACTGTAAAGATCTGCTTCACAGTTTTTTCAGGTATCAGCGATGAACGACCCCGCGAATACTCCATCAAACACCCATTTTTCATCTCTAACCTCACCCACCATACTTGCTCGATATTGTGCTATCGGATTTCAATTAATTCCGATCCCTACAAATTTTAAAATTTGGATGATGTCCAAAATGCCATCGCCAGATATTTTGCTCAAAAACCACTTGAATTTGATCGACCAGGCATTGACAATTTGCACACTAGATGGCAAAAGGTTGCTGATAGCGATAGTGATTACATCATTGATCGAAAACAAAAACTTGTTAAAAATTTATCTGTTTGAATTTAATGTGAAAAAAAAAACTACTTTCCGGCCCCCCCTAATATATTGAGTTGGTATAATATAAATGAAGTAAACAGAATAAGGTGTGCTGACCGATGCAACAACCCCATTACTTTAATACCCATTAATTGAGTTACACGTGCAATTTCTTGATCACTCTCTACTTTAATGAAGCTATAACTAGACAGAGAATTTCTTTTTTCAAACTTTCGTATCTTAAAAACCATTAATAACATGTCAATAGTTCACATCACTGATGCTTCTATTCACGTCGACGGTTTCTCAGCCGTGAGCCAAGGGCAGGTGGAAAGGACGAATATGCTAAAACAGGACTGTAAAAAATAGAAGGGGAAGTGGCCGAAGACATTCGTCAAAGGAACGGACACGGATGAAGTAGGTGGGATGAGAAAGATTGCCTCAGATGCAATTTCCTCGCAGTCCGTCCCCAGATCATATCTAACAGCCTCGGTGGAAACGGCACCTGTATATCTTAGGTGTGTGTGTGTGTATCTCACTGAACGAGTCACTCATGCCTATCTCTCCTCCCTCCATTCATATCCATCAGATATTGCAATCAGCATACTTCATCACAAAACTTGTTACTCTTGATAACTGAGAATTTGTCTTTAAACAAAACTCGCCTGTGAAGTGATTGCAAGCTTCTTTAGCTTACAACGGTTTACATACATCGGCAATTTCACGAAAAAATTCGTTTTTAAATTTTTGGTTTTGTGCCATCAGAAAGTTCAAACAGGGAAAAATTCACATTTGCTATCTATCGGTGGTTTAAGAAAACTAGTGTCCACGTGGAGATTAGTTTGACTATGGAACGTAGAAGGATGTAGTTATTAAGTGTCACGTAGAGTTTTATGTTTTAGTTTTTATTTTATCCATATAATGTAACATCCATCCTGAATATCCAAGTAAATTACAGTTACTGGCCTATGTAATGGGTATGGAATGTTTTGGTTTAAAATAATACTTTAGCGTTTAGATTTAGTATAAATTGTTACGTTAAGAGTTACTCATTAAGTTTAATTACTATTCTACAAAGTTATACTAAAGGCAATCTGGAATAGAGCTATGGGGGACAAAGAAAAAAGCGTATCCAATCCTTTCATAACGATTTTAACATACCCTACATACTTGAACTCATCCCTTCCAAGTTCATGAAATTCCATAGAAACCTATCTAAACACCCTAATCCCCTAGTACAGTCATTGCACTGCACCACTCATCCCTATAATCCTCCTCGGAGACTAAAACAGCAGTGGTCTCGTGGACCTCTATACATACGTGACAGTGGGAGTCCTAGAAATGGCCAGTTTATCCAATCATGTCCCGAGCGTATGTGGTTCTCGCGCTCTTGTTCTGCCTCCGCTGGCTCTTATCCAGTAAAGCGGCTGACAGAGGGGCGTGGGGAACTTTCCAAGGCTCCGCTACCTCTTTCGCACGCGAGGGAGGTGACAACCATGTGGACCTGGGAATCTCTGGGGTGTTTGTAATTACTGTATGAATGAGAAAGCGAATGAAAATTGTAAATATGGTATGAATGAGATCATTTATTACAATTACTTATTGCCCAATGAGGCAGATTGTAATTGTGTCATAATAAAGTTTTTGTTGTTGTTGAAGCAAGTTTAAGTTTAGGGCTTAAAACTAACAAAAACTTAATTTCAGTAAAAATAAACTAATTATTAAAGTAGAATTTATTTTATACAACCCGTTATTAGATACACATCATATATATACCCACCATCATGTACATGATGATTATTTTAAGATTTCATTGTCAGCAATTGGTTGTTTTTCGTCTATCCTGAAAAATGTTTGGAAATGAATCTAGCTGGTTTTCAAACTGAACGTTTTATATATGTCAGAAGGCAACAATAATGCCATCGTAAGCCATTGTTTTTCAAAAAAGTGAACATCTACATATTTGCTTAGGCTCAGTTTCAATCTTTATCAACTTTCTTTTACTTTTTACTTAAATCCATCCGCTTTAGTTTAATTTTAATTTTTGGTTTTTCTCTAACTCCGTCTGCCTCGTTGGTATTCCTTGAGGAAGATGGTCCACAGTGATAACAGTGGATGGCTTAGACAACGCTGGAAAGTTGGCGTTCACAAACCCGAGGAGGGACCTCTAGGCTGCAATATCAAAGGAAATAGTCCTCGAGTTGGGGGAAAATTGTATTTTTCACAAATGGAGGTTTTTCATTAGCGGCTGAAGACAATCTCGCCCCTATAGCTTGCCCGCTCCGGCCTACCGGGGGTCTATCTCCCTTCTTGTTCTCTTATTAAGCCGTTCTTCGCCACAAGATCCTCTAATCCCGTCCTTATGGAACACGGGTGAGTTAGGGCAACGTGTGACAACCATCATGAATATCATTGAAAATTATGAGTATAAAGGATAGTACTAAAAAAGTAATCCCAATCCATTAATATTACGAAACTTGAAAAACTAACAAAATAAGTCTTTGTCATAAATATAATCTTATTTGCCAAAGCTTTAAAATTTTTAAATTTAGGAAATCATTTTTTATTTCCTAATTATTTATCTATTTTGTTATAGCCCAGGGCCCTTCTTTCCGAATACCACACGAGAAGAAAGTACGAGTATAAAGGACGGTTGTGATTCATCAAGACCCTGTCAAATCGTCTATGACCTCGGCATTCTATCTCAACTATTTGCGCAAATGTTGAACATGTTGAATAATTCTTGCGATCTCTCAAGGGTACAAATTTTCTTCGTCTCTCACTTAATGAAAATGTCACAAACATTTCTCCCTTGAATCTTAATTGACTAATTGACTAAATCATCACGATAATTTGGCATGGTATTTTTTCCTTGCACTGTTCCTTTATATTTCTCTATTTGATGCCTTGACATTCTCCCCAATATATGTGAAAAGCCTTGGGGTTTTACAATTTTATGTATAACAATATCAACTCTTCTTTGAGACTACACTATTTTCCCCAGACGTGGAAGCATGCCGTTGTCGTCCCACTGTTGAAACCGGCCAAGAATGGATATGAGCCAGCTCACTACAGTTGTCAAAAATCTACGAGAGGATTCTCTACGATCATCTCACCAGGCACTGTGACGCTCAAGACATTATACCACATCAACAGACCGGCTTCACCAAAGGACTTAGCTCGGGGTGCAATCTTGTGGAACCGCAGCGGCACGTTGCAACGGACATGCAAAGCAACAGAGTCTCTGCGATGATCTCCCTTAATTGCTCGAAATCATTCGACTCTGTAGATCATCACACACGCCTACGACGCCTAAACGAGCACGAGTTTCCTGCGCAACTCCAGAACATAATGGCTTCCTATCTCGCAGGAAGAACCTTTTCTGTGCGAATAGTGCTTCCACACTCCTTAATTCCCTCACTCCACCTTAAAACGGGTACTCCTTGTAAAAGGATCCACTCACCCCAAATAAATTCCTTTATTTTTCCCTTATCCATAATCTTAAAAATTTGAGAGCTAAGAAAAAAAACCATTTTCTCAGGTTAACACTCCTTTTATAATATGCGTGTCCGAATCCGAAATTAAGGAGATCCATTGTCATCAAGTTTGCAAAATATAAGATAAAAGTTTACTCAACCGGCAATTATTACAGTTAACGATCAGCTATAACTCACAACGTTCGACGGTGTACTGGAAGGCGGGAATTGAAGAGCGAATGAAAATTTTCTGTTCATTCTAAGCGGAAGCGTGGGTAATATCCAGCAGGCATTTGTAGCTTTGGCGTAATTAATGGCAGTGGATCATAAACAGAAGCGGATGTGAGGCCCACAGTACGCACTGGTTCCTTCCCTTGCCAGGCCTCTGTATATTACAATACATTAATATATTTCGTATTATTATTCAGCAAGTCAAGATATCTAATTAGATTCCATATACAGTATAATAGAAAAATAAATATTGCATTATTAATAATTAATTTATTAAAGACCGTTGAATATTTTTTATGAGACAGGTCTTTGGGGCATCAGATACTACTTGAAGCCTTAGTTTAAAGCAAACAACTTGCACCTCTATCCTGATATAACAATAAAATTATGCAAACAACAGCAAACTACAGGAAGTTCTACTGATCACGTATAAAAAGTGCGTTCGATTCTTGAGAGAGGCTATAGAACCATGTGTCGGGGGCGTCACTAGGGGAGTGCCTGATCACTCTAGCCCTGGTGACAAGTGCGGATTGTTGTAGTTAATAACATGGACCATGTTCCCAATGGACCATGTTAATATCTAACTCCATTTATTGATAGGGATGTGTCCCAACAAGACACTGTGTTCAGGATGAGGTTCAGAGGTTCATAAAGAATAAGACCAGTTTTCAGAGTTCGGGCCGGAGATCGGCAGCGTAATAGTACAAGTCGTCAGAGGGTCTGCTAGAGGCTGTGAGGTGACTGCCCAGAGGTGTGGCAGAGAGAGAGTAGACTAGTAGAAGATTCCAGGGCCCCGGGGCCCTGGAGTATCGCGACTGTCTAGATGCAGAGACTGGAGAAGAGTAGAGTAGTAGAAGACTGAGTGGGCTTACTCCCAGTGCCCCGGGGCCCTGGCGTATCGCGACAAGTGATAGTGGCTGTCTAGATGAAGAGCCTGGGAAAGAGTGTCTTTACAGGGCGAAATTCCTTGATCTAAATACTATCTCCCCTTACCTCCCGGAAGGCGGAGTGGCTGCAGGGGGTATGTTTTATGATGCCCATGTGGCTAATCCCCCTTAAGTTTATGACTGTTGACCTAAAAGGGTGTGTTTTATGATGTCACACCTACCGAGATACGTGATTGCTCGTCCCCTAAGGACTGTTTATTGGCATCGCTTGTAGATTTTATGACCCCGAAAAGTGACTGAAGGTCTGTACGGGTCTATTTATGGCAGTCAGGTGGCTTATTCTCTCAGGTTTGTTGGTGTACCTTCGACCCTCTGTTACTTGTTTACATCTGCCGATCCCTCTATGTTTTATTACTAGAAAAGACTTTTACCATGTTTTACATCTAATTACAATACATTATATGCACCATGGTATAGAGTAATTTACATATATGGGTAGCGCTTCGCTACACCATGTTTTGTCGTTAGATATTATCATTTGTCTGATAATAACATTTTGATGAATTAAGAGCCTAGGTGCGTTGTTTGATTGGCTGAATCAACTAAAGTTTAATTATTCTTTCTTTACAAAAGGCTGTATGAAGAGATCTTCTAATAAGGGAGGTCAATCGAGATTGAAGAATCGCGAATCAAAATTATTTATAAAGAATGCAAATTAAATAATTATATATTAATTATTTCTTGTGAACGTACAGATGCAGCCAATTATTGTTGATGTGCTCTAAAACAAACAATAAAAACTTATAACTTTATGACAATGGATCTCCTTGATTTGGGATTCAGACTCACTTATTATAAAAGGAGTGTTTAACTCATTCAAAGGCAAAACACTCACTTAAAACTATTAAATGGCATATAGAAAAGACTACTTCATGTAAACAATGATATTGTTATACACCAAGTTATAAATCTCTAAGACTTTTCACATATGCTGGGGTGAAGGTACAAGGCATCAAGTAGTAATACAGAAAAATTTGTATTCTGAAGCGCAAGAAAAAAATAATTAACCGTGCCAAATTATCGTGATATTTTGTAACGTTTATAAGTACGTATAAACTTACGGTTAGTAAGCTGAACGTCCTCAGTCAAATCGTGCTATTTCTCAATTGAGATGTAAGGGAGAAATGTTTTGTGACATGTTTATTTCGACAGAGATCCCGTCTTATAAGTGAGAGACGAAGAAAATTCGTACCGTTGAGAGAGAGAGAGCAAGAACTATTCAATATGTTCAACATTTGCACAAATAATGGACGGATCGATGGAACTGCGATAGGGCGAAAGGGCTTGCCAGTAAACAGACGTCAAGAGCAGAGAAAAGAAATAAACAAGTTTGTGTAATACGAGAAAAACAAGCCACTCCCTTGATAACTTGCCTTAAAATTCGTCAACCCGATTTTTTAATCGGAACATGAGAATACTTTTAATTTCGTAATCATATTCGTATAATGTAAGAGTGAATTTTGATTAACTAATAATCAATAATTATTTTATGTTTCGAAATAGGTTGGTGGTATTTCTCCTAATGTCAGTCCTTCTTCAAGTGAAATTTCATGTTTCTTGTCAAACGTAGAACTATGCAGCCAAGACAGATGAGTAATATAGTTTCTATTTTGAACTGAACGGTTTTGAAAATTTATTACGATTAAAATATTTTTTTGTAAGATTAATTGTAGGGTATATAACAAAAAACTAATAGTAATAAAAAAAAATATAAACAGCTCACAAATTTTATTTATTTCATCGACATAAAGTTATTATTCAATGTGTAGCACATTTGAATAATAAAATTATGAGCCATAATAGGCTTCAAGTATATTAAGTAACCCGGAGAAATCTCGATTTTAAATATCAATGAGTTGACATCAATGTTGACAAAATATGAACGTAAGTTGTAGATGTTGTTGGAAACTTGATTTTTAGCTGTTCACGTTTTTTCAGTGATATGAAAGTAAACGACACGACAGTAAGCCACCATTATTTACGGAGCTTCAAGTAAGAGAAAAAGTAACTTTATAACTTCATGGCTTTTATTGACAAACCAAGGTTTAAGTTGAATCGTATACAGTATTATCAATTGAAAATATATTTTCGAAACTATATATCGCAATTTCAATCGAATATACAAATTAATGTCTGGATATGATGAAAAAAAAAAAAATATTTTAGGAGAAAAATTTGAGTAACTAATTCAAAAAATCAAATCACCACAAAAAGACCAATCATAATTTTCAGTGAATAGCATAATAAAAGTCTACTACTTTAAGAAAGTCACTGATTTGCTTTTAAGATGAAAAAAATCAATATTTAAACAGAAAATCAATTTTTTTTTTTAATACACATACACATATAAATATACAATTATAGATCCTCAAGCGAATATATTTACAAATTATTTTTGTATTTCCTGTAGCCTTGCTACATTTTATATAGGTTTTAATATTTTTATTTTTTTTCCATAGCTCTCAAACTTATAAAAATTAGGATGTGGGGAAATTATTTTGGATTGATGGGTGCCTTTCACTAAGGGGAGTCCTATTTGAAGGATGTATGAGAAGGATATGGGGTGTGGGTTGCCTGAAGGAGGCGGGTGGATTCGGGGAGGTAGTGAAAGTCTACCTATTGTTATTATAGAGTCAACCCTAATGTTATTTTATAAAAATTATATAATGAATAAACAAGTATAATGATATACATTATACGTGACTTGACTGAACTGACTAATAAAGGTGATGGGGTTCACTTTTTTTATCACACTTAAAACTAACTTACATACTAATTCAATTTTTCCCCGACAGTGTTGCCATCAAAGCCGTGGGGTGGTGGGGTCATAGTGTTAAACACAGGGTTGGTTAGGTACTACCACGAGTGAATCGAACAAATATTCTATGAGTTAAACTGTATGATTTGTTTTTTTTTAACGCCCTTACTAACTGATCATTTGTAATAAATACAAATGAATTGTTTATTGGTCTGATAATCTACTTTTAATATAAAATATTCAGACACCTCGTTTGAGGAATCTTGAGGGTAAATCCTAGATTTATAACAGTAAGGCTGTTTTAGGAGTGACATTCCTTAAATCTTAAATACAATGGGTTAAAAGTTTCATTGATTTTTCTGATGAAATATCCACACTTCTAAAACGACGATATATAAATTTGCCACCCCTATTTTCAAGATGGCTTTGTTCTGTCACTATTTATTTTGGAAAAGAACACTTGTCAATTGTTTGATTTTAATTAGTTAACGATAAAAAATAATTTCTTTTCCCTTCATTGAAAGATTCTACCAATATATCCCGTAGTGAAAAATTGAGTGATTTCCCGACCAATCAAACCCCGTACTCCCCCCCCCCCATCGATGTTACACCGTAAAATATTTATCCTTTCATTAGTACAGGTTCTGCATTTTTTCTTTGTTTACCTCTCCGTTACAAATCCGGTATTCTGAATCATTTAAATTTATCTTCTATCCCAAATTTTCGATGACCGATAATATTTTTTGATTAATTTATTAATTTTGAGTTAAATGTTATCTAACGCCTTGGCCATTACTAATTGACCTCCTCGTCTACGTCCCATCATGTGACTTTTTATTTTAGCAGCTGAGGATGACACCTTCCAACCGTAAGATACGGTCTCCCTTATAAAAGAATATTTCTGATAGAAGTTTTATTTAAACATTTCCTCACCTGGGAGAAAATCAATAAAGGACGATTGCAAAAACGGCTTAAAGGATGCACATCCATTAGCTGGGGTTTTCTTCTAATGCATACTTAATATGTGCTCGAGGGTGTCTACTCGTGTAAGCTGCGGCTTACTAGGTACACTTTTAGAACAATTTTCTTTCGTTTAACAATGGAAAGATTCACCAGGGCGCTTCTATCGAGACAAAAAAAATATATTGTATAGAATAGAAAAAAAAAAACTTTATCGCGGAACCATGTCCCCTTAGAATAACAATAAGGTGCATAAAATGATTTCAATTCTGGCTAACAGAAAATAAACAGCACAAAGCGCTGTCAGAAAAAAAATATTCCATAAATTGCTTCCAGTAAAAAAATAAATGAATCCTTACTTAATAAAGAGCAATACAAATTACAATATGAAAGTGAAAAGAGAACCGTAACATTTACAAATACAAGATACACGAATATTCTTTATATTATGTTTTATGACTTTTATTTTTCTTTGTAATATTTATATTTAATTGATAGATTTTGCCGCTGTATGGTCACTTTTTATTTTACATATAGAAACAACTTGATTACCATAAAATTACAATCTGCCTCATTGACCAATAAGTAATTGTGATAAATGCTTCCATTCATACCATATTTACAATTTTCATTCACTCGCTCGTTTATACAGTATTTACAAACAGCCCCGAGACCTCCCAAATCGACATGATTGATACCTACCTCGCATGCGAAAGAGGAAATGGAGTATTGGGAATTCCCCCACTCTCCGCCGTCAGCCGCCCCACCGGTTACGATCCAGTGGAGGCTGACCAAGAGCGTGAGAGCCACAGACGCTCAGGACATGATTGGAGAAACTGGCCATTGCCAGGACACCCACTATCGCGTATTATAGCAGGTCGCGAGGCCACTGCCGTTCTAGTCTCCGAGGAGGATTATAGGGATGAATTGCGCAGTGAACTGACTGTGCTAAGAGATTAAGGTGGTTGGATAGGTTACTATGGAGTTTCATGAACTTGGAAGAGATGAGTTCAAGAATGTAAGGTATATTAAGATGTTATGAAGGGTTTTGTTGCTGACGTAATATGGGGCATTTACTATTGTTCTCAGCAATTTTGATTGAAAGGATTGGATACGTAAGTATAACTTTGTAAATTAGTAATTTGTTTTCTATTGAGAGATGGGATGTCCTCTGAAGTAATGTGTACAGTTGTCTAAAGCGTCTGTTTTTAGCCTTGTATGTGGGTTCCAGGTCAACCGTTTGTCGAGGTGGAAGCCTAAGTACCGTAAAAGTTGTAATATGAACTAAATCGCATTTTTGGAAATATGTATATATGTGGAATGTCAAAGACCTAGGTGGAGATATGTCTGATTTTGCTTTGTTCCTAAAGTAGGCCTGTCCTCTATGGGAGTCCTAACGCCTACTCATTCAATTAATAATTCTAGGTTTGCTTCTTCCCGACTCACAGTCAATCATCACCTAACGGGCATAGATTTAAAAATAGATTATATCATTCTGTATGGCCCTCATCTTTACTTTACTGACATAAACTACCAATTCATGTGGAAAATACCATGTGGTTGAGTTGAGAGTGAGTGAGAACTTGAAAGAAAAAAGAGGATCGTTAGAGATCACTGCGAAGAAAAATTCTGTTAAGAAGCGAGCTACAATTTAAAGAAAAAAAAAAACTGTTTCTCAGTTGAGAAGATATCCGAGTCCAGCTTCCTTTATCGGTAAAAAGGGACGCATCAAAAGATATTCTGATGCCGGTGGAGCTCACAAAGGCCATTAGATCAATTAACCGATTACTTTATATTGCAGAGCGACCGTTGAACAAACTAAGGCTCTGAAAGAGATCATTGAGAGTAAAGTTCTTTCTTTTAATTAACAGACCTTCATTTAAAGTACAAATAGTTTTTATTCTAAAGGGTGGCTAGTTTAGAAACGCTGGAGAGGATTCTCTGCCACTCTGCTAATGGATTCTTATCTTAGAAAATCTAAAAAAAATCAGCCTCATTTTTGTAAAACATTGCCAAGACCTAAGGAGGAGGCTGTATTTTCATTCACGAACGGGATACCAAAATTCTATCGCAGAAAGTTCGGAGAAGAAGATTAAATCCAAGAAAAAATTCGGACCAGCATAGCTATATCTCCTTAAAGTTATCAATTCCCAGCAGATTAGGTTTTAATCGTTTGAATTTGTGCTTTCCTCTCTAGGTAACGGACGCAATAACAAGCGGACATATCAAGTTCAAAGAGTTCAAACAGCATTATTTATGCAAAAATTTCAGTGATTTGGAATTCGAACGATTAAAATCTAATCAGCTGGGGTTTGATAAATTTAAGGAAATATATTAATGAAGGTTTAATTTTTTTTTTGATTTTTTTAATCTAACTAAACAGACGCTTTGGAGAACTGTATAGACTACTTCATAGGAGATCCCATCTCTCAATAGAAAACAAACTACTTCTTTACAAAGTTATACTGAAGCCAATCTGGACATACGGAATAGAGCTATGGGGGATAGCGAAAAAGCCGAACATCAACCGCATCCAATCCTTTCAATCAAAAGTCCTGAGAACAATAGTAAATGCCCCTTATTTCGTCAGCAACAAAACCCTTCATAACGATCTTAATATACCCTATATTCTTGAACTCATCCCTTCCAAGTTCCCGAAATTCCATAGTAACCTATCCAACCACCCTAATTTCCTAGCACAGTCATTGAACTGCACCACTCATCCCTATAATCCTCCTTGGAGACTAAAACGGCAGTGACCTCGTGACCTGCTATAATTAATTATGGAAGTCCTGGCAATGGCCAGTTTCTCTAATCATGTCCTGAGCATCTGTGGGTATCGTGCTCTAGGTCAGCCTCTGCTGGCTCTTATCCAGTGACGCGGCTGACGTAGGAGCGTGGGGGACTTCCCAAGACTCCGCTTCCTCCTTCGCACGCGAGGGAGGTGACAACCATGTGGATTTGGGGGGCCTCTGGGCTGTTAGTAAATATTGTATGAATGAGCGAGTGAATGATGAATTGTAAATATCGTATAAATGAGAACATTTATCTCAATTACTACTTATTGCCTAATAAGGCAGATTGTAATTTTATCTTAGTAAAAATTGTTGTTACAAAAAAAAAAAAAGGATTTGATCTTCCTCTCTGAAGTTTCTATGAATGAATTATATTATACCGTTCCTGAATGAAATTACAGCCTCTCCCTTCGGTCTTGGCAATGTTTTACATAATTCAGACTGAATTTTTTAGATTTTACAGGATTTTTAACCGTGGAGAAAAAAATTTTCAATATACTAGATGGTTTGGAATACAAAATGATTGACAATATATTTATTTAAGAAATCTGTTGATAGCGTTCCTTCATTTTCTACATCTCAAATGTTATTTGTACATATTTGAGTTTATGGTGGACGTTAACAAATTTTCTTGCGCAAAGCAAGAAAATCTTAGGAGGAAAGGTGGTGGAGGCTCTGGTCCATGAATCCACCATGTGTTGGGGTAAATAAGAGCTTGGATCACTTCTCCAACTGCTGCTATACCAGCAGGGCACAAAAGTCATTTCGGGAATTATTCCTGTAGACAATGGAGTAAATACTAACCGGAACTGCGAACCGTTCACTGATGTTTACAGCTTCCTGTTTTCTCCTCCGTTCACGGCCTATGTCCTAACTTTACTCGACAGAGACGTATCGCTTCTTATGTGGGTCGACTCTTCGCGATAACACGAATGAGGTGCTAAGTAAGTCGAAAATATACATCACACGAATGAAAACAGTTGATAGTCTACAGCAAAGCGTATACAACGCATTATCCCTGAGTGATGAAGTGTTATGCAATTATAATCACCAATTACTCCATCTGGCAAAATATTATGCTTGCCTGACTCCTAACTATGTGGATGCTTCCAAAACCGGGTTTCCTTATTAAGAATTAAGGGATGCGCATGTTCATGAATCACTCAGGCCCATAAAGAGAAATGAATAGGTGCTGGAATCAAGAAGTAGTGAATCCAGGCTAAAACTATACATTAAGGTTGGTAACAACCTAGTTCAAACCACACTAGATTCTGACGTTGTGTGTTTACTTCTTCGTCAGGTCATTCACCATGGTATTATTTTATACTAAGCAAACTACACTAATACGAGACAGGCTGTAGTTTTGACAGTTATTGAAGAAGCCATGACATACGGACTAGAGCTTAGGTTGTGGGACAACCTAACCGACCAACATTCGATTAAAGCCAGTCCCTTAATTTAATAATTATTTATATATTGAAACTTCATTACTGTGCTAAAACTACAATTTGCCTTATTAGGCAATAAGTAATTGTGATAAATGTACTCATTTTTACCATATTTACAATTTTCATTCACTCGAACATTCATACAGTATTTACAAACAGCCCAGAGGCCTCCCAAGTCCACATGGTTGTCACCTCCCTCGCATGCGAAAGAGTCCCCCACGCTCCTCCGTCAGCCACATCCCCGGATATGAGCCAGTTAAGACTGACCAAGAGCGCGAGAGCCACATACGCTCAGGACATGATAGGAGAAACTGGCTATTGCCAGGACTCCCACTGTTACGCATTTATATCAGGTCACGAGGCCACTGCCGTTTCAGTCTCCGAGGAGGATTATAGGGATGAGTGGTGAAGTGTAATGACTCTGCTACGAAGTTAAGGTGTTGGGCTGATTACTATGGAGTTTCATGAACTTTAATAATTATTTAAACAGAAATCACCAATACCCTTTTCTACGTTTACAATTACTCTCTCAACACTCAATATTTTTCAATAAAAAATAGTCCCTTCGCTGAGCCTACATCACTTCCCCATATGTTACTTAAAAATATTTTGGTTCCGAGATCTGCTGTCCCCTTCCAGATGGTTTCTACCGGGTTTACTAATTACATCACAGTCATTATGTGGTGATTACCTCTATGTCACAACGTTGAATCAGCTTTTAGAAAATATCGACATGTTACGGTAAGCACTTCGATCGCACTGCTGTAATCATTAATTTTGTAATTCCGTAATTAAACTAAATATGCTTAAATTAACTGGAGATATGCTTAAACTAAAAGCGTAGGGTCTCTCCAGATTAGAAATATACTATGTTAAATTGTTAACTGATTAAACCAAGGATTTTGAACTGTATGAGAAAAATTCGTCATGGTAAATTTATTTACAGAAAAGAATCCAGGCTTTTTATTATTACTTTTACTATTGTATCAAATTTTTGAACCAATTAAACCCTGTTTACGTCAGAAAGTTTGAAGTTTTTGTAACATATTAAATTTTATTGGCTTTTATTATTTTTAAATGTATAAGGAATGAAAAAAATCTTGAGGGGGATATTTTAAATCCCACTCCCCGGAAAATCGGTCAAATGATTTGAAGTTCTACAGTGGATAAATTGGATATTCAATTAAACATGTATTCCAATTAGAGGTCTTGGCGATGGAAAGTATTAAATGATGAATGTGTTTCAATTAAAGTTTAAAAGGGCGCCCGCGTAAGGGGTGCCATTAGGAAATCTGCACAGAGCATATCCAGAAATAAAAAAAAATTACTTTCAAACTGTGTCAAGTCTACATCTGCTGCGAGCAAGCTTTCAACGTGCATATTGAAAATTAATTAAAAAGCATTTAGTAGATCGAAGTGTATTTACTTTACAAGCAGTCTTAAGTTTACAAGCAGAGAATTTTACTTTAAAATAAAAGTGTGGACAATCGCTGAGTAGCATTTTCATAAATATATTTGTATAGAATTGTGCTAACGTACAAGTGCTTTGGTTTAGAATAATTTATGGTATAAATTGTACTCATGAGAAAATATTTACAAATGTCGATGTTAAATGGTCTACTTCACCAACACTGCTCACTGCTAGGAAAGAAGCACACAGACAAAAGAGTACATTTACCTAATTTCATAAGACTCTTGTACAGTCGCATTAGCAACAAACAATTTGTTACTAGGAATGTTGCCAGCATTCACATTCAAACAGACCTAATGAAGTTTACACGAGTAAACACACGAGTTTAATCTTATGGGCTATAACAACACAACACTACAAGACGCACATTAGATAAAGCGATATAACCGACTGTCGTAAACAAGGAACTAAATATATTGTAAATATTCCATATGGGATTCGGATCACAAATAATAAAAGGAGTAAATTAAAAAAGGCTACTACTTTTATAAGATGTAAATAGAGATAAAAAATGGACCAACAGCTAAGAAGTTCACGAAAAAGGGTTCTGCGTGTCGGATCCAACAAATGGAATCAGAAAAAAAACTTAAAAATTGTAAAAAAGAGGGTATACTGGCGCAATGGGCATCATTGTATCTCCAAAATTGATCGAAAGCAAACAACACGGTCCTTTCAGGTAACAGGAAACAGGTAAAATTGATTTAGAAACAAAATAAAATGTTTGTATAGCCCAATGAATTAGCGATTTAAGGAAGGAAATCAACTTGGTTCCCAAGCTGCCTTTAATAAAGTAAAAACAACAGGCATTTACAGCTATATACTCACATCTTGTTAATTTAGTAATTAACCCCGAAAATTCTTTATTGTCAACAGTGGGAGTACTGGCAATGGCCAGTTTCTCCAATCATGTCCTGAGCGTCTGCGGCTCTCGCGCTCTTCATCAGCCTCCGCTGGCTCGTATCAAGTGAAGCGGCTGATGGAGGAGCGCGGGGGACTTCCCAAGACTCCGCTACCTTTTTCGCATTCGAGGGAGGTGACATCCATGTGGATTTGAGAGGCCTTTAGGCTGTTTGTAAATATTGTATGAATGAGCGAGTGAATGAAAATTGTAAATATGGTATGAATGAGAACATTTATCTCAATCACTTATTGCCCAACAAGGCAGATTGGAATTTTATCATAATAAAGTTTTTTTTATCAATCAATATCTTTATTCCGAAGAGAATTGTCCAATTGTTCAATTTGTTAAAATATTTGTTCTTACTCTAATACACATGGAACTATTTGCTATAGGTACTATTCACAGTCTAACATTGTCGACATATCTTATCAACAATAATCATTCTAATTTTTATTTCATTCTTAAACATTTTGGACTTAATTTCTTGTCATTTTCTTCATCTCTGACTTTGAGTAAATCAACTAAGTTAATTTAGTTCTTTGTTCATTTCCTGGGTTGTTGCATTTATTTGTATTGACTTTAATTTAAAATTTAACTGTCTTAACTGCTCGTTAGGAATTATCATAATGCCTTGTATATTCGATATTATCTGAAGAAAAAGACAAACAACTGACAATGCATGCAAAGACTGGTTGGCCAAGTCGAACTTTGAACGTTCAGGGTCCAGTCATTTCTCCCTGCTCACTTTTGGAACGCTATTAGTTTTATCTCAGTTTGTTTGTTAGATTAGTTCGATATCCTTCCAATGACTTAGCTTCTGTTTATTAACTGTTCTAAAGAGCCGTATTTAAATTATTATCGTTAATACATTTCAATAAATCACCTTTGTTTGTTGTTCATAACCAATTAAGTAGTATTAATAATCTTTTACACTTTTTTACTTCTAAAAAACATGTTACTTAATATAAAGTTATTTTTATAGTGGATAAATAGTTCAGGGAAATATGCTGATAAAAATACGTCCAGAAATCTGCTGTAACTAAATTAATAATTGTTTTAAAACATATTCCCTCATTTATATTTAAATTCAAATTTAAATACAAATGTTTTAAAAAAATTGTTGTTGTAAATGAGTAGTTAAATTAAAAAAAAAAATGTAAATATGTAAAATTTTGGCTTTATCGTCTTATGTCAAAAACTTGCTTGCAATAAGTGATATTTATATGCAATGTCTGTTTAACTTTCTCGATTAAATGTGTTGAGTTTAGGTAACAAGCAATGCACTATGTTCAGGAGATGAGGTATAGGGTAGGTATTGTAGGTAGTTTGTGTGGTCTTGGAATGACCACGAATTAACACTCGGTATCTGAGGGTAGGTGAAATCCGTCCGGATCCAAAAGGTGAGTGTGGACCGGAGAGAGGCAGATTATATTGCCGTGGGAAACACTACTAGGTAAATTTTGTAGTACCACGACAGACCTGCCTGCGACGGAGAAGTCTCTTCCAAGGAGCTGCTAGTTTTAGCGAGGCGAAGGGAAAGAATCCCACTAGGAGAGTGTGAGGTCTGACAAGGCCGGACTAAAACATAGCGAGGTTAGGAGAGAGAGATGAAGAGGCTTTCATAAATGAGAAGGCCAAATCTTGAAACATTAGTGCAGCTGAAAGTACCAGTCAGAGAGCCGTAGTTAAAATGATTTACAGGCCAACCCCCGGGTCTATTTATACCTCGCCGTCCCTCGTTAGTGCCCAATCATGTGAGGTTTTACTGTGCCCAATGACAACCCAGTATGTGGTGTTCTCGCAGAGACTCAGGCCTTGTCCGGATCGCTTACTACCTGCCCTGGGTAAGGGTTTCCAGCATCTAACTAGTTTATTTGCAGCTGCGTTTTTTATTGTTTACAACATTTACAATAACTTATGGCTTGGTAATGTTATTTACATTTGTTTAAATTAATTTACAACACATCATAACCAATTTACAATATATGTATAGAATAGAGTATAGGGTGATTTATCTTACGTAGTTAGCGGTCGCTACACCATGTAATAAAGAAAATGGTAAAATGTAGGAACATAAATTGTGGGTGAGTGGCTAGGTCATGCCTAGGGGCTTGGTCAGCATCGAGCGTAAAAAAAAAGTAGCAGGGCAAGCAATCAACCGTTGCCTTAGCCTAGGTAAGGGTTGCAATTATTATTAGTTGTTACTTCGTTCATTTTCTTTATTTAATAAAATCTTATTGCCATTGGTCTTCCCATCTTGTATGTTTTATTTCTTTAGCACACTTATTCACATTAATGCCTTATCATCGTAGTAGCTTGGCCTAATAAAAGGTGAGATTAAAGTTTTTGATTATTGATTGAGGACATCTAAAAAATACTTGAAAACCGTATCTGACAGGATATACCTCTATTGAACGAAATTGTTATCGTTACCTATATTTATTAAGGGTTGAATACATTATAATGTTAGCGGCAAAGTCAGTCGCTACCATAATGTCCTAACGTTGTCATAAAGGTATAGCCTAGGCCCCGAATTCGCATATCGTTATGAATAAATCGGTAACTAATAAAATGCTATGATAAGTTAACATAATACATATTATTCAATGGTTATATATATATAATTTAGCTTATTAATAATGTGTATATATCAATATATAAGCATTGGTAACTATATTTATCTGGTCTGAGGTGAAGTGAGTGACGATTTGGAAGGCCGTGGCTAGAGCCACGTGATGGCCAAGTGAAGTTTCAAGGAACAACTTTCCTAGGCAGCTTGTATACGTACTTGGCTTCCCGAAAAAGAGCTAGGATCAATTCCCTACTTACTTTCTCTCGCCACTTATCACCCACCGACTAAGGATGCCAATAATGAACTTAATAACAGCCCCACGTCCTCAAATAGCCATTAATTTAACTTAGTTTATAGTTTGTAACCGATAGTTTCTTTAATAAATGGATTTTATCAAGCGTTAGCCAAAAATATGTTTTTATTCGAAGTATAATGAACAGTACGGTACTTAAGCTTCCATTTCGACTGACCCGGAACCCACATACGAGGGTAAAAAGACAAGAACTGAACAGACGCTTTGAATAACTGTACAGACTACTTCAAAGGACATCCCATCTCTCCATAGAAAACAAATTACTAACCTACAAAGTTATGGGGGAGCTATGGGGGACAGCAAAAAAGTCAAACATCGAGCTTATCCAAACCTTTCAATCAAAAGTGCTAAAAACAATACTAATTGGCCCTTATTACATCAGCAACAAAACCCTCCATAACGACTTTAATATGCTTTACATTCTTGAACTCATCCCTTCCAAGTTTAAGAAATTTCATAGCAACCTATCCAACCACCCTAATCCCATAGCACAGTCAATGCACTGCACCACTCATCCCTATAATCCTCCTTGAAGACTAAAACGGCAGTGGCCTCGTGACCTGCTATAAATGCGTAACAGTGTGCTATAAGAGCGTATGTGGCTCTCGTGTTCTTCGTCAGCCTTCACTGGCTCATATCCGGTGACGCGGCTGACGAAGGAGCGTGGGGGGACTTCCAAGGCTCCGCTACCTCTTTCACATGGGGGGGGGGAGGTGACAACCATGTGAATTTGGGAGACCTCTGGGCTGTTTGTAAATATTGTATGAATGAGCGAGCGAATGATGAATTGTAAATATGGTATGAATGAGAACATTTATCACAGTGATTTATTGCCTACTAAGGTAGATTGAAATTTTAGCGCGATAAAGAAGTATAATGATGGAATTAAAGTAATCTTGGGCTTGTAGATGAAATAAAATCGGGTCTAGATTGAATTGGCGAATGACTATAAAGTAGATTGTTTTGAGTCAGAAAAAGACAAAGTAAAAAGCCGCTTTGGTGGGGCCTTATCGGGCTGGGAGGGCGATGGGACATGCCAAGCGCTGCTTGGAAAATATTGACCGCTGCCAAAAACTCACCCCAATATTTCATTTTCCGGTAAACGATCTCTCCAGGTTATTCTAGTGCTCTAGAAAATTCACATCCTTTCTTTTTATACTCTCACAGGAAACCGAGAAAGTTTATAACCGGGCAGTTTATGTATTCTTCCATCGACATATGTGAATTATTGGGAAGTTTATGATCAAACATACAATTCGATACACATCGAAAGCTATTTGGCTATTCAACAAAATCGAGAATTACAATTATTTCATGGGAAATAGATAGAGAGATACAGTATCCGGTGTGATTGTGTTGGCTGTAACATAATCGTATTTATACATACATTTTCAAATAGTAGGTGTTGTGTCTTCTTCACTTCTTCACCACGAATAAATAGAAGTTCCCCTCTTCTTGGCCTAGAAAATATCCACCTATTTTTCCATGTTTTAATAATAAAAATCTTCAAAAGGCGACAGTTAAGAGAGGGGGGGGGACTAGTGTACAAAACAGCTGAAGCCACTAGGGGGTCGCGGCTGGGCTACGCCCGTCTCTGACCTGTCTATATAAGGGCAAGATTTGAGGATTTTTTCCAGACTCTCGGAACCCGGCACCTTACGAACACTGCTCTCTCTCTCTCTCTATCAGCACTGGCGCTTGCTGCTCTACTCGGACCATGGCTTTCTTATTCAACTATCTCTGCATCTCTCTTCCCTAAGCTCGCTATGTTTTAGTCCGGCGTTGTCAGACCCCACGCCTTCCTAGTGGGATTCTGTGCTTTCGTCTCGCTAAAACTAACACCTCCTTGGAAGAGATCTCTTCCTCGCGGAAAACGGTTGCCGGGGCCCTACAAATATTACCTAGTAGCATCTCCCCCGGCAATCAGTCTGCCTCTCTCCGGTTAACACGCCTTTAGGATCTGGACGGTTTTCGCCTACCCATAGATACCTAGTGTGAATTCGTGGTCATTTCAAGACCACAGAAACTACCTATAATACCTATCCTGTTCCTCTTCTCCTGAACATTGTGAACTGTCGGGGAACAGCCTCTAAGATCTTATGGAGTCAGATCAATACGAATAAAGCTGGCCACCGACTAGGCCGCCAGCAAAGGTCAAAGACCACAGGTTCACCCATTTTATCTCTTTCTTGACGCTCGCCGGACAGCAGCCGGATTGTAGTGACCATAGCCTGGTGGGCGTCCTCCCCGCTTGGGGCCACCTGACAGCAGGAAACTAAAAATAAAAACCTACTCAAGAAAATAAACGAACAACAAAAACCTTATTTACAAATTAACTTTTATTAATTCAATTAAAAAGTCAAGAGTTTTATTTATATATCAGAAGATTTGTTTTAGGGTACCCAGAGTATAATTAAACGATTCCGTATTTTGATTGTGGAACCCCTGCTCTAAATATAACAGTAACCTTTGATTTAACATATGTTTTTATGAATGTATATTTTGAGATTATTTTTGCTCTAGTTACCATTTTCCTGTATTGGAGGAGTGCTTGAGTTTTGTTAAAATATTTCAGTTTGAGGTAGGAAAAATTCTTGAATTGGGGATAGTTGTAAGTTATTGAGTGTTAATTATTATATGCCGAGTGTTATCTAATATATATATAACCTTGTCATTAACAAATGATTTGTTTGTCAGTAACATCCTAAGGACTGTTTATAATAACTTATAATAATCAGCCCTATTATAATTATCTTATGTTATCCTATTAGTAACGTATCTTCTCTTCCCAGAACTCTGATCTAAATAATTGGCTCCCACGACCTTTTTTGTCTGCGCCCTTTCCTACTACCCCTACTACCGCTTTCTGAACACAGATAAATAGCCCTTAGCCATAAGAAAGAGTGTTGCTTCCTTATGGCTCTTATTCGCTATTGAACTCTTATATAGAAACCGTATATAATTGTACCTTTGTATACCAAATAAAGTTTCTTTTTTGAGTTATTGAGCAACAGAAATATAATTGATGACACACAATCCTCTAGTAGCAGAGAAACGGCCAAGGAGGTGGCATCTCTCTTAAGCCCCTAATGACTATGCACTCTTGGAGTAGGCTATAGAAAACCCTTACTATAAATATGAAAATAAACTTTGTGCTGACAAAACTTGTTTTTAAAGTTCAACTCAGACCGGCGAAGAGTCCAAAGAAAATACAAATTGCTAGGTTTTGGATATTTTTAAATTCGCTGTAGTTAGTTAGTGTATCTTCCTTGGGATATTCTAATTTCAATATATAACAGTAAATAAAACTTAAAGACTATTGGAGGGGAGGTTATAGAATTGAATAAGGGATTAGAATAAACAAAAGAGTATTGGAGGATTTAATTTGTTATTTTAAAATATAAAATGTTCCAAAACAGCAAAAAACCAAATTTGACATAAATCAAATGCTTCATCAGCAGACCTATAAGAAGGATAACCTCATTTATCCACAACTGGTAGCCCTAAGGCTATTGTTGCATCCAATTCCCAAGTTGTTATTTCCTTTCATTGAAGTTGTGGAAGGATTTTTCCAGAAGAGCGTCTAGCCCTAGGGCACTTAATCAAAAGCCCTCGAGCGGGGAATACATTTAATTAAAATAACAAAGAAACGCCACAGTTTAGTTTAGTCACTGAAAAACTTTATACTTAAAACTAAAAGTGCCTTTTGTCAAACTGAATTTCTCCAATCAATGACAATGGGGGAAAATAATTCTTCCGGGCGCTTTGAGAGTCTGTTGGGATTTAATTATTTTTCTTTTAATAAGTTCCTTCTGAGAGAATAATCTATATTTCTTAACTGGCAGCAGCTTTGTGCATGTGTTTAAAAACTACACGGGGTCATTGCAATATTTATGCTGTTCGTTCATCGTTTTTGTTCATTTCCCAATCTGGCTTTTATTTTATTATAGTGGTGTAGTGCATTGTACGAACACAGCTCCTGACAGCATTTGCTCCACTTAAAAGTTATACCTTAGAACACTTACAATTTAACGAAAAACTAAGTTGCCTGTAAATTTCATTGAAAATATAAATTAAAGAAAAAAAACCTTTTTATTATTTTTACCAGCTTTGAAGTTTCTAAAGAGCTGGTTTAATTAAAATGTGTCTAAATTTCATACAGAGTGATATAAAACAATTATAAACTAAATTGTACTTTTGTATCTAATGCAAATATCTTTGAAATTATTTTTGCACTGCACCTCTCTAATATGTTTTTGAAAGAATAGCAGAAAATAAATAATCTTTAGTGCCTTTTGAACAGGTATTTGAGGCATTTTAAAAGTTAACGAAATCAGGAAAACAAAGTTTGATACTTCACGTAGAAAAAATAATAAGCATATTTCAATATATGAAATGGTTAGTAATGTTTTAATTTTTACATAGAGTGATTTAGTATTGCAATCATAAATATTTTGGTTATAAGAATAACAAACTCACTAACACCAAACACTATGACCGCGGTGAGAAATAATCTTGTTTTTTTATTATAATTAATAGTTGGTCCCTGAAACACCATCCCAGTGATTAATGGACGATCGTTTCTGACAGTATAAGCATAATTTCGTTTAATCCTTACGCTAATGAATTAAGATTTAATGTTAATGTTAATGTTAAGGCGCACTTGTGAAGTCTACGCGGGAATCAGTGTGCTATAGACGCTCGCCTTAATGGTCTCTAAATTTAAATGTAATATTCTGACACTATAAGTTCCAAATTTATTATTTTGCATTTGTCTTTCACGAAGTCCTATTAAGAAAATAGTTAAGGAAAAGGGCGGAGAGGTGGAACTCTCAAGGTACTCTAGCAGTGTTTTACCTTTTGAGTGCACCAAATCATTAAATATTTATTATGGGTATAAAGTTTATTTTTTTAATAGCTGTAACACTTACCCCATTGGTTAGAGAGGGTATATCACTCCTATAATGCACTGCTTGGTTAAATAGCAATCATTCATACATACTATATGACCTATTATTATCATTGTTTAGATACTATAATTATCTCTAATGAATTGGACAAGAAATTTGAGTTATTTCGTCTGCGGAACATCCTTACAGGATAAATGCGTAGTGCACAAAGGATCTTGAGCCACATATTAACTTTCAAAGGAGATTGGGATAACGGAATAATTTAAAGCAATAATGCTGCCTGCAGAGGCTAAGTGCCCCTTTGTTCGGGCAGCATATGTGGCAGTGTTTTGTGAATGGGAGAAGTTACCACGCAGCATGTAGCATGGCTGCCGGCGGAAGTTACCCTAGCTTTACATCCCCCGCCCAAATGTAAAAGGCCATTTGCATCTGTTATTCAATCGGCTGAGTGTATTGTTGAATCTGCAGGGTGTGGGGGACCGCCTACAAGCACCGTTGTTGCCAGCAGGAACTTTTCGATCAATCTCACGTATCAGTATCATTCGTGTTAGACATTTCACAATTTTTTACTTTGAGAATAACAGATCGATTCAAGTTTGACTGTAGAGAGCACTAGACAATTATTTGCTACTAATGCGAAAAAGTGTAAAACAAAATTAACAATTCACAAACAAGCGAATGAAAAAAATATGAAAATTGGGACTGGAACCCATGTCTTCCCCAATATCTAGCTGGGAGCTCTACCAACTGAGCTAGTCTGCAACAAGTGAAGGACCTTTCCAACATGAATTTTCATTTCAATGTGATGTAACGCAAAGTTAAGAGCTTCTTGTTAAGTAGTGAAAAGTTTCAACGACTTTTTGTATCAATAGCCTACAAAACTCCCAGCAACTTGTATATATTATTTATTAAGATGTCTAAATTCTTAGTGGAACACCTGGCTCAATATAAATTGAAATTGCTGTTGACTCTTGATAGCTCGAACCCCAATAACTCGAATTCTTCGATGCACGGTTTTTTTCCTAATCCTTTGAGAAAACCTCGTTTGGTCAAAAATAAATAAGAGGATAACTGAAAACAATTTCATGAGAGATTTTTACCTCTGTAAGTGAAATAAACGAGCTATTTACCTCTACAACTCGAAGAAAGCAAAATTTATGCGTGTTCGGAAAGCAGTGTCGATGAATTGTGACAGTTGTTCTACTGCGCATCATTCTCGTCCCACTGCGCTGTCTTAAAATGTGCTTTGTGCCGCTTGAGTATTTCCTCTCGTTTTACGAGCTTTATGAGCAGCCACATGCAAGTGTACAACACACGTTTACAATAACTTAACAGAAATGGAAATCTCTGAGTATACGAGAGAAACTTTAAATTATCGAAGTTGTAAGTAAAGGAAACCGCAAGAACAAATAAACATTAGTGATAGTTTTGGTATCCCTTTGCAGTACCTTGTCTACAATTTTGAAGAATGTAGTGTAACTTCAATGACAGGAAAATGAAGGTAGACTATTCAAGCAAAAATTGCAAAATACAAAAAAAAAAGAAGGGAGAATTCATTAGTTGTTACTTTGATTTGAATGTCCTCGCACTTTGAGTGTATGTTTGCTAGTGAGGGGGGGGGGGGTGAGTTATTAAATTTCTCCCAGCGGTTGTGATCGATACGTGACAATATCTGCCAAGCTCAGCTAGCTTTAATAGGTCACTTAAAGGGGCAGGAAGTGGACGTCTCAACTGTCAAATCTTTTATCCACGGCATCAAGCAAACTTTATGCTTTTAATAACGAGTGGGTGCTTTGGTTCAACTACTCCGTCTAGTGGCGAAAATAAGAAAGCTAAAGGTTGTGGCATCGTTTGTTAGCCTTCAATAACAGAAATATTTCACTACGCTATAAAAAATATACCAGATCCCTACAATGGAATCGAGGGAAGACACTGAACTCAACGCTGCCAGGCCAATCAACTAATCAACTGGAGTAAACCATATGATGGCATTTGGACATTTGTTTTATTCAACGTAATATGTTAAATCTTACCATAGCACAGAAAACGAATGATCATTCAGTTATACTAAACAGCAGTAAATAAGAAATGTTTAAAAGAAAACATTACATACTCCAGTGAATTACAGAATAGCTATTTTCCTTTTTTAAACTCATATAAACAGTACAAAAATCCAACACATCCTCCAACACTTTGAATCCCAAAATTCATGAGGTACATGTGCTTTCACCACAAAGAAAATCTCTTTTCATGAACCGCAGATAGATACCTAATTCCCACTGGTACATTATAGGCGTGCTCTCTCAGTAATTGAAGCTGTATCACAGGAGATTAAAGCGATTCGTTTTATGGTGTCTATGAATGAACAGCCAATTGTTAGTTTGGTCTGGTACTTGTGTTTGAACTTGTGTGTTTGAACTTGTGTGTTTGAACTTGTGTGTTTGAACTAGAGACATTTGACAGGAGTTTCCATTATATGACCCAAATACGTGGGAAAGACTACCAACTCCAAAAATCATTAATTAATTGAATACTTAAATAATTTTTGTAAAAGAAAAGGTAAATTATGTACATTATTTTAAATTTCAGAAGTAAAATTTAAATGGTAAATGGTCACTGAATGTGTAAATATATGTATAAATAAACTATATCCTATCATATTGGATTGAGAACCAAATAACAAATATTTTAATGTTCTGAGTAATATTATAGTAACTAGTAGTTACTAATATTATAGTAATTTGTTTTAACCTTTGTAGTCTATAATAAAAAGCCCTTAAGGTCACGTTTATTTACTGATTTAGAAATGTAACGGTTTTGCATAAGGCAAAATTTCAGACAAGATCAAAGAACGAAACCACGTGAATCACCCCTATGGTCTAATAATTTGTTGTAAAAGTGTCCATTTTATTTTTCAAAAAAATAAAGTTATATTACAATCATTTAAAGTTTAGTTTGGTTAATTGTAATAAATGTCTTCACTATCTAGTTTCTTAATTATCTCTAGACGCTATCCACATCGCCTTATCCCCTAAAGCTGCGCCCCCCTCCCAACGATATAAATCAATTTACATAAAGATAAAGAAGGCAGGGGAAGATGGGGATCTTAGTTGGCACTGACTCACCCCATTATTGGCCATTGCCTCGGAATTAGGAAGAAGCTTACACAAAACCTTCTAATTTACATTTAATCCTATAGCGCCGTTGATTCTCATCAATAAATAAATTCTCATTATATTACATAAAGGCCGTCTATAATTTATGTGTGCCATTGGAGCCCCATTATTACGGTATCCGTTGAATACAGCTGGTGGTAATTACCTAGAATTAGTTAATTACCCTATACCCATATTACCTATACTCGTTGTGTTTCTTGTAGAATATTTCCCCTTAAGTGATCTAATTACTAAAAATAGTTTTGGTTTTTTTTTTTTAATTTATAATTGATGAATATTGCAATCTGCTGGAATAGAACAACAGAAATCACGTCGAGTCTTCTATTCACATGGAAAGATTAACCAACTACCTCATATACAGAATACAATTAAATGTACAATCAATTCCATTCCCGTTTGAGAATAGAGGACATAACTTAACGTATGAAAAACTTTCTTCCCTCTGTTCACATCCACCCCCCCTCCCAAAAAAAACATTTAATTTTGATTAAAACAGGTTTATGACAAGATAAATGTCAGAATTTCACGAATGGTACAGATCGTACTCTCTCTCGAAAAGAAATCAAAGAGGCTTCTTTCCGATAAATAATATGACAATAAAAATGACAAGAAACAAGGAAAATGGCCATGTGAAAGGTGTACGCAGAAGGAACTAACAAAAATTGATAACGATAAGTGATAGGGACTCAAAATACGATCAACCACAACCAAGCCCATTATCCGAACTAAGGTCGGTTTAGCATCAGGCGAACGAAAGTGAACCAAGGGACCACAGGCGCCCTTCCGGCAAGACTGTACTGTTTGAGTTAGCGAAGGGAGAGGCCAGCCTGACTTGACTCTATGTACCATGTTCTATAGCCAACCGGATACCTTCTAAAGAACAAACAAGGTTCATTGACCCTACCAGCCTAAAGCAAGCAGACCTAAATAAACTGTGCATAACATTGATTGATCAGGGGCTCATTTCGTAATCCCTCACCTGTAGCCCATACCTGTCTCTGTCAATCTTCCTTAGTCACCTGTCGACAATTATATTTATGTTACCCAATAAATATTAAAAAGAAACTTTAAACTATTATTTGGTTTGTGGTAACCAAAAATGTATATAGCTACAGACTAAGAGCTCAAAGGCGACTGAGGGCCCTAAGGAACCAACCAACGGTCTTATGTCTAAGGGATATTTATCTGTGTAGAAAAAGCTGTAGTAGGGGTAGGAAAGAAGGGGCGCAGATGGAAAAGGTCGTGAGAGACAATTATTTAGAATAGATGTCTGAGAAGGGAAGATAAGTTACTAATAGGATAAGATAAGATAAATATAATAGGGCTGATAATTATAAGTTATGAGCCACAGTCCTTAGGGTGTTACTGATAAACATACCATTTGTTAAGATAAGATTATATATGTAAGACAATTATTGAAGGTGGGGTGAATAAACTGAAATTAGTTTCTCTGTAAACAAAGTTAGCAATTTTATTCACTATATATTATATTATAACATTTATTAATATTGATTTACACAATGTTGCCTGTAAAAAAAGAAACGACAATTACAGTTTATAACTATCACTTCTCTATTCACACTGTATTTACATGTTCTGTTACCTAACTATTCATTATTTCTTAGATTCATTATTTTCATACGCTGCACTTGCCACCACTTGCCACTACCACTTTTCAAATCTGAGCTATTGTTACCTGCAAAGTTTGTCGATACGCTACAGATATTTTGCTTAAAAACCAATTGATTTTGATCGATCAGGCATTGAAAATTTGCACACTAGATGTCAAAAGGTTGCTGATAACGAGGGTGATCAAAAACAAAAACTTGTTAAAAATTATCTGTTTGAATTTAATGTAAAAAAAAACATTACTTTCCGGTCCCCCTAATAATATTCTAAGTCAACTTTAAATTCATTATTTTCATACGCTGCACTTTCCCCTACCTCTTTTCAAATCTGAGCTATTGTTACCTGCAATATTTGTCGATACGTTGTACACAAATTAACTTGATAAAAAGGTGACATCTCTTTTTCAAACACCCAAGCCGATTTCCCAACAAACGCTTCGTCTCAAACTAAATTATTACAAAAGACATCACACTTTTGCAAGATATATTTGTATTGTGACCTAAACTGCCCGTCTCAAAATAATAAAATTGTTCACACACGCATTACTTATGGAGTGCTCCGGCATGAACACTACTGACCAACTACTGACCAACTCCTGGGCAAGGACTGAAAGCAGCTGAACCATTTCCACCTCAATTTGGTTCAAAGCTTTATCCACTCCCCTGCATATAATATATTATGGCATTCATGATATTTGAGAATAAATATGAACCGTCACTGATGGTAGGCAACCACTTTCCCTAATACTATTACTTACTAATACTACTATTGAACACTAACCGAGTGGGGATGGACTGAAGACAGTAGTCTTAGCACAGCTGTCAATAAGAGCGTGTCTTGCAGGCTCCCGATTTGGCGGTTGCCAAATTGTGGAAGTATTTAGGAATGCATAATGGAAAACAAGCGGTTTGTTGGATTATTGGAAAGTTATTAATTGGATCTGGAAAGGGAAAAGAGGGAAGGTGCTACAATCTTCAAGGTAGTCTACTAGGTGAGACATCTGTGGGCATCAGGTGGGTGTAGCTCGAAGTCTTGGAACACTGGATTGGCGTGGGGACGCCAAGGAACAGAGGGCAGCATGCACGAAAAAAACAAAAAAAAACATGTGGTTTTTTATTGAATACCATGGTGTGTTGAGGGGGATAGGTGGACAAAGTTGTAGGTGGGTGTCATCAACATTTGTTGACTATTGTGGATCCATTCATAATAATTCAATTTTGTAATTATTTGTTCTAGCATGATTTAAAACGATTTGAAACATTTTATATTGTCAATATTTTATTTTTTAATTATAATTATTAATCGTAACCATTTTTATTTCAAAATATTTCCCAATTCCTAGTTTCTCAATTTTACTAATAACCATAACATTAGCCTTGAGATCGGGCGTTTCAAATGGGATAAATTTTTATGTCAAATACATAAAACAACTTGAATCAAAGATCTCATGATGGACCTGCCAAATTAATTAAATTAAATTAATTAAGTAAAGTAAAAACGATGGTAAAATTAAGGTAGGTTTCAATATATATATATATAAGTTAATGTTTATTGAATTACAAGCTAAGAAAGGTTGGTAATAAGAACACGTAGAACGTTATAACAAGACTGCTTTATTTAGACCAAGATACCTCTATCTATAGGTATTACCTGTAAACATATACAGATAACATATGTTTGGGGATTAAGGCTGGGCACTAGCGGCGCCTGGACTTAACTCCCCCCCACCAGTTTACGAACACCCATTCGCAAACTTTGAAGTCCAACACTCGGACGTCTTAGTCCATTCAAATAATGCTCCGCTAATGTTACAAAGAAGCAAAGGCCAGCCCCGCCCGTACACAGCCTGTAATCCCTCACATTAAGCTCTAATCCTATAAAACGTAAAAACCAACTGTCACTTGTAAACAAAAAACATAAAAGAAAACTTTGACTTTTTAAAAAAAAACAATACTTCTGTGGGAAAAATCACATAACTATATTTATTTACAATGTTCCTTGCGTGTATGCTGCGAGGACACTCCAGCTCATTCCTGATCTACAACCTCCCCCCCTGGTGGAAGCTTTAACTGTTCTATGTGGACATTTCGCCGCTTCTTAGGGGGTCGTATACTCTCAATTGTCACGACGTTGTGTTCCCTAATCACGACCACTTTAAATGGGCCCTCATATCGCACCAGCTCTTTGCTCCTATTTGACCCTAGTTTTTTATAGACGATAGTCCCGATTTTAAGTTCCCCATTCGATCACGGACTTTGAGGTTTTCCCGTTCCACTCGTCTCGCTTTGTCCCTCGTTATCCTTTCTCTGACTTTGTCGCATATTTTCCTCAAACCGACAGTATTACTCGCCATTTTCTCCGCCATTCCCTTGTCTGCTACCGTCTCTGCCCCATTTCTCCATCTTTCGCGCAGCCCAAAGAGGATCTCGAACGGGGAGAACCCCGTCGCGGTGTGGATCGAATGATTGTAAGCGGCCACCGCCTTCGGCATTGCCTCATTCGCCGGCAGACCCTTTTCCGCGTGATATACCCGCAGGTGGTCACTCAGGGTGCTGTGCAATCTTTCTAGCCCTCCTCTACTCTTAGGGTGCCCTGGGGTATTAAGATGCCAAGAGACATCGAGAGTCTTCATTTCTTTTCGGATGTTGGCATTGTCAAATTCTCTGCCCCCATCCGACGAGATCCGGTCTGGTACTCCGTAAAACTGGAACCAGGTATTTAATGCCAGCATTACCGCGTCTGATGACCGATCTTGCACCGGGTGCGCCATGGCCACTTTGCTAAAGCTGTCGATTGTGGTAACCCACTTATACCCCCTCCAAGTGAAGGTATCCACTTGTAAGTCACTCAACGGTGTCTCGGCGGTGGGCGATTCTTCTTGTCGCCCCCGTGGCGGATGTCTGTCATACTTCGTAGTGAGACAAACTGCACATGCCCCTATCATTTCTTGTATGCTCTTTTTCATTCCCCACCAAAAGTACCTCCGCCGCAATGCTTGCAACGTTTCCTGAACTCCACGGTGGTTCGTTTTTCCTTGGTGATAGGCCAGCGTCACTTCCAGCTGCTGTTCTCTGTCTTTGAGTGTCTCCACCATCGACGTGCACCGAATAAATATCCTATCCACTCCAAGTTGTTCCGTTCGCCAGAGTCTACGAATTTTCTCCCAAATAGCGGCATTCCCTACAAATACATGATGGGTCTTTCCGGGTTCCGAGGCATCTTTCAATGCACGGCAAATTTCGTCGTTCCTAACCCCTGGTGGCGACCAAATCGTCGCGATTTTACTTCTCCCATAACTGTCATATGCGATCTGCAGCCGCCCTGAGGTCTTGGATTTCCAAATGATCTGCCGTCTTTTGTCGTTCACGATCCCTTCTGTTACTTCCACTTCAACAGGTCTTTCGGCGGCGGAACCTTCCTCTTCAAGGGTTTCCTCACCTTCGCTATCTCCTCGCGTACCAAGGCTTCCATCCTCCCCGGGTGTCCATTCCCGGAGAAACAGTTGGATTTCCCCGGATGGTTCCCCTTCCTACAATGCATTCACAGTAATGGCTCTGGACAGCCAGTCTGCCACTACGTTCTCTTTCCCGGGTTTATATATGATCTCCATATTGTACTGGGACAAAAACTCTTTCCACCTCGTGACCCGCGCCGAGGACTCCTTTAACTTTCCTACCCATTGTAGGGGTCTGTGGTCGGTGTGAACACGGAATTTTCTGCCGAAGACATATGGGCGGAAATGGTCTATAGCCCAGACGATACCTAGGAGCTCTCTCTCTAGAGCACTATACCGCGCTTCCGTTTCTGTGAGCCGTCGACTAGCGTACGCCAACGGGCGCTCCCCACCGTCTCTCTCCTGCGACAACACTGCCCCCAGTGCGTATTCGCTGGCATCAGTGGTGATTGTGAAGGGATGTTGGAAATCGGGAAATGCTAATATTGGTTCCTCTTGTAAGCTAGACATACATTTCCGAATGTTCTGCTCCATGATTGGGGTAATTACCACCCTCGCTCCCTTTCGCAGTAAATTATTAATAGGCACCAGGTATGCCGCCATGTCCGGCACAAATCTTCTGTAATAATTAAGCGTCCCCAGAAGTCGACGGATCCCCTTTACATCTGTGGGCACCACCATCCTTCTAATCGCCTCGACCTTCGTAGAGTCTGACTTAACCCCCTCCTGTGAGATGGTGTGGCCCAAAAAATTGATTTTTTTCTTCCCCAACAGAGACTTCTCCATGGACAATATTTATCCGAATTCGCGGACTCTTTGAAATACACTTCTTAGGTGCTCAACGTGCTCTGCCTCCGTTCTGCTGAAAACTAACAGATCGTCCATGTAGACCTGGCATACTGCTTCGTCTATTCCCCTCAAAAATTCATCCATTAGGCGTTGAAAGGTAATCGGGGCGTTTTTCAGTCCAAATGGCATCCTGGTAAATTGATAATGCCCCCTCTCAAATGTAAAGGCCGTTTTGTCTTGGTCGTTCGCACTCATCTTGATCTGGTGATAGCCTGCCTTTAGATCTAGGGTACTAAATATTGTCGCCCCGTTCAATCTGTCTAATATGTCCTCAAATCGGGGAATAGGATACTTCTCGTCCGTCGTGTTCTCGTTTAACTTCCGATAATCGATAACTACCCTGTATTTCTCCGTCTCGTCCCCAGGTCTATTTTTCTTCCTCACTGCCCATAGAGGACTGTTATATGGTGAAGTGCTATCAATTATAATCCCTTGCCGTTTGAGACTCTCTAGCTCCTCTCTAATATGCCTACGTAGTGCCTGCGGATATCGTCTCTCTTTCACGTATGTGACGCGTTCTTTCTTTAACTGGATCTCGTGGACCGTCTTCCCAGTCGCTCCTAGCGTGTCTCCCTCTACGTAAAAAATATCCTCAAACTCCCTCTGTAGGCCTTCCCTCCAGCCCTCTATTTTATTAACCACCCCTATCCGCGCTCTTCCGTCCCATATAGTCCCTTGACATTTATATTTCACTTTCCCCAACTTAATGTTCCATTTTTCCCCGATATTCTCCACACGCGCACCTACCTTCCCCAACATGTCGCACCCAACTATCACCTGGTACTCCCGCAGCATGTTTCCTACGATATGTATCTTTAGATCTCCCCCTTTCTTCGCCCACCTATTTAGCCCTATGACTAACTCTCCCACTACCTCGCAAGGGCCTCCCAGGGTGATTAAACTACAATTACATACCTGAATCTGGAGTGCCCTCTCTCCGCCATACAGCCTCTTCAGCGCTCCGCGGGACATGATGGTGTTGGTGCTTCCCGTGTCCACCAGACACATCTCTCCTCCTTTGACCCTAATTATTGGCAACGCACACATCCTCTCCCGAATTGCATTACATCTCAGGATGCGGTCGCCTCTCTGCCAACACGCTCCTCAGGCTTCATCACGTTGCTCCCATCTACGTGACTCGACCTTCTGCCCTGTCTGTCTCCTGTTTCTGCTGCGCCTCGCTTCTTCTCCTTCAGTTCCCGAAGTCCCTGATGACTCATCTTCTGATGATCCACTCTCCCCATGTGTCATGCTCCGTCTCTCTCTTACTTCTTGGGTGTTTACCTCCATTGGTTCTGGTCGTTGGTATTCTCTCCTCCGGAAGATATACGGGCAATGCCTCGCGATGTGTCCTTCCTTGCCACACTCAAAACATTTTGTTCGAGGACACTGTGCCACTAAATGTCCTGCCTTCCTACATCCGTGGCATTTTCTTTCTTACCTGGGCGGGGCATACCTCGGTCTCGTTCCTCTAAATCTTCTTTATCCTGTCGTTCCCTTGTCTCTGCCAATAACGGACGTTTCTGGTCTCCTCCAGATTGGTTTCAGGGTCCGGGTTCTTTTGTATGCAACTCGGCTCCACTCATTGTCGACGTCTTGCACCCTCACTTCTTCCTCCTTGGCACTAGTGTCGATCATTGATTGTGCACACTCCGAGAACGAGCGCTCATCAGAGAATCCTTCCTTTCTTCCTGTCTCCTTGGCCAGTTGCACTTTTAGAATTGTGGATAAGAATCCCATTCTACCCTCCACCTCTTCTACGCTAATCGACTCTCTCATCTTCTCCGTTATCTTATTGAAACGGACTACTAACCCCGCAGCATATTGCCCGTTACTTTGTCTTGGGGACTTTGTCTCCCTAAACATTTGGAATATGTCCTCCTCGGGAGTCCATCGTCCTCCTCCGTACGCCTTCTTCAATCTCATCTTAATTAATTCCCACGGGGTTTCTTCATCTGCCTGAATTTGATTCAGTATACTTCTCTTGACCCGACATATCAGGGCCGCCTTCAACGATTCCGCGTCTCTGGGATCTATTAAATTTTCTTCTGCTTTAGCTCCAATTAAAGCTGTGAGACGGTCTCCTCCTTTTAGGAAATGGTTCAGCTCACCCAGTTCCCCAGTGAATCTCTCCAGCTCCGCAACAGCCTTCCTCAGATCCTGGGTATTCATCGCTTTTACCCTCATCAGCGCGAGCGCCGTGGCATGAACTTCTGGCATAGTTCCCACTCTTCTAATATCTGCTCCCTCTACGAGATTCAAGACGGGCTGTCTCAAAACTCCTCCTTCAGTCATCTTCTCTCTTTCGCGTATAGAAGAAAAAAAAAACGGGGGACGTAAACATCCCATGATCACATTAGTTTACAATACAGAGCTACCTCTGAATTTAACTTATATATATATTGAAACCTACCTCATTTTCTACCATTCTATTTTTCTATTTTAATAGATCAATTGACCTTAACTAATTTGGTAGGTCCGTCATGATATCTTTAATTCAACTTGTTTTTATGTCTTCGACATAGGAAATTATCCCGATTGAATCGCCCGATCTCAAGGCTAATGTTATAGTTATTAATAAATTGAGAAACTGGGAATTGTGAAATATATACAAGTAAAATGGTTATAACAAATAATTATAATTATAAATAGTGCTGACATTATTTATATAAAAAAATATTCAATTCCTTTTGAACAAGGATAGTTACTACTAATTAGTTATATAAAAAAAATGATAATTGAGCTCAATCTCTTTTTAATGGATCCATAATAAAAAAACAATATCTATATCACCCAATCGATGATATCCGTGTAACCTTCTTCTTCTTCTCCTCTGCTTGTGTTGATGACCGTCAACGGAACGGGAGCTTGCTCTGCTTTGCTCTCTGGCTCTTGGCTAAGACTAACTTTATCTCATCCCCACTCCTAAGAGCATAGGGGCTGATGCTGGACAAAGTGGGAGGGTGGCTGGTCATGATATTCTCAAATATCATGAATGTTACAATATATATATACATATATCTGAAAAAAAAGGTATCGCACCTGTTTCAGCCGAGAAACGCGATCGTGTACCAGATTTACGCAGGCTGGCCAACGGATATAAATGAAAAATAAAGCAGCCCGAAAGGGTTGAATTACGCAGATAACAGGTGGAAAATGAATGAGGGCACATAACGCACCCAGTTACGCCATATCCACGTGGCTACTTGCGTAATGTATAAATTTGAATCCGATTACGAGCTCGGATCGATTCAACATAACTTTATCAAGGGAGGCATTGGGCTTCATTTACTCATCACGCACCTTTGTCATTCAAAATTTGTAAATTTCGAAGAATGGATTAAAAAAAAATACATTTTTGTATTTTATCCGATAGGCCAGATATTCGCCTGCACGCCGATGAGCCGTAGGGTGACACGAACGGTGAGCCATTTGATAAAAACTAAACAGTTTTTACTCTTTTTTTTCTTCTCATAGCCCCTTTAAATTTCTAGATAATTATGTATAATAGGTGAATCTATTTACAAATTATTTTGTATTTCCTGTAGCGTCGTAAGGCAATAATCGCTGCATTATATACAGGTTTTGTTATTTTATAGAAATTTTATAATGAATAAACAAGTATAATGATATACATTATACGTGACTGGACTAAACTGACTAATAAAGGTAATAGGGCTCACCTTTTCGATCAAACTAAAAACTAACTTACATACTAATTCTTAACCTAATTTTTCCACGACAGTCTGTTGCCATCGATGCAGGAGGAGTGGTGGGGTCATAGTGCCAGGTGCTGGAACGAGTCAAAAAACTTAATGTGTCTCCGGCGGATGAACTCATCCACTGACGGCACACCAAGCAACGAGTGCAGGTCAGCGTTCTTCAACCTCTCGAAAGAGGTATGTCGGACCACTTTTCACATGATTCTATTCTGGAAGTGCTGGAGACATTTGACTGTATTGTCAGTCAAGTGGGTAAATAGCGGGGCGCCATACAGCAGAGCTGGCCGGAGGACACATTTAGATATCATCAATTTGAGACGAAGCGACAAGTTAGGTGAAGTTAGCAAGTGCGATAGCCGATAAGACCCTAGTCGTACTTTTTCTATTCTATTACTAAAATGAGTGGAGAAATGGAGATGCCTATCCATTTTTATACCCAAATAGTGCATTGAGAAAGTTGGTGAGTTCTCTTGCCCTCCCTCCTATGCTATACGATTTTGACAAGGATTTTTTCCCCTTTTGGAGGGAGAAGATTACGCAGTCGGTCTTCCCGGCGTTTACGCTGATGTTTAACATGCCCAGTCTGTCACTGATAACGTTCAAAAACTACTTAAGTTTTTACTCAAATCTAGGGAATGTATTGAACTCGACACTGCCAGGGGAGTCAATAAACTAACACGGGATGGTAGTAGTAGATTTTAAATAATAAGGTCTACTTGTGTATCATTGAACAGAACTGATGGATGATATATGCAGGAATAAGAACCAAGTTCAGTTCCATAACAATCCATAAATTTTAAATTATTTTTATTTCATATAAAAACTGATTATTGCTAATAAAAATGTAATCAATATATAGTGTATGTTATCGAGGATAACATATAATATCATATGTTATAAGGATATTAAATTAGATTTAATAAATCAATTCGAACATCAAGCGTATCCAATCCTTTCAATCAAAAGTCCTGAGAGCAATATTAAATGCCCCTTATACTATTAAATATACTTTCTAAGTTTATGAAATTCCATAACAACCTAACCAACCACACTAATCTCCTAGCAGTCGTTGCACTGCACCACTCATCCCTATAATCCTCCTTGAAGACTGGAAAGGCAGTTATAAATGCGTAACAGTGGGAGTCCTGGGATTGGCCAGTTTCTCCGATCATCCAAAAAGATTTGACAGTCGAGACGTCCACTTCCTACCCCTTTTAGTGACCTTTTAAAGCTAGCTGAGCTTGGCAGATATTGTCACGTATTGATCAAGTTTTGGCTCTGAACCGCTGTGAAATTTAATAACTCACCCCCCTCTCCCTCACTAGCAAACATACACTCAAAGTGCGAGGTTTTTCAAAGTACCAACTTGTTTTTTTTGGTATTTTGCAATTTTTGCACAAACGTGGACCTTCATTTTTCTATGATTGAAGTTCCACCACATTCTTCAAAATGGTAGACAAGGTACTGCAAAGGGATACCAAAACTATCACTTATGTTTATTTTTTCTTGTGGTTTCCTTTACTTACAACTTGGATAATTTAAAGTTTAAATTGTGTATTTCTAGTGAGTGGAGTATGATAGTTTACCAGGCAAGATCAAAAGCTCCTTTTGTTAGCTTCCTGACGATACAAGAACTTCATTTTTTTGAAGTTCAATGCCAAATGCTAATGCAATAAATTACTTGAATTGAATGCAGATGCGGGATAACCGTTTGTGGACAGTTCTGTTCCTCCGGTGGGTGGCAATCTAATCCCTGAAGCTATTTGGTTCTGTATTGATAGTGATAACAAATACTCCATCGTATTCTTGATAACATCGTCAACAGTAAATATTGTTGTAATGTTACGAGATGTTTGTGCTTCCCATGTGAGGCATCAGTAACTCCAGTAGCGAATTACCATTGCAGCAATAAAAACTTCTATAAAAAAAAATGCTTACGTTCAATTTATTCATTCCGAAAATGTTCGAATTCGATACGTCAGTTTAAGGGTTGATTTTTACTCAGATCCTCTATGATATATAATCAGAAAACGATTTCCACGAATAAGATTGTATTCAACTTATTCAAAATCCAATCAAAGTTCTTAAATGACCCTTCCCCCACCTAAAGCCTCTAAGGCCACTATAACTTTTCAAATTTAATACTAAGATCTGGGACTAACTCGTAAATAGTTTGTGGCACCTCATAAATTTAGATGGGACGAATTAAGGCTGTAACGGTAGGGTTCGCTCAAGCGGGTGGTAATTCCGGACAGCTAGATAAAAAAATCATCAAACCCAAACCAGGACAGATATTTTTCTTTCCAGGTTGAACATATTTTTGTATCTGTAAGCAGTGATGTGTTCTCTTTAGTTCTAAATACCAGAAGCTGGTCTGTGACGTAGGCTAAAGTCACTATAAATCCTTGTTTAACTAAAAAACATGAAATTTGACAACCGTGTTTCATAATACTTGTTATTTAAACATTAAAGACACTTGGTGAAATACATGTAAGCCTAGTTTTTTACGCGTGGCCTTCTGATAGTTTATTTTTTTTTCCCTGCTTTATTTTAGTGTTGTTTTTTAATTTGAGCAAAAATTCTGCACTTTTCTGGCCAATTTTTTTATTTGTAGCTGTGCTCTTGCCATTTCGTGGATTTAATAGGTGATTGGAAACATTTGTGCAACTTATCTTCACCTGCCTGCTCCGAAACTGTTAAATGCACGACTAGAAAATCCTGTGAAGTTTGTATAAAAACCTGATTATTGCTTATAAAAATGTAATCAATATATAATGGATGTTATTAAGGATAACATATAATAGCATGTGTTGTAAGGATATTCAATTTTATTTAATAAATCAATTCGAACATCAAGCGTATCAATCAAAAGTCTTAAGAACAATAGTAAATGCCCCTTATTACGTCAGCAACAAAACCCTTACATTTATTATTAAATATACTTTCTAAGTTCATGAAATTCCAAAATAACCTAACCAACCACCCTAATCCCCTAGCAGTCATTGCACTGCACCACTCATCCCTATAATCCTCCTTGGAGACTGAAACGGCAGTGTCCTCGTGACCTGCTATAAATGCGTAACAGCGGGAGTCCTGGCAATGGCCAGTTTCTCCAATCATGTCCTGAGCCTATGTGGCTCTTGCGCTCGTCGTCAGACTCCGGCTCGTATCCGGTGAACAGAGGAGCGTGGGGGACTTCCTAAGACTCCGTTTCCTCTTTCGCATGCAAGGGAGGTGACAACCATGTGGATTTTGTGAATATCGTATGAATGAACTTGGTTCCGTAACATCCAGCGTATCCAATCCTTTAAATCAAAAAAGAGGGAGGTGACAACTATGTGGATTTAGAAGGTCTCTGTGCTGTTTGTAAATACTTTAACAATGAGCGAGTGCATGAAAATTGTAAATATCGCATGAATGAACTTGGTTTCTTAACAATCCATAAATATTAATATTTCCATTTTGTGGATTTAATAGGTGATTGGAGACATTGGCGCGAATTATCTTCACCTGCTTGCTCCGCAACTGTTAAATGCACGACTAGAAAATCCAGATGTCCTGAGGGACCAATATAGTCTTCAGCTTGTCCTTAAATGAAAGAACCTACTTTCCTAGGGTAACCCAATCCCTTTGGCCCTTCCGTCTTTCCAGGAGAAAAATCAACTTAAAATCGAACAAATAAATAAAATTTATACAACTAAGGGAAGAAGAATAAAAACACTAATTACTTTCTGTTGTAAATTGAATATAAAAAGTGGATTAAAAGCTCAAAGCTCTTAATGTAAATATCTGTGGCGAATTTTGCAATCACCGTGAGGTACTAATTAATTTTACAGTGGGAAGTATTAAAAGAAATAAGGAGTAACAAAGAAGAAAAATGATTAAAAAGAAAGAAATGAAATAATATTTTTATACCAAATTAAATAATGTCAAATAATATAACAACTGGTTGTTCGGACTGTGGAGGTAGGCATGAAGCTTGTGAACGAGATGACGTCCAATGTAGGCTAGTCAAAGAAAGATTGATTTGTCTTAACTGGAGCTATACCAAGGGAGGATCCGCGATGTGATTGGTCAAGAGTTGGTAATTACCCGCT
Source organism: Acanthosoma haemorrhoidale (assembly GCA_930367205.1). NCBI lineage: Eukaryota > Metazoa > Arthropoda > Insecta > Hemiptera > Acanthosomatidae > Acanthosoma > Acanthosoma haemorrhoidale. The sequence goes on along the minus strand of OV884014.1, from coordinate 106,270,827 downwards.
ACACCAACATTACAAGGAAACGGACTGCACATCATTTATGGATTATTGCATCGAACCTAAAACATTAAAACTATTCATTGTTTTTAAATATTTGGAAAATATTTTTTTTGCTAGGAAGATCGCCTACAGTTAGTAACATATCCTTTAGAAGTTTAATTACCACACTGTTCATCAATCTCATTTCGCAAGATAAAACCTTAAGACGTAACCTAACGGCTTTTAAGACATCTGATGATGCCTGTTTGATTTAGGAAAATAGCTCAGAAATATATTTCTTTGCATGCAGATAGATTTGTATGATTAGTAATTTTTACTTCATGAATTCACCCAACTAGCTAGTGGAGTATGTGATCCATCTACTACTACTGCCATCCCAATTCATTGAAGTAAAATAAGATCTTTGTTCTATTGGGTGATCACATGTTCTCAAAGTCTTAGTTTTAGTATTTAGATATAAAAGTGGATAGGCATCTTCATTTCTCTACTCATTTTAGTAATAAAATAGAAAAAGTACGACACAAGTCTTACTAGCTTTCGCACTCGCTAACTTCACCCAACCTGTCACTGCGTCTCAAACTGATGATCTATAAATGCATCCTCCGGCCAGCTCTGCTGTACGGTTCTGCGCTATTTACCCACTGACTGACAATACAGATCATGCGAAAAGTGATCCGACATACCTCTCTCAATAGGTTAAAGAACGCTGACCCGTTGCTTAGTGTGCCGTCAGTGGGTGAGTTCATCCGCCGGAGACACATCAAGTTTTTTGACTCGTTTCAGCGCCGGGCAAACCCAATTTTTAACACTATGACCCCACCACCCCTCCCACATCGATGTCAACAGACTGTCGGGAAATAAAGGAAATACGAAAATTCGCCTGAGGATCTATAATTATCTATGTAAATTACAAGGGACTACGAAAAAAAAAAGAAAGTGTTCCTTAACTTCTATTATGACTTATTTGTTAGAAATATGAAGTCTAAAGGTCATAATGATGATGAGAGTTGCTTTTCCTAGCTGTCTATGTACCGGAGAGTAATTCATTCTAGCCATCTATCCAATGGCAGTTCGATAAAAGAGGCTCATTGTTTGATGACAGATTGACTTTAAGAGTGAAAGAGAAAGGATGTGTTGATATTTATAAATTGTATATAGGTATAGTACACGTATATAGGCTATCATAAGTAGCTCCACTGTAATTTACTTGTTGGTCATTTAATATTTTGGCGTTGGAATCAAAGTATTGTTACTGCTTATTGGTTCAGTCAGTTTATGTGATAAGGTTTCTGTGTTGGGCTAATAAACGTTAATAGTTTAATAGAACAAATGAAAAGTGCTAGTCTGATGGTATTATTAGTATATTTTTATTTGTATTATTACAACATTATTTTCAATAAAAAGTCCGTATTTGTGATTATAGTTATTTGAACTGCTTACATTTTTTCTATTTATTTTCTTAATGATTTTATATTTAGTGCATTAGGATACAACTATATTGAATATTTTTCTCCCTATAATGTTGTACGAAGACCATCCCATGGTTTGCGATTAAGCGTAATGGTTTTGTTACCTGTTATATGGCCACCTCTGTTAATTAGTGTACTGTCGTGGCAGTGTTAGGTTCAGTTCTTTCCCTTCATTTCATTCAAGTGGGATACGGTGCCCTTTACCCTTTAAATGTAACGAGTAGTAGGTTTACCCATGGTGATCCTTTTTTAAAGAAGGATGTAACAGTTGAGACAATCAGGAGTAGACTCGTAGCTGATGCAGAGACAGGAAGTGGGTAAAGACCCAAGATGATAGAGAGCACGGAGGAAGCAATGACAGCTAGAGATGTAATTAGCGGCACATCCCCTGCACAATGGAAGCCGCTGCTTCGTATGTGCTGCTTCCTCTGTTCTATGGGAAATTGTCACCATTCATTCTGGCTAATAGCGCACATTGACGCCCGTGTTCGATCCCCCCTCTTGGATAGTGATGTCAACGCCTGCGTACCAATCATACAAAAACGATCTTTGTAAATTACTAAGAAACCTTTTTTTTTTTTTAAAAAAAAGATGAAGGGGCTACCTTAAAAATATCAACCAATACTGCAGTGGCCGCTAACTACTTACGATAAATCACCCTATACTATATTGTATATATATTGTAAATTGGTTATAATATGTTGCAAATTAATTTAAACAAATGTAAACAACATTACTAAACCATATGTCACACCAGTGTAAATATTGTACACAATAAAGACGCATCTGCAAAAAACTAGTCAGAGGCCCTTGAAGGGAGAGTCAGGTATCAGTAGAGTCTAGTATCACCGTAATCCTGCTGTTCGCTTGGTCAGAATAACACCCCAGATCATTAGTTACTAGGGGCTATATATACTCCCTAGTTTTGGCCGGCAAATCATTCTAGCTACGACTCTCTGACTGGTACTTGCAGCTGCACTGATGTTTCAAGATTTGGCCTTCTCATTTATGAATGCCTCTACATCTCTCTTCCAAACCTCGCTATGTTTTAGTCCGGCTTTGTCTGACCCCACACTCTCCTAGTTGTATTCTCTGCCTTCGTCTCGCTAAAACTAGCACCTCCTTGGGAGAGACCTCTCCCTCGCGGACGACGGTTGCCGTGGTCCTGCAAACTTTACCTAGTTGTGTATCCCACGGCAATCCAATCGGCCTCTCTCCGGTTCAAACTCGACTTTGGGATCCGGATGGTTTTCGCCTACCCCCAGATACCGAGTGTGTATTCGTGGTCATTCCAAGACCATATAAACTACCTACAATACCTACCCTATACCTCTTCTCCTGAACATATTGCATAGTCGGGGCACATACTTATCAAATATGGAGTCAGATAGTAAGACCCGTCATGAAGCAATTGTCCCGATCATTGCCTAATCAACCCTCACTTTTTCACTATGGCTAGGGTAACTAGGCACCCCCCTCAAGACGACATGACAAATACTATCTTAAAATCTAGATAAAAATTACCTCACCCTATGTTTTTCAATCTACAGTTGCTAACGATGCGGGAAGGGTGGTGGAGTCATGATAATAAACACATAAACACCGGGTTAGCAAGGTGTTGTAACGAGTCGAAATAGTATGATTTGATCATTGTTTTAGATCCAAAATACAAAATTTTTTCTTGGCGATCCTATTTTTCTTGATGTGATTCATAGTTTTTTTACATTACCTTCCACTGCACATTTTGTTAGGGCATCACAAAATTATTAACTTCTAAAAATATTATCCCATATGAAGTTGTTATTTATAATTATTATCACGAATTACCTCTTTTGATTTGATCAATGTTGTTAGTTTTTGCCCTACAAAGAAAATGGCCTACAATACTGGGTAAAATTCATAAGTACCAACACCCAAATAACTAAATACTTGAATTATTAAGTGACTTTTGTAATTAGGCGGTTCACAAAATGTTTCATTGTAAACTTTTGCATGGTTTGAGTTCAGATGATAACTCTAATTGTCTAAATGTTCAGGCACAATGTGAAAATTCCTCTATTGTCATTAATAAATATGAATATTTACTTAGTTTACATGCACTGTAGTATTTTGTTTATTTCATTTTCCTGGCAGGGTGGAAACAAAATTGATAAAATGTAAATGGAGAATTCAGGAGATTAAAAAGTAAAACGTTTGCATGGGTTAATGTTTTTAGAGGTTAATGACAAGTGATGGCCTAATAACATGCGCAGTGGAAGCAAATGTAAGAAACTATGAATCGCAACAAGAAAAAGAGGATCGCCAAGAAATGAATTTGTATTTTGGATCTCAAACAATGATCAAATCATACCTATTTTTACTGGTTACAGCACCTTAATAACCCGGTGTTTATTACCATGAGTCAATCACTCTTCCCGCATCGATTGCAACAGCCTAAAAAACTTATGTTGAGCTAATTTTGATCTAGATTTTAAGATATTATTAGTTGCAATCATCTTTATGGTGAGACCAATCATCTTTTAAAATATAAATATATTTCTTAGTAATTTACAAAGATAGTTTTTGTATAGTTATGTCATATATATAATCGTATCATTAACAAATGGTATGTTTATCAGTAACATCCTAAGGACTGTGTCTCATAACTTATAATTATCTTATCTTATCCTATTAGTAACTTTTCTTCCCTTCCCAGACGTCTATTCTAAATAATCGGCTCCCAAGACCTTTCTAACTCCACCCTCGTCCCTACTGTTATCGCTTTCCTACACATTTTAAATACCTCTTAGGTATAAGACAGAGCGTTGCTTCCTCATGAGGCTCAGTTGCCTTTGAGCTCTTAGCTTGTAACCATATATAATTGTACATTTGTGTGTTATCCTAAATAAAGTTTCTTTTTTGAGTTATTGAGCAAAAGAAATATAATTTATGACTGGTATAGAGGAGCCGACATCACCATCCAAGAGGGGAGGGGATCAAACACAGACTTGTCTAAAACGTAGGTTGAGCTAATTTTTATCTAGATTTTAAGGTAGTATTAGTTGCAATAATCTTTTCAATCATCAAAAAGCGTTGTACTATGTACATCATAATTATAAAAGAACAAACATTCTACATCCTCATATAATGTTATCAAGCCTGCAGGAAATACGATAAGAACAAAGTGCAATTTTAGTTTTATAAAAATTATTTACTTATTATTAATAAATTTTTTTTGAATTATAACATGTTGAATATGTGTGGAAAAGAAGAAAGCACTGAGATGTACCGTAGTATCTCGAGAGTGAATGTCAACGACTCCCAAACATTTATTAGACTACGACCCGCTTCTAGGGCGAAATATGGCTCGATTCATGTACTCGAGACCCTTACGCAAACATAAAGTTACTTTATTAAATTAACTTACAATGATAGATTAGATCAGATAAATCATGGAAAGGCCCAACAACTAAGCTTGTAGGCCCTTTATGCCAGCCTCTGTATCACACCCATTTACATGCTCTTCAAATCTCTTTGACCTCTTCACGATGGCAAAGGTTGATTTCTATTTGATTGCATTACGTTCTTTTACTGTACCCCTGTCACTTAGTGTGTAAAACCTTTGTTCCCGGTATGCTTCGCGTCCTCCGAAAATTGGTAGAAGGTTTACATCCCCAATAGATTATAATAATAAGGACTAATATCTCAATATATAAAGATATCCAGCCACATTGTATACTCAAAGAAATATTTTTATAAATAAGTAAAATAAATATCCCAACTAATACACAATGTTGAATAAATCTAAATAAGTAGAGGGTGGGAGTAGCTGGAGCGGGAGGAATGGAGGCTATTTATCAGGGCCTGCTAGCTCGCAGCTAGCCACAGCTTGGGGTAGCTAGTCGTAAAGAAAATAGCTGTCAGCCGTGGCTAAGGGTGCTGCAACGGTGGTTTATGGCCTCCCAGTATTCGGGGATCCGGAGTCCGGTGTCGGCTCATCTTAGTCCCTGCTCATTCAGCTCTTGTCCGGGCATCACCACACCGTTGGAGGCTTCGAATTGGGCCAAACCTCTGAAAGTATTGAAATTTACGCTTTATTGACAAAAATCATAGAAAATAATGCAAAGGACTCAAAATGAATTTTATTCTGTCTGAGAAAAAGGATTGTTACACATGTTAGATCTATTTTACCACAAGTCTTAGAAAATAAGACAAACAGTAGCATTTAATCATTCAAGATAAGACAAACAGTAGCATTTAATCATTCAAAATAAGACAAGCAGTAGCATTTACTCATTCAAAATAAGACAAACAGTAGCATTTAATCATTCAAAATAAGACAAGCAGTAGCATTTACTCATTCAAAATAAGACAAACAGTAGCATTTAATCATTCAAGATAAGACAAACAGTAGCATTTAAACATTCAAAATAAACTAGTATCCATTGAGCACTGATGTTTGAGCAAAAAGTCGCGTTCCAAAAATGAATGGTTACTTTTTAACCACTAACATTTCTATCAAGTTTATGTGAACAAAGACTTATATTATAATTAAAATTAAAATGAGTAAACTTGGAATAAGGACCTACTGCGAAGACTGTAGAGATATACAATGAACATGTATTGATACTGATTTTTTTTTTCCTCCATAGTCCCGTTATACTTACAGATAATTATATACAATTATAGATCCTCAGGTGAATCTATTTACAAATCATTTTTGTATTTCCTGTAGTGTCGCTGCATTATATACAGGTTTTGTTATTTTATAAAACTTTGACTCTAATAAAGGTGATGGGGCTCACCTTTTATGATAAAACTTAAAACTAACTTACATACTAATTCTTAACCTAATTTTTCCCCGACAGTCTGTTGCCGTCGATGCGGGAGAGGTGGTGGGGTCATACGGGGAGGGGTTGATACTGAGTAAGTCAAGGAAAAATATCTATACCCATTATAGATTACGATCAATTCGAGAATAAAAAATCATGTGAATGTCCATTGAGTGAAAACTCATGGTCCATGTTATGGAGCTACTACAGAAATAATGTGGTCCAACAGGTTTAATATTGTCTTATTCAAGAAATTGATCGGTTCATATAATTTGAAATTTAGGTACTTCTACCTGGATTCAGAGACAGAGAAGTTCTATTGGATTCATATCTAATAGTTTAAGAAGAAAAAAAAGTTAATTTCAAGAATGATTTGAGATGATGAAACAGTTCAAAGACCTACAGCAGTTTTCCATAATATACCTACAAACCACTATCTAATTATACGGCAATTAATGTAGCCTATTAATAATATGCAACTATGTAAATAGTCAATTTACAATCCTGTTTGCGGTAGATGATTAGGTATTGCATATAGTCATTAGACAATCAGTGTGCTTGAGGACAGTTGCATACCACGATTACATTATAATGTAATTTTAATGCTAATGCTAATGTATACAGTAAATTCAAATTCTCAGTCCACTGCCGCAGCTGATTATCCCGCGTTCACTGATCTTAAGACTCATGGCGTACGATCGTTTTTCCTTGCTCGCTTAATCTCTGAGATTCTCTAACTCCTAATATCCGGCCTGCTTAATCATTACCATTAAAGCCTTCCTATTCCAGCATCTCATTACCATCCATACAGGCAACCGTTAGACTGGCAAGGATTCATTCATTAAATTATATATTCAGACTAATATTTTTGAATTTATATTTTAAGCATTTTTTCTTTAATATGAATTTAAAAAATGGCTTTGACGTTCCAGGAAGCAACCCGTGTAGTTTATTAAGACGCTCGAAGCCAAAGATATGTAGCCCGTGCATTGGGTTCCCCTGAAACTACTTTTCGGAGGGACATCACCGTGAGAGAGGTTTGAACACTGACAATGTTGAGTTCAGCTCCTTCCGTTGATTCTATTAGTATTAGTAGTATTAGTATTAGAAGGATCTGGCACCAGTTACCCTTTAATTGTTTATGTACCGGTTTACTACAAAATATTAGCCCAAGCAATTTAAATCATAAATGGGGTGTAAAAGAATACACCTTTTAATATTGTATCCAAAGATTTCTATATGTTTTACGATCGTTACCCAGAAGACGATTCCTGAGCACTATTTTGAAGACAGAGGAGCTTAGAGCTTGGAAATCCCCTTTCGATTGAAAGTCGAATCACACATGACTGAACTGTATGTTATCACTTCCGGGAATGAGGACAAGAGCAGCGGAAGTAGGCACAGCACTCGAGCGCCGCTGGAGGTAATATTGTTTGCTGTAGAGTGCAGGCCGTGACACAGCACGGGCAGATTAACCACTAACTGGGACTGAATTACCGAGAGCAGGTGTCAACTTCATCTGTACTTTATGTAATTCGAGAGCAGCTCTCCAGGGAGCGCCGCTTCACTGCCCCCACTCTAGTCTCTACTCCCTCCCCCCACCACTCTACCCGATATGGGTCATATAATTTGTGACCGTACCAGTTTTACTTACTTTTTTTTCTAAAGTAAGGTTATTACACATTAGTATGAGACGGAGACTTACGTAATTTTTTTTTTAATTATTAAATGATTATGGAGTTTCCTCTCAAAATTCTTTTAGCTCCACTAGCGGTTTCTCACATTTCGTTAAATGTTATACTGTAATCTGAGAACTATATATTGAGGTATTGGCACTACTATTTGTAGTTATTAATAAAATGGGCATCTGTCGCAAGTCTTGTCCTCTAGTTTATTTCAATTCCATTCGGTTCCCTGTATCCGAGACAGTACGGTACTTAGGCTACCATCTCGACGAACCACCTGGAACCCACGCACGAGGCTAAAACGACAAGAACTAAACAGACACTTTGGACAGATATAAGGACATCCCATTTCTCAATAGAAAATAAATTACTAATCTACAAAGTTATACTTAAACCAATTTGGAGATACGGAATAGAGCTAAAGGGGACAGCAAAAAAGTCAAACATCAAGCTTATCCAAACCTTTCAATCAAAAGTGCTAAAAACAATACTAATTGCCCCTTATTACATCAGCAACAAAACCCTTAATAATGATCTTAATATACCTTACATTCTCCATCTCATCCCTTCCAAGTTCATCAAATTTCATAGTAACCTATCCAACCACTCTAATCCCGTAGCACAGTCATTGCACTGCGCCACTCATCCCTATAATCTTCGGAGACTGACACGGCAGTGGCCTCGTGACCTACTATAAATGCGTGACAGTGGGATTCCTGGCAATGGCCAGTTTCTCCATCCATGACCTGAGCGTCTGTGGCTCTCATACTCTTCATCAGCCACCCAGGCTCGTATCCGGTGAGCGTGGGGACGTCCAAGACGCTTCTTCTTTCACATGCGGGGGAGGTGACAACCATGTGGATTTAGGAGGTCTCTGGGCTGTTTATAAATATTTTATGAATGAGCGAGTGAATGATCAATTGTAAATATCGTGAATGAGACCATTTATCTCAATTAATTATTGCCTAACAAAGGAGATTGTAATTTAAGAAGTTATATATAATAAAATAGGAATCTGAACAAATCAATAGGAACATGTTTCCTATCGTAGAACACACATACTACCATGCAGACGTCCAGACTGGTGATGACCATTACCAGTTCTCCTTCCTACGCTGCAACAACAGACATTTTAAATTGGTCCCTGAGAAAAACATGTTTTAGAGCTGGTATAGAGAAATACAGTAAGATAGCTGTTTTCAATTTTTTTTTTTGTACACCTTCTTTCTTCACGTCTTGTGATTCAACAAGCTAGGTTTGAATATGATACCCTTGATAAGATATCCCTATAATAGTTTTTAGGTATATATTGAACCTTGGTTTCAATGATCGTTAATAATATTAATAATTCTTAGCGAGTCAATTATTATACCGGAGTCTATTTCCAGAGAGAACCAGCTGGTTTGGTTTTTGGACCAAGCCATTAATCTGTCTGTATCACTGTGCTCTTTCAAAGCAGGATATTGTTCAAGGAAGTTTTCTTTATGAAAGGAAATTCATTTTTTTTATAGATATATCTGTCTTGTCATAGTAGGTCAGGGAATTCGTTTAATAGTTCGTTCTTTTAGTATTCCTTCAAAACTAAAAAACTGAATATTCTTATGAATGAAATTGCACAGGAGCCCGAAGTTGTAATTGACCCTCAATACGAACAATTTTGGTATATTTTACAAGATTTAAGTTGAGAAGATGGTTTGATATTTAAAACCGGTTATTCATTAATATACATAAATGCTTAGTGATTCCTAATATTTCTAGTCAATTGTTCTTAAATAGAAATGTTCTAAAATAAATGCCACAATTTTTACTAACAAATGAAAGTATTCATGTCTTAAACGCTCAATTTTTATTTTCAATTATACTCCTTTATTGTGCTATAATTACAATCTGCCTTTTATAAGGCAATAATTAATAAGATAAATGCTCTCATACATCATACAACGCTCAAACAACATCAGATGGTGTTCTCTGAATTCAAATGACTCAGAGCTGAACGAAACTTTTCATACTTCTAGTATCACACGAATTTGGCATTCTTATTGAGCTCGGATATTATGCTGTTTAATTGGTGCGATTTAATGTTTTTAAACTGTAGTTAATTGCTAATGAATTGAGACAGATAATTGAGGAGAAGTTTATCAAACTAACGGAATCTTGACATTTTTTTTTTCGAATATAAAGAACTTTTAAAAAAGTTAAGAAAAGCATGAATTAAAAATAAATAAAACTGAGGTCTAAAACTTTGCCGTACCCATTAGTTTTAGATTACTGAAAATTATCAGTAAAAAATATTGAGGTAAAACCTGCGCGGATCTCCAGAACTAACTCCTCCAATTAATTTCCTTAACTGTTCCTTCGGCTAATCCCTTTTTCTCAACTTTTATTAAATAATCAAGTATTCATTATTCGAACTGCTATTATTTCTAATAGTTCAGTATTCAAACAATTTGAATTCGAAAAATATGGATATTTTATTGTTTAATTTATTTCAAAATCCCTTTTTCAACAAAATTTTTACAATATATGATCAAAATCAATGAAAAATATTAAAATAATCTCCTCGTCCACATGCGCAGATGCATTTGAAGTAATATTTACAAAAACAAAATGTTCTATTTGATGTTAAAATTACAATACAATGTAAACAGGACTAGGTGATGGGGCTCACCTTCACATTACAAGAAGGAAACTACTAACCAAAACCTAAATTAGAACCTAAGACTAAAGCGTTCCTGCCTCGATAGCGTCCTGCCATCAATGGCGGAACGGAGCGGGGGTTAAACACCGGTTTGTCAAGTACTGAAGGAAGTAGACAAATCTGATATGTCTACGTTCATTTATGGATGCATTCATCCACAGTAGGCAGATTAAAGACCTTGTGAAGCTCACTATTGCTCCGGAGCTCAAATGAAGTATGTCCGAACAATTTCATCAGTATACCGTTTTGGAATTGTTAGAGTCGCCGAGCTGTTATATACGTCAGATAACGAAAAAGTGGTGCACCATACAGCAGAGTAGGCCTTAGTATGCTCTTGTAAATCAATAGCTTTAGACGCAGTGATAGATTGGGGGGAAGTCAGTAAGTGCGTAAGCCGGTAAGACTTCGTGCGAGGATGCTTCAACTTCTTCGCAAAATGGTTACTAAAATGGAGGTGTCTGTCCATTTTAATTCCCAGATATACTAGGTTGTTGGCTGGTGAATTTTTTTCTGTTCCTACTATGTAACTAGTAGGGAGCGGGCTTTTTCCCTTTTGAAAAGAGAAAATTACACAGTCAGTCATACCTGCGTTTACACAGATATTGAGTCTCCCCAATCTCTCACTGATCAGGTTACAGCCTGTCTAAGGGCTAACTTGGCTGCTGCTGTACACCGCAATGTCCTCAGTGTAGGGGAGAGAATTCTAACAGCTAAAACTTACGAGAATGTGGAGTCGTATCAATTCAAACATAAAAGTCTTCGATGAGACTTACCTGAAAATAAATGCACCATCACTAACAGGTTCAATTGGAATTAACTGATATACAATTATAATAAAATTGATCATAGGGCAACTTCTTTCGTCATAAATATAGAACATTGGCTGATATTTACTTTGAAAAAAAGCTCTTTGAAAGGGAAAACTTGAGGGTTTAGTGCTACAATCATCCATCAGTACACTAATTGAATGTTCTGGAAGGAATTTGTTTCCTTCGATTCCATTAGTGCGATATGGCGTCCGTAAATGCTTATTTCATATGGATTGGTTCATCCTAGTGCACTGCTACCATTAAAGAACGTATACTCACTTAGCAGGAAGGCAGTGGAGAGATGGGTGGCAGCTACTGCTGGTGAGGTTGGTTAGATAGAAAACTCTGAAATTATCAGTTGCAGAACTGTCTCCGTTCAAAAGCCTCTCACAATTTCTATAAATAAACAATAAAAGTAACTTTAAAGTTTAAAGATGCATCGAAATACAGCCAAGGATACCGGTGTACGTTTCGGTTAAGAAACATTGAGAGAATGCTAAAAAAACAAAAAAAAAACATGCTGAAAAAATTAGCTTCGTATCTATTAACAGAACATCTACCCTTTCACTTTTAAGCTTAAGTGTCGTATACAGTTCTGTATTTGTCTGAAAGTATAGCATGTACAATAGGCCCGGCAATGATTAATTAATAACCCGGTGTTAATGTAATAGCTTTATAGGTGTATATTATTAATAATGTAGGTCGTAAATATTAACGATTCTTAGCGAGTCAATCATTTTACCGGAGTCTATTTCCAGAGAGAGCCAGCTGGTTAGGTTTTCACACACCTAGAACCAAACCATAAATCTGTCTGTATCACTGCGCTCTTTCTCAGCAGAATATTGTTCACGGAAACTAAAAAAAAACTATTAAGTATCGATGTATTAATTTTGGATTTTGAAACATAGTGAATGATCAGTATCGCAAAGGTTCTCAGATTTCCTGTAGACGAGCCCGGTGTCTACAGGCAAGTGCTACTAAACGGTGTCGTGGGTCAGGACTAAAGGGTCTTTAAACCATCAAACATTGTTGGACTACAAGTTGAGAGCGACTGAACCACTCGAAGATGAATGAATTACAACCTTTGGATGGATGACTCTCCTATAAATATTTGTTGTAGCTGTTAAATAATACAGTAACGTAATACAATAATAGCCAAGAGCAACTGATGTCTGGGATGCCCACAGCCTCACCGGATGTCTTGGAATCAAGGGACAGTCTCGGAAAAATGCAAATGGGTCTGCACTCTTGCGATGTTTAAATTTTTGATTAACACGAATCCGAGTAACTTTTCTTATATGTGAATCTGTAAATAATCATTCATTCATTCAAAACGACCCTAGCGGTTAAACAATAGACAGTCCCCACCTGTATTTTATTAAGTCTTGACTATTCTTCCTCTAAAAACCGATCTATTTTCGCAAGAGGTGATATAAACAGTTCCATTCCTCTCGGCTGGAACGACCTACTGTGAAATAATAGGGCAGAGGGGGGGGGGGGCGAAAAATTGGCCGAAAAAGCTCAACAGTCAAGACGGAGAAGCCGTAATGTCTCACCACTAAGTCTGCCTCGTACGCAGTGACTTGTCAAATTTACCGGCTAGGATATTGAATTTACTTCCTCACGTGGCTAGGGGCCTTTGCCTTTTCAACAAAAATAAATCTTCGTTACCGATAACGGACAGAGTGAGAAAGCTACTACGTCTCATAGGATGGCAATAATGCGCTAATATAAATTCTAGACGTGTTTCAATCAAATTTTGGTTTACAACCCAGCCTATTCAATCATACACAATTAACTGTTCAATTGAATTTCGGATAAGATTCAATTTCGGCTTATCTGCTATAGAATTTTCCTGTCGATTTCCCTAAACCGGGAGTAGATAAAGTACGTGCTTACCAGAAAAACTGCAAAGTTTTTTTTTATATTGAAAGTTAAACATTTTATCACAACATAAAAAATGTCAAATAAATGCACAGTTGCTAAGTTAGAGTATTGCATGAGAACATAAACAGAGAAAAGCCAAAAAGTTAAGATAATCATAGCTAACATGTATGTTGAATTTAAAACAAATTATAATGCCTATTATAATTTATAATTATAATTTCCTTTTATATTATTGCTTAAAGTGATTGTAGGAAGTAAGCGTGATGTTTAACGCCGGAGAAAGCGATATTTTAAAACATAATATTAAACGTTTTACTGTGGTTTCGAAAGTCACTAACCAATACCCTTCCTATCTGAGTGCATACATATAATCAAAAGTTCCCTCGAGTTGGAGGACACGAAAACGTAAGGGGAATACATTAAAGGGGGGATACAGGGATGAGCGACGACCGGCTGAGTTTTCCCAGCACGTAGCCGCACACGCAGGAGGGTCGCCGCGATGGAAAACCGATAACAAGTTGCTAAAGGGGAAAGCGGCACCTGGCGCAGTCCGCGGAGTGTACCGGGGTGTGACTTCCGGCCGGTGTTCGTGGTTAATATCAGAGGGAAAACGGGTATTTTGGCTTAAGAACAACAAGAGGTAGTTGTTCAGTCATACGTGAATAAAAAAAAAACATTCAAAATTACACTCCGCCACTTATCCTTATAATCCTCCTCGGAGACTAAAACGGCAGTGGCCTCGTGACCTTGGGAGTCCTGGTAATGGGCAGTTTCTCCAGTTATGTCCTGAGCGTCTGTGGCCCTCACGCTCTTGGTCAGCCTACACTAGCTCTTATTTACTGACGCGGCTGGCAGAGGAGCGTGGGTGACCTCCCAAGACTCCGCTTCCTCTTTCGCAAGGGAGATAAAAACCATGTAGCCTTGGGAGGTCTCTGGGGTGTTTGTAAATACTGTATGAATGAGCAAGTGAATGCAAATTGTAAACTTGGTATGAATGAGATCATTTATGACAATTACTTAATTAAAATTACCACAAGGCAAGATATTAGAATTGGTGGGCTTAGCGGGTAAATGAAAAGAAAATACTGATTAATTGTAAAAAACAATCTCAAAACCAATCTGGACTTACCCATTGAAGTTTAGAAGTCAGAAAGTCACTTAAACATCAAGCAGTCACTCAAACATTAACCCTCTATACTGACCTTAATATACCCACTATCCTTGAACACATTCCCTCTTTTAAATTTCCGACCAACATTATCCTCGAAAATTAAAGCGGGGAATACCTCGAGATCTTGTATAACTGACCAGTAGGACTGGCACTTAACTGAGTAGTTCTGGCATTGTCCAGGAGTAATCTCCCCTCTAACCAGTGAGCGCCTGTGGCTCCAGTGCTATCTCTTGGTCTGTGGTTTTACTAGTGGTTGTCTAATTGATCAGTTACTTGGCTCCTGGAGCAGCGTAAGGGGTAAGGGATATATCTAATTTCTGATTTCCCCCTCTTTTTCGAGGGATGTGACATATGACTTGCTCCACTAACTTTCGGGTCCAACTCTTGGATGGATGTATGTACTTTTACATAAATAAATACACATCGTGCTAATTGTATTTACTGTAGCGTAGTTACATTTTGTATAATGTGTGAGGTTTAAAAAATTTTTCAATGGTAGGCTGATGTACAGAACACAAGGTGAGTGAACCTGGAAAGTGAACGGGCTCACCTTAAGAATGAGTTGTGCTAATACTAACATAAATCTAAATAAACTACCTTTTTCCGGACAGCCTATCGATGCATCGCTGATGGTGGGGGTCATAGTGTTAATCACCGGGTTTTTCAGGTGCTGAAACGAGCCAAAAAACTTTATGTGTCTTCCATGGATGAATTCAACCACCCAGGACACACCAAGCATTGGGTGCAGGAATAAACAAGTATAATGATCCACATTATATGTGACTAGACTAGACTGACTAATAAAGGTGATGGGGCTCGCCTTTTTGATAAAAATTAAAACTTACATACTGATTCTTAACATAATTTTTCCTGGACAGTCTGTACCCATCGAAGCGAGAGGGATGGTGGGGGTCATACTGTTAAACACTGGGTTTGTCATGTGCTGCAACGAGTCAAAAATGTTTGTGTCTTTGATGGATGAATTCAACCAACGACGACACACCAAGCAACGGGTGCAGGTCAACGTTCTTTAACCTCACGAGAGAGGTCGGACCACATTTCTCATGATCCCATTCTGGAAGTGTTGGAGACATTGTGCTGTATTGTCGATAAGAAAACTTCCAAATCGGTGTTTTTTTCGCACTATATGCATGACTAACAGTACAGTTAAAAGATTCTAACAGTTTCATTTTTACTTATTTACTAAAACAGTTTTTTTTAATAACAACCCGTTCTCAAATTTTCTTATTAAATTTTCTCTTGATTTTAATTAGCGGGACGAGGGAAGAGCATAGTGCCCCCTCGTGGAGTATGTGAAGGCGGGAGGGATTATGGGCTATGGAGTTGTAGACATTGTGGAAGTTTTAGGGGGCCCTGATACGGCATTGATGGGGAGTGATGGATGTGCCTAAGATACGACCGGCTCCCATAAGCCCTCTAAGTGGGGCTTAATTCCGCAACACATTATGTACATGTTTATGTATGCCTAATTTATTACCGGATTCAGGCAGGTTAATTAGTAGTATGACTAGCATGAGAGGTGGACTTCCGTTAGCACCCCCCCCCCCTCGCCGATATTGGAATATCGGGGGAATGGGCCCTGTTACCACTGAATAATAAATAGTTGACCGGGATCGACATTTTTCACTAGAGTTTGTTTTTATATTTAATTTTTAAATAGTTGTATTTAATAGTTAAATTTTTTTTTTTTAATCAGTTATGAAAATAATTTATAATTCTTTTTTTTATGAAATGTATTAATTCTTTACTTAACTATTTAATGTAATACAAGAACCACACCTAGGACCCATGGCGTTAAGGACTTTTACTGTTTGAAAGGTTGTTTATTTGTATTTTAGGTGACAAAAAAACCTAAAATACAAATAAACACTTTTTAAACCCTTTTTTCAATATACACATAGTGAGTTACAGACTCCACAGTATTTACTTAGATATAAATAAATGCACATCGAGCTAGTTTATTGGTAGCTGTTAGTAGAACCAGTCAAGATAATTACTTATATATAATAGAAGTTATGAAATATAATAAGACAAGGCCCATTTTAATTCGAATTAAAAATGTTCAAAAAACAAAAAAAGAATCGGTACAATAAGTATATTCAAAACAAAGGACATACAAAGTGAAGTGAAAATTTCCTTACAAATTCTTGTGGAATTACCTGTTGTGGTTACATGATTCTGTAATGTATTTTCATGTTATCTTGTATCTATATAGGAATATGTTATATAATTACTTATATATAATAGAAGTTATGAAATATAATAAGACAGGAAAACCAAATTTCATTATCCACGTGGTACCGAAAAGGACACTTTCTCCAGTTGTAAGTACAAATTTACACTTTTTCTTGTGGAATTACCTGTTGTGGTTACATGATTCTGTAATGTATTTTCATGTTATCTTGTATCTATATAGGAATATGTTATATAATTACTTATATATAATAGAAGTTATGAAATATAATAAGACAGGAAAACCAAATTTCATTATCCACGTGGTACCGAAAAGGACACTTTCTCCAGTTGTAAGTACAAATTTACACTTTTTTTATTTCATCATATCTCAATAGTTCATTTTATTATATATTCAATTTTCCAATTGTAAGGTTGATCTACTTTACAGTTTAAGCATGTTATTATTAAACAAATAAATTTTTGTCTAACGTGAATTATTTCTTATTTTAGTTTTCAAGGCCCATTTTAATTCGAATTAAAAATGTTCAAAAAACAAAAAAAGAATCGGTACAATAAGTATATTCAAAACAAAGGACATACAAAGTGAAGTGAAAATTTCCTTACAAATTCTTGTGGAATTACCTGTTGTGGTTACATGATTCTGTAATGTATTTTCATGTTATCTTGTATCTATATAGGAATATGTTTCTCAAGGGTCGAAACGTGAATATCTTAGTTCTTCTTTTTTATTTTGATCACTGTGAAACAAATACAACTGAAAATCACCGTTTAAATAAAAATACGCTATACTCTATTGTTGGAACTTAATTTTTATTACCGTCTGTAATATATCTTTAACCGTTCCGAAAAAAGAAAACTTAAACTCTAGGAGAGATAGTAAAGTTGATATTAGAAACATGACTGAATGTTGAACTGGTCCACTTTGGCTTACATTACTTCGATACTCTAATCAAAGATAAAGAGCGAGCAATGAGCTAAAAATATAATTTCCAATGTGTTGGGTTATTATGGCCGAAGTAATATTTTCAAGTCGTACCTGCATCTTTTTTTGCATATTATTAAACCTTTGTAATACAATAATATTCAGAAAATATTCTCAGTCAACAACAATTTATTAAGATAAAATTACAATCTGCCTTTTATTAGGCAATGAGTAATTGAGATAAGTGTCATCATTCATACCATATTTACAATTCATCATTCACTCGCTCATTCATACAATATTTACAAACAGCCCAGAGGCCCCCCAAGTCCACATGGTTGTCACCTCCCTCGCATGCAAAGGAGGAAGTGGAGTCCTGGGGAGTCCCCTACGCCCCTACGTCAGCCGCGTCACTGGATAAGAGCCAGCGGAGGGTGACCAAGAGCGCGAGAGCCACAGTCGCTCAGGACATAATTAGAGAAACTGGCCATTGTCAGGACTCCCACTGTTACGCATTTATTGCAGGTCACAAGGTCACTGCCATTTTAGTCTCCAAGGAGGATTATAGGGATGAGTGGTGCAGTGCAATGACTGTGCTACGGGATTAGGGTGGTTGGATTTGGTACTATAGAATTTCATAAACTTGGGGGAGAGTTCGAGAATGTAGGGTATATTAAGATCATTGTGAAGGGTCTTGTTGCTGACGTAATAAGGGGCATTTACTATTGTTCTTAGGACTTTTGATTGAAAGGATTGGATGCGCTTGATGTTCGACTTTTTTGTTGTCCCCCATAGCTCTATTCCGTATGTCCAGATTGGCTTAAGTATAACCTTGTAAATAAGTAGTTTGTTTTCTATTGAAAGGTGGGATGTCCTTCGAAGTAGTCTGTACAGTTGTCCAAAGCGTCTGTTTAGTTCTTGTCTTTTTAGTCTCGTGTGTGGGTTCCATGTTAGTCTTTTGTCGAGATGCAGAAAATATAGGAAAAGTTATTTTTCCTGGCCATGGACTGAGTTAAAAGTTGGAAACTAGATTTTAATGGATTTCCTTTTAACCACAAAAATATTGTTAGATTTTTGATACATGCACCCCTTAAAATGCAGTAAAAATAGAAAGACATTTGTGAAATTGTAATCAATACAATAATTAATTAAAAAAAAAATTACCCAGGAGGTTGAGGGGGGAAAAAGTAATAATAATATATTTTTGTGTACTTAAAGGCAAAAAAACATATCTATAGGTAGGGGGGGGGGGTTACATATTGTATTTGATACTTTTCTCAACGACAAAAAAAAAAATATATATTTTCGTAGTATAAGGCTTATTTATACAACAGTATTGTAATGAAAAACACTACTTTTGACGGGCTCTACCCAAAATCTTGAGGTGTTATTATGGAGAAAATATATCAGTAATTATGTAACCATTTCGGGTAGTGTACGTAATATTGTGAAATATGTAATTTGTTACAGAAATGCTCAGGCAAGTTTTTTAATCTTAATGCAACTAACCAACAAATGGCAATAGACTAACATTTAATTTTATATTATTAAATAATAAATAATCCTTAGTTATATTTTATAGAGTTACAAATATTTTTACACAAAAGCGAAAGCATGATTTTGAAAAGAATCATTGAAATGTTTAAAAAGATCTCTGTTTTTTGCCTCTTGCACCATAGTCCCAGGAGATAACCTTAGATGGAGAAACAGTTGGTCCTTATCTATTGCTTAGTCCCTCCAAGGGCTCCGTTCGAGGAGTCGATCTGCACCGGTCGGAGCCAGCTCAAGATCCATCATGAACACCATCACTCAACCCGGGCCGCAATCGTAGCCCAGGAGTACCGGAGTCCTGGATACCCTCCCTATCGGATCCAGTGGGACGTTAGCCGATAAAGGGAAACCTTTTCAGGGTACGGAGACCGGGAGCGGTGGAGCGGAAGCAGTGACAAGGCGGCAGAATATCAATCACAGGTAATGCACAGACCGGAAGCAGTTCTTTTACCGAGCCTGTATTAAAGCTTCCGGTCTGTGGTCTGGCGTGGCCTGAGTGAGGTAATATGTCAGGAGGTGAAGTATTCAACAAGAGAGAAACCCGGAATGAATAGCTTTTTCTTATTCTTTCTTATAAAAAATGAGTCTCAGCGCTTTATAGCAATGCGCTTGAAATCCTTGCAATTCCACGACTCCAACGACACGATCAGAACAAAACCATTAATGGAACCATCCAATTAGATCACTAGGTCCCTAAGTCCGGATGCTGTTATCGCTAATTGTTGGTCTCCGTATAGTATCCTATAAATGGGAGAATCGATTTGAAGTTTTGAAGAGACATCAGCACCTTACAATATATACCCTATGAGATTTGTTTGAAGTGTACTCAATAAGTTCGCGAAACATTTTCTATATTCATTCAATGAAAAAAAATGATACTAAATGACTCAAAAATGAACTGAGTAAAAATAAATTGAAAGATCTTGGTTCATAAGAAACTTATATTAGTCTGATTTAATAAGTCTCTCTAGGAATTTATTAAATTTTACCCCGATTGATATTTTGTTCTTGTTCGTCCGAAACATTTGGGTACAAATTTATAAGGCAGAAGGCGTTTTAATTTATAATATATACACCCCACTTCAGCACTATATATCACAAATATAGAAGTGGTGTAATATATTTTTAAAAAAAAATTTTACAAGGACAAAAATTAAGAAGGAGTGAAAAAATACTTGCACTTAAAAATAAGTGCTATTGCTCAGAAAAATAATTAATGTAAAGTAAAGACAAAATGAAATATCACATTATGCCTGCGTGCTGTTTCTGCTATGATATGTGTATTTTTACATCGAAAATGGCTCAAATCATTCATGAAAAAATACATTCCAGCCAAAAAATGACTATGCTGCTAATTGACTAGCATATGTTGCTAATAATATAATAAATCAAATTATCACCGAACGAAGGTGAAGATTGAGGAGATGACTAAATACAGCAAGCAGGCTTTATCTATGAGGTGCGAAGTAGCTAGAGGTTGCCAGTGTTTGCAACTTGTTCACGCCAGCACTGAAACTTCAACGGCGCAGTTTCGACTCAACAACTCAAACTCGTGACCGGAAAACTTATGTCGGAGCAAATTAAATGCTATCTTTAATTATTGCATTTCTCCGCCTCTGTGGGCGGAACGAGCCGGAGATCTTTCGTTTCAGATATAAAATTAACTGACAACTCCGTTAGTATAACAAGTATTAGCGAGACAATTAAACAAAGAAAATTTAAGCATGAAACGCATTTTTGCGGCCCCGAGGAACAATTATGTCTATAATGTTTGAAGCTACCTACAAAAAAATAAACTATTTTATAATCTATATGGATTTTTGAGAAAATCGAACTGATCAGCTATTTTTTACTTGCGTAGGTAAATTGTGGGTGGCATCAAACCTTGTTTATTCCCTTCTGCATTTTAATCTCTTTTAACCATTCCATACAGCCCTACCGTTGACCGAACATAAAATAAAGACCGGTTTAAGGAGACGTGGAGGTAATATTAACGGTATATTTTTTATTGATAGATTTTTATATTAAAACAAGATCTATTTATTTATTAACAACAGTGACTAGCTTCTCAACCACCGGATGTACCATGACATGTCTGACATGAAGGAAGAGGGCATCCAGTGATACCTCCCATATATTGTTGAAGCTAAATTAGAATATATCTTATTGTTATCAATTTAGAAGATTTTCGATATTACCTCAGTGGTTATCGTTGAATGTTACCAAGTAGACATTCCTTGTATCAGTAGTTATCGTTGAATGTTACCAAGTAGACAGTCCTTGTATCAGTAGTTATCGTTGAATGTTACCAAGTAGACAGTTCTTGTATCAGTAGTTATCGTTGAATGTTACCAAGTAGACAGTCCTTGGATCAGTAGTTATCGTTGAATGTTACCAAGTAGACAGTCCTTGTATCAGTAGTTATCGTTGAATGTTACCAAGTAGACAGTCCTTGGATCAGTAGTTATCGTTGAATGTTACCAAGTAGACAGTCCTTGGATCAGTAGTTATCGTTGAATGTTACCAAGTAGACAGTCCTTGTATCAGTAGTTATCGTTGAATGTTACCAAGTAGACAGTCCTTGTATCAGTAGTTATCGTTGAATGTTACCAAGTAGACAGTCCTTGTATCAGTAGTTATCGTTGAATGTTACCAAGTAGACACTCCTTGTATCAGTAGGTTTGGCTTCCCGTTTCTCTTGAAAGTGTCTGTATAACGTTCTAATGTAGTCTTAAAAGTAAGAAATTTTCTGGCCAGTATAAAGAGGTTGATTTAGTACGGGAAATGCTTAACATGTGATAAGCCTCAGAGCTCACGTGTCCAAATTAGTTTCAGTATAAATCTCTATTGCCATTTCTGTCACGTTTTTGAACTATGGACCAGTAGAGTGCCACAATAGTTTGTCGGGGTTCCCCCCCCCCTCAATAAAAGGTTTTTCGTTTTGTCCACCAATGCATAACATAATTGTACAACTCCTATTTTATATTTTAGTCCATAATTTTATACAGTAAGGTGGAGGCCTGTACACGTGGGGATAGTGAAAGTTATTTTTATTTAAAAAGAGAAAAATACGTCGCGGTTAGAATATTTTCCCCGCAGAGCTGAAGGTTCCGGAGCACTCGAGTCCAAGCAGCTCTTAGCCGCGAGACCACTTTATGCAAAAGGCATGGTATTAGTCGTATGGGACGTGGCCGGCCATCAACTGATGTCATTCTAACAAGTGACAATTTTATAGAATTCCATCCAATAGAGTGGCAATATTGATCGAACGTCAAAGTATACATTAATGTATTGCTAAAGGCAGTTTAATATACTTGCATTATAGGGTATTTGTAGCAGAGTTTTCTGTGACCGTTGTGTCGGAGTGTAATGGAAAAAAAATATCCTCGCTTGATCCATTAAATATAAAGGGGCAGAGATGCACTAGTTAGCACTAATCTATTATTTAAATTGAAACCTGCCACATGACAAGGCCGACAAATTGAACGGAACAATTTAATACAGCTCTGTCACCCTTGATAGGTTTAAATCTCGCAGCAAAGAATCCGTATTCAGCTTTGAGAATAATAAAGTGTTTTGTGAAATCTCCTGTCAAATATGTAGGATGTAGGGAAAAAAACCAGCTAGTGAATGGTCTGGTTCGCCTCGGAATGTTTTGTCATTTTGTATTGCATAATAGATATTATTATACTTTGCCCAGTTTTTGCAGTGAAACCATAGCATTGGTCTGAACGATATTTTATGAAATGGTATCCACGAGAAAACTACGAAAAGAAATTATAAAAAATAAAGCCAACTGGTCAAGAAAAATTTAATTAATTTTTGAAAATATATGCCGAGCACGTCGTGGAAGTTCCTTCGTTTTTAGTTTTCAGTTGGTTCGAAGTGCATTTTTTTGGGGGGGGGTATCCTTGCATTTAAGTTTTTTATTGATCTTATCCGGTGACGCCGCTGACGGAGGAGCGTAGGGGACTTCCCAAGACTCTGAGAGGGAGGTGATAACTATGTGGCTTTGGGAGGCCTCTGGGCTGTTTGTAAATACTGTATGAATGAGCGAGTGAATGAAAATTGTAAATATCGTATGAATGAAAAGATTTTATCACAATCACTTATTGCCCAAAGAGGCAGGTTGTAATTTTATCATAATAAAGTTATCTTATCATATTTATTTTTATTGGTTTATTTATAGTGGTTTATCAGTAAGCCCTTAGTATAAATTGAATATTTCATCAGAAGAATGGAGAAATTCAAGATCGAGAGGTGCTGATAGCGCTTGTAGCTCAGCGCCACCTACCAACTACAGCAAAAACCTTCGAAACTATAATGTTTTCAACTGTTTGTCAGCCTGTGCAGGCCTTTCTTGATTTGTTTCTACTCAAAACCGATCTCATATGGGAAAACTTAGACAAATATAGAAATCTTTATAAAAGTAAATTATTGATTATTTAGTGATGAAATCAATTTTTTAATAAAATATCAAATTAATGATAACTTCTTTTGACCGTATGTAATAAAGGTTTTTATTGCCATTAACAGAGTTTTAAACACAATCCGTATTGTTTCCAAGAGACGAGGCATTTTCCGAGGAGGTCCCATTTGACGAACTCTAGGCATTTTGTAAGTAACGACTAATTAAAAAAAAAAATGTAATTCACAATAATTGAGACACTCACAATGACGTGTTTACTACACGCCTGTACTTGCACAACAGTAGCACTTCTACCCTTCGAGTTAGCTCATTTGATTCCATCGTATTTACAATGCTCTAAAAGCTTTTTCTTGACAATGGAGAAATCGACGAAAAAACGTTTTAAAATATTTAAAAAACCAAAAACTGTGGGTGATGGAAAAATTCCGACTACATATTTGCAAAGAAGATATAATACCAAGTAGACCTATTGGTACTCGTGAGACAAAGCTTTGGTTGACCAGTGTGATCTCTTCGTTGGTACAACCCTAGTCATGATAATCTGGCTAAAAGACGGGGACACAGCAAGAGGTTATTTTTTAATGAATTCAGGGGAATTTTATGTAAATTATATTTCTATTGCTCAATAACTCTTAAAAGAAAGTTTATTTGGTATAAAACACAAATGTACAATTATATATGGTTACAAGCTGAGAGCTCAAAGGCAACTGAGACTCATGAGGAAGCAACAACTGTCTTATGCCTGAGGGGTATTTAAATGTGTAGGAAAGCGGTAGTAGGGGTAGTAGGAAAATGCGTATATTGAAAAGTGTCGTCGGAGCCAATTATTTAGAATAGAGGTCTGGGAAGGGAAGATAAGTTACTAACAGGATAAGATAAGATAATTATAATAGGGCTGATTATTATAAGTTATGAGACACAGTCCTTAGGATGTTACTGATAAACATACCATTTGTTAAAATAAGATTATATATATGTGACATATCTGTCGATAAAGTAAGTCTTCGAATGATAGAGGTCTTGCAGTTTTATTCACAGTTATTAAATAAATTTTTCCCACATAGAACTAAGCGAACAGCTGGCTAGAGCTAGTAGTTCTTTTTGATATACGAAATAGGCTCATGGGTTGGAATAGGTTAATGCTGAAATCTGATCTGGCTGTTTCTCCTTTATCTCAGTGCTGGGATCTTCCAGGCGATCTGCTCCCACGTCCTAAAGCAATTTTCTTTCTACGCCAGCTTACACCCGACCTTTTATTTGATTTTCCAATCGTCCCAGATTTCCCAAGGTAAAACGCTAGAGGAAACGGAGCGCAGTCATCCCCCCCACTTCTAAAAAATAAAAAATAATATATATATATAATTCTGTCTGCATTCGTCGAACTTTTCTCTGATGCCTCAGGTTGCCTTCATCATTATCATTAAATTTAATGAAAGGCTTTGTTGAAATTAGTAAGTAACTTGTTTGTTTAATAGTATTTTAAGACAATGGCTGAATGAGATTTAATGAAATATATTACGTGCTTAAAATTAAATAATCGTGTTGATGCTTGATGGCTCTTAATTTTAGCTACGCGACGCATTGCCAGCAACTAATAGTACAGGGTGCTAATAAAAAACTTTATTAACTACGTTTATTTCGAAATTTTAAACTTACATTTTAACGACTAATTATATGTAATTTTTTTTAATCAAAATTTATGTGTGGTAATATTAATAATGATGCAAATTATATTATGGATAAAAATAAGTGAACCTACACTTAAGTTGACGTTACGTTAACACAGGAAACTACTTACTCTCCTATAGTAAATGGTTATCTATTAATATAAAGTGTATATGTAAAGCAGTCACAGAACTATACTAAACTAAATAGTACAATGTGATTAATTACAACACTTCATACCCGGTACTTTATCAAGTACAGTAAACCTCGGACTTTATAACTACTTTATTTACAAGTACTGGCTCGTATCCGGTGACGCGGCTGACAGAGGAAGGTGGGGACTTCCCAAGACTCAGCTTCCTCTTTCGCATGTGAGGGAGTATACAAACATGTGGACTTGGGAGGCCTCTGGGCTGTTTGTAAATATTGTATGACTGAGCGAGTGAATGCAAATTGCAAATATGGTATGAATGAGAACATTTATCACAATTACTTACTGCCTAATAAGGCAGATTGTAATTTCAGCACAATAAAGACGTTCCATATATATCAAAAAAATATTTACTAGTACTCATCTAGAACAAAGCAATTCTGGACTACACATCACATCTCCTTAAGAATTTTCCACTGGTACAAAAATATTCAATTTCTTCCCTCGTGTATATTATTACATTGTGCGGCACTGAATTTGTGACATTTGATCTGTCCTTTAACCGCCATCACAACCGAAACCCGGTGACGTGCTTGCACCTCGTAAATGAATAAATATAATTCAAATAGTCAGCAAATAGAGTAAGTTCATCGTCCGACCTTTGGGCGATTATGTAGGACGCTTGCTGTCCTCATGGTTCTCATTTCACGGTGACGGGTCAGCAGTCCATCGGTTCCGCTCTCCGCAGCTGGGGGCGGCACTGACTCTGACGGATTCCTGATTCATGGCAGCCTCCGCAGAGCCCCACCGACCGGAGTGGGCAGGATATTTGAATAAAAACTTCATTTAGCTCAGCGGGAGCGCTCATGAATGACCAGTTATGAATTTTTATACAGCCCTTGGTGCGGCGAGGGTAATTTCAAAGTAAAATCCACTGTCGCCTAATTATCGTCCTGTCTGCCCCTCGATGTTGGCCCTCTCTCCAGAGTCTGCTTGCTCACTTCCTAGTCCCGCTGTATTTTTGCATTTGCCCCTTTGTTACAGTTAAAACAAAAAATAAAAACTTATTCTTTGCTAAATATAATGAAAGTAAATACAAAATTAAATAAAGTATAGTGCTGAAAAAACCAATGCAAACTTCTTAAATATTATCTGCGAAATGTGCCTCCTCGGACAAATTTCAAACATTAAAGAGAGAAAAAGAATTGTTCACTTATTTATTCAAATTAAACCCCTCAACTTGATGTGACCATTGCTGTTCCTATATTTCACCAACTCAATCTTCTTGGGGGCAAAACGGCTGACATGGAATCCACACACGAAGCTAAAAAAACAAGAACTAAACAGACGATTTGGACAACTGTACAGACTACATCGAAGGACATCCCATCTCTAAATAGAAAATAAAATTCTAATCTATAATTATACATAGATATACTAACTTATATAATTATAAGTTATACTTAACCCAATCTGGACTAGAATAGAGCTATGGGGGACAGGCAAAAACTTGAATCCTTTCAATTAAAAGCCCCGAGAACAAACGTCAATGCCCCTTATTACGTCAGCAACTAAACCCTTCATAACGATCTTAATATACCGTACATTCTTGAACTTATCCTTTACAAGTTCATGAAATGCCATATTAACCTAGCCAACCACCCTAATCCTCTAGCACAGTTATAGCACTGCACCACTCATCCCTATAATCCTCCTCAGAGACTAAAGTGGCATTAGCCTGCTATAAATGCGTAACAGTGAGAGTCACAATCATGTCCTGAGCGTATGTGGCTCTCGCGCTCTTCGTCAGCCTCCACTGGCTCGTATCCAGTGACGCGGCTGACGGAGGAGCGTGGGGGACTTCCCAAGACTCCATTTATTCCTTCACATGCGACAACCATGTAGATTTGGCTGGTCTCTGGGCTGTTTGTAAATACTGTATGAATCAGTGAGTGGATGAAAATTGTTGATATGGTATGGATAAGTACATTTATCTCAATTACTTATTGCCCAAACAGGCAGATTGTAATTTTATCACAATAATGTAGGATAATGGAAGGCCTGTTATAGGACAAAGGCTTTGTGTCCTAACAATGATTGGCAATCAAGCGTAAGATCACAAGTAGTGAACATTTGACAAAATTTAACTCACTGGCAAGATTGTGATGTAGACTACCTGAACGGATGTCAGGCAACTCGTAATATCTGGATTTATAAGGCCTTAACTATGCAACGGATTCCAACATTCCGAGTACATTGTAAGGAAGGTTTAAGTCGCATTGGACCACAATGCTAACGTTGTGAAGCTAAACGAAACTTGTTAGAACATTGATATTGTGCTTATTTCACACTAGTGGATAACCGTCTCAATTACATGCACTATTGAAAGTGTTTAATGTAAATGACGTCATTAATGTGGTTTGTTTCTTATTAATAAAGTGCTTCTAAGTGTTGTGAGCACTTCACCTGTTATCTTCTAGCGGCACATGTAGCTTTCCGGGATCTTAGGTTCCATCTGTATAAAGGGTGAGACCTCAACCTGCACACCCCTGGGAGATCTTCGTTTGCTAGGAGAGGGGGTGCTCTTTTGTTGATGATTGCTGTTAAGTTTATTTGAACATGTTTTTGCCTTCATCGAGAAATTTTGACGATCATTGCCCTGTTTATTATTTGCAAAGATGTGGAATGGGATCAGTTACCTCTGATGGAGGTGATGTGAATCCTAAGCTGAGTGAATATCAGCCACAAGCCGACTTTATTAAAACCAGGGGGGGGGGGGGTGTTAGAGAAGAACAAATATTGGTTGTCCGGTTCCGAGAAGACACATGTACCATTAAATCGGCTGCCTGTGTCACATCCAAGTTGCTGATTTCATCCGTGCCTGATGTGTTTGCGGCCGGTTTAATCAGGTCGCTGGTTTGTCTCCTGTCAGAGCTACTAATCCCGACGGTCTGAGGCGAAATCACGCATTTATACTCGGCCAAAGGCTAAAGGACGATAGAGGACTCAGGATTGGATTGTATCATCCAAATTTTGATTAGCTGGTCATTAAAACACAGCAAGGACAGTCAACTAATTAACATGAGTGATAGTATTGAAACACTTACACTCAACCGCAAAAACTTAGCATTCCATTACAAGCAGTGAAATATTCAATGCAAGCATACGCATTAATGATGCACGAACAAATTATAATGATTCTTCTTGGCTCTGGAACAATTGGTAAATGTAAAACCATCAATAAAATCGAAGGAACAGTATTTACACACTAATGGTATATATATGTTTATTTTCTCAAGCACAAATATTAATTTAAATTTATGGCGCAATACTACACGAAGAGGTTTTTAAAAGACATTTGAGTTTTCTAAACCGTATCTACTACAAAATTTCGTTTCCACATATTTCGTCTCATAATTAAACATAACAAATTAAATCAACAGAAGTTATAATGCATTTAAATCATGAAAAATAATTTGTCAGGAAACATTGTCATAAAGCCTCTAGATCCCGGAATAATTAATTGGAATAAGTATTTCTGCAAATTAAATAAGCAGTTTAAGATATAAATATATGTATATATATAAATTAAAAGAAAAAAAATACGGGAAGCTTTTCATTTTATAGTGACTTGCGAATGCTTAAAAATTGGTCAGCAAGACGTTTGACTATAGTCTCTAAATTCCGGAATAAGTTAATTTATGCAAATTAAGTAAGCATTTTAAGGTATATATTTTAAATGAACCACCGATAGAAATTAAAATAAAAAAAATTCGGGAAGCTTTTCAATTGAACAACGGGCCATAATGCACTGAAAAGTTCATAGTTTATAGCCAATGTCTATAAGTCCTCGGTTAATAGAGTTGAGAGCGGTGTGATACTCAAATGGAGACACGGTATCGTAGAAACGTATTAGCCGAGAAACAAAACAACAAAACAGTCGTTAGAAGAGATTGCTACGCCTTTAAGAAACGCTTGATAGCGAAACTTCGATAATAAAAATGACAAAGTGCGTGAAAAAGATTACGAAGATCCTCCAATGTTTGCCCTCACCAACCAGCAGAGAGAGAGAGAGAGAGAGAGAGAGAGAGAGAGAGAGAGAGAGAGAGAGAGAGAGAGAAAGAAGAGTAAAATAAACCATTTATTATTTAGCGGAGATCTGATAGAGGCTTAACTGGCCAACTTAATTACAGCAAGTGTAATTAAAAGATCGTTGAGATGGCTGGAACCCTTCCAGGCCCACTGGATTGTGGCTGAGCCCGAAACTTGGCGAAAGACCCCGCTTCAAGCCACCACTGTCCTGACAGTTTCAGGTTAAAGGGAGCTTTCCTGCTTTGAATCAGTCTCCTGACTTAAGTCAGGTTTTGCGGTGCATTGCTTGAACCAAAGTTGATCACTATAATTTACTGCTAACTGTAAATTAAAATGCTTTTCGCATATTAAAGCATACCTAACATATTACACATACACATTAACATATTGAAGGAACGTTTTAATATGCTTAAAATAATAAATGATATTCCCAAAAAGGCATCTTAAAGCACAAACCCTTTCTTGTTACATCATGGGATTAAACAAACAAATGTTTAAGCATTCACAAGTCACTATTTAATGTTAAACATGTCTGAATTTTATCCATTACCAAATATAAAAATCAAATAATTCCATATTTGAAATATTTCTCTCCAAAGATACTGAGTTATATGTCCCCAGCGAATTAAATATTATTTAATAAGTGTGATCTTACTTTACTCCTTTAATAGGACACCTGTACTCAAAGGTCAATTTAAAAACTGAGTAACTGATTTAATTTTAATTACCAAAAAATTTTTAAATTTAGGACATAGAGTGAAGGATCTAGTCTCACTATTTGACAGACGGAACGATATCCTCTAAATGAAGGAAACAGCAAAAATTCATTAAAACACAGAGCTCTGCGAAACGGGGCACAACAGAGATATTGTATGGGAAATCGTATTGTAAAATATATATAAAGGAACTTTAAATTAAATCTAATAACATCAAATAAACTAAATGGAGCCCTCTCCCTTATTTTGGTCCTGTTTTAATAAAACTACCGAAAATAACAAAAACGTCAGGATCAATTGTATTTAAATGATGAAATTCTGTAAAAACGACAAATCTCTCAAGCAAAATATCCTGTATAAATATAAGACTGTTCAGCAGTATACCGGTTGGGGTATAGTGATTGTGGAGGGTCTTATCTTGGCACAATTAATAAATAGCAAAAAATATAACGCATAGAACCTTAACATAGAAACCTATTTACTGTCATACAGTAAATTTCTATCATTTTATTATGACCCCAGAGAGCAATTGTAAATGCCCCTTATTACGTCAGAAACAAAACCCTTCATAATGGTCTTAATATTATCTACATTCTTGAACTCATCCCTTCCATGTTCATCAAATTCCATAGTAACCTATCCAACCAACTTAATCCCCTAGCACAGTCATTGCACTGCACCAATCATCCCTATAATCCTCCTCGGAGACTAAAACGGCAGTGGCCTCGTGAAGTGCTATAAATACGTGACAGTGAGAGTCCTGGCAATAACCAGTTTCTCCAATCATATCCTGAGCGTCTGCGGCTCTCGCGCTCTTGGCCAGCCTCTGCTAGTTCTTATCCAGTGACACGGTTGACGTATTAGCGTGTGGGACTTCAAGACTTCGCTTCCTCTTTCGCACATGAGGGAGGTGACAACCATGTGGACTTGGGAGGTATCTGGGCTCTTTGTAAATACTGTATGAATGAGCGAGTGAATGAAAAATTGTAAATATGATATAAATGAGATCATTTATCACAGTTACTTATTGGCCAATAAGGCAGATTGTAATTTTATCATAATAAAGTTGTTGTCAACATCATCACAACCCCGGTTTCTTTCCTGTTAAATGCAGCTTCACCACGCTAATCTGTACTTCCGTTTATGCATTCGTTACGTTTAATGTTTTGAAATATAATGTATGTTGTTTGTCTAAGTTGTGAAACGTTGTCATCCACATTTTAGTTAATTGTCGTTTTTATCTTGTTTAGATTTTAACTCATCTACGGTTTATTACGTACAGAATTCGATATAAATTTTTCCGTACAAAATTGAACTATTTATATTTATTATCAGTGTGAGGGAACATCTAAGAATTTTACATAGTTCGATAAACGAATCCGATAATAGTATTACTTAGATTGTCACACCTGTTTTAGTTCCTGCTGATTATTGTAACTTGACTATTGTAAGGGCTGTAAAATAGAAAATTGTTGAAAGAGAAAAAAATTATTTTCGTAAACTAATCCTATCAAGGCCGGCTCAAAATGAATTACATAGTGCGATTTGAAATATCGCCCTGTACGGTTCCGTTATGTTATATTTTAACCAAAGTATAAGTAACGTGTTGCGGCTAAAGCTTACAAGGTTTAAAATACCAGTTATATTGCAATATTTTTTACTGATATCTTAGAGCTTATGTAAAGACGAAATTACCTTTATACAAGTAGAGCCTCCAGCTTACACAAAATACTGTTCACCAAGTTTGGCCTAGTGAGGCATTGTGATTAAAGTATGAACCGCCTGGTTCCTCCCCTTGTATGAAACCCATGGCTAAAAAGCACTCTATGGTCAACCATTCTCTGCGAAATTGGTGATAGGAATTCTGTCAGGCCCCACCAGGGGGCTCTGCCGTCCTAAGAAGACAATATTGGTCAGCCTGTTTATATTGGACGGCCATTCGAAGCCTCTTTGTTTTCTTCTCCCTTTGTTTGTATTTCTATGCCGTAAGCTTTTCTTATTCACTGGTCGATGGCAATGACGATAGGGTCTAATTAATTGCATTATATGTTTTAGGTTCTAAATATTATACAAGAATTAAGACAGAATTTGACATTATATAGCATATTGTTTTTTTTTTTGAGAAGAATAATTTATTATTTGTCAGATGCTGATGAATATTGTCTGAGACTTGTTCCTTCAACACACTTAAATACTTGGACAGAGACTAAACACGACGAGTTACGAAAAAGATAACATGAGATAACATAGCAGAAGGACATCCCAACGCATAGATGATATCATTAGTCGAATTTGCGACATACTACCAACTTACCGCAGGCTAAAAAGGTCTCCTCGATGTCAACTTTCATTAGATAACACTATTCTGGGTTGGTAGATTGATCAGCAATAGTGTAATTTTTTTTCCAAAAATCAAGGAAATAAATAATAATTTCCCTTTACTTCCAGACTGGAATTTTTTTTCTTATTAGCCCCTTTAAATTTACAGATAATTATATACAATTAATGATCCTCAGGCGAATCTATTTACAAATTATTTTTGTATTTCCTGTAGCGTCGCTACATTGTATACAGGTTTTGTTATTTTATAAAAATTATATAATGGAATAAACAAGTATATTGATTATACGTGACTGGACTAAACTGACTAATATATGTGATGGGGCTCACCTTTTTGATCAAACTTAAAACTAACTTATATACTGATTCTTAACATAATTTTTTCCCGACAGTCTGGTTCTACAGTGGGGTCATAGTGATAAACACTGGGTTTGTGAGGTGCTGCAACGAGTCGAAAAACTTGATGTGTCTCCGGTGGATGAACTCGCCCTCCAACGGCATACCGAACAACCTGCCACAATCTGCCAAACTTGATATATTGTTATTATGCATATATTTATTTCATCGTCTATACAATTTATAGTTAAAACTCTCGAACTGGTCTTTCCGCTGTGACTTATAATATTCCAACTAACATTCCATTGAAGCAGGAGCTCAACTAGGCAGTGCCTGGTTTCTGTTGTGTTTAATTTTTACACCAATGATATCACCTCCCATAAACTCCAAAAGCAAATTGACGAAACTGAACATTGGTGAAACCAAATGAGGATCAAAGTTAATTACTGAATACGTGTCTATATTACTTTTACCCTATGGTGCAAGTCTTGAGACCAGTTCGTTTTCATTCTATCCATCTTTCTGTGGAATCCACATACGAGGCTAAAAAAACAAGGACAATCATATAGACTTTTTCAAAGGATATCCCATCAATCAATAGAAAATAAACTACTTTTACAAAGTCGTGCAAAAATCAAACTGGACACTTAGGCCAGAATTATGGGGAACAGCAAAACGATAAACCTCTGAACGCGCCCATTCCTTTCAATCAAAAGTCATGAAAACACTAGTTCAGACCCCTTTAGTACGCCAGTAATAGAACCCTCTATCACTATCTTAAGTTATATAGTTATTTTTTCTGTGTTGAAATATCATGAGGGCATAGTCTCACGATTAAC
Source organism: Acanthosoma haemorrhoidale (assembly GCA_930367205.1). Classification (NCBI taxonomy): domain Eukaryota; kingdom Metazoa; phylum Arthropoda; class Insecta; order Hemiptera; family Acanthosomatidae; genus Acanthosoma; species Acanthosoma haemorrhoidale. The sequence continues at coordinate 106,237,042 of OV884014.1, read as the reverse complement.
GAAAACTCGGGCATACTTGCCATTAGCCCTAAATCTTAATACAATTAAATCCATGTGAGATTTTGAGCAGACAAAATTCTTACTGACTGTCCAAGTCTCACCCATTTTGGGCCACTGGACAGTTGCGCTGTGTTACCTAGGCTTTGGGATGAAATTACTAGTGAAGTAAGCAATAAACCAATTAATGCACGGAATGCGAAGTTGTATGTCTAATACAATGTAAGGTTCAATAGTTTGCCGATTTCCCCCCCCCCCCCCCCAAAATATTGTTTTGTTATTCCTAATAAATTACCCACAAATAGAACATGGAAATACTGTTGTGCATTCATGTATTGATCAGTTTTAAAGCACCTCAGTTTAGAGAAGCTACTTCATGATTTAAAGATGCAGGTTTGGATTCCAAATATGATTGCTTATTCTGACCTTAATACCTATATTTTTTTGTTTCGAAACCCCTTTATTCAAAATTTGTTTTATAGACAAATGAACAATAACAATCCTTTATTGTGCTAAAATTACAATCTGCCTTGCTAGGCAATAAGTAATTAAGATATACTATCATTCATACCATATTTACATTTCATCATTCACTCGCTCATTCATTTAGGACATGATTGGAGAAACTGGCCATTGCCAGGACTCCCACTGTCACTTGATTATAGCAGGTCACGAGGCCACTGCCGTTTCAGTCTCCTAGGAGGATTATAGGGATGAGTGACGCAGTGCCATGACTGTGCTACAGGATTAGGGTGGTTGGAAAGGCTACTGTGGAATTTCATAAACTTGGAAGGGATGAGTTCTAGAATGTAGGGTATATTGAGGTCGTTATGAAGGGTTTCGTTGCTGACATAATAAGGGGAATTTACTATTGTTCTCAGGACTTTTGATTGAAAGGATTGGATACGCTTGATGTTCGACTTTTTTGCTGTCCCTCATAGCTCTATTCTGTATGTCCAGATTGGTTTAAGTATAACTTTGTAGATTAGTAGTTTATTTTCTATTGAGAGATGGGATGTCCTTCAAAGTAGTCTGTATAATTTAATAATTGTACATTTATACAGAACAATAACATGAACAAATCTATAGATTTATGGCTCCTTTTCCTGCATAGCATAACATTTGAAGGAGGGTAGAATTACAAAACATTTTTCGTTTTAGAGTTGAAATTACAAAAACAATAGACTGGACTAGGTAATGGGTTTACAAATACCAATGTTTAAAAGCTCTTATTTAAGTACGAGTAAAAAACCTCTCCTTCACTTTAATAAGTGGGGGAAACCGTCGGACGAATTCTCTCATTTGCGGATCCTTCGTCTAGTTTTTTCGTCAGGAATGTTGGACTAGTAAAAAGCATGCCTACACTCAAAAAAAAAAAACCTCATTAAGGGGCAAGCACAAAAGAAGGGAAGGACAACAAATTTAAGCCAACTACCGCTCCTTGCTGAACTCATTTAATTATCAACTGTTCTTAAGCGGGACAAGTTGAAATTATTTAGATCACCCTGACTAAATTAACTTCACCAAACTCCTCCTTTTAATGGGAAAGCATTATTTATATTGTCACAGGATGGTGTTCCTTTAATGAAAAATGTCGTCAAGCGTTGACTACTACTATGACTCAATAGTCATCAAGACTCCTAGTTCAGATTGGTCATTTATCCATAACGTCATGAAAGACTACAAGTGATCAGTTCAAATAAGTGTGGGCCTTTGACCCCAAAGGCTTAGGATAAATATTTACTCACTTAGTTGACCACACCGTGTTGATATTTTTTTTGTTTATTATCATTCTGAAAACAATGCTTGGGGTTATAGTATACAGCCTTGGATCCCAAAGCAAGGCTCCTCAGTCACACATCAGGTGGGCACATGAGTTACTCGTCGTCTTTGGAGCAGGGATCGTTGGAGCGGCTAATCCACCTTGGTTTATTCTTTGACAACTGTTTTTATCCATTGTCATAACAATATACAAAGAATGGCATGTTACTATATTATACAAAATTGTCCTCTCACACTATTTGCAAAGACAGACCATACAAGGGCGTACAGCACTAATGTCGATAATACAATAGAATATACACCGAATGATACTAATGAATAATACAACTAATACCTAATACTAATTGGAAAGCTTAAGTAATATCAAGTGGTGGATCCTCTTCTCAAGTTAATGTATTTTTGATATTACTTCTATATTTATTAACTTATCCAACCACTCTGATCCCCTAGAACTCATTGCACCCCACCACTCATCCCTACAATCCTCCTTGGAGACTATAACGGCAGTGGACTCGTGACATGCTATAAATGCGTATCAGTGGAAGTCCTGGCAATGACCAGTTTCTCAAATCATGTCCTGAGTGTATGTGGCTCTCGCGCTCTTCGTCAGCCTCCGCTCCTCTGTTGCACGCGAGGGAGGTGACAACCATGTGGACTTGGGAGGTCTCTGGGCTGCTTGTAAATACTGTATGAATGAAAGTTGTAAATATGGTATAAATCAGATCATTTATCACAATTACTTATTGCCCAATGAGGCAGATTGTAATTTTATCATAATAAAGTTGTTGTTGATTCTATATTTATGTCCTTGCAACATGGCTTATTCTCATATATAATGATTCATCAACTAGCTCTTCCGGACAAACAGGAGAGAGGTCCTGAAGTTCTTCTTGTTAACTAGCGACGCCAGTTTAGACTCGTCCAGTGATCGAAGTTGACGTGTTCTTGCCAATTCCAGGACTAAGCAGAAACAATTCACTTAAGAAATTATACTTCAGAAATCTCTTCAATATCTATTCATGCTCTTTAACAAAAATAAAAAGTTGTAACGTGAATGGGATGGGGGAACTTACTGTTTAATTTTAGATATAATTCAAGTTGAATGAATTTATGAAGTGTATCATCATTTTGGACTGTGAAGATCAGCTTTTCAAAGAAAACCTCTTTTATGTTTAAAATGACAGTCAAAATGACCTACATATTTGATTGAACTGAATGACTACACCGACCATTTTTAAATATCTGATTACAGGATCATCACAATTTAAAAAATAATGCTGTGACCGATAGACTTTTATAGCCAATGTAAATTAGCGATTGTTTACGCCTGTAATTCGTTTATTTTAGTTATTGAAGGAAAAAATTATCAGTCATTGTTTAAGCCGAATAAGGGGTCTTGCGCTGACAAGTAATTATCTAACAAAGTACCCTCGTAAAATTTATGATAAAAAAAAAAAAGTGTAAATTAGAGATAAATATTTTTTTTTGTATTTGGTTAGTTTTATATAAAGAATTAATAATTATTGATAATATTATAAATGTTCTAAGAATATCTTTGTGTTTCAAATGTGAGTGTATTGATTTTGTTTTATGGGAAATATGCTGGAAAGTAAACAAAACAAATAACGGTGCGGGACGCCTCCGAGGCCCCGTAAGACCCTACATCCTTTATAGAGGATTAAAAGGACGGAGCACCGGGATCAGTCGCTTGCAGTCAGTGTGTGTATCCAGAGCTGGGTTGGCCAACACCCGCCGGAGCGCCCCCCCCCCCTCATCTCACCACCTTATCGGCCTATGGTTTATGGGGAGCACCTCTGGTTGGAGATTTGACTTGGAACTAGTATGGATATGAGCATATCGATCATCGACTCACCGATTCCCTCCACCGGGAACCTCACAGCTGATTGACTAATCCACTATCTAGCTACGACAGGTAACCTCGTTGGACGTAGCTTCCACGTACCGAGGGTTTATGTTGTTTGTTTACGTCGTTCATCAGTTTACACCAAATAACACCAAACTATGCATACGTATAGATAAACACGGACAGTGATGTATTTATTTTGTTCTCATTCTTCGATCAGCAAACTTTAAGTTAATAAAACTCTGGTTTACAAGTTTCAAGTTTAGTAAAGTTTAAGTATTTTTTCTGTCCAATAGTTTAAGTAATTTTTCTCTCAAATAGTTTACTTATTTTTTTATCAAATAGTTTAATTATTTTTTTTATCAAATAGTTTAAGTATTTTTTTTTTTATCAAATGCTATTTGTTTATTATCATTTAATAAATGTCGGTCATCTAAATGTCTTCCCCTAGATATGTCAATTCCCTGTAATATTTCAGGTTCCCCTGTCCTTGGGTAATGCCCTCTCCTGGCATTAATATTTTCCCCCAGATTCCTGTAAACATTTAGGGGGAGGAGGAAGAGAGAGAAAGTCGGTGTTTACAATGCCATCAGTAATATTTTCCGGGAACCGTTATATTTTATCGTACCCATCTTCAAGTTTCAGTTAACTACCCAACCCTTGAAAGAATTGGCGTGAGTATACGTAGCCTAAATATTAACAGGTAGCCTGAGAAATATATTAATTTTCATCAATTTGACTTCATCTATTGCCTTAGCTCAATACAAACAAACCAAAGTTACTTACCAGGCGTTAGCCGGGATTTATTTTTAACCAAACCTTTCATTAGACAGGGGAATAAATGAATCTACGTTATTTTATTTACGGATAATCAATTATAACAACATAATATAAATTATAAAGTGAAATCTTTTACAAATTCAATATAATATTTATAATAAACAACAACCTTAGTTTCACCTTCATCTGCCAGAATAAATAAAAGGGTGAACCTACCCTAGTATGAGCAATATAAAATTATCCCCGGGGAAACCAGGCGATCTCAAATTCACAAAGTGCCATCTACCTAAGCAAACTTGTGCTCTTTGCGACTAAGCAGCTTAGCGTCCTATAAACTAAGGATCCGACACTAACAATTCTCTTACCCTTATCCTAAGGAAGCTAGTGCTACTCATTTTCTGGATTGTAAGGCATATTTGTACCGAGTTTGATGTGTATTGATTCATGCATTCCATAGACACTCAAGACTATACAAACGCACCCATCTCTGTATCTTACACCAATATTAATTTAAAAAAAAAAATAAGATCTTAAAAAATTGATGTTCCTCTCCCTGTATCTGAGTAAGTACCATTACCGCCTAAAGCTTCCATCTCGACAAACGGCTGACCTGAAACCCACACACGAGGCTAAAAAGACAAGAACTGAACTGACGCTTTGGACAACTAACTGTACAGACTACTTAGATGGACATCCAATCTCGCAATATAAAACAAATTATAATTTACAAAGTTATTCTTCAGCCAATATAGGCATACGAAACAGAGCTATGGGGACAGCAAAAAAGTCAAACATCAAGCATATCCAATCCTTTCAATCAAAAAGAGCAATAGTCAGCAACTACATCTTTTATAACGATCTTAATATACCGCACATTGTAGAACTCATCCCTTCCAAGTTTGTGAAATACCATAGTAACCTATCCAACCACCCTAATCCCCTAGTACAGTCAATGCACTGCACCACACATCCCTATAATCTTCTTCGGAGACTAAAACGGCAGTGGCCTCGTGACCTGCTATAAATGCGTGACAGTGCAAGTTCTGGCAATGGCCAGTTTCTCCAATCATGTCCTGGGCGCTCTTCGTCAGCCTCCACTGGCTCGTATCCGGTGACGAGGCTGACGGAGGAGCGTGGGGGACTTCCCAAGACTCCACTACTTCTTTCGCATGCGAGGCAGGTGACAACCATGCAGATTTGGGAGGTCTCTAGGCTGTAAATACTGTATGAATGAGCGAGTGAATGAAAAATTGGAAATATGGTATGAATGAGATCATTTATCACAATTAGTTATTGACTAATAAGGCAGGTTGTTATTTTATCATATTAAAGCAGTTTTAATAAAAAAAAAAATACTGTTATTGGATTAATATGGACAATGTTTATGAAAGTTCATCGTTAATTGTAATGAAAATATATGCATAATTTTGGTATATCCCATGCACCAACAACATCTACAACAATTCTTTCCTCTACGAAATCTGCTAAAAGCTGGTTGATAGACTACAATTCCCGCTGACTGTTGAGATATTTTCGATGCGTACAGCCATGGTACAAAACGGTGCCTGGAGAGAGAAGCCACTCTTTGATCAGCGGCCTGAAGGCGGTCACTTAACTCTAGAAGGGATAATGGGCTCATCCCCACCCCTACCATGTATTTATCTAGGGCCCATCATAGCCCTGGGTCTGGGGTTACTTAGCCCTTCGGTCACCAGCAGGGTCAGTGCTGGAGCTAAGAGAGCACTGCTGTCAAATATATTGTTTAAAGTACAACTTATCAAGTCAAAGGCGTCTTTCGTTGCTAAACAATGGCAATTCTCCTGGCTCAATCAATACAAAACCTCTTTGCTTTTTGGATTCTAATTTGAAAAGTTGACTACAGAGAATAATGGAAGGGATGTAAAATGAGCTCAACAATCTGGACAGTTTACCAACGAACATCGAAACACCATATGATTAATAACAAATCATAAGATTCCCTAAGGTGTATCATTATGACAAGTCAAATATTCAATATATCTTCATCCCGATGCTAGTATTTATATCAACCCTGACGACCTCTTCTTTCTGGAAAATCCAAGATGCAATCATAAAATTATTAAATATAGAACGAGAAAAAGAGAAATCCTTTTAAACTGAACGAAATTACAAATAAAGATGTAATTCACATAAATAAAAAGGTATTAACAATACGTATTATATGTCGCGTTATCCTAGCACAGAATACTTGCGAACTAAATGCTAACTGATCTTAGTATTATATTAAACTTTAGCAATGTATTAATAATATATATTTAATTAAGATTGTTAGATTGTGAGGGTGAAATAATTTATTTTGTTATATGTTCTAAAATTTCTCTTACATGGATTGAATCCATTTCGCAAGGCAAGTTCATAGGTCGTTGTAATAAATAGTATCCTAGGATAAATTAAGATAATAATGGCGAAAGGTGAAAAAAAAAAAACCTTGAGAATTTCACAAGACATTAAACATCGAACTTCCCCCCGTCCAATTCTCTAAAACGATATAAATCACATTTAGTTCATAAATACAAAAATTAATGTACCGATAACTCCCAATTACTATATCCGTCTTACTAAGGTATCTTCACCGTCAATACCAGGAGTCATTTATTTTCAAATAGACAATCGTCTTTTAGGTTTATGTACGAATTTCTGCTGTGTACTAAGTTAACTGTTGTTGCAATATTACAATTGGCCTGTTTAATTTAAAAAGCCAGAAAAAAAAGATTTTTGCCAAATTTTTTTCTTCATTTTTACAATCTGAACTTTTACACATAGCAATTATGAACTAAATTGTTTAGACGAAAAGGACATAGAAAGTGATGGAATAGTGTAGAGAGATTTTTTGAGCCGCTAGTGTTTCTTAAAACCTCTCAATTTCTTAAAGATTGATCATAAGAAACCAATTGAATTGCACGTCCTAGAACGAAATTATATCTAGATAATATGTTCTCGTAGTAATTTATCTCTAACAATTAGTCCGGCCAAGTCTACTAGATACAGGTACATACTCACTACTACCCTCTCATCAAACATTCGATTGAGTACGATGTGTGCGTATGTTTTCATAACAGGCAGTGTTTATGTACTAACTATTTGCCCAACATTTCAACAAGAGTTAGCTTAATAGACAGTGAGAAGGTGGTCAGATTAAGACGCATACAGGACGGACGTTATCATCTGATTCACTCATTCATACAGTATTTACAAACAGCCCAGAGACCTCTCAAATCCACATGATTGTCACCCCCCTCGCATGCGAAAGAGGAAGCGGAGTCTTGGGAAGTCCCCCACACTCCTCCGTCAGCCGCGTCACCGGATACGAGCCAGTAGAGACTGAACAAGAGCGCGAGAGCCACATACGCTCTTGACATGATTGTAGAAACTGTCCATTACCAGGACTGCCACTGTTACCCATGTATAGCAGGTCACAAGCCCACTGCCGTTTTAGCATCCGAGGAGGTTTATAGGGATGAGTGGTGCAGTGATGGCTGGGCTAGGGGATTAAGTTGGTTGGATAGATTACTATTCGTATTCTTTTAAAGCCGCTAAGCCACGTGGCTTCTGAAAATCCAAATGTACACTTATTGAGAAAAACTGTTAAATTTGGAGCTGACATTCTTTAGGCTCAGGGGTCTTTCATTGTGCACCATGAGGTAAAATGTTAGAACAATAAACCTTATTTGTCTGATAGGAGCTGGGTCTTTTAAAATCCTTAACGTTATTTTGTCATGTTTAACGTGTTCTATTGTACATTAACAAAAAATAATCATGATATTTTTAGGTGTTTTTGAAAATTCCTATTACATTCGGATCGATTTACTTATTATACCTATCGAGGAAAATCGGGAAAATAAACATACTCGCAATGGCGACCCTAGCATTTGCTTCGGTATTTATCCCTGTGTCTAATAAGCTTAAAGCAAACCGAAGTAGTAAAATTCAAATGTGAGAACTTCAAGTAAAACTAATTATGCCTATTTAAACTCATTCTTTAACCTCTTAACTACCTCAGTAGAGACGCGGTCCACCTACAGTCGCTCTTCCTGAATATTTCTATGTCATTAGACTAGATAGCTCATTGAAGCATGAAAAGTTAATTGTAAATCGCCATGTTGTAAATAAACCTAAACAGACTGAGTAAGGTATAAGATTTAAATAGTCTGGTTGAGGTTGACAGTGCTGGTGGACTAGCGGGAGCTGAAAGACGAGGGCAGTTAATAGCCAACAATTACTGAGGCGGATACGACGGTGTGATAGAGCTACGAATACAATATCCCCGGCCCCTTCCAGTTTGTATGGCTTTAATGAGAGCCAGTGCCTTCTTAATTAGATCTCTTCCTGGATCGGTGGTCTATTGAGGCGGCAGCTGGGCCCATTCAGTCCGGATCTCATAAGCCGTCGGCCAATAGGCAGCCAGTTCCAAGTCTCAATGGTACGTTCCAACCGGCGAACGCTTGTCTTTGTTTGACCAGAGTATCCAGCCTCTTGTATAGGCCAATTCAAATCTTCCAATAATACTACCTCTTCTCCTATTTTATTTATCATTAACGCATTGTTTATTTAGGCTAATTTTCCATCTGTCTCACCATTGGCCCTTTCGACATTAATACAACTATAAGCTATGTATAAAATATATTCGAAATTTCTTAGGAAAGGTTCAATTTAGGTTTAAGTATACAGGCCCCGTCAAGCTTCCTCGTATTAATATTTACTTTAGTAAGCTCAGGAAATGACATTTATACTAGATTCTGACCTGTTTTACTTGAACCACAATATTAACGTTTTAGGTCCTCAAGTGTATTATGTTAACACCAGGTGGGTTGAAGGCTTATGACATAAAAGCTGAAAATTAATACACTTTAATATATATATATAACTTCTTTATTGTGCTAAAACTACAATCTGCCTTATTAGGCAATAAGTAATTGAGGTATATGTTCTCATTCATACCATATTTACAATCATTTAGTCGCTCAATCATTCATTCGCCCAGAGACCTCCCGAACCAACACGGTTGTCCCCTCCCACTTATGCGAAACAGGAAGTGGGGTCTTGGGAAGTCCCCCACGCTCCTCCGTCAGCCCCGTCACCGGTTACGAGCCAGTGGAGGCTATGGAGGTTACTATGTAATTTCATTTATAGCAGGTCACGAGGCCACTTTCGTTTTAGTCTACGAGGAGGATTATAGGGATGAGTGATGCAGTGCAATGACTGCTACGGGATTAGGGTGGTTGGATAGGCTACTATGGAATTTTTATGAACTTGGAAGGGAGGATTTGGAAAAATGAAGGTATATTAAGATCGTTATGAAGAGTTTTGTTGCTGATGTAATATAGAGAAATTACTATTGTACTCAGGACGTTTGATTGGAAGGATTGGATACGCTTGATGTTCGACTTTTTTGCTGTCACCAATTCCGTATATGCAGATGAGCTTAAGTATAACTTTGAAGATTAGTAATTCATTTTCTATCGAGAGATGGGATACACTTAAATATAATGATAAGAAATGGCGTAGGCTCAAAATACGAGAAATCGCATTGCTTTTAATGACAAAATAAAAATGTGATTTTTCAACTCATTTTCTTTCTGAGGCTGATAGTCTAGCTGATACTTGTGAAAATGAATGTATTAGAAGTCACAAACAGGAGCAGTTAATATATTGTATATCTATTTTACTACTTTACATAGCCCCGGAGAAACTAATATATTTCTAGAGAAAAACAGCGAAAATTATTCTATACCAATAATATATAACTCAAACTATATTAATACAATATCATATAATCATAACTATAATAAAATACTCTCTGTTCTGTTTTAATATGTACTTTGATGTACCTTCAACCTCACCAGAAATTATTAAAATTTTCCAGAATGAATGGCCGAGAAAGTTTTGACGATCAAGAAATATTGAGGTTCACAAATGATTTGACGTGTTCCTAAACCATTCATGTGGTATAATTGGTATTTTATATAAAAACTATATTGTAACTGTGTGTATTTGTTTTTAAATATTTCGCTATATTTAAAATAAATATCAGATTTTCAAAATATTTATTATAAAGTAATTTTAAGGCCAATTTCTATATTATACTGGTGTAGTTATTATTTTTAAATACTATATGCGAGTGTATTACCCTATAAGGTCCACCCGAAGAAGACACGGTCCATCCGTTACCCCAAGGACAGGCCTGCTCCGGCTGTACACAAGCTGATATGATAAGAATTCCATCTGAATTATATATGAGTGGTTGGGGGTCTGCTTTTGAATATTCAAGCGTCACCGAGTTTGCTGGTCTCTGAGTCACTAAGATGCGGTCTCCAGGTACTCTGTTTTCTCCGCAAACACTTGAGGGCCCCTTGACTCTGTCCGCTAGTCCAAGGGTCTGTCGAATCAGGACGAAAATTTCATCACGGGAAAAGAGGGTCTGAGGTATATTGGAATTCAAACGACGTGTCAGCAATGTTATATCGACGCACCATGATAATATGTTTATTGCAAATTGCTTTAATAGTGAGGTCATTAGGCTTTTAGCCGACTTTTGCTCAATAAAAGAAGTTCAATAAGAAGGATCTATATTTAAATACTATGGGGAACTACAAAAAAGTGAAACATCAAGCGCAATCCTTTCAATCAAAAGTCCTAAAAATAACAGTAAATGCCCCTTATTACGTCAGCAACAAAACCCTTCATAATGATCTTAATATACCCTACTGAAACGGCAGTGGCCTCGTGACCTACTATAAACGCGTGACAGTGGGAGTCCTGGCAATGGCCAGTTTCTCCAATCATGTCCTATTGTACGAATGAGCGAGTGAATGATGCTGTAAATATGGTATGAATGAGATCATTTATCTGTATTATTATTGCCTTATAAAAGGAAGATTGTAATTATTGCACAATAAAGATTGTGATATTATAAATATACCCTACATTCTTGAACTCGTCCCTTGCAAGTTCATAAAATTTCATTATAACCCATCCATCCACCCTGATCCCCTAGCACAGTCATTGCACTGCACCACTCATCCCTATAATCCTTCTCGGAGACTAAAACGGCAGCGGCCTCGTGACCTGCTATTAATGCGTGACAGTGGGATTCGTGGCAATTGCCAGTTTCTCCAATCATGTTCTGAGCATGTGTGACTCACGCGCTCTTGGTCAGCCTCCGTTGGTGGCTGACGGAGGAGGAGCGTGGGGAACTTCTGAAGACACCGCTTGCTGCTTCCCACGCGAGGGAGGTGACAGCCATGTTGATCTGGGAGGTCTCTGGAGTGTCTATAAATACTGTATGAATGAGCGAGTGAAATTGTAAATATGGTATGAATGAGGTCATTTATCACAATTACTTAATGCCCAATGAGGCAGATTGTAATTTTATCACAATAAAGTTGTTTATCTATCTAATATTTAAATAAGAAACACAGATTCAGGTAATTTTTCAAACGCAACTAATTGAGTTTTGAAATATAAGCCAACTTATTGTCTTCTAACGATAAGTATATTTCTACACAATAATTCTGTCGGCAGTACTAATGTTGTTGGATCTACACATCGAGGTTACATTTTAGAGTGCTAGATTAAAACACACGACCAGCAAAAACTGCTAATATAAACACAAATTACGCACCAATAGAATTAGGACGTCAAGATACCATTGGTTCTACTTGGTAATTATTCATGATCTTTAAATTTCATCTGTAAATTCAACAAGTTCAGAGTGGAAAACCCACGTTTGTACAAATGAGTCTCAGAAGGTGCAATGGTTAGCATTACTGCTTCATGGAACTTGATTCAAGTCCGTTGATGGAAAGTGAATTTATTTATATAAATAGAAGCCCGCGCTTAAATAATTAAGCATAAGAATATTTTAAAAACCATAGCTCAACCACTACAGGGTTCAAGAAAGGGCTTTTAAAAGTTTTTGTTGTTTTATTGAGTTTGTTTAAAATTTAAAACTGCAGGATTAAATTAAATATGGAGAACACATATACAACCGTGACCTTTTTTGAAAAAGGCAATCCTTTGTCAGTTGATGAAATGCGTTAAGGGGAACAGAATTGAAAACTGGGCTCGCATGTCGAAAGGCTCTATTGTGAACTACAGCTCATCTCCCTTCCCAATCTAGCTACGTGCTAATGGCAATACAACTCACTATGGCCTGTGCACAGCTCGTGCCATTCGTCTCTCAGGAAGCTCGAATAGTTGCTTATTGAATCGAAAATAGGGCTTTCACCCCACTTAAATTTTAGATCTCTTTATTGTATTTACTAATACAGTCATCTTTCAGGCAGTGAATTTGTATTACAAAGAAAGAAACTCCGGTTTCGCAAACCTGTTAAAAAAAAAACACCTTAAAACTAATAAATACTCTCTAATAGAAAGAAAAATTGTCTATCTAATTATAATATATATATATATATATATATAATATATATACATAACTATATATATATATATAATAGAAATGAAGTTTGCCCTCTGTACGAGCCCCGTATAATCGTTTTGACCCATCATATAGCAAAGTTTTATCTATTGGAGATTATTTATTTGCTGTTGAGATCCTGTAAACCATTTTACTGTATTCCTTTGCTATGTTTAATTCTATTAATACATGACTTTCCGTATAGATAGCCAAAGATCTAAAAATCTAGTCTGGTTCCTCCCTAGCAAGTCTTTTTTCCTTCCATAACATTTTAACCTTGAGGACAGACATGTTTATGTTGTAAACAGTCTTACCTGAAAAAAAAACTACCAAAATTATTTAGGTATCAAATCGCATAACAGTCACCGTATTTTTGTAGGTGTGAATGGTAAGTGGAGTGGCTCCTGATCGTATGTAAGACCTATAGACGAAGAAGAGCGCTGATTCCGGATGTTGCCTGTTAGTTAGTCTGGAGGCAGTTGAGGGTTGAATACACTCCAAAATACAAATTCCCACTCTCGGAGGTAAGTGGGTTTGTGAAGTTCCGTCTTTAAACTTCACGAGAATGGGATGCACCGAAGACTACTGGGGCCGCCGGTGCTATTAACCAAATGGGTCTTTCACTGAGTCGTTCCAAGTGCTTCAGCATTGAACCCCCACGTTTTCTCGCTTGCTCCACTTTTACTAATCTCATAGGCAATAAGACGACTTACAATTATTTTATGTCTGTAAAGTATCAATTTTTAGTTATTAATAATTAATAGCCATTAACGGGAACTCCCGAATAACTAGTCGGGCACTCTACCAACTGAGCTAATCTATTGACAAATGAACTTCCCAATATGAATTCTCATTGGACAAGTCTTACAAAGAGTGCTCAGAGAATCCTAAGATGGGTCAGTTAAAATTTTTCCTCTATACACAAGGTTTTTGTAAAATTGACAAACCTTCGACTAGATCATAGTTTTTCTATAGCAGTTTATCAATCGTTCATATACCCATATAGGAAAAGGAACTCTTTATTATGGTGGGGAATATGTCCACTGTGCGAGAGGGTTTTGTTAATGACTTCTTATCTTCAATTTAATACTACAGCCAGTATAATAGGAAAATATTATTTTTCTTTAATTACTAAGAGTCCTGAGCGTCTGTGGCTCTCGCGATCGTCAGCATCCACTGGCTCGTATCCAGTGACGCGGCTGACGAACGAGCGTGGAGGACTTCCCAAGACTCCGCTTGCTCTTTCACATGCAAGGGAGGTGACAAACATGTGGATTTGGGAGGCCTCTGGGCTTTTTGTAAATATCGTATGAATGATAACATTTATCTCAATTACTTATTGCCTAATAAGGCAGATTGTAATTTTAGCACAATAATAAAGATATTTGAATCATTAAATTACTAAGAATTATATTTGTGAGTATTATCATACTGTTGAATAATAGTTTATTTCTAACATAACCAGACTCTTACAACATACTTTCAGACAAACAGGTAATGGAGTAATGGACAGCTTAATTCGAATTCGTTTATTGATCTTACTGCATAAGATATTAGAAGGTGTGCCCCGAAAGTGCATTATGTTCAGGAGAAGAGGTACAGGCTGCGTATTATAGGTAGTTTATGTGGTATTGGAAAGACATGAGAACGTGAGTTCTCACACTCGGTATCTTAGGTAAGCGAAAACCCTCCGGGTCGCAAAGGCGAGTGTGAACTGTAAAGAGACAGACTGGACTGCTGGGGAAGACGCTACTAGGTACAGTTTGTAGGGCCCCAGAGATCGTCGTCTGCATGGAAGTGATCCCTTTCAAGGATGTGCTAGTTTTAGTGAACTGAAGCCAGAGAATCCCACTAGGAAGGTGTGGGGTCTGACAATGCCGGATTATAGATAGTAAGGTTAAGGAAGAAGAAATGTAGGTAATTAAATAAGAAATCCATGGTTCAAGCAGTGAAACAAGAGGCAGTGCAGAAAATGAGACTTTTTCACTTAAGGTGTCTGATTCTGACCGTCCAAAAAAACTCAGAATTTCTGCCTTATATAGGCAGGTCTTACTTGCCTACAGTGAATCTGTTTATATCGGCCAGCCATATGATCGTTTATTTTGACCAATAAAAAGGTACTAAGCCCTCCTCTTGCGGTGCCGGGGTCGTGGCCTAGTCTCCTCTCTCTATACTGACGCCGAAGATTTATTGATCAAATAAGGAGAGGTAGGTGGGTGTTATCTGGTCCGAGTAGAGGGTAACTTTTATTTGTTCGTCGTGCAGACGTTAGCCAAACAAGAATTTCTATTTGTTAAAAAATGTTTTTATTTTTAACAAAGGAACCTCAACAAAAAATACTACACCATTTATCTTTGCGATGGTATTGGTAAAGACTAGTTTTATGATCTCAAGGCACATATGTTTAGTTTCGACTAAGCAAAAAAAAAACATGCTACATACACAAACCAAATCAAATTGTCCGTAAATCGATGTTTACTTTATACTGGGTACAGGAGAGAGAAACAACAATTGTAACGACAACGATAGGACTTGTACATAACAGTAGGGATTTCAGTTTCACGCTCAACTGCGTCCAATCGGAGGGTGCTCGCTCTTGTCTAATTCTTTCGCTCACTAGCTTTCAATTATCTCACTGACGAGGTGAGCTTTGTCCATGTTTTATGACACAATGATTCCTGGAGTCCAGCCATCAGTAGTTCCCAAGCTCCAGTTTCTAATTTGACTGGAACTTTGGGGTACCTTCTCAGGGTTCGCTCTTGTCCTTGTACAATTTAGGCCATGCATTCATCCGTTGGCTCCCTCGAATGAGTTTATATACACCCCCCCCCCCAAAAAAAAAAGAAAACTCATTAATATTTAAAAACAGAACTAGAAAAAGTAAGACAAAGAGGAAACGACATAGAAGAAGCGATAATAATTGGCAGAAGAAAATAAATAGAAACACAAAACAGGCACTTTTCTGTCAACTTGCTCTAAGACAATTATTATAGAGGTCGACATTTTTTCAGAAAATAAATTATAATAATTGCAGGTATTTATTACAAAATCTTTATTGTGATAGAATTAAAATCTGCCTTATTGGGCAGATAAGTAATAGCGATCAATGTTCTCATTCATTCCGTATTTACAATTATTCATTCACTTGCTAATTTATACAGTATTTACAAACAGCCAAGAGACCTCTCAAATCCACATGGTTTTCACCCTCATTGCATGCTATGGGATGTTCCCAACGCTTCGCCATCAGCCACGTCACCGGATACAAGTCAGAGCCACGAGAGCCACAGACGCTCAGGCCATGATTGGAGAAACTGGCCATAGCCAGTGCTCCCCCTGTCACGTATTTCTTTACTCTTTACTCAGACTGTTATTCACAGATACATGTCAAAACATAAAATTCAACCCTTGGTTTATATAAGGTCAGGATTACTCAGTATATGCCACTTTAGATAGCTTTATCGGTAATTAATATTAAACTCTATAGGTGTATGAGTTGAGCTTGAATTGAGAAATATTCGATCCTAGTCGTGTTGCAGAAGACTTGATTGGGTTCAGAAGGGGAAAAAAATGAAATGACTTTGAGAAGTGAGTTTGAAGAGGCGAGAGGAAACAGCTAATGGCGCACTGGCGAGTGATTGGAACTAGAAAAAAGAAAGTTGGTGAATGATACGACTAGCTATCACTCAATGTCTGCGCATTCTTAAATTTGTTCTCAAACCAATTTTATTTTTTTCCATGAAATTATTGTCAATGATTCGTTTAAAAAGTAGGGAAAGAATATGCAATAACATGTCTGAGCTTCAAGTTGAGAAACATCAAACATTAGCCAAGCAAGTCCAAGTACCTCATCTTCCATACGGGCCTATGAAAATGCAAGAATCTGTAGAATAAATTGTGATATGAATCACCGTAACTGTTTTAAATTAAAACCCATAAATTATTTTAAGGAAATGTGTTAAAGCCCCTCTTAACGATAGCTCTTTTATCTTAAGCTGTCCGGCCACTCGTAACTATTCACTATCCACAGGCGGTCTGAAAAGTTTCCGACCTCAACATGAAGTTGATAATAAAATAAACGTACATAAGTTTTTTTTCTTTATTTTATTTTAGCTCCTTATTACGTCAGCAACAAAACCCTTCAAAACGATCTTAATATACCCTACATTCTCGAACTCATCCTTTCCAAGTTCATGAAATTCCATAGTAACCTATCCAACCACCCTAACCCCCAAGCACAGTCATTGCACCACTCATCCCTATAATCCTCCTCGCAGACTAAAACGGCCGTGGCCTCGTGACCTGCTATAAATGCGTAACAGTGGGAGTCCTGGCAATGACCAGTTTCTTCAATCATGTCCTGAGCGTCTGTGGCTCTCGTGCTCAGCTGTCGCTGGCTCGTATTCCTGTTTCGCATGCGAGGGAGGTGACAACCATGTGGATTTTGGTGGCCTCTGGGCTGTTTGTAAATACTATATGAACGAGTGAGTAAATGAAAATTGTAAATATGGTATGAATGAAAACATTTATCGCAATTACTTATTGCCCAATGAGGCAGGTTGTAATTTTATCATAATAAAGATGATTATATCTAATAAAATATACACTTCAGAACGATTCACGAAGGCTTTAGTTGAGTGAATCTGGAATTTATCTTATGATAGAATCAGTATATAATAGAGGAAGGTATTTAAACAAAATCTAACTGGATATATAGGGTGTCCCAGAATTAACGCAAGATTTGATTTAAATAGAAAACACCGTTATTAGTATTTTTGTTGTTATTTTTTTATTGAATTATGAAGTAAATAGGATAGCTTTATTTATGGAATAACACATCGGGCAAATGGCCTCCACGACTTGGCTGGCACATACCCACTCTTTTGTTGAATTACCTCTTCGCTGTGTATGGTCATTAGGCTTCAATTGTTGTGTTAACTGAATTTCGTAAGCATGGAGACCCAGATCTTTAGTGAGTATACGCTGTAGAGAGCTTCTTGAAATTTGCAATTCTTGTCTACGACGGCGAATTGATGTTCCTGGATTTTCAACAACACTCTCACGCACATTGACATTTGAACGGCTTGTTTTTGGACGACCAGTGTGTTTAGTGTCTCCAACTGGTCTAGTCTCCCTAAATTTTTCAATTAATCTCTTCACAGTTGATGAAGACAAAACACTATTCCGACGATATTTTGTATGACATTTTCGAACTGCGGCCGCCAAACATTCATTACTTTTGAGTTAATGTTCAACAATAAAGACACGTTGTTCTATAATGTACCGCTCCATTTTTACTAACCCTAAACTGTCAGTTGCTCAAATTGTTTTTTGTTTTTTTAGGGTTGCCAGCCCTTTACTGCACAAAAGGCTGCTAATACAAATCCTGCGTTAATTCTGGGACACCCTTTATTAGTAACATTATTGAAATCGTAAAAGTCACCTTTTTTCTGTAAACTATGATTATAATTTTATCCAATTTGTAAAAATGTTTCTGAAATATTTTGAGTTGGATTTGGTAAATCGTTGACATTATCTGTCAAAAAAAACTTACTGTGACAGAAAAAATCTAATTAAATTGCGATACCCAATCAATATCAAATACCCCAACAAAAAAATAACACATGACTCAGTATCGTATAAATGATAGATAATTAATTATTTAACAGTGTAATGAGATTTTATTTGATATTGTTAACATTGCTTAATTGCAAACAATATCGAATTATTAGTGATACTGGGAATAATTAATGGCTGAAACTAATTTAAAACTCGTTAATTCGTTGTACTTTGAATTAAATATAATTTAGAATTTTACATTATTCAATAAATTTAATTAGTAATACGTTTTTATTGATAATATTAACGCCGTTTATGTAATTTACAGATGTTTTAAAAATCTTTCTATATCATTATCTGTCCAGTTTTTCTTCTCTAATATTTCGTCCTCGGGATCAGAGGATTTCTTGAGAGAGGTCTTTCTTTCTCCGAAGAAGTCTTTTTTGACAGAAGACAAAGTCAACATCCCTGGAGATGAAGTCGTAAAATATGTGTCACTTCAGTGATACTAATACATATAATAGTTTGTTATACTGTTAAATATCAATTGATTTAAATTATATATTAGCTATAGCATATTGAAATTTCCCATGCGCTATTTGCTCATGTGTTGTACTTGATGACAATTGTGTATCACCATTGAAAGCGCTTGTGACCCTACACCTTTCAGTAGATAAGCAAAGTTATTGATTTATTAGTCACTAACTAGTCCACTAACATTACCTAATGTTTGACATCACTTGAAATGCACGTTGGGTAAGTAGTGGTGGAAATAACACAGCGAGTGTATTCTATCGATGCCGCCCAGCTTGGTATATTTGTACCCTATTGTAAGCCTGCTGTTACAACCTGATATGTAAATGTAATAATGATAATACAACTGGTGAAGTATAAATTTTACAGCTCCTATAATCTAAGAGCTTCGGAAAACGTGTAGATTTACGAGAGCCAACATATAAATATAAAAGTAAACCCGAAAGGGTGTATTAAAGAAAATTTCATTTTTTTTTCAACCCCCGTTTTGCCTCTTTTCTGGTTAGAAGAAGTTTACGGCATGGCGTTTGAAAAGACACATTAACCTGCTAATAGGAGCTACCCCCTCTCCTTCTGGTTAACATATTTAGATTGGGCGAGGATGGGGAAGTGCTCAGAGGCAAATTACATCCCTTCTCTCTTGAACCGGAGAGGTGTAAAAAAAAAATTTTTTTTTTTTCTTTTAACCTTAAAGCCTTGTGTTTTTACCCCCATTGGTGGGGTGGTCATATAATAAGGAAACAAACAGCTGATATAATTATGTGGGAAGGCTCTCAAGACTTACTGCCCTAAATAAAAAGCATTTGTACCTTCATTTTAGTACTCATACTTCACAGAAATACAACAAATTTCTTCAGAGAAAATCTTACAAGCCTTGTTGAATACATTCAAGGTATTTATTTTTAATTTAAACCATTTGACCATGGTTAAGTTTCTGCTGCTACTACGCTTCTTAATTTACTAATATAATAAAATATAAAAGCTCACCAGTATTGAAGCTGGTTTAATGCTGATAAGAGAATCCTATCAAAAGCATTAGAAAAAATAGGCGTTTATCTGAAAAGAACAGAATAATTTTTTTAAGACGACGAGGCCAATGTATTGTCGTGCATATTTATGTTTTCTATAACTTAACATTCCAGAAATGAAACCTACTAAACTATTTTTTGATTCAAGAATCAGTTAAAAAGAATGAATATAACAGAAGCATTTATGCAACGAAAATTCTTTAATTTCGTATGTTATAAAAGGGGCGGTCGACAGAAACCTATGACTCCGATTAATGATCACCTCCCGTTGAATCTGATTTCTCAGAGGCATCCGATACTTAGCACCTTCAAGACCTTCAAGGGTTTGAGAAACAAAATTATCGGCGCTGGAAAGTGGCTGTGATGGACATTATCGGTTTACCGAAGTTGTGCTCCGATATTGCGGATCCCCCCCCCCCCTCACTTCGTGTGGATATTTCACGAGTGCCTGCAATCCCTCGCTGCTCCAGAGGCATGTGTCAATCAGTGCTGCTTGTGGTATTCGCTGGGCAGAACTGATTAATTGGCATAACTGCGCTTCTAAACCATCAAAACTTATCGGTGAATCAGAGTTAGTATGAATTAACATTATTTGCCAAAATGTAAATTATCGAACAGCAATTTCTTCTAAGAAAATGTCATAAGAATAACAAAAAGGAAATATAAAACTTCTTTATTTCGATAAATGATCTCATTCATACCATATTTAGAATTTAAATTCACTCGCTCATTCATACAGTATTTACAAACAGCCCAGAGACCTCCCAAATCCACATGGTTGACACCTCCCTCGCGTGGGAAAGAGGAAGCGGAGTCTTGGGAAATCCCTGATGCCCCTCCGTCAGCAACGTCACCAGATAAGAATCAGCGGAGGCAGACAAAGAGCGCGAGAGCAACAGTCGCTAAGGACATGATTGGAGATGACATATTGACAGTAGGTTACGAGACCACTGCCGTTTTAGTCTCCAAGGAGGATTATAGGAATGAGTGGTGCAGTTTAATGGCTGTGGTGTTACGGGATTAAGGTGGTTGGATAGGTTTCATGGACTTGGAAGGGATGAGTTCAAGAATATAAGGTATATTATGATCGTTATAAGGGGGTAAGGGTTTTGTTGCTGACGTAATAAGGGGCATTTACTATTGTTCTCAGGACTTTTGATTGAAAGGATCGGATACACTTGATGCTCGACTTTTTTGCTGTCTTCCATAGCTCGATTCCGTATGTCCAGATTGGTTTAAGTATAACTTTGTAGATTAGTAGTTTATTTTCTATAAGGGATGTCCTTTGAAGTAGTCTGTATAGTTGTCCAAAGCGTCTGTTTACTTCATGTCTTTTTAGTCTCGTATGTGGGTTCCAGGTCAGTCGTTTGTCAAGATAGAAGCCTAAATACCGTACTGTCTCGGATACAGGAAGAGTAATGGAATTAAAATAAACTTGCAACAGAGGGTGGAGGTTACGTGTGAACATTTTGCTTCATTAATTTTGATCCACCATTGGTTGCACCAATACTCGACCTCGTCAAGGTGTTTTTGAAGGTTATGGGATGCTATGTCGGGGTCTGGGTGGGATGACAGTACTGTCGTGTCATCTGAAAATGTGGCTACGAAGGTATTAGGAGTAGAGGGGACATCAGCGGTGTGTAGGTTATAGAGGACCCAGAACACTGCTTACAAAAATGGATAAGATAATTTTGCCCAGCCGACAGTATGTTTATAGACACAGATGTGATTAGATTATAGGTAACAATAGGCCCATGAACTTTATTGAAAAAACACCACAATATCGAGAAAAGTGAGTGATAAATTTTAGATTTAAAGAGTGGAGCGGTTTATGAACGACTAATATTAATGGGGAGTTTCAAAAGTTTGTGGCATGGATAAGAAGAAATGGTCTTATGAAGTAGATCCCAAAGAAGGAAAATAGAAGACATGGGATTTAGCATTAGAAATTGATGTGTTTGTAAAGATAAGGATGGTTGTAGTCTTGTCGTATATACAGCCATTACAGAAAAAGAGGGATACCATACCACACAATATACTTGGTTTATTAATATAAAATAGTCTTTAATATAGAACGATCTTTTTAATTTATTTTCAAAGTTTCTTATCTGGTACGTCTTCTACTTTTCTCGCAGAAGAGTTACTAGGTAAGAGAATTTTTGAGTAAAACTGGACGAATATGCAGTTGATTATTAATTTTATATATATTTTGAAATCTTGAATTTTTTTTTAAATAAAAACCATGAACCATTTTAGAGGTACTATTCTATGTCAAATGAAATTATCATTGGTTCGATTGAAAACATGACTCCCCTCTCCGTTGAACCTTTATTATTAGGACTTTTAATCACTGGTATAATTTAATATAATTATAATTAGTCATATGTTAGAAAATATATACTATAGAGAAATATATACTATACAGATATATAAGAATAAAACAACATGGTGACTTCAAAACATTATTTCAAGTAAAAAGCCTATCCAGCAAACCTATTTATATTTAATCAAAGGCATTTTCAGCTATATTTTTTAATAGTAGCTAGTATGAAACAATTGTTTTAAAAAACATCATACAGTAATATTACTAACTTCGAAATTGCCGGAAAACACCAATAGTAATATAATTTCAATGCATTTTCTCCATAATGAAAAGAATGTGAAAATTTGTCTGTTTTACGTTTACTGGAGTAAACTTTTTTTTACCCTTGAAGATGCCTAAGTTTTAGTGAAACGTTGATAATTACATAAACAAATTGCTGGAAGGGGGGGGGGAGGAATATTTACGGTAGCAAAATAATGATCATTTCATTTGATATATCACATTCAATGAATATTGAATCTAGCCTCAAGGTATCAGGCGGAGTTTAGTTAAAAAAATAAAATAAAACTCGTGAGGGTTAAGGGTTAATTATACTAGCTGTAAAATATTTTAACATGTTTTCTTTTTTTGGGTTAAAAAAACAAAAAGAGAATAGTATTCGATCAATTCAAGCTATTACGACTCAAATATGTCAAATAGTAACTTCGGTCCTCTCAAATAGACGCTCCAGTTTTCGTTAGCTAATTAAATGTAAACAGTAAATTGTACAAACACAAGATCTGATCAAATAAGTCATAAAGGACGAAAACTAAGAAAGCCATGTACTCTTGACCGCTCCGGGACAAAGTCATTAAGAATATATCCATATTTGCCTGTAGATTTATTACCATAGCCCATATATTACCCCCATATTAGCCTACATGATTCCCATAGCCTTTTCAAGAATAATTGTTAAATACAGCATTTCCAAGAATATTCCTAACCCTCGAACTTCTACCAAGAACAAGTTCGGAAATCGATGCTACTACAAGATACTTGAGCAGCGAATGCTGCCTTTTTTGGACGAGATATATTTTGCCGAGCTGTAGTTTTGGCATAGTTCGTCTGCAGAATGCCTATACTTGTTAGAACCAATACTTGTTGGATTTTCCTATAGATTTGTTGCTAGGGGCTTCCTGTGACTAGAAATTTTCTAGTTTCTATTTTTTTGGGGCTTTAACTTGAAGTGGCCTATCGGTGTGGTATTTTTCTCAGCACTTAGTCAAAAATTTGGAGTTCCTCTAAAAAGCCCGCTTAAAGACATACTAGCTCCTTTAGCTACTGGCTGAGGTAAATACCTTTCCTACCTTTTTAAGCGTGTTCACTCTAAAGTCCGACTGTTGTAGGCCACGAAGCCCTGGCTATTGAAAAAAGGTATTATAAAGTATAGCGGGAGGCGACAGAGACCAGGGGCGGCGACAATGAGATATGAGGGTATCCTCGGGCCAAGATATCCGGTCGGATAAAGTCGGATTAGGAAGCGGCCGTCCTCCCGTCCTACTGGGCCTCACTGCCACCCATTTATCACCGCTCACTGGCAGCTCCGTAAATACCCAATCTCTCTCCGGCCCGGGCTCCAGCTTAGGGCGAATACCCGATTTACTGCACGGATTATGACAAATTAATCATTCCAGAAAAAACAATTAGCATATAACTTTATAACGGCTACGAACATTTAAACATTCAGTCCCCAAGTTTTCGGATGAATTTTGAATTTCAGACAGGAAAACTAGAAAGTTATTATTGAAGTCAAGCCTCAGATCAAATTTAAAGTTTTGATGTTAAATCGCAAGACAGGCAAGCATAGGATATGTTCCAGAAAATGCCATGTTTTGTAACATTATCATTAATAGTTTATGCCCATTATTACGTCAGCAACAAAACCCTTCATAAAGATCTTAATATACCCTACATTCTTAAACTCATCCCTTTCAAGTTCAATGAAATTCAATACTATCCAAAGACCCTAATACCCTAGCACAGTCATTGCACTGCACCAATCATCCCTATAATCCTCCTCGGAGACTAAAGTGGCAGTGGCCTTATTTATTTACTTACTGTATTATTACCCTGCTATAAATACGTGACAGTGGGAGTCGTGGCAATGGTCAGTTTCTCCAACCATGTCCTGAGCGTATGTGGCTCTCGCTCTCTTCCGCTGACGGGGGAGCGTGGGGACTTCCTAAGACTCCGCTTTCTCTTTCGCACGCAAGGAAGGTGACAACCATGTGGATTTGGGAGGTCTCTGGGCTGTTTGTAACGACCAAGTGAATGCAAATTGTAAATATGGTATGAACGAGATCATTTATTACAATTACTTATTGCCCAATGAGGAGGATTGTAATTTTATCATAACAAAGCTGTTGTTATATTATATTGTATTATTTTTAATTATTCGTCGATAAACTGACATCAAATATAAATTGAGGAGTTAGCAGGAAAAGTCACAATTAGGTGCCAAGCCACAAAGTGCGTGTATTGAACGCTCAGCTGATTAAAGAAGCTCACGCGCGAAATTGAAGAGGACTTCATAATGGCAGTGTAAGCTTTCGAAAAGGCTTGTGAGTTGAATACATGCGTGTGATCTATGGCCGGAAACCTAAAAGTGGCTTTTCTTTTCAAGCGTTTGAAGATTGAAGCCCACAGCCCACATCCCACCGTAAAACGAGGAGAGCACTGAATTAAAAACTGGGAGTGGAAAGGCTGAAATGTTTAGGTGCTAACTTTGGCGAAATTTTAATTGCTTTGTGGAGCTTTAATACTTTATGTGTACTAAAAATATTTAGAATTCCTATATTCTATTCCAGATATGTGGTTTAGAGTAATGCCCCGAATTAATCATATGATTAAACATTTGAGTCTGCAAGAAAAACAGTCAATATAGACATATCATCTTCTAAATGAAAAAGCACCCTTGAATAAACACAGTTTAGCTCACAACGCTGATGAAATCCAACGATTCCACCTTGACGATGCCTGGAAGTCAAGTTTTCCAGTATTCTGGAGTCTTAGGCATAAGTAAATCCTTGGTATTTATTGGTACTTTACAGCATGCAAATATTTTGTTTGCAGAATATTAGACCAAGATTTTTTTCATACACTATTCCACGTATTCGGTTGTATCATACCTTCAGTCTAAGGGTTAGTGACCCAATGAAGTTGCCCGGAAAAATAAATCTTGAGACCAATATGCTGATAGATGACCAGAGCGACCATTTTTCATTCTTATTTTCCTTTTATGGACTTATATTTTATTACTTAGAAAAGGTACTAAGACATTACAGTTCATTGTTTACGTTTGTCCATTCAGTGACAGAATAATAATCTTTCCGCTGCATAAGAAAGATAGCAAAATCAAAATGTGAAAATGTTTCATAAACATGACTTTATGTCAATTATATTTCTGTTGCTCAACCACTTAAAAAAAAATCTTTATTTGGTATAAAACACAAATGTACAATTATATCTAACAATCTTTATTGTGCAATAATTACAATCTGCCTTTTATAAGGCAATAATAATACAGATAAATGATCTCATTCATACCATATTTACAGCATCATTCACTCGCTCATTCATACAATAGGACATAATTGGAGAAACTGGCCATTGCCAGGACTCCCACTGTCACGCGTTTATAGTAGGTCACGAGGCCACTGCCGCTTCAGTCTCCGAGGAGGATTATAGGGATGAGTGGCGCAGTGCAATGACTGTGCTACAGGATTAGGGTGGTTGGAAAGGCTACTGTGGAATTTCATAAACTTGGAAGGGATGAGTTCTAGAATGTAGGGTATATTAAGATCGTTAGTACAATTATATATGGTTACAAGCTGAGAGATCACTTGGGGATGAGCTCCATAAGAAAGTAAACCTCTGTATTATGCCTAAGGGGTATTTATCTGTGTAGGAAAGCGGGTACAGAAGGGGCAGAGATAGAAAGGTCGTGGGAGCCAATTATTAAGAATAGAGGTCTGGGAAGGGAAGATAAATCACTAATATGATAAGATAAGATAATTATAATAGGGCTGATTAATATAAGTTATAAGACACAGTCAGGATGTTACTGATAAACATACCATTTGTTAATGACAAGATTATATGTATGACATAACTGTCGATAGTAAAAAGTAGTCTCCACGGCGTTCCTTTGTCAGATTCGGAAAGTACTGCCATAAGTCTTAATCGGTTAGGGGGGAGGGCAAGTGAATGACTATTGAACGAAACAATTGCGAATGCACAAACAAATTGCTAAAAAAACACATTGATTGCATAATTTAAAGAATTCATGATGTTTATTTGGCTTATTCAAGGGTACCCTAGTAAATCGTTAGCATCTTTGGCTGACAAAGGACTCATGTTTCCAGAGTGCAGATGTACGAGGCGAAGAAATGTTGCGAGACCTCAAGGGGCCAAGTACAAAGCACGCCCTGCCTGTAGTCAATGGTGCACTGCTTTACGTGTCCTCTGCTCGTCGCCATTTGTATTTTTTTTTTTTCAGTAAATGGAGTAAAATTTATCGCCAACTCTAAAACTTCAAATGCCCGTGTATTCAAATTTAGAGCACCCATAGGAGAGATACCGGCATGACCCACTTTTGAACACGGAACTTTATCTTGTAATGGCAGAAATGGCTGGCAAGCGTTGATTCGTCTAACTGACAATATCTGTCAGACTCAATGAGTTGAACTAGGGGGCCTCACCATTTTTATCGTTTTGTTGTTTATTTCGAAACCAGAAACCCTTATGTTCCCTTTAAAGTGCCCCAGACACTGTTATGGTACTTAAAAATACTGCCAACACCAGAAAGACTTTTTCATCAAGTTAGATAATATTTGAATTAACGATCCCCGTCGATAATATGTAATTTGTACAAAGAAAAAAACTTAAATATTAAAGCCATATTAGCAGCTTTTGATTCAACTTGTGTTTGATCTCGATATATAAAAAATAACAAATCATTATTACTTAAAAAATAATTGTACAATACACAAGAGTGTGGTGGCTTACCACCAATACACTGTGCATTACAATATTGATGAGGGGTTTAAAAATAATAGTTTTTTGTTGAGAAAACTAACGACTGGGTTTCGTTAGTTAACTTATAGTCACCAAATATATTTAGTTCTCTTATGGATGCAAATTTAGTGTAATTTCTTTCAATTACTCGATTTATAGACTTATGGCAATTGTCAAAAAAAAATTGTCATGCATTCTTTTCATTCTGGTGAAGTAAAGATAATTGTTTATGTTTCTGTGACATTTATTTTAAATATTATGAATTTTTGTAAGTTGTTTTTACGGTTGAAGTTTTCTTGCTCGACATGAATAACAGATTTGTTTGGCACAGTATACGTATACATATATACATACACTGTATATGTATATAGTGCATGTAAATAATGTTAGTTTTTTGTATGAGAGCGTCCCTAAATGTTATAAGATAATAAATTTTGTATTTATGAAAGTCTGCGTAGTGTTTGTTCCCGGTTTTAAACAATTGATAGATACGATTAATATTAATAAATATTTTCTTAAGGTTTAAATGGTTGAGTCTATATAAACAAGTTGATAAGAAAAGAAACATTCTAATATATACATTTAATGCCCCACTGTTTAATAATATTCTAAGCACAGTTTTGGGGTTATGACTTAACGGGCATAAGGTTTTCGATGACCACTACCTCGAAGTTAAGTTGACTTTTTCAGTCCCATCAATGGAATCTGAACCTTTTCAGTCCCTTGCGATTACCCTTTGATTACACTATAAAATCTTCAGTTAAATTTTATTACCTATATGAATAAACATTATGTCATACATAGATACGTACACAAGAGCATGAGTATATTTGGAATACGATATACAATGGAAGCTATTATTACTAAATTGTATGTTTCAATAAGATCTCCCTTCAATAGTTCCCTTTGTATTGGGGAACATTCGGAACTATATGATAAATATATGACATTTATACCACATCAAATAGAATTTAGTTTAATAATTTAGTAAGACTTTTGTTGTCGTTGCCTGGTCGAAATAGGATTGAATTATGCAGGTATTTTCAAATGGAATCCTGCCTCCTTCAGAGTTATCAGGGGGTAATCGAAAATTCTAAAAGGAAAGCTTTTATGAAGACTTAAAGCAGCCGACGTTTGCCGGCTTGAAGGAATACAAACTCAACAAAAGGTGGACTAGAATTAAAGAGGGCAATTTAAATAATCTATTCCCTGCTTTAATAGCCTGAAGAATAGTAGACATTTGAATTATGAAATATTTTTAACTTCCAATCCCCCCTTTCAGTTAGCTCATAAGAGTTTTGATAGATTTTTTAAGTACAATTGAAAGCTTTAGGTTATAGTGCTATTATATATATACCGACATTCAAAAAAACAGATTAATTGATTATTAAGATAGTTAAATAAAACTTACATAAAGTAGAGTAAATAGCAGAACCACTCACCTGAAAAAAAAAGTTTGCATTAAATGTGTTCACTAATGGACAATTGTAAAATACTTAAGCACAGGTACAGTTTAATTTTAGCACAAACTTTATTCTAGGTCTGGCTGTGAATGAATAAATGATCTCTAAAGAGCTGTTTACGGTAACCAATGGAAGTGGTTACCCAGTTCCAGTCTGTCTAACATGGTTACTTATTACTGTTTTATTAGTCTAGTTTATTTATATATAATAAGGATAATTAAAACATTGAAATGAAAAACCTGGCTTCATAACAAGGGCAACTTGAAACTCACCCATATAATTGTCTTATTATATTTTTCGAAAGGACTCATTGAAAGCCAAATATGTCATTTTTAAGTGAAATACAATATGTGATTTTAAGCCAGAAACTTAAGTCTCTTGAACCAGTAAAAACTAATCATGGCAAATCATGAGAGCACCGAAGCATATGTCTGTCTTACAAACGTATTGAATAGAGTTAATTTCGACCCCCTAACCTTGCAAAAAGTGGTTACCATTTACATCTGACAAAAGCACTAAAAGCTATGACTTTAGTAGAAATGTTGGCGTTTCCGTTTCGTTTTTTTTTACTTTGTTTTTAATTTGACACTGAAGGCTTTTAGTAAAATTAAAGTAATCCCTGAAAAATCCGCTTTCAGGACGCGCAGTGACGGATAATGGAGCCTAAAAATAATGAAGACATTACAAATATTATGTCCTCATTATTCTTAGCTGTTCAATGATAGACTTTTCAGTTTCTTTCATGTGTTTATTAACTGTACGTTACAAAATTATGACGACCAAGTTGCTAATATACGGGGAAAAAAGTATCTGCGAAGATGTATTGTTAATTACAGTGATTTTTTTTTCCTTAGCTCTAAAACTTGAAAAAATAAGGATAAAGGAAAAATAAGGAGACATTTATTTGGATTGAGAGGAGCCTTTCGCTGGGGAGGGTCCCATAATTACAGTGGTACATACACAGAAGAATATGGCTAAAGGTTCGAGGGCTGTGGTCTGGGGCCAGGATAGTCAGTCTCATGCCAATAGCGGAAGAGATAATTATCGACGCTATTTCAATTATCAGAAAATACATGTACCAACTAATTTATTTTTCTTATTGTAATTATAAGAAATATATATTTGAAAATGGAATTGAAACTTTACTTATTGTGCTAAAATTACAATCTGCCCTATTAATCAATAAGTAATTGTGATAAATGTTATCATTCTTACCATATTTACAATTTCCATTCATACAGTATTTACAAAGATCCCAGAAGTCTCCCAAATCCACGTGGTGGTCACCTCCCTCGCATGCGAAAGAGGAAGCGGAGTCTTGGGAAGTCCCCCACGCTCCTCTCTCAGCCGCGTCACCGGATACGAGCCAGTAGAGGCTGACGAAGAGCGCGAGAGCCACAAATGCTCAATACGTGATTGGAGAAACTGGCCATTGCCAGGACTCCCACTGTCACGCATTTATAGCAGGTCACGAGGCCACTACCGTTTCAGTCTCCGAGGTGGATTATAGAGATGAGTAGTGCAGTGCATAGGTTGGATAGGTTTTTTATCACTGTAGATATAAATAATTAGACGAAATATATCATTATTTATATATATATAGCTGAGTTTTAGCTCATCACAATAAAGTTATAGCTTCTCTCAGGGCTTTAAGTGGACTGTAATTTCGCCTCTAATACACGCCTAAAACACTATTAAATGTACGATATCAATCATACTCCTTTACGACATTTTTATACATACAACGAGACCAACGGGGTAATAAGTCATGGTTGTTAGTTGTGGCTTGGACGAGATTAGACTCCACTGCCAAGGTACGGGAGTCCCGTGAGTGCCGGATGGCCGACTCAACGGGGGCAAGGTTAACTCGTGACGGTGCTGGCAAACTTTCAAGGCAACGTCTAACGGCACCTTGGGCCACTATCGCTCTATCGTCTTCACTGAGCAAGATGCTTTTTATATCGGCGTTCTCTGCCTCCTGAATCCTAATGTCCTCTTTAGCTATTCTAGGCCATCTCCTTGTCGTCCGCACCACTGCTCCTGCCGAATTAGGGCGAGGGTCGGGTATTCTGCTGTCTAGTGGTCCTAGGGGAGTAGGGCATAGTCTTGCTAAGGATTTTAAAAAAAACAAAAAACCATTGCTTCCTAGATATCACTGCTTTATGTTTTTATTATTTAACAATCTGATCTGACGATATGCTTGAGAAGTGGTCAACTGTATCATTTCATCTTCCTGGGAAAACCGGGAAAGAATTTTATCCACTATGTCCAATTTATTGATTGATTAAATAATCTCTGTCCTTAATTGTTTAATAGTTTTTTTTTTTTACGGCTGACGTAGAACACTCAAAAGAAAAAAAAACTTTATGAACAGTTATAAAGATTACTTAACAGACGCTCTACCCTCACACTAGAAACGGTCTGAACAAACAATTGCTTAATAGCTTGACTAAGACTTGCGGATTAGAACAATGGTATAACTAAACCATCCAACATCAAACGAATCCAAACATACCAATTCAAAGTCCTTAGAGCTGTAGTTAATCCTCCATTTAACATGACAAACTCATCCCTTCACTGCGGTCTCCATGTGCAAACTGTCCTTTACCTTATACCAACCGGCGATTTTCCTAATTCCACAAAACCTTCATTCAAACCCTCCTGCCAACTATATGAATATTTATGACTCTCAAAAGTACGTTATTGGGATAGGAGAATAGCGAGCGAGAAAGAGCGAATTAGGGAGAGATAGAGAGACGGGGAGGGAGAGGGAGAGGATACTGATGGCTTTCAAAACTAAATTATTGGAATAGGAGAATAGGGAGAGAGAGAGCGAGAGAGCAAGAGGAATGAGATGAGATTTGCATCAGTGGAGATAATCCGAAGAATCTCTTTGTATCATTAGTAACACCTGTTTACTGAATCCACCGTTTGTATCTTGACTAGGCTTCTTCAAAGCTTCTGTCGAGGCTGTTTCATGTATATGAAGTAAGTACACTGAGTACATAATGAGTAAGTACATAATGGGAAAACTTGACGTTTAAAATATGATGGCTGATAATTTTTAAATAGGTCTAAAAGTAGTATTTTTTTATATTATAGCATATTCTGTAAGGTCACAGTCTATTGTTTATTTGATGGTTTATACAACATTAGAAACATTTGTTATGACTACGGTTTAAGCTTACATGTCCTAAAGTACAGTTATAAAACAATTATACTATTGTATAATAGTACGTACATCAATATAATTATAGATGGTCTACAGAACTCAGACGTATATGGTACCTGACAGAATTGATTTGAGTAGAACTTGTAGTTCGACTTGGAGAAGGGAATTTCCATTACGCGAGTAAAGCACCATCAAAGCAGATCCCTCACTCGCAGTATCCTTTAGTAGACAATTTTTTTCCAAAGTCATAAACAAGCTACACGAGGAGAGCTATGAAAAATGAAACAAAAAGTAGGCAAAAACTCGAGATCGAAAACAAAGCCAATCATATTTGAACACACTTAGACCGAGTAGTGACCATGGTATATTTTTTTGTGCATTGCTGGATGGACCAAGAGAACAATTATATGAAACAATATTGCAGAATAGATCTTGCAAATGGTCTATTGGGAAGTAATTAATAGCTGCCTTAAAGACTAAAACGTTTTTTATAACGTCATATGCTACAGTTGTCAACGTATTTTTTAATTGGGGAATAGGAGCTAGGAGGACCTGGAAGTATGGCAAATCGCATTGACTTAAGAAAATCTTTATTTATTTTAAGGACTCTTATATATATATATTTGTATGTATATATTAACAAGAAATCTTTGCGTTTAACCCATGTGTTTGACTGGCTGTTCTGGTCTTAGCGATTCCTGGTTGAAATTAGATACAAACAATTTTACACAGAGGCCCTGATTCAAAAAAAAGCAAGATTCAAAAAAACATAAACAGCTCCATAAAAAAAGTAACTGTAATTATTTAATTATTTTTTGGCATTAAAAAACAAATTCATTTTTAAATAATATTGTGTAGAGTATTAAACCAAAGATTTCTAGATTCCGATTAAAAATTTATTAATAATAAAATAAGTATTCGTTTTACTCAAGCTGTGTTTTTTTAGACGTATGATACTTGTCTGGTCCCGATAATTATTTTCGTATTTTTTTTTTTTATCGAAAAAGGTATTTTTTTTCTTTCACGTGTAATTCTAACTATTAATTTTAGTTTATAAATGAAATGACAGATGTTTGTTCTTGTTATTTTACTTGATGAATTTGATAAAAGAAAAAGAAAGATTCAAGATTGTAATATTTTGTTTGTATCGAGATGTCGTTTACGTCTTAGCCAATAAGAAGGTGCAATCTGATGCGATCAGCATCGGGTTTGTTTTTGAACTGCGGATCAATTCCGATCTTCAACGACCAGGCAGTCCCTTGAAATTTGTTAAAGAAGAAGGTCACACTGAAATTTTCGTCGTATGATGACCCCACACTACCTCTTCATAGCTGCCTTCACACCTGATATCAACCACCCAACCACGGTACCAATTGTTGGTTAGTAGAAGACCGAGAGGAATTTTTTCTTCTCCCTTTGGGATTTCCGTTAAGAAGTTATTTCGTTTACCACACACACCAACATATCTCTGGATTCAACTCACGCCCTCATTCTACCTTCAAGAATAGAAGGGCATTGACTATCGGTTATTGACACTCTTGTAAATTTAGTATATTAACTGTGTAAATGGTATTAGTAGTTATAATTCATTTTTATTTATCAAAGCTAAAGGACATATATATTTTTTTTATCTATTAGCCCTTGAATCAAAACCGTATTGCACTGCTGCTTTTCTTGATATAGCTCAAGCTTTTGACAGGGTTTGGCCCGCAGGTTTGCTTTACAAGCTCAGAGGATATTTACCACAGACCCTATTCCTAATCCTACAGTCCTGCCTTTCAAACCGCTTCTTCCAAGTCCGCTGTGGTTTATAATACTCTAACTACTATCCCATAAAAGCAGGAGTTCCACAGGGCAGCGTCCTGGGTCCCATCCTCTATAATCTTTACACCGCTGATGTCCCCTCCACCACCAATACCTTCTTGGCAACATTTGCAGATGACACTGCAGTCCTGTCAACCCATTCAGACCCTGAAATAGCATCCCAACACCTTCATGAGATCGAGTATTGGTGCAACCAATGGTGAGTCAAGGTCAATGAAGCAAAATGCTCCCACATAACCTTCACCCTCTGCCGCAAGTCTTTTTAAATTCGATTCCTCTCCCTGTGTCTGAGACAGTACGGTATTTAGGCTTCCATCTCGACAAAAGACTGACATGGAACCCACACACGAGGCTAAAAAGTCAAGAACTAAACAGACGCTTTGGACAACTGTACATACTACTTCGAAGGACATTCCATCTCTCAATAGAAATAAACTACTTATTTACAAAGATATACTTAAGCCAATCTGGACATACGAAATAGAGCTATGGGGGACAGCAAAAAAGTTGAACATCAAGCGCATCCAATCCTTTCAATCAAAAGTCCTGAGAACAATAGTAAATGCCCCTTATTACGTCAGCGACAAAACCCTTCATAACGATCTTAATATACCCTACATTCTAGAACTCATCCCTTCATTTCTTTCTTTTTATTTTTCGGTTACTAACCCTATTACTAACACTAGTTTTAGTTTATGTATTAGATTTTTAAAAAGTGTACTTTCTTATTTTCACATTATATATGTATTACCATTTAACGATTTCAGTTTTTTTTTTGTATGATATTACATCGATTTTCTTTTTCTTGTGTACAAAGGCTTTTTGTCGAATTTTACAGCCGGTGATTTGCAAAGGATAGCAGATTGACGAATTAATATTACTAGCCCCTTCTTCCACGATAATTATTTTCAATAGTGGCTCCACTTGATGAACGCTATTATCCTGTTGATGGGCATAATAGACGTAGGCTGTTGAACATGCTTGCTTAAAATAAAATGACAAAGGGGTTGTAACAACAGTGCGTGATGAGAACATAAGAGTATTCAAAAAATATAATTTAAAGACTCTTTCAACTAAAATAAATATACTTAAAAGTATTTATACGACGAATTTAAATGTTACTGTAACTTTTAACGATATTACGGACTGCTTTCATTTTTCTACGAAAAGCAATAAGAAAAACATAGTAAGCATGTCATTGATTAGACAAATTCTTGATGGGTTCAGGAAGGAGGGTATGTGAATAGAGTGGGCTATTCGTTTGCCTCATGTCGGCAGTAGCCCGAAGTGGAAGATTTGTACAGTTTCTTAGTGCCTATTTGGTTAGCCAGGCAGTTTGAGGTCTGCGAATAGGGGCAGTTTGTATGGTAAAAGAGGGCTTAGGTCTTTTATTGCCTAGGGTCAAGGCATTACCCAGTTCTACAGGTGCCTCTGCTACTTATGGAGTGAAATCCACCCCCCAAGGATCCCAGGGCCAGAAAGGACGATAGAGGATAAATGTACCGTGAGATATGTAATTTACATAATCTACGTATTACATACAGTGGTTATGTAAATACATATTTACGTTATGTAAACTAATAATATCGAAGGGCTGTCTACGTCTCATTTACCTGGTGACATTCAACGAGAGCCAAGAAGAAGTTGGAATAGAGATATTCTAAATAAATACAAATAAAGTTTCTTCGAACTTAGCTTCAACAATACTCACTCGATGTCCTCTGCCTTCAGGTCAAACATATTATGTTATTGTGAAGACAAGAACTGAACAGACGCTTTGGACAACTGTACAGACTACTTCGAAGGACATCACATCTCTCAATAGAAAATAAATTACTAATCTACAAAGTTATACCTAAGCCAATATGGAATAGAGCTATGGGGGGGCAGCAAAAAAGTCGAACATCAAGCGTATCCAATCCTTTCAATCAAAAGTCCTGAGAACAATAGAAAATGCCCCTTATTATGTCAGCAACAAGCCCCTTCATAATCATCTTAACATACCCTACATTCTTGAACTCAACCCTTCCAAGTATATGAAAGTCCAAAGTAGCCTCTCCAACCACCCTAATCCCGTAGCACAGTCATTGCACTGTGCCATTCATCCCTATAATCCTCCTTGGAGACTGAAACGGAAGTGGTCTCGTGATCTGCTATAAATGCGTGACAGTGGGAACCCTGGCAATGGCCAGTTTCTCCAATCATGTCCTGAGCGTCTGTGACTCTCGCGCTCTTCGTCAACCTCCACTGGCTCGTATCCGGTGACACGGCTGATAGACGAGCGTGGAGGACTTCATAAGACTCCGCTTCCTCGTTCAGAGGGAGGTGACAAATATGTGGATTTGGGAGGCCTCTAGGCTTTTTGTAAATATTGTATGAATGAGCAAGTGAATGATGAAATGTAAATATGGTGAATGAGAACATTTATCTCAATTAATTATTGCTTAATAAGGCATAATAAATTAATAAAAAAAAATTGTGAATGTTCATAGTTGAAATCATAAGTAGGGCAGTTTAATTATTTCATAGCCCATCTTGACTAAACTAATTGTGAGCTAGCACTTAAAAAGATAGTTGAAGTCATTTATTTGGATGAGAACATATTTTTTATCTTTTTTTTCTAGCCTAATAGTTTGTCGTACAATGGTATCGGATGGCCGGTTTGGATGTTTTTGAACAGTAATGCATAATCTGTTTCGTATCAACTGCTTGTAGTTTTGTTGCAGCTGTCACCGCTGGAAAATGATGGAAAGTCCGGGTTGAACTGTAGGAGGGCGAGGACTCCCAACTATCCAGCAGAGGAGAGATAGAGTTGATTGTAACAGACAGACCTCGAGCTGAATACAGCCGAACGCTGAATGCAGACAAAGCTCAAGAGACTCTTCTCTTGCTTCATTGTTGAGAAGTTCCAATGTCGTGGCTGTGTCCATCCATCTGCTAACAACTGCACTGGTGATCTACTCGACTCCGTGCTTGGCGCAACTTTTCTTGGATGACTGATGACTAATTCATGAATTGAAGGAGCACCGTGAAGGAGAAAACGTTACAGTAAACTACCAGGGCTCCGATAATGTTTATATGAAGGATATTGGAAGCTGTTGTGGCCACCTCTTGATTATAAATAATTATAAGTCACTCTCTTCTCGATCAGATCATATCTATCATTTTTTCCATATGTTTAATAAATGAAACTTACGACACCAGTTGGAGAGTGGGGGAAGAAGTTGGAGGGGAGATCAGCCGCTGGTGGGGGTGACCCCCCACCACGACTAGCCGGCTATATAAACCTCGCACTCTCAGTCAGACCTAGTTCATTGTTCTTATACAACCTCATCACCTAGTGTTGTATAAGAACAATGAACTATTAACGACAATAAAAATTTATTATATTTAGGCACTCCGCCAAATGCATGTAAATGCAGTAAGAGGAGAAATATGTAATCCAAATATTTTGTTATTTTTCTTTTGTACATTGTATTGTTTTGTTGAGGTTTTGAAATAAAAAAAAAAAAAAAAAAAATCAGACCTAGTTAATTGGACTTATTAACAACCATCTGAAAGTATTATATTTTATGCACTCCTTAATATGCATCTGCGAATGCAGCACGAGGAGACAGCTGTAATTCCAAATTTATTTTTGTCATTGTATATATATTATCAATAAAGAGGTTTTGAAAGAAAAAAAAAAAAAAAAAAATCAGTCCTAGTAAGAGAAGAAATCTGTAATCCAATTATTTTATTATTTTTGTACATTGTATTATTTTGTTTTGAGGTTTTGAAAAAAAACAGTCCTAGTGAGATTCTCTGTCTTCGTCTCGTTAAAACTAGCACCTCCTTGGGAGTGACCTCTCCCTCGTGGATGACGGTTGCCTTGGCCCCTGAAAATAAGAACAGCAGGGACCCCCATAGCAATCCAGTCTGCCTCTCTCCGGTTCACACTCGCCTTTGGGATCCGGACGGTTTTCGCCTACCCTTAGATACCGAGCGTGAATTCGTGGTCATTTCAAGACCACATAAACTACCTATAAAACCTACCCTGTACCTCTTCTCCTGAACGCAGTGCTTTGTTGGGACACACACGCCTTCTAAAGATCTTATGGAGTCAAAAAAGATCTGAATTGAAAAAAGATCAAAGCAAATTAAAGCTGCCCGCCAACGAGGTCGGCAGCCAGGGTGAAAGAACATAGGTCCACCCGCTCTATCTCTTTCTCGGCGCTCGCCGGACGGCGGCTAAGAGGTCGTAGTGACCCTAGACCGCGGCGGGCGTCTCCTCACCACTTTGGGGGATAATCCGGTATAAACTGAGCCCCCAGTGAATGCCCGATAGAAGCTAACACGAGTAGACTATAAGCTTCTCTAAAAATGCGTAAATCAATATAACGTATTGGGAATCCTTGTATACCTAGCAATAAAAACGATAAGCAATAAATATGACACTGGTAAAGTTAGGCAACCAACAACGAAAAAGGGAAATTTGTAACAAATATGTGTCTAAAGGGATTTTTTAGATTTTGACAGAGACGCAATAGAAATAAAACTCTAGTCTTCCTACATTATATTTCAGCAATCATTTTTAGTAATGATAGAAATATGTTGCATCAAGAATTTCATTTTTAATATAAAACCAACCCGAGATATTATGTTACATTTTAACCATATTTCTGAAAACGACAATGATAACTTATATTAATTGGAAAAAAGTTGGGAGCTCACACATGACAGGTCTGATAAAAGCCTTTCGTTTTTGTTAATGTCTATCTAGATGAAGGGGAAGGAACGTTCTGTATTAGGAAGAGGAAAGTAGGAAGGGAATATGAGAAAAGGGAAACGGCCGAGCACAGAGGCCATAAATAAAGCCTTCGAAGGGTAGAGGCCTTCAAATTATCGTCCCTCAGATATTCAATACAAGGGCTACTGTGTACAAGGTACCAACTTTTGGGTTTAGATAATAACAGAATTATTTCATTTCGGTTATGTTACTTTGAAATGCTTAGTTATGTAGTTGCATACATATTTTTGAGTATTATCCGTGCACAGTCTATACATATGTTACTGTATCGACAATATATAAGTTTCTTAAATGCTCAGTTAACTCATCTCTTCCAAGTTCATGAAACTTCAAGTAACCTATCTAACCACCCTAATCATCTGCGCCACTCATCCCTATAATCCTCCTCGGAGGCTAAAACGGCAGTGGCCTCGTGACCTGCTGTAAATGTGTAACAGTGGGAGTCCTAGCAATGGCCAGTTTCTCCAATAATGTCCTGAGCGCATGTGGCTCTAGTGCTCAATGTCAAAATGCGTTAATCAATATAACGTATTGGGAATCCTTGTATACCTAGCAATAAAAACGATAAGCAATAAACATGTCACTGGTAAAGTTAGACAACCAACAACGAAAAAGGGAAATTTGTAACAAATATGTGTCTAAAGGGATTTTTCAGATTTTGACAGAGACGCAATAGAAATAAAACTCTAGTCTTCCTACATTATATTTCAGCAATCATTTTTAGTAATGATAAAAATATTTTGCATCAAGAGTTTCATTTTTAATGTAAAACCAACCCGAGATATTATGTACTATATTTTAACCATTTTAACCATAACTGGCTCGTATCCGGTGACGCGGCTGACTGAGGAAAGTAGGGGACTTCACAAGACTCCGCTTCTTCTTTCGCATGCGAGGGAGGTGACAACCATGTGGACTTCTCTGAACTGTTTGTGAATACTGTTTCAATGAGCGAGTGAATGAAGAATTGTAAATATGGTATGAATGAGATCATTTATCACAATAACTTATTGCCCAATAAGGCAGATTGTAAGTGGTTTTATATAGAAAAAAAAAAAGGTTCAGTTGCACCAAAGACAAGCCAATAGATAGAAATTAAAGTGTAACAGGAGCCAGGTCCCACTAATGGAATCTGAGGGAAGGAGCAAGGACAATCTGAGGAAGGTCAGTCAACAAGTGAACAAGGATGGCGGTATCTTCTAACCCCTTGAGCTAATTCACATAGAAGTACTGAGACGTTAAACACTTACTAATCTGTGTTGAACTGGGTACGTTAGGCAGTAGCGTGAACGTCAGAAAGACTTATTACGTAATCTTATCTCGCCAAAAGTGGAAAAAGACTTAACGAAATTCCGAAATTCTATCCACCTTAGGGACATGATAGAAAAAGTACACCTCAAGTCTTACCGGCATTGGCACTTATTGAATTCCCCCAACTTGTCACTACGTTTCAAAACTGATGATATATAAATGTGTCCTCCGGTCAGCTCTGCTGTACGATGCCCTGCTACATACTCACTCGATTGACAATTCGTCGGGAAGTCATTCAGAACATTGTGATGAGAAAAGTGGTCAGAGATTACCTCTCGAGAGAGGTTAGAGAATGCCGACCTGAACCCGTTTCTTGGTGTGTCGTCGGTGGGTGAGATAATATATCCGAGGCACATCAAGTTTTTGACCAATAGCACCACTCTTCCCGCATCGATGGCAACAGACTATTATCCAAACTGTGTTTAGCTTTAGTTACTGTAATAATTTTAAAGGTGAGCCCTATAGTATGAACTGGAGCGTAGGTACAGTAAACACAAGAGGCACTGAGTTCAAATTTAGTTGTTATAGATTCATTGTAAATCCTGAACATTGTAAATACGTAGAAATAAATAAAGGGATCATGACACAAAAACACACCCACGCCAAATAACGTTAACAGTATTATCTAGGGTTTTCTAAACAAACAATAAACTCATTTTGAGTGTACGAGGTATTTTTGCTTTTAAACTGCACGAAGTAGTGTGGTGCTCTGGCAAGGAAAATGGACTCTTGCATATATTAGCGAAGGGACGTCAATAGCTAGTTTGGAAGTTTCCAACCCACACTTCCAAACCGCTCCAACCGATCCAGTTTCGTCTAAATAACGGAGACCACATCAGCGAGAAATGATCGGAAAAATTGTAATTATTAATGAAGTGATATTTACCTTTATTAATGAAGACTTTATTGAAAATAACAAATATTATTTCTTAAACCAGCTCGTTAACTGGATATCGTATTTTTAGCGAAATAGTAGGAATTAAAAAATTAGGCAAATACATAAAATATTGTTGTTGTTTTCGCGAAAACATAACACGAAGATTACAACTAAAAATTTACTGATTATAATTTTATACAGATAAAATAATTTCGATATTTTTTAAAATTAGATTTAAGTAGCTGAATTAGGCTTTGTTGTTCGTTCATTCGATTCGGAAGCTGTTTCGGCATCAGCGACGGGTATTGTTTCGGTTTTCGTTTAATTTTAAAAAGCATGAAACTTAGATTATTTCTATTGCTTACACAACGGTTCTCAACTTTCGAAGAGGTGACTCCCCCCACTTTTGGTAAAAATACCTTATTTGCAGTAACGGCTGGTATGTAGCGTGGTAAGTGGAAGAAAATCTCTCTTAAAACGGCATGCTATCGGCAATTGGAGCTCTTTCGATTTGGAGGGTAGGAGGCGAAGAACGAAAACGAACGGTGAATTCGCGAAATTTTTTCCCGATTTTCACAAAAAAAAAAGAAAAGGAATTTCAAAGTTTCTAAGGCATTGGATTCCATTTCTCTGACAATTGACTATGCCCAATGTCGACCCCATCAGTCTAATGGCCAGGGCGTGTACAAACGAACTGCTTATAAAGGTTCATTGACGCGTTATTTCATTCCACACCAGCCTTAAAAAAACATTGTACATTAAAAACTTATTGAAATCACGACACATGTTTTGCCATTTCAACTGTTAGTGTTCAAGATTTTTTGGAAAATGTGTGTGATCCGTTTTGTTTGTCGCCTCTGAAGTGTCCTTAATTACGAAGAATAATCACGTCTATTTATTTCTAGATAGTAAGTACCCCATTATCCGTAACCTAAATTACTCTCCGAACTGACCTTAACCCTGGAGTACTATTGGTAATTTGTTAGCGGGCTTTAAAATACTTTCGACGACCATACCAAAAAAAAAAAGGTATTTCATGGTCTAGAATACACGATTATAAAAAGATAACTATTTAAAACTCTTTATTAAGTAATAAGTAATTGGGAACTTATGAAAATATTTAAAATTTAAGTATTAAAATTTAAAAGTAAGGAGACATCACAATGCGATTTTAACATATTAATCACAAGTTTTATATCATAATCTACAGTTGTATGACTTGAAACTGCTAAGCACAAAATAAAAAAATAGTTAAAACAAAGAAGAAAGTTTCATAATTATAACATCTGATAAACATCTTTTTTTTTAACTTTATTATGATAAATTACAATCTGCCTGATCGGGCTATAAGTAATTGTGCTAAATGATCTCATTCATACCAATTTACAATTTTCATTCACTAGCACATTCATACAGCATTACCCTACAGTAGTACCCTCGCGTGCGAAGGAGGAAGAGGAGTCTTGGGAAGTCCCCACGCTCCACCGTCAGCCGGGTCAATAGATAAGAAACAGTGGAGGCTGACGAAGAGCGCGAAAGCCACATACGCTCAGGAGATAATTGGAGAAACTGGCCATTGCCAGGACTCCCACTGTCACACGTTTATAGCAGGTCACGAGGCCACTGCCGTTTCAGTCTCCGAGGAGGATTATAGGGATGAGTGGTGCAGTGCAATGACTGTGCTAGGGGATTAGGGTGGCTGGATAGGCTACTACGGAATTTTGCGAACTTGGAAGGGATGAGTTCAGGAATGTACGGTATATTAAGATCATTATGATGGGTTTTGTTGCTGACATAATAAGGGGCATTTACTATTGTCCTCAGGACATTTCATTAAAAGGATTGGATGCGCTTGATGTTCGACTTTTTTGATGTCCCCCATAGCTCTTCCCGTATGTCCAGATTGGCTTAAGTATAACTTTGTAGATTAGTAATTTATTTTCTATTGAGAGATGAAATTTCCTTTAAGTTGTCTGTACAGTTGTCCAAAGCGTCTGTTTAGTTCTTGTCATTTTAGCCTCGTGTGTGGGTTCCAGGTCAGCCGCTTCTCGAGATGGAAGATATTATTATATTATAGAATATTATTACTGTTCTCCAAAAATCCCAGTATTGTATTAACAACATTTAGTTTTGGTCATCCGTCTCAATTTGAAGTTACACTTTCAGGAAGTTCGCAGTTTTTTGGTTGATGAACGGTGGTTGGAATTTCCGAAACCTGAGGGTTAGGTAGTAGGCTCCTTTTTCGGGGTTTCTCAATCACGCCTAGCTTTTTCAATCCTCTGCTTTACTTGCCAGTACTGGCCTTTCAATTCCTTTCTACGTTACAGTCAATCTTAAGTCAGTTTGAGTCAGACAGAGCTAAGAAAAAATCCAATGGAGGAAATGGTTTTTGTCCATTTTCGATATTGCCATTTTTGAAGAAATTGTGAGTGTTTATCATGTTATCTTATTCATTAAGAAACATTCGTCGAATCGTCGAATAAACCAAATGTTAGTTGAATCGACGAACCATGACAACTCCTCCTTTATACTCATTGAAAATTGAAGTTAATATTGGGAGAACCGGTTGGTATTGTCCTCTCATGTCAGAATCGTCTGCGACCCTCATGTTATATCTGCACCCTACAATCAAGCAAGCAGAAACATCGATGCAAGAACAGCTCGGGGTATTTCCCTGATCGCGGCGTCCTTCTCCTTCGCTTTAAAGCAGGATCACTGGACATATGCCTGTATTGTACAGATGTTTACTGTAAATACACTATGAATGAGAGATTGAACGCTATCTTGTATATTATTGACTGTTCTATTACGGCAGATGGTATTTTTTTTTCAAATAAAGATTTTGACACGAAAAAAAAATACAATACTTGGACTTGTCACCAGAATTCAGAAACGGCGCTTGTTGTGAACTCCTTTATTTGTTATTAACCTGCATGTGATCTGGATATTTCATGGAGTTTCAAATGTAAATTTACTGGTAATTTCATACTGGAGAACCTACATAGGCAGACGATATACGATTCCTTCTATGGCTTGGCAATTTCCCGAAATCAAATTGGTCGAAATTAACTTACATTTTTCCGGGTGCTGCTGACCTCTTTATTTTCAAATTCATGTCTAATGTCTTCCCTCTGAATAACCATTTTGTACGTCTCTGCTGTGCGTAGAGATAAAAAAAATAGTGCTTCCAGAAATCCGGTTACGTTTCGGGTCGATTATCGCAGTCGATGCGTATTTCGAATATGGTTTAAACAATCGTTGGTTACAA
This sequence comes from Acanthosoma haemorrhoidale, assembly GCA_930367205.1. Classification (NCBI taxonomy): domain Eukaryota; kingdom Metazoa; phylum Arthropoda; class Insecta; order Hemiptera; family Acanthosomatidae; genus Acanthosoma; species Acanthosoma haemorrhoidale. The sequence continues at coordinate 106,192,961 of OV884014.1, read as the reverse complement.
ATGCCTCCTTTCTAACAGCACTCTTTCTCGCAATTCCTAACACCAAACTCTTTGTCATGTCCCACTAAGGAATGTAGAGCGGCAATATTTTATCTTCTAATTTAATGTTGCTAACTTTACCCAACCTGTCGCTTCGTCTCGAATTGATGATATATAAATGTGTACTCCGGCCAGCTCTGCTGTATGGTGACCCGCTATTTACCCACTTGACTGACAATACAGCCAAATGTCTCCCACATTTCCAGAATGGGATCATGCGAAAAGTGGCCCGACATACCTCTCTCGAGAGGTTGGAGAACGCCGACCTGCACCCGTTGCTTGGTGTGCCGTCGGTGGGTGAGTTCATCTGCCGGAGACACATCAAGTTTTTGACTCGTTGCAGCACCTACCCAACCCAGTGTTTAACACTAAGACCCCCACCACCCCTCCCGCATCGATGGCAGCAGACTGTCGGGGAAAAATTAAGTTAAAAATTAGTATGTTAGTTAGTTTTAAGGTTGATCAAAAAGGTGAGCCCCATCACCTTTATCAGTCAGTTTATTAGTCCAATCACGTATAATGTATATCATTATACTTGTTTATTCCATTATATAATTTTTATAAAATAACAAAACCTGTATATAATGTAGCGATGCTACAGGAAATACAGGAATGATTTGTAATATAATAAATTCACCTGAGGATCTATAATTATATATAATTATCTGCAAATTTAAAGGGGCTATGAAAGGAAAAAAAGATCGGCAATATTTTGCAGATAATAATGACGTTTTGTTATACGGACAATATTCGACGGCTAATAGATTAATAGATTCTATGAAAAGGAGTTTGAGAAATATCCTTGATCCAATAGAATGACATGTAACACAACTAAGCTTGAAGTCGCTGACCTGACCTACCGTCCAATGTTGAACACGGAACAATATCATCGTTCAGTAATAAGTCATCCCTTCTAATTAAGACTTCAAAATATATGAGGTTTACTTTTCATTCCCACCATAAAACAGCTCTATGTAATCGTCACAGTAAATGAATTCATCATGAGGGTCTGTGAATATTAAAAAAACGTGAATTGTAAACGAAACCCAATTGATCGGAGGATATTTTAAACACTTTTTGAATGATTATAATATAATTTTCTAGGCTTTATTTTCCGCAATTTACTTTATCATATTTGCCAAAAACAATTTGAACATGGTAAATGACCTTTTAAAAAATAAATAAAAATTTGTAACGTTTAATTATAGCTTAGCTTTTGTTTTTTCATTACATTCTCTAATGGGCTTTTAACTATAGGTGAAAAAAATTACTTAAAATCTAAATAGTTTCTAAGACATGACATGAGGTAAGTTTATGAGTCGAAATAAGATTTATTTTTCTGATTTTGATGTACAGCATTGTAAACAACGCGTACTTTTTTTTTTTAAGGGTGTAACTAAAATTTCAGACTGATTAAATCATTGGTACGTTATACTAGGACTGTACGAATGTAAAGGCGAAACGTCAACTATGCAAATTTCAAATTAATATTTATTTTTGCAAAAAAATACGTGTCAATGTTTTTTGGCAGAATCCCCATCTTCTTGACTATAATTTAGAGAATAATAAATATGCATTTATATACTTTTTGGTTTAGATGGTTTCAGCTGCCGGTGGGCATTCAAACTTTTTTTCTTCATACCCCCTTTAAATTTACAGATAATTATATTATATATAATTATATGTAAATTTAAAGGGGCTATGAAAGGGGAAAAATTATTCAAGCATTATTGTTTATATTTAAATTTAATTGTCGTTCCTATAGAATATCGAGCATAAGCTACTGATAAAAATGCGTATTTCATTTCCGTAAAAACACCACAAATTTATTTACGATTTATTTACCGCAATATCATACAAAACATAATATATCTCATTTAGAATCAAGTTGTTTTGATGAACGCGGCTCTGTTGGCCAGAGTTGAGGAAGATAGTGCTTTGATCTAATGGGGGAAACAACAGCGGAATAACATTATAAAGATTTATCCCGATAAGTTCGTTACAATAACACCTTCCTCCACTCAATTAATTTTATCAATTGTAGTCGGGATAAAAAGGTCAAACACCCGTCCCAAATCGTTGAGATATTCCCGACAGGGTTTCTATTAATTGTGACCCTTGTAAAACTGCTAGAGGTGAAAACTCAGACCAAGTACAATTCTAAATGACTAAAGTTTTCAAATCAGCGGTTTTGAAAGTTCCCTTTAGTTGAGCCGGTTGTGTACCGGCCCTTAGTGATTTTTTCCTCTGTCTCACTTTTTCTTCTTCCATCGTCTGAGGCCAACTGGTTCCGTCAGTCACAGCTATAAACTCATTTACCAAACGAAACAAACTTCCAAAACTAAGATAATAAATTATATAATATTATCTAATATAAGTAATATGTATCGCGATTGATTTCTGTTACAGCTATTATTGGGCAAACCATCGTTGGCCCTGGATCATATGGGCTCTGCGTTCTGCTGTCACCTTCCAGTTACTAAGATGCTTCTTGCATATCCCTTCTTGGAAAGGCCAGCTCTCCAACATCTGGCTTGAGATGTTCTTTATTTAGTCTTCAGAGTTTTATAAGATTGTCGTCGGATGCCTCTTCAAAAAGAATGTCAGCCTACAGTATCAGGCTACATCATTTGCTGTGAAATCATCGTCAAAATAGTATGTTAATATCAAGAAATCTCCTTTTTTTCATTCGGTCATCGATTTATAGGTAGGTATAGTATAGTCAACGTAACTATAGTAAGTATAGTCGACGTAACTATAGTAAGTATAGTCAACGTAACTATAGTAAGTATAGACAACGTAACTATTGTAACTATAGTCAACGTAACTATAGTAAATATAGTCAACATAACTGTAGTAAGTATAGTCAACGTAACTATAGTAAGTATAGTCAACGTAACTATAGTAAATATAGTCGACATAACTATAGTAAATATAGTCAACATAACTATAGTAAGTATAGTCAACGTAACTATAGTAAGTATATTCAACGTAACTATATCAAGTATAGTCAACGTAACTATAGTAAATATAGTCAACATAACTGTAGTAAGTATAGTCAACGTAACTATAGTAAGTATAGTCAACGTAACTATAGTAAATATAGTCAACATAACTATAGTAAGTATAGTCAACGTAACTATAGTAAATATAGTCAACATAACTGTAGTAAGTATAGTCAACGTAACTATAGTAAGTATAGTCAACGTAACTATAGTAAATATAGTCAACATAACTATAGTAAGTATAGTCAACGTAACTATAGTAAATATAGTCAACATAACTGTAGTAAGTATAGTCAACGTAACTATAGTAAGTATAGTCGACGTAACTATAGTAAGTATAGACAACGTAACTATTGTAACTATAGTCAACGTAACTATAGTAAATATAGTCAACATAACTGTAGTAAGTATAGTCAACGTAACTATAGTAAATATAGTCGACATAACTATAGTAAATATAGTCAACATAACTATAGTAAGTATAGTCAACGTAACTATAGTAAGTATATTCAACGTAACTATATCAAGTATAGTCAACGTAACTATAGTAAATATAGTCAACATAACTGTAGTAAGTATAGTCAACGTAACTATAGTAAGTATAGTCAACGTAACTATAGTAAATATAGTCAACATAACTATAGTAAGTATAGTCAACGTAACTATAGTAAGTATATTCAACGTAACTATAGTAAGTATATTCAACGTAACTATATCAAGTATAGTCAACGTAACTATAGTAAATATAGTCAAAATAACTGTAGTAAGTATAGTCAACGTAACTATAGTAAGTATAGTCAACGTAACTATAGTAAATATAGTCAACATAACTGTAGTAAGTATAGTCAACGTAACTATAGTAAATATAGTCAACATAACTGTAGTAAGTATGGTCAACGTAACTATAGTAAATATAGTCGACGTACCTATAGTAATTATAGTCAACGTAACTATAGTAAGTATAGTCATTGTAACTATAGTAAGTATAGTCAACGTAACTATAGTAAGTATAGTCAACGTAACTATAGTAAGTATAGTCGACGTAACTATAGTAATTATAGTCAACATAACTGTAGTAAGTATATTCGACGTAACTATAGTAATTATAGTCATTGTAACTATAGTAATTATAGTCATTGTAACTATAGTAAGTATAGTCAACATAACTGTAGTAAATATAGTCAACGTAACTATAGTAAATATAGTCGACGTACCTATAGTAATTATAGTCAACGTAACTATAGTAAGGATAGTCATTGTAACTATAGTAAGTATAGTCAACATAACTGTAGTAAGTATAGTCAACGTAACTATAGTAAATATAGTCAACATAACTGTAATAAGTATAGTCAACATAACTGTAGTAAGTATAGTCAACGTAACTATAGTAAATATAGTCAACATAACTGTAGTAAGTATAGTCAACGTAAATATAGTAAATGTAGTCAACATAACTGTAGTAAGTATAGTCAACGTAACTATAGTAAATATAGTCAACATAACTGTAGTAAATATAGTCAACATAACTGTAGTAAGTATAGTCAACGTAACTATAGTAAGTATAGTCATTGTAACTATAGTAAGTATAGTCAACATAACTGTAGTAAGTATAGTCAACGTAACTATAGTAAATATAGTCAACATAACTGTAGTAAGTATAGTCAACGTAACTATAGTAAATATAGTCAACATAACTGTAGTAAGTATAGTCAACGTAACTATAGTAAGTACAGTCATTGTAACTATAGTAAGTATAGTCAACATAACTGTAGTAAGTATAGTCAACGTAACTATAGTAAATATAGTCAACATAACTGTAGTAAGTATAGTCAACGTAACTATAGTAAGTATAGTCATTGTAACTATAGTAAGTATAGTCAACATAACTGTAGTAAGTATAGTCAACGTAACTATAGTAAATATAGTCGACGTACCTATAGTAATTATAGTCAACGTAACTATAGTAAGTATAGTCATTGTAACTATAGTAAGTATAGTCAACATAACTGTAGTAAGTATAGTCAACATAACTGTAGTAAGTATAGTCAACATAACTGTAGTAAGTATAGTCAACGTAACTATAGTAAATATAGTCGACGTACCTATAGTAATTATAGTCAACGTAACTATAGTAAGTATAGTCATTGTAACTATAGTAAGTATAGTCAACGTAACTATAGTAAGTATAGTCGAGGTAACTATAGTAACTATAGTCAACGTAACTATAGTAAGTATAGGTTCTGTCTATCAGGTTGGGCTGGGCTGCCTGCGTATCGGTATTGTGCTTACTCGGATCCATATGAAACATAGTTGAAATGTTAAATAGGACGAAAACCCCTAATCACTGTAAAGTAATAATAAATGTTAAATAATTGTAAATATCGGTCTTGTAAAATTGAAAAAAATTAGAAAGTGATTATGTATTTTTGTGCATCGATGACCCTTGTCGTTACATATCTTAAAACAAAGAAACGAAAAAATATATAGAAGAGTATTCACATACTATATTATCAGGTCTGCAAAGGTCTACTTAGCCTCTTAAGGGATAATGAGTTAATATGCATTCCGTTATTGGTTGACAACATCTGTAACTGTATTTTATGTTTTGTTTTTTTATGGTTTTAACAACTTGTCAGTTTACAGCATTTAATTAACCTTCAAACGACTTCAGGGCATTTTGACATATCAGAACAATGATGATCTAAACATCTTGTTTCAATACGGTAAAACTTATACAATGAATAAGATTATGTCTTTTACAAACGCTGTCAGTTGGTATGGATTTAATAATTATTGTAGTGTATCTGATTAGATGAAATATCATCTTATATATTTATATTAATATATGCCTATATCATATATATATATGCGATAGCAATTTAATATATTGGTATAGGTTTATTCCACAGTACCTAGTATTCTGATTAGCATCTTTAAGTATATAAAGAAGCAGAAAGTATGAAAAAAAAATCAAAAGTACAATGCATGTTTTTTTAAAAAGGTTTTTGAAGTATTGAAATTATTTTTTATGTTTTAGAGTTATCAAATGGAATTTGGATTGAAACAGGGGACTCACAATTGCCAATCAGACAGACGCATAGGTGAAAAGATAAGAGTTTCTATCATTGAAAAAAAAAAGAAATCAAATGAAAATCCAAAAAGTGTACAAATAATTTATGTCAATAAATGTTGGCAGATAAAGAAACTATTTTTTGATTTTATGTTTGTAATTGAAGAGGCTACTGAATTGAGAATAATTGTGTAAACTATGCTATAATAGTTTATCAGTTCCTCGCACTGACCTCACCACACTCACTTAGAGACGGCAAGTGTCATTGGCCAGTAGTGCTGAGGGGGTGGGTCCCAGTCACCCATGAGCTCAGGGGCAACTGACCAGCCCATTTCCGCCCCTGCCCGGAACCGGACACTCAGGAAATGAAAGGCCCAAACTGTCTCTTTCTCCAGGCTCCAGTCAGAGTCCCTCCTATCGACCCTCTTCCATCCGTCCCGGCTAATTACTGCCTAGTAATGCCCTAGTTAGCTATCAATACCTTCCCTGCAAGGAAATTACTTAATTATTAGGAAATTAGAAAAATGGAACATTTTCATACACCACATAGTGCCTGCTTGATTGAAAGCTGTACCTCCTTGAGAAGTTCAAACTTGGAAGGCCGCGTTGAATAATAAAAATATTATGTATGTATGAGTTTGTAACAATTACTTTTATCTCAAAATACTGACATAGGGCCCACACGAGGCTAAAAAGACAAGAACTAAACAGACGCTTTGGACAACTGTACAGACTACTTCGAAGGACATCATAACTCTGAATAGAAAATAAACTACTAATCTACAAAGTTATGCTTAAGCCAATCTGGACATACGGAATAGAGCTATGGGGAGCTGCAAAAAAGTCGAACATCAACCGTATCCAATCCTTTCAATCTAAATTCCTAAGAACAATAGTTAATGCCCCTTATTACAGGCATATTATTATTCTCAAACTCATCCCTTCCAAGTTCACAAAATTCTATTGTAACCTATCCAACCACCCGAATTCCCTAGCACAGTCATTGCACTGCACCACAAATCCCTATAAGCCTCCTCGCTGACCTGCTATAATTAAGGGACAGTGGGAGTCCTGGGAATTGCCAGTTTCTCTAATTATGTCCTGAGCGTCTGTGGCTCTCGGACTCTTGGTCATCCTCCGCTTCCTCTTATCCAGTGACGCGGCTGACGAAGGAGCGTGGGGGGACTTCCTAAGACTCTGCCTCCTTCGCACGCGAGGGAGGTGACAACCTTGTGGAATTGGGGTGTCTCTGGACTGTTTGTATAGACGGTATGAATGAAAATTGTAAATTGGTATGAATGAGATCATTTATCACAATTATCATACTTATAGCCCAATGAGGCAGATTGTAATTTTATCATAGTAAAATTGTTAATAAAAAAAAAATTATCTAATGTAGGTTGCGCACATGGACCGATATCTTCGGTATCGTAACTGATGAGATTGACTCTCTTTACGCCTAATCACTGTCATATGTTCGACCCCGGCCATGTAAAGTGAGTTTAATATAAAAATAATATTAATATTAAGATTTAGATTTAGAGGTTAGCAAACAGCATGAGGGAAAACTGACGGACAAAGACCGGTAAGAATTCTTCCTTTATGGTACTCAGTCCAGTCAGTGACCCGGGACGATATTTTGAGTCACGTCCCAACTAGTTTGAAACTTGGTGTTAGAGTAATATTCCCTTCCCACAAAAAGATCAGAAAGGGAGACCATCCTTCCTAACGGAAAGTAACTGGGTCCAAGAGTTTGAGGGATAAGAATCGAAGCGATGCCACACCCAGGCCACTTCGTTTTCGGGCTATGCCCATGGCGGACATGGCTTATTTCTGTGACTTGATCAAGGCGGAAGAATGGCCTGTGGAAGTCTTGGACTCGACTCTACATGCTTAGAGAACACCGTTGTAATAAGTAAGGAATAGTTTAATAGTCAGCTAGTTTATCTGTAATATTTTCTATCATTTCTATTCTTACGATAATAGTAATCTTGCAATAAACATTTTCAAATATTCTTGATAAAGTATATTGTACAGTATTGTAAAATTCAATTATATAGAAATACAATCCCTTTCTTCACCACCACGTTAATTTATTAAAGTAAATTACTTTGGGTTTAGATTCAATTGTGAAAAATAGTAAATTATTTGAATATTTTTGTATAACTTCACGCTAATGCAATATCTTATTTAATTGAAGTATTATTATTATTCAACTCAAGTGTGTAACAGGGAGGTAGGTGTTGAGGGTAAGTCAGGTAAATATATAAAATGACATTTGTATCAATAGAAACGTTACATCCCCTATTCCGATATAGATCAGACATACGTCCTTATATATGATACGTCAGATATATTAGTATATTGGTACGAAAGTAAGTATCCAGAATAAATTATAAAAAATGTAAAAACTTCCATTTCACCGAAAGTAGCACCACTTACGAATACATTTCTAGCATTGTCTCTCTCTACTCAATACCAACAGATCACCGACCAGTACAGTGTCCCAAGGAGTAGTCTAGACTTTATATTATTTATTAGTCTAGAGTTTAGACTTTACTTTGGTTGCCATCTAACTATTAAACTACTAACATATTTGATTCCTCTATACAATCCTAGGCGTATTACATTAGCATGAAGTTATACAAAAATTATACCTTGGTCAAAAATATTCGAATAATTTACTATTTGCTACAATTTAAATCTAAACCCAAAACCTTATCAGTATTTTATCCTTACAATGAAATATTTTTCACTTAAATATTAGTTATTCATTTACTATAGTTCATGAAAATATTACTACAACATAGACAGACTGAAAACGATGGCCACACGTTGAAAAACAATGAACACGTTGAATGAAATACCCAAAGCCTTATTGACTGGGATCAAATTCAAATCAGGTAAAACTGTTTAGCTAAATAAATACCTGGGATTACGGAGAGCACGTGACTTCTGAAATGTCACCAGTGAAGGCACGCTACATGGAATACACGTTTAAATCCACCTACGTCATGTCCTCTCTCTGAGTGCTCAGCTAATGAAGCTATAGCATCCGACGTCAACGAACGTTTGACGAGAGGACCATTCGTACATTTTAATGGGAGCTGGCATAAGAAGGCGTGCCACATGGGGCGTGCTCAGGAAACAAGCGATATAAAAATATCATACTTAGTATAATTCGTATTAGTTCAGTGTCATTATAAGCGGGAGTGTTGTGGCTGTGCAGTGTTCCCCCTCTTCCTTCATTTAGCAAATGAACAACGTTATTGCAAACAGTGGAACAACTCCAAAAAATTTGTGTTTATTCAGAAAAAAATTTTACTCGTGGTAACCAGTTTAATCATCTTATCAAGTGACCGAGTAATAGCATCTCTTCATTTTTGTCATTCTAATCAATAATTTAATTAGAAGTAGGTTGTATACATTCAAGAATATAATTTTTTTTTAAGATTCATTAAGGGTTCATTTATCACAATTACTTATTGCCCAATGTGAAAGATTGTTATTTTATTATAATTAGTATTGGAGGTATAATACGTTTCTTTTAATTATCACTTAGGTAAATACAGTCCATTAAAATCATTTTAGTTTAAAGTATTTGAGTTTACCTACGCAAGGCAATATTTACTTTGGATCAGAACAAATCATTCGTACAAATGTGTCGATATTCGTTTTTTTCTCGGTCTTCTTGGAAGAAAATTAAAATGTGCCCTTTGTTATTAAGGCGTTTTAATTTCAATTATATCTCTTATTTCCGCGTTGTATATTTTTTCAAAAACTTTTTTTGACAACGAACATGTTTGTGCATGATCCAGAGGAAATTTTGAATTCCTGGAGCAATTTAAGCCAACTTAGTACTAGACATACTCTGGGGTAGCAACCCCTAACTAAAAGTGGGAAGGGGGAAAAGTGAACTAATATGCATAAAAATAATAGAATTCATAGCTTTTGGGAGATGATGATGTTGTTTAGTGGCACTCTCGTCGACGTTAATGGCCGAATTTGATCGTACTTTATGGTTTTTTGCACAAGGGTGGGCTCATCCAAGGATTTATTTATTCTTTCTTTACCTGGGGGAAAAACTAAAAGTCTTGTTTATAATCTGGTTTCAAGTTAAATTAATATTATATTTAATTTTTAAACGATTTAATTTTGTAAATTTTATTCTCTTTATTACCTGAAAAAAAATTACTTTGATTTTACAAGAAAGTTAAAATCCATACCTCTTTCATCCTAACAGAAGATTGGGACAAATAAATGCTCAGGCAACGTCAGGCAAGGGAATGTTTGTTTATTTTTGTGAGAAACACCCGGCAGAATAATATAAGTTGAAGCGACTTCTATGGAAACAACATTACGAAATATAATATTTAGAATGTTAATATAAAAATATTGAAATATACCCGCAGCACTCAGTAAGTATTTATTTAAAACTTATCTTGATTAAAAATACCTCTATTGATTTTTTAAAACTTCTAGCTCACTGAAAATTGTCATTATATGAAATAAAAATTAAAAATTTAATCGCAGTAATCTGTTTTTTTAAAACCACCTTTACTGATAAGTTTTACAATGAACAAAAAATTTTAAGTTACAGTTTTCTCCTCTTTCTCCGATGTGCTGATGCATTCGAAGGAGGGAATATATATAATAAAATTTCAGATTGAAGTTAAAAAGTCAACATATATACAATACTACGTGACGAAGCTCACCTTCAGTTTACAATTGGGAAAAAACTAAAAACTAAACCTAAAACTAGAACCTAAGACTAAAGCGTTCCTGCCACGACAGCGTCTTGCCATCAATAAAGGAACCGAGCGGGGGTTATCGTGTTAAACACCGGGTTTATCAAGTACTGTAGGGAGACGAAAAATTTGATATGTCTACGTTGGATGAATTCATCCACAGTAGGCAAATCAAGAATCACGTGAAGTTCACTATTGCTCCGCTGCTCGAATGAAGTATTTCGGACCACTTTCATCAGTATACTGTTTTGGAATTGTTGGCGTCACCGAGCTTTCGTATACGTCAGATTACCAAAAGCGGTGCACCATACAACAGTGTGGGCCTGATTATACTATTGTAGATCAGTAGCTTCAGACGCAGTGATAGGTTGGGGGAAGTCAATAAATACGTAAGCCAGTAAGACTTCATGCGCGTCTGCTTCACCTTCTTCGCAAAATGGTAACTAAAATGGAGGTGTCTGTCCATTTTAATTCCCAGATATACTAGGTTATTGGCTGGTGAGTTTTGCTGCGTTCCTACTGTGTAAGTAGTAGGCAGTGGACTTTTTCCCTTATGAAAAGAGATAATTACGCAGTCAGTCTTACCCGCGTTTACAGAGATATTGAGTCTCTCCAATCTCTCACTGGTCTGGTTACAGCCTGTCTAAGAGCTAACTTGCTGCACTTTATTTTTTTGACAATATTTAATACAAATTATTTGATCTATTTTTTTCAAACTTGAATCGCCGAGAACACGTATAACCTTAGCGACTGCTACTAAAAAAGTAAATATTGAAAACAGCTGGGGATTTCAACCTATTTTAGAGACATGTGTACCAACATGATAACAATTTTTTTTTACTATCAGAATCATAACGGCCACGAAATTCTAAAATTCTCGTTACGTTTTGATCAAACCTCGTACATAACTTGAGAAAGCAATTTAAGTCAGAGAGAAGTTGGTTATAGAATAGTTCTGAGACAGATTTATTTTTATAGGTTTAATTATTTTTCCTTTGCTCTCTGAGATTGCCTTCTGACTTAGAACTAATTAGCAAATCTATTTATTATCTGTAATGAACTTTTCACAACCACTACAAATAAATCATAAATAAAATAAAATCTTTATTGAAGTTTTCAGAGTGGATCCTATGTTTTTTTTTAAATTAAAATTGGTACTTATTTGGTGGCGAAACAAATCCATGAGCCTATCAAAGATATCGGGTGTGGTTAACTTTATTACAAGTTTTGATTATAAGAAAAACTTAAAGTACAATATGATGTGTTTGTGTGGAATCAGGTACTAGAGTGAGATGGTTAGAGAATGGAATCTGAAGAGCTCTATTCACCTGGCTGGATAAAGAAATATATAATTTATTTAATATTATTTAATTCAGTTGCTCCGAAAAGATTATTACTAATTAAAACCAACCAATTCCTGAAAACCATCTTAAGACCTGATCCTGCGGTGGCCCCTTTGTCCAAATATTAATATTGCGAATCCTAATTAGTCCGTATTGTGTAAAATTTAATCGTATGCATTTGAGGGGAGCTAAAATCTTCTTGGAAGATTAAAGTTGCTAAGTCATTAGTTGCTTCTGTCTGTATTTCAAATCTTGATCTTGGATTGTTTTCTTTAAATCTAATTTTTATTAAATGAAATAAAGTTAATAGATTGCTCTGACAAGTTTTGAACGGTAATTATGTAAAACGTAAAAAGTAAGTTAAAAGTTGCACAAGTCCATCTCTTTTTCTGAAACTTTGGTAACTTGAAATTTTCCAGCAGAAATTCGATGACATATTTGATTACGTTTAATCATAGCCCTGATACTCATTATCAATTCTCGACATTGTTTTTTGTCATTGATGTTCAAAATCTATAAATGTGCGTGTGCACAAAGAGCCCTTACACACGCCGAGTCAGTTTGTAACGTTATCAGTGACAGACTGGGCATGTTAAACATCAGTGCCGCTTCGTCTCAAATTGATGATATATAAATGTGTCCTCCGGCCAGCCCTGCTGTACAGTGCCCCACTATTTACCCACTTTACTGACAATACAGCCAAATGTCTCCAACATTTCCAGAATGGGATCATGCGAAAAGTGGTCCGTCATACCTCTCTCGAGAGGTTGAAGAACGCTGACCTGCACCCGTTGCTTGGTGTGCCGTCGGTCGGTGATTTCATCTGCCGGAGACACATCAAGTTTTTTGACTCGTTGCAGCACCTAACCAACCCAGTGTTTAAAACTATGACCCCACCACCCATCCCGCATCGATGGCAACAGACTGTCCTGGAAAAATTAGGCTAAGAATTAGTATGTAAGTTAGTTTTAAGTTTGATCAAAAAGGTGAGCCCCATCACCTTTATTAGAGTCAGTTCAGTCCAGTCACGTATGTGTATCATTATACTTGTTTATTCATTATATAATTTTTATGAAATAACAAAACCTGTATATAATGTAGTGATGCTACAGGAAATACAAAAAAAAATGTAAATAGATTCGCCTGAGGATCTATAAGTATCTGTAAATTTAAATAGGCTATGAAAGAAAAAAAAATCGATGCAAAAACGTAAAAAAAGATGACCGAAATTGGTCGCTGTAAACAAATTAGTAAGCATTGTATTTTTGTCCATAGTATGACTAAGTTTATTTTACTACCTGAATGAAAATAAGCCATCTATTTTTGGGCCCGGTAACTGAGAACCTATTTGAATTATAATGTTTACTATTTATTGCTTAAACCGATATTAGATCCCGATTAAAGTATCTGATTGGGCATCTAAGTGGCCTGTGGTTCTGAGGGATAGTGTATCTGGGACAGACAGCTAGATTCAAGGTCCGCCGTGTCCTCAGGCAATCCAGACTAGGATTAACAGGAATACCTGGTCTGACAGGGCACGATGGGCAAGTTTAACATGATGTTGATGATGCAAGATAGCTGTACCCGGAGAGATACAAATCAAATCCAACCGGTAACACGAATCGTCTGAGCTTGCTTTTCTTGATCGCTCTATATGTAATACCACAATATGTAGTAGTTAGGATACTTGCTTGTTTTCTTTTTAATCTTTACCGCCCAAATGTTTTTCACAATAATATCCGATTTGAATTTTTTGAACTATGTAAACATTCTTTCAAACAAAGTGAAGGATGAAGTGGGTAAATACAATAATAACGAGGTTCCTCACAGGTATGCAAGTATCTTAAATGCATACTATATGGTTTTATTACAACTATAGGTATTATAATAAATACTTCATTTTTTTTATTGCAACGTAGCGGTCATAAAAAATTATCTTTTTAATAAAATAAATGAAAATAAGAAAACTTTCTTATTATGTTGTAACTTTTTTAACGTGTTTTGTGACTGTCTCCGAGCGGGAATTGAAAACTCTAAAAAGATAATTGTTAATGTGGTATTAATACAACATTAGAATATTGTTTATTATTATTAATATTTAATAGTCAAGGAAAACAAGCACAGGGAAGATCGGCACTCGAACCAGGAATACTCCCCCAATATATAGTTGGTAGCTTCTTTATCCCCCCACAAAACTGTCAGATCCAGAAAATGGATTCGTTTCCCGAGAAAATGCTGTTATCCATAAGGGACTGAGTTCGCTGAGTTTATATCGAATACTCCTAGTGCTATTCTTTCACTTGATGCCTGAGATAAACGCTGATGCGATATGTAGGTTCCAGGGAATTATGTACTCACGAGTTCGTGAGAGCAGGAGTAATGTAACTTATTTGCGCATTCTCATGTCATCGAGCTACTGATATGCCCAACTTCTCGTTCAATCAATGTGTAAAACTACTGTTAGCGTAGGCGGCTTGAACACAGTTTTTGTGAATTATAGAAAAAATAAAGCAGTTAAAGGCTTGTGGTTAAAAGGAATCGAAAAATTTGCTAAACATTTGCCAGAAAGAATAGAGTATGCCATTCTGTAGAGAAACACCACGTGAGCGATAAATTACTTATTTAATCAAATATAAAATATTCCATGTATCCCAATCCCAAGTCCCCTTCCCAACTATCCCCTTTCCCATACAAATATACAGACAGATATACAGTGGGTATTGCCTACCATCCGACGGAAGTACTTTCTTGGGACCTAAATATACCGAGATCACTTCATACATATATAATCTCCTTAAACCTAACTTCTTCACCCACACCAGTCACTTAAGGAATCTCGGACTACCCCTAAAGAGTCACCATCTCCAATCTTTCAAACTATCCATCATTCTTCTCCACTCCCATATTCAAATGCCTACCACTTTTTCATTGTCCTCATTTCTCTCAAACCACCATTGTCTCTCTTGTCAGCAGCGTATTTGTATACAATACTCAATTACTAATTAAATTTGTTTCATCTTATGGACCAAAGTTGTGTAGAATCGAGTACTTTTAATGAGTTCCAGGACCGTGTGTCATCGATGGTAACCTTATGGATGACATACCGTCCAAAAGAGTCAGCTGCCCAGAAGAGATGAAGTTATATGGACTCGCCTCATCCAGGAACATGTGATGTCTGGTAGCCCTCCACCGATGCGCCACTGTGAGGCTTAGTGTTGGACACATCACTACCAAAGGTACATAGAGTACCAGTCTGCCGAAGATAACTAAAAGGATGAACGCTGCTAAAAAGGTATTTTTTCTGTCTGAGAGACTGTTTACATTTGTTTGATTCTCGAAGCTAAACAGTAAATTTTGATTTGTGAATCTGTAAACAACTGTTGATAGTTCAACTTGTTTTTAAACTTACTTATGATTTGAAAGAGACAAACATGGTGACCTGAGATTGCTTGTTATCGATAATATTGCTCTCTTATATGACAAGGAAAGGTTAACTCGCCTAGAAATAGTGGTAATGAAGACAGAGGGACCTTCAGTAATTATCTTTGAAAAGTGTGAGTGGGGCTTCGCTTGTTTCCTCTTAGTGAGATCTTGCCACTCCCACTAATTACTGAAAGATGCCAGTCTGCACTTTTCACCTCACCTACGCGCATCTTCACCAATCAGCCGTAGTCTTTATTTCAAACAGAATATCTCTTAATATAGTTAAATATTAAATTAATTTATTTTATAAACTATATTCTGTTTATGGTATATATCTGCTAGAGGAGAATGCCTTTAATGTTTATTAATTTACTCTGAAAATACTAAAACTACTATAATTAATAATTATTAACCAAATGCTACACCAACTGATCCAGTCCTGCATTATAACAATTTTACAATATGCCGTTTATTGACTAATATTATTGATAGTTGGCATTATAACTAATGTTGGAGTGGTGTGTGTACATTAGGAAATAAAACAATTTATGTTTCTCCGGAGCTTTATAGAATTTGTGCAAATTGTAACTATACAACTTGACTGTTTGACTATCAAGCGACGTTTGACATACTTGATATTTGATACGGGTGTTATGTATCTACAGGAGGACGTCGAAACTTGGAGACCTGCCCCAAAAAATAATAATTAATAACTTGCCGCTGCGTCTCAAACTGATGATATATAAATGTGTCCTCCGGCCAGCTCAGCTGTACGATGCCCCGCTATATACTCACTTGACTGAAAATACAGCTAAAAGTCCCTAACAATTTCAGAATGGGATCATGGTAAAAGTGGTCCGACATACCTCTTTCGAGAGGTTAAAGAACGCTGACCTGCACCCGTTGCTTGGTGTGCCGTCAGTGTGTGAGTTCATCCACCGGAGACACATAACGTTTTTTGACTCGTTGCACCACCTGACAAAACCAGTATTTAACGCTATGACCTCACCACCCCTCCCGCATCGATGGCAACAGACTGTCGGGGAAGATCAGGTTACGATTTTACCAGAATTAAATATTACGAGATAGGAACAGATCCAGTAAAAGATGCGGTTAGGTTAGAATAACACACTTTTATTTTGAATTTTAAACTTTTATGACCTACGTATTCGACAAATTATTTTTACGTAAATTATTGTATATTGTAAAGTTATTTTGACTGTTTAAAAGTAATTTTAAGTATTATAATAATAAACTCTAAATACATTAGATTCCTTGAGGTGCTAAAAAAATCACTCCCCTTCCCGATCCACCCCCAGCCTCTTAACCTCTCTTCATGTCCTCCTCTAACCCTTCACCTTTCTCTTCACAGTTCTTCTCTAGATAGTCTTCCAACACTTATCTTGCCATGATGGTTTGAGTCAAGGGCCTGTCTACTCAGGTATCCTCTCTCTTTCCTCGGAGTGTGACCAAGTGTAATGAATGATTTTGGTTTTAAACCACTGCTGGTCTATTTGTACAAACCAATATAGACTAATAATTGTATCATGTTACTTTTAAGTCAATCCTGAAACCTGGGTTGTGGTTGTGTAGCTATTTTCCAGTCACAGTGTTTAGTTACACACGTATCGCTCATGAAAAATTTCCCCTTGTATATTAGCGAATGTACTTAATTAATAACTTAGGGGAAGTGATCTAGAACTCTAGGATTTGGCTAAAAGTTTATATTGAATCAAGTTTACATTATACGAGAGTACTTGATTCCTAGGGCGAGAACTTCTTAAACAGAGGGCTTAAAAGTTGAGACATAAGGCTGCAATGTCACTCTCGCTTGTGATTTATGGGCAAAATCTTCGTCAAAGACAGCCCTCTTCTCGCCTCAGCAGCTCAATAGCCACGGCATAGTAAAATACGGAATTAGAGAGTCAAAGCCGGACGGATGAAAGACCTTCATTAAATAGAGTGTCCATAATTAAGTCACTAGTAGCAAGTAGAACTTTGAAATTTCCTTTCTCGTTTCTAATAGAGGAATTTTAATTAATGTTCAAGCAATAAACTTTGTGTAGTATGAATCCTAAGAGCATAAATAAACTCACTGATATTTTATAAACACAGCCAAAACTTATTCCCAAGACATCACACTAACGAAAATCATAACTAATTTTATATCATTTCTTTTTGTAGTACTTAAATGGAAAATATTATCGAGCTGGACGTTTGGAATTTTCGTTTTAACAGATTGTGCAGCAAAGTATGAGAAAGAAATGTTAACAAAAAAAAAATAGAATTTCCGAAATACTCAGATTTAGATTAAAACTGAGGAAGTTCTCTATCCGGTTTGGTGAATCCATCCTGAGTTGAATCTTCAATAAATAAAACAATTTTTACCACAAACTGATTGCAGGATATATTGATTCCTTCAAGCTTGATTGAGCTCTGGTTTAACAATTGAATTACCAGATGTAGCCAGTGGCTAAAAAATATTTTCCAATAAATCACGTACTTCAGTAGCAACATGTAGTTTTATGATTTATTTACGTCAATAGGTAAGAGAAGTAAGTGAGAAGAATATTTTCATTAAATAAAAAAATTGATTTTCACTGATTAAATTTATGTTATATCAATTGACTGGAGATCAGACTTATATGAAAATTCCTCAAATTTTATGGAAGAAAACATACATACTTACCTGTTTCCCAGTAACAATGATCTACATTTGATTTTAAGAAATAATTTGAAGTGATGATTCTGCAGTAATAATATATATTTAGTATTTATTTATTTTTTATTTTCTTCCTAGCCACTTTAAATTTACCGGTAATATATACAATTATAGATACTCAGGCAAATCTTTACGTTTTATAATCATTATTTATTGTGCTATAATTACAATCTGCCTTTCATAAGGCAATAAGTAATAAGATAAATGCTCTCATTCATACCATATTTACAGTTCATCATTCACTCGCTCATTCATACAATATTTACAGACAAATCTATTTACAAATTATTTTTGTATTTCCTGTAGCGTCGCTAATGTATATAATGGAATAAACAAGTAAAATCAAACACATGGCACGTGACTGGAATGAAATGACTAATAAAGGTGATGGTACACATCTTTTTGATCAAACTTAAAACTAATTTACATACTAATTCTTAACCAAATTTTTACCTGACAGTCTGTTGCCATCGATGTGGAAGGGGTGGTGAGGTCATAGCGTTAAACACTGGTTTTGTCAGGTGGTGCACCAGTCAAAAAACGTTATGGGTCTAAAAACGTTAATACTATATAACATAGTAATATTACACTTATAACTGATCCTAAGGTCAGCTGTATTGGCATTTTTTGCATATTGACTCACGCAAAAGGTTTTTCAATTGACATGTCAGGAAATGTCCTGTTCCTGGTGCAGCTATTAAACGATTACAATAAGACTATATACTTGACATTTTCAAAAAATATATCATTTTTATTTATTATACCTCGTTAGTCACTTGAATAATCTTAAGTGGCATTGATAATACTAGTTATAACATAAGTTATTTTGCTTAATATAAGACTAATTTAATAAAATAAAATTAACACACTATTCTCAGCTTACACTCTCAAGTAATTCATCATCATTAATGAAAGGCGACCTAATGGAGGTCTTCAAGACTCCTATTGTCAGTATTGATGAATTTGAACTTTGAACCAAAGCGCTGTCGTGTTTCGATGCAGTGCCGCCCTTTCTACAATAATCAAACAAATTTCTTCTTCGGATGCCATCTTCGCGCTAAATTATTTTTTGAATAATTTCTTAGCAATAAGAATTCTAAGTAATAGCAAGTGAGCAATGTTTTATTCTCAAGGCTATTGATTTTATTTCAATGTTAGTACATCACATGTTGGGATCACATGTTGGGATGTTCTGAGGTTCACTATCCTGGACCAGTGTGACGAAATAGTTTTGACGAAAAATTTGAACACTTACTAGATAAAAATGCCTCCGTAAATAAAACGAAACTGATGCTAAATTTAATCACTAGGCATAGAAAATGTACGAAAATATTCTCGAATGCAAAGACTAAGGTGATATTTGTGTTTCCTCTCGAGTGATGGAAGACTTACTGAAACTACCTAAAGGGATGGTGCCCAAGATCGTGCGAACAGAAGACCACTGAGGAAATGATATGCTGCTACTCCGATAGTCCCCCTCCATTCCATTAATTTTGACCCGGCCATTTTGGTCCTTATCGGGAGCAGAACCCCTCCACTAAATGATATTGCATTATAGATATAGACGTTGCACACTTTCCTGTCAAATAACATATTGCCAAGGGCAAAACCCAATACAGCGTTCGAGGAGTCTTTGCTTTGCAACACACTATACACCCATGAACTTTTACCATGCAATCTTTACCCACTTGAACGTAACTATTTTTAAATTTATTCAGCCATGTACTTTACAGCAATTGTTCTTTTACACATTACAAAGTTTCCTTTGTTATTCCTCATTATTAAAAGAATCATTATTATTGTATAACAGTGCCGGAACAAACGAAAACGTAATGTTTCTTAAACTTATTTCAAATAACACAAAAAGTTTAAAACTCAGCCTGAGCCAGGACATATTAAATTAAAACACCAGCTAGCAACGACCAGCCGATGTGGCATTCATGAGAAGACTGAAAGGAAAGACAAACCGCTCCACGAAAGAACCTGAACGTCAGCTGAGACGGATCTGTGGGACATGAGTCGTGATGCTTCAGGCATGTCAGCAAGATGGCCAAAGTGTCCGAAGACCCAAACTACGATGAAGGCCATGGAAGGCATGGAGTCGTTAGGGTAGAATTTTCCTGTGAGCCCACGCTTCAATAAGGCAAGAGCTTACATCAAGTGATGTGGGTTTAGGACCCCCTGTACTCTAAAGTACAGGTAGGGTAGAATCATGAACATATTTGACAAGAATAGTGCGCTTAAATTTGGGAACATATTGTAGTTGTCACAGATCCGAAACGGAATACCTTGTCGGTCCCGATTTTCTGTCTTAACTAAAATAAAATTGGGTTGTTACTTCTGAATTTATAAATAAATATTGTTATTTGCTAGGTGATAATGATATAAATAATCGTAAACTTATTAATGTATTATTATTAAGTAAAGCTGTGGTAATGCAGTTACCCCTCAACTTTAATGTCGGTTTTCTAAGCTGTATTAGCTACTTTTTTAATCGAGCAATTACTCATTTCCCCTTGCGATGCCGCCCTCGCTGATGATAAAATACTCAGAGGAAGACTCGATAATCTAAACTAAGGTTCCATTGTAGATCATCACGCGCAGCCACGGACTGAGAGTTTTACGAAAGCTAAAATAATAACTCTCTTCCTTATTAGTTTACTCATTAAAATGTTTCAAGAAAACAAATTAACTCGAATTAAATAAATTCACAAACACATGCTGCTCCCCTCGTAAACTTACCGTGAGTCTGAAAATTCCTCCACTCCCCCCCCCCTCGACATCTAACTAAACAGAAAGATAAACAGTAATTTTCTCTGTTTGTGTAAGCTGGGCAGGTCTGTTTGCCATGTTTGCGTATACAGAACATTCGTTAACAGGTGGCGCCGGGGAATTCCGTCCTTTTGTTGTTCTATAACACAGCTTCTCACCGTGGTTGTAAGACAGCAATTTTCAAAGAGTGTCCTATTAAAAGCTGAAATAAAATATTCACAATGTAATAACATTTTTAAACTGAAAGAAAGTGAAGGTGGAGCGTCTGGTTTTTCAATGAGTATTTCTAGGGCGTACAACAAAGTCTGCCAAGCCATACTACCAAATCTATCAAAGGGATGCAGCTAATAAGCTCCTTGGGGAGACTCAATATCTCTGTAAACGTGGGTAAGACTGCCTGCGTAATTTTCTCTTTCCAAAAGGGAAAAAGTCCGCTGGCTACTAGTTACACAGTAGGAACGCAAAAAAACTCACCAGCCAACAACCTAGTATATCTGGGAATCAAATTGGACACACACCTCCATTTTAGTAACCATTTTGCGAGGAAGTTGAAGCAAACTCGCACGAAGTCTTACCGGCTTACGCACTTATTGACTTCCCCCAATCTATCACTGCGCCTAAAGCTCATGATCTATGAGAGGGCACTCAGGCCTGCTCAGCTGTACGGTGCACCGCTTTTTCGTCATCTAACGTATACGACATTGCGGTGACTCATACAATTTCAAAATGGCACACTGATTTTTAACTTTTAGTATCCATCACCCCACTTTGAGCCTTATCACCTAGTCCAGTATATTGATTTTTGTAATTTTAACTATAAAAGTTTTTGCAATTCTACCTTCCTTACAATTATATGCAGTAATGCAGAAGATGGAGCCAATTATCACCAATGTATAGTACTCTTATTGTCATAATTTGTTAAAAATGTTAAAATAAAGGGGTTGGGGAAAAAAGAAATCATAAAGAAATAGATGAAAATAAATAGTTTCAGTTGATTATGTGTGAACTAAAACTATTCATTTCCATCATGCATATTATTGACAATAATGTCATTCGCTCTCGAACACAACGTCAAAGCAATTTTTTTTTTCTCGGAATCGTAAAATATACCCTTATGTTGTTTGTCCCTTGAAAACTGCAATTCGACAATTCGATTGGATCTGAATCAAACTTTTTTCAAATTATGAGTCTCCTACGTGCCATAATTTTTTCCTATGTCCTAATTAATGTAATCGTGAATAATAATTGTATTTAATGGCAATAAAAACAATTTTGTTCAACCAAATTTAATAAAGGGTCATTATAATTGATTTCTAATTAAAAAAATGACTGCTGAATTTTGGAATGGTATAATTATAAAACAGTTTTATTGTTTTCCACAACTTATACCTTGTTTAATGTTATAGTGACAAAGCCAGTCGGAAAGTTAAGCGAGTGGATGCAGCAGCCCTAGTTAAATAGATAAAAAAATAAAAATACTAATAAATAAAAAGACAACTTGTTGACATTTTTTGATGGTTTTTATGGTTACTTCTTCTTTTAATTGTAATTATTTACTACATACGTGTTGTATGTTTGAATTTTAAGAATTTTCAATTGTAGTAGGATAGAAGGAAAATTTTAAAATATGTAACTATTATTACGTATAATGATTGGAGAAACTGAAAATGGCCAGGACTCCTACTGTCACGTATTCATAACAGGTCACGAGGCCAATGCTTTAGTCTCTGAGCAGGTTTATAGGGATGAGTGGTGCAGTGCAATGACTGTGATAGGGGATCAGGGTGGTTGGATAGGTTACTGTGGAGTTTTATGAACTTGGAAGGGATGAGTTCGATAATGTGAGGTATATTAAGATTTTTGAAGGGTTTTGTTGCTTACATAATAAGGGACATTTACTTTTTGTTCTCAGGACTTTCGATTGAAAGGATTGGATACGCTTGATATTCGACGTTTTTGCTGTCCCTCATAGCTCTATTACGTAAGTCCAGATTGGCTTAGGTATAACTTTGTAGATTATTTATTTTCTATTGAGAGATGGGGTGTCCTTTGAAGTAGTCTTTACAGTTGTCCAAAGTGCCTGTTTAGTTCTTGTCTTTTTAGTGATACATAATAATAGTAATTAGTTGGTCTTCATATGAAAGTTTTTATCATTTGACTGTTAATGTAGGGATAACTGAAGACTAAGAGCTGAAGTCGATTGCGCTATTAGATTAAATAAAAGTTTATAAGTTGTGTAAAGACAATAAAACTGTTTTATAAAAAATGGTTTGCTAGAAGAGATGAAAATGTCTTGTGCCATAGACATGTTCGAACTTAAGTTGTTTTGTATTATTGTTATTTTTGATCTTAAATCGTGTTCTAGCCTGTACAGAGGGAGGGAGAGATGGTTTTATCGTGGAAGGATCCGCCGGGGACTGACCTAGAATACAGACTCCATTACTCCGAGGCAGCCCTAGGCCGTGATAGGTGTCTGCCTAGACATCCTGAGAGGAGGGAAATTGGCCGGGCTAGAGAGATTTATGGCCCATCGCGACCGAACAAGTTCAACAGCCATTACCTCCTCGTCCGATCAATTCGGTCCAAGACCCTCCTCTTCTGTTGCCGGCCGCCACACTGGCCACTTACACCTGTCTGCTCCTGCCGTCGGCAATGGATAACCAGATTTTCACTTTGAGGGAGGGACTGACCACTTCATAACCCTGGGTCAATGACAAAGTCCAATACAAAAAAAAAGTAAAGTTATGATGGAGTTTTTCAAATTGAACAAGTAAGAAGCTATCATATGGAATCTGCAGGATCAAGGATATAAAAAAAGGAACCAGGCATACGATGCTAGGAAACGTATTAAAAATAGTATGGAGTGTTCTTTAGAAGAACTTAAAAAGAAGAAAGAACATCTCATCAGATAAAAAAACTTTCAACTTATGTTAATTTTCAGGTTAGCTGGTCTTCACCGGGGTAGATGGCGTTCACCTGAATTTTCAAGAATTATTTTGCCTTTTCGTTCACACATATTAATTTTTAGTAAGACATCTAATAGAACATGAGTAAAGATTACTTACTAATTCAGGAAAATGAGGTTAAATTCTTACCTGAAACAGATAAAAAAAAAATGATAAGTAAAAAAATTAACTATAGAAAAGAAATCATTTGCTATGGGTCTTTCTCAATCTTCAATGAATGTCATAATTTTTTGGTATAATGTGATGGTAATAATAAATTCAAAATCTCAGTATGACTCAATTCCTTTTAATTTTTTTTAGAAAAGGGACTACATGAAAAATTGCAATTGTTTGCGTTGAATAAAAATTGGCGCCATATCACAAACCATTTTTAGCCATACTAACGGTTTATTATTTAATTTATACAAATTCAACGGCCGGAATGATGACTCACATAGGCCGAGAAGAAATCCCCCCCCCTTACCCAAAAGGAGAATTCAAAGGAATACCGACGGATCTAATTTTATCTCTAAGATGGAATATATTTCCAGAAGGTTTAGAGGAGTACAGAATCCTTTGGCTGCCTTTGCACTTCAAAGAAACACCGAACGTTGGGCTCTTTGAGTTATATCAAATATATAAATATGGCGATCGATCAGAGAGTTTTTTTCAATCTAATTTTAAAGGTGTAAGTTTGATCAGTACTCAGTCATCATCCGCCATGCATTTGTAAGGCATGGCGTGAAAAGGCTGATGTATATACCCAAAATTAAATTATTTCACAATTTATCTAATTTAACAGTTCAGAGGTAAAGAGGTTTATCTTCAAACAGGTACCGGACAGCTAATTATGTTTTTATGACTGCCTGTCTGTATTTATGCTCGTTACAGTGTTTAAATGTACTTAACTTTCCTTATTGATAAAAAAACTTTATTATGATAAAATTACAATTTGACTCATTGGGCAATAAGTAATTGTGATAAATGTATCTTTCATACCATATTTTATATTTTCATTCACTTGCATTTTTTTTTTCATTTTTTCTTTTTTTTCTCTAAACTCCTTTATTAATAACATGTTTTAACGATTTACAAATTCAAGTTAACAATTATCTCCTCTTGCTGCGATGCGCTGATGCAATTGAATATCGGTTGTAAGTTACAATTACAATATCGGATTGACGTTAAAAAGTCAATTACAAGTATTTTGGAATGTGGAAAAAAAGAACTAAAACCTAAACCTAAAACTAGAACCTAAGTCTAAAGGGTTCCTGCCTTGACAGTGTCTTGCTATCGATGGGGGAACGCAGTGGGGGTTATCATACTAAATACCGGGTTTGTCATGTGTAGCGACCGCTAACTATATATGTAAATTACCCTACACTCTGATTCATAATGTATTATAATAGAAAATGCAAATCTGTGTAAACTTCTTGTAATAAATCATAGAGAGGTCGGAAGTCGTAAACAAGTAACAGAGGATCGAGGGTACGGCAATAAACCTAAGAGAATTAGGCACCTGACTGCCATATAACCTAGGGCAAGGACACTTACCCCTATTAGAATAGACCTTCAGTCCCTTCCGGCAGCCATAAAAAACACACCCTTTTACCCCAACGGTCATAAAACTAAAAGGAAATGGTCACCTGTGTATCGTAAAACATACCCCTGGAAGACAGACCCAGCCTTCCACGAGGGAGGGGGTTACCATATTTATATCAGTAAATTTCGCCCTGAAAAGACACTCTGTCTCCTAGTCTCCATAGCCGCGCGACTTATCACTTACCCCAGGGCCACCTATGGCCCTGGTAGGCTCACGCGTCACTCTTTTCTAGTCTCTACATACCGATAGCCGCTATCACCGTCGCGATACGCCTACTCAGCCTTCCGCTAATCTACTCTCGCTAGGCCGACCTCTACGACGGCACTTTGCCACACAGCCTATAGCAGACCTCTGACGACTTGTACTTATTACGCTGCCGATCTCTCGCCCGAACTCTGAAAACTGGTCTTATTCTTTATGAACCTCTGAACCTCATCCTGAACACAGTGTATTGTCGGAACACATTCCTATCAATAAATGGAGTCAGATATTAACGCCTACATGGAACACGGTCCATGTTATTAACTACAACAATCCGACAATTGTTGACCTCAGACAATTGTTCACCTTTTCCAACAATTGTTCACCTCCGACAATTGTTCAACCATATCCCGACATCTGGTGACCCTCGACGTGCAGAAGAAGATACCCGACATCATGTATTGCGACGAATCAGAAAATTTGATATGTCTACTGTGAATGAATTCATCTACAGTAGACAAATCAAAGATCTCGTGAAGTTCACTATTGCTCCGCTGCTCTGATGTAGTATGCCTGACCACTTTTATCAGTATACCGTTTTGGAATTGTTGGAGTCGCCGAGCTGTCGTATACGTCAGATGACGAAATAGCGGTGCACCATACAGCAGAGCAGGCCTGAGTACACTCTTATACATCATGAGCTTGAGGCACAGTGAAAGATTGGGGGAAGTCAATAAATGCGAAAGCCGGTAAAGACTTCGTGCGTGTCTGTTTCAACTCCCTCGCAAAATGGTTACTAAAACGGAGGTAGTAGGTATTATTTTCGTTGATTCTCTCATATGGCAAACCAAAGCAAACCACCACTTTTCCGGGTGCACCATACAGCGGAGTAGGCCTGAGTACACTCTTATATATCATGAGCTTTAGGTGCAGTGATAGATTGGGGGAAGTCAATAAATGCGTAAGCCGGTAGTATTTCTGTCGTGTTTGCTTCAACTTCCACACAAAATGGTTACTAAAATGGAGGTGTCTGTCCATTTTAATTATCTTGAAAAAAACAATTCGTTTTATTCTTCATACCATCTCTGCTCTTGTCGACTTTTTAAAATTAAAATAAAATAAATAGTAAAAGTGTCATGGAACATACGTTTCTAATTCACAATAGATTTAATTATGTTTACATCCATCGCACTGGATTCAGACAGAAAGACACAGGATTCGTAGAAACTTATTTAAAGTAAACACGCTAAAATTGCTCTTAATGACACCATGATAATTAAATCGAGTTTATTTCCTTCGTTTGTATGGCGTGTGATCTGCTGAGTGCGGGAGAAGTTTCCTGTCAATAAAACCCTTTTAATGTTTTCCTTCCGGTCTAACCACTCTGTTGTAATTAATAAGTTAATGACGCTGCTGTGCTATTGGTGGCTAGAGCTATAACTTTTTTTCATGGCGGAGCAGTAATAAAACTGTGAGTAATTTGCGAGACTAGTCTTGTAACTAGATTACCACTCGGTCATAGTTAATCCTTTCAGAAAATTTCAGCAATGTTTGAGCCGCATCGTTGAATTTTAATGAGTTGTTTGTCTCATTGCTACAAGAAAAAATTAAGTTCTGCTGAAACGTTGCAATAGTGTCGAACATAGTCAATACCGTTACCGTGGGTTCGACAAATTAACACGCAACAAAGGCAGAAACAGGGTCGCCCACTGATTTCCCTGTTGCAGTGCATACAACAAGTGTAAAACCTTTTTTAACCACTCCTTAGATGGAGGGATCAACGATACCATTCTTGTTTAACCTGGGAAACTTAGTTCGTTCTGGCTCAGGACGTCTCATTCCCTCAAGGAAATGACCAATAAGAGTTTCACAATAGATGGGATTGACAAAAACTTAATGAATTATTCCATTAGAATCCCACTGGATAAGATGATTTTTAAGTATAATCTCATAGAACATATAAAAAATAAACCACTTCCATTTTTAAAACTTCCAGAGTAAAGTGCCTTTACGACACAGGTCTGATGATATATAAATGTGTCCTCCGGCCAGCTCTGCTGTACGGTGCCCCACTATTTACTCACTTGACTGACAATACAGCCAAATGTCTCCAACGTTTCCATAATGGGATCATGCGAAATGTGGTCCGACATACCTCTCTCGAGAGGTTAAAGAACGCTGACCTGCACCTGTTGCTTGGTATGCCGTCGGTGGGTGACACATCAAGTTTTTCGAATTGTCGCAGCACCTGACAAACCAAGTGTTTAATAACACTGTGACCCCATCACCCCTCCCGCATCGATGGCAATCCCAGCGATCTCAATCTTTCGGGGGAAAATCAGGTTAAGAATTAGTATGTAAGCTAGTTTTAAGTTTGATTAAAAAGGTGAGCCCCATTACCTTTATTAGAGTCACTTCAGTCCAGTCACGTATAACGTGTATCAGTACAATTGTTTATTCCATTATATGATTTTCATAAAATAACAAAACTTGTATATAATGGGGCGACGGTACAAAAACTTAATGAATTATTCCATTAGAATCCCACTGGATAAGATGATTTTTAAGTATAATCTCATAGAACATATAAAAAAAATCATCCATGACCTTAAGAATATATTAGTTTTAGATAATCCAAAATGTTTTCGTAATAGGAGAATATATTCAAATCGAGTGTGACAAGACAATCAAGGTTGTTCTGGAAATGTATATTTCTACAAAATACAACAATTAACCAACTATAATGTATTACTCAAAATAATCTAAAAATATTCATTATTACGTACAGATAATTTTTTATTAAAATGGACTCTTTGTCACTTTTTTTCAAAACTTTTATGCAAAATACCATCTTCCAATAAAAAACTTGAACCAAAAAATAATTTTGAATTCACTTTTGATAACAGCTTTAATGAATTTTCGTAATTTTGGTCCAAAATCGACCAAGGTCAAAAGCATATTAAATACTAGTAACCAACACTCCAAGATGTAATACAAATCAATTTAATCGAGGAATATTTTTTTTTTTTTATTAATAGGTAACTCATAAATGACCCTTTTTGATGATGGTTTCATTTTCAGCTTTATCAGGGAATGAATGAAGTAGCTTGAAAAATATCATTCCTCTAAAGAAAATTTAAAGTGGATGTTAATGAGAATTTCAATGAGTTTTTTTTAATTAATAATCTAAAACATCACAAATTACAAACTGTTCATCAATTCGTCGTGATATTTAATTAGAATTCCTGCTAAAATTTATAGACAAATATTTGTTTGTCAATAGGAGGTAGTTAATTAAGGATTTTAATGGTTTTTTATGGAAGTAGCTATACATTTTATGCCTCTCTTACATATATACAACGGGTCTTCTGTGATAAATTTCATATCTGGTGGATTTAACAGTAGAGTGAACCGCGCCCAATAGACTGTTGCATGGAGACTTCTTGGTAAAAACCTAATGGCTTCTGGATATAAAGGATAAGGAAAACCAGAAAATCATCGGTAAAGAATTAAAGCAAAATTAACAAGGGGGATCTACTTCAAAGACGTTTCTGTGAATCTTTCCCAGGGAGGTCTTGTTTAATGATTCTGGGGCCGATAAAGAACGCTATTAATTCTGAGCGATGGGGAGATGGGAACCTGAGGAAGGATTAAATTCGCCTGAGTTTACATTCATTTCTAGTCCTCATGAATACCATCCCGCAATCACGGAATAGATTATTCTCCAAGCTTCTGCTTCAAAAGGTTAATGACACCTTTCAGAGTTCTGCTTCTTTTCGACAGAATGATAATTTCCACAATATTGTTTTAATTATCTCGCCACAGAGGAAGTTTGTGAGTGCAAAAAATTAAAAGACAATATCAACTTTTCGGAAATAAATTGTTAAATTGATTACAAAACACAGAAATAAGAGAAGAATTTCAAACTGGATCCCAGGTATAGGTTGACTATAAATAAAGATTTTACGCCATGCATAAATTTATAAAACACGGTGGAGTTAAGAGTGAAAATTTAATACATCCAATCAATAACAGTGCCATAGACCAACAAGAGTTCTGCAATAGATGGGATTGACAAAAAATTATCGAATTATTCCATTAGAATCCAGCTGGATACGATGATTGAATAATAAAACAATTAAACCACTTCCATTTTTCACAATGGCAACTCACAAGATCGAGTAAAGCAGAGAAAATGGTGGACATCACGGCACTAGGCCCGCCAAAAACAAGCCTCTAAGGGGCACCCATCACTGAAATCAGACTAAATCAGAATACACTACATGCCTTGAGAGACTCTAGGCCCAGCCACCAGTGGACTCTCACCACTGTACCGAAACAACCAACCACCACCGAGGCTTCCAACACCCCTTAATCCTCTCAAACCACCTTCAAGCAGGTACTTCTACTACAAGGATCAGATTAACCATAATATTCTATATTTTTCCCTCATCCTGAATTTCTAACTAGAGTTTAGAAAAAAAAAAAGATGAGTGGTGAGCCTCATCACCTATACATCACACATATGTATTTTGACCTGTTAACTTCAAAAAGGTATTGTGTTGTAATTCTACCCTACTTCGAATGCATCTGCGCATGCAGTAAGAGGAGAAATCTGTAAAATTTGTACATTGAATTTTGTTCATTTATTTGTAAAATATGTTGATAAATAAAGGGGTTATGGGGGGGAAAAAACAAAAAAAAAACGGTAAAAGGCCTTTGGGAATTATATAATTCAAAATGTTTTCGTAATTCAAATTATAAAAATTTGAGTAGGTTCAAATCAAGTGTGACGCATAAAAAATCAATTATTTCCTGGTTGTACTATAAATGATCATTTCCACAAAATACAACAATTAATCAACACGTCGTGATCTATAATGTATTACTCAAAATAATATGAAAATATTCATTATTACGTACAGGTAATTTATTATTAAAATGCACTCTTTTTCACTTTTTTTAAACCTTTAATGCAAAATAGCATCTTTCTATAAAAAACTTGAACCGAAAACTAATTTTGAATTCACTTTTGATGACAGCATTAATAATTTTTCGTAATTTTGGTCCACCAAATCGACCGAGGTCAAAATATATTAAATGTACTATGTACCTGGACTCCAAGGTGTAATACAAATCAATTTGATAGAGGAATAGATCTCTCTCCAAGCTTCTGCTTCAAAGGGTTAATGACACCTTTCAGAGTTCTGCTTTTCTTCAACAGAATAATAATTTCCACAATATTGTTTTAATTATCTCGCCACTGAGGAACTTTGTGAGTGCAAAAAATTAAAAGACAATATCAACTTTTGGAAAATAAATTCTTAAATTGATGACAAAACACAGAAGTAAGAGAATTTTAAACAGGTTCTCCGTTATAGGTTTACTATAAATATAGATTTTACGCCATGCATAAATTTATAACACGTATAATGCTGGAGCTATGAATGAAATTCTTATGCATCTAACTAATGACAGTTTCATAGACTAAGTTATACTGCTGTGCTATAGGACTTAACAAGATTTTATTATTTTAATTTAAATATATTACTGCTTTGACCCGAAGGTTATACGAGTGACATTATTTTTTATGTCTAGATAGTAATTATTACACATATGTTTTTGATGTGTTATTTCACAGTCAGAATCGAATTTATTTATCCACAACCACTATTTTAAATTATAAAGATGGGTAACCAAAAAAAAAATCGTTCTGGTTCTTAGCGAACTAAAAAGTATTTCTGATTTTAATAAGTCAATGCTCATTTGAAGTTCTGATTTAAGGATACATTAGATTTTGCAATAATTAAGTAAATTATTAAAAAAACAAGTTTTTTGATGCGTTTTAAATTGCTCCGTTCTTTTTTCAAAACAAATTTAACAGGTTTTTTGGCCAGTATTTCAGCTGTTCATAGTATTTTTAATTTGAGGTGATTTTTAATGACGCTGGTGGTATGACAAATAAAAGCAACAAGTTTTCCATTTCATGCTCCATCCAAGTTGATGCTTATCATTCATCAAATGATTATTTTAGAAGTCGCTATTACTTTTGTATGCTGTCTGGTTAGTTCTTAGAAGAAAAAAAATGCAGATAACATATTCTCAGTGAATACCCTTACATATCAGCAAACAAATATTTGTAAAAGGAGTTGTCTGATATGATGTATTATATGTACTAAGTTCGGTCCCTACAACTCTCCTGCGTCTCATTAAAAAAATGCACCCAGTCGCAATAACGCCACGGCGATAATGATGGATGTTAGCGAATACAACAGAACATTAAAAATGGAGGAGAGGCGGACATAGAGAGGTAGAAGAAGAAGAACAAGTGAAGAATAGAAGAGGTGTTGAAGAAGTTCCCCTAATGAGAAGTTGAGTGGCTAGGCCTTGTTAAGTTGGTGGCACTCCAGGGTCCAGGCTATCTCTCTCCTGCTCAGCCATTCCCTCTCATCCGACTCTCTGCTGTGTTCCGTCTCTGCTAACTTTCAATCTTGCTCAATTCGGATTATTGCTTTTGCTCGAGGAAAGAGAAAGCCTGGCCTTTCATTTGATTCACTAGAACCACGAAACACTGTTAATGGTTCCTCTATCCCTGCGTCTTCATAATTGGGTTTCATCGAATGGACAACTGATCGCCACTGGCAGATATTAGAACTTCCTTCCTAGAAAAAAGATTTGTAACTGATCACACAAAACATCACGATATTGATCTAATTGGTTAAGAGGAGTTATTTTAGCTTACTTATTGTGGGTTGCAGACAAAAAACTACATTGATTTTTGAAAGAGAGTACCAATTAGACCTTTTTGTGTGGATTTGGATTGGCGTGGACTTTATTGGCCGAGGTTAAAAGAATCTGATGGAGTAAAATTTCTGGGCTTAGTACACTGACTTGTGGAACACCAGTTGGATTTAGAAAATTGACAACTTTTCTTTGGGAGCTGTGGTTAAACGTGAATACCTATACGTTTCTTAAAAAAACTGACTTCATTGAGAGAATTGTTTTGGTCATTTTTTGGGTTAACATTAAATAAATAAATTTTGTTCGCCTCTCTTCAATAATTGTCTTTATTTTCTAACTCTTTCGTCATCTTTGTCTTCCTCAGATTGTTGTCGAGAACTCTTGTTTTTAGGTTCCTGTGAATGGCTGACTCGGGCTGCTATGAACTAAGGCAACTACTAAAGAGGAGAGAACAATTGGTTTCAATCCTAAATTATCTCATCTAACTTATCAGAAATTTATTCCTAAGAGTTTTTTGCTTGTGTGATCTGCCAATGCTACTACAACCTTTCTCTCCTTTACAATGTTGATAATAAACGTTTATTAGTTTTTTCAAAAATTAAAAAGCTTCGATAAAATAAAATACGGCTGTAATTCTCTTCTTAGAACATACGAAAATCGTAAAGTACAACTCGTAACGTGTCCCCTTCCCTAATGTTTTCTTCAACGTCCCAAGTCTTATATCACCGAAGTTTAGGGCCAGCTATTAAATTTAGGCTCATATTATTGGAGCATCATTCATTACTTTCGGGTCTATTCCTAAATATTGCAGCAACATTAACCCTGACATATCCTTGCGACAAAAACATAATCATATAATTGTAACAATGAAGCGTAACACATGTGAACCTAGTCACTTATTGAGTGCATATATCACGTGTCAAGGCAGCCGAATGTAAACAATGTTCAAAATCTTCAAGCTAATATTAACTGGTAGTATTTTACAACAGACTCGGACGAAAACACAACATCGCAATGCAACGGCCGAATTAAAATTATTTTAATTACTTTTATGACTCAAATAACTCTATAAACTCTTCTATTTGTACCATCCTTACATGTGACTAACGCTAGTCACTAAGGTACTAGCGTCTCCTAAAACTAGATATCGCTCTCTCAACTTCTGTTGATTTTAACAATCGTATTGAAAAAAAAAAACGAGGAACAGCAGTTATTGGTTGCGGAAAATCTCTTAAACCAAAATTTGAAGCAAATAATATGTATCAAATAATAAATATTTTTTACATATGAAATTGTTGTTCATTTAAGGATGGTTGATTGAAATATGGGTTTATGCACACTTTTTTTTAAACGTAATTTCAGTTGTAGGTACCGTATTGATTCATTGTTTATTGTAATGATTCAATTGGATATTTTTCATCTACTGGCAGAGTTTCAGCCAAAATTAGCAAATAAACAAGAACGAAAATTCCCTATAAAATAACTTGTTCAAAAACGAAGCTTTATACTGAAATATAGTTAGTTACGAGAAAAGTAAGTATTATTATAATTATGTGGTTTTAGCAGTTGCTAGACGTAATTTTTTTCAGGTTTAAGCGCAATAGTCTTGATTTTATCTATTTTTCCTGAACACTGAACATATCCGTGTTCCTCGCCCTTGAAAATATAAGAGTACCAAATATCAAGTTATTTTGTCGACATTTACATGGTCTATGGCCAAGTCAACCGAAACCCGCCTTTGACCCGTGTCCAGTGGTAGTACTTGTGGCAGTGGCTTAAATATATTTAAACTACTTACATTATACTTAGAGCATAATTCTGAACAATCGGCTGATTACCCTCGGATGACAAGAGTGAATTAGTCCGTAGGCGATCTAGGTGGCAGTTACCCCCGCCCTGGCAGTTGCTAACATAAAACATTCAGAGAGCCCGCCCATGTTTTATGCAATTGGCGCTCAAGAGGAACATTGGCACGTGACAAATCCGCCCGTAGAGGCCGTTGTTGTCCTCGACCCGAGTGCCGCTCAAGCCTCACGGCCTCACCACCGCTAAGTATATAAAATATAAATATATAGGTAGAGATAGACCAATTATTGGCGAGCAGCGGCGGCCGAGAAGGCTTAAATTCATCAAAATTCTTCCGAGACAAAGTGTGGCCCCTAGAATTTAATAAAGGTCCTGAGGGGGGGCCGGTTCGGAATGCGGGCAGCCCCCCCGTGTAATACACTGCCGTTCCGGCAAAGCACACTGTTCGGCTTCACTCTCAACTCGCCCATCTTCCCCGAACAGGCCTTTGTACCTCTACCCCCCCCCCCGGGTATGTGAGCACGGCTTTTCCAAGTTATGGGGTCGCGTCTCGGGCCGCTTCAGAAAAGTCAGTCAAGTGTGCTGTAACACACAACGAAGGTTTTGATTGAACTTAATGTGATAAGTTACACTTGGGTAATACTTTCAACAATCCTCTTTCACAAGCCCACTTCAAATAATTGAAATTAAACTTACCAGAATATCTCAACTTCCTTATGTTACATCATTATGAATGACAAGAAATATTGAAGAAAGATTCGGCCTTTAAGAGTCATGTCACTGTACACAGCTTCATTTTCTACAAATATTTTACCACAGACCCTTATCCTAATCCTACAGTCCTACCTTTAAAACCACTCCTTCCAGATCCGCTGTGGTTAAGAATATTCTAACTACTATCACATTAAATCAGGAGTTCCACAGGGCAGCGTACTTGGCAACATATACAGATGACACTGCAGTCTTGTCATCCCACCCAGACCCCGGGCAGCATCCCATAACCTTCAAAAGCACCTTAATGAGATTTAGTATTGGTGGTACGAATGGAAAATCAAAGTTAATGAAACAAAATGTTCACACATTACCTTTACCCTCTGCCGCAAGTCTTGTCCACTATTTTTTTTTTAATTACATTCCTCTCTCTGTATCCATATTAGTACGGTACTTAGGCTTCTATCTCGACAAGCGGCTGACCTGGAATCCACACACGAGGCTACAAAGACAAGAACTAAACAGACGCTTTGGACAACTGTACTGACTACTTCAAAGGAAACCCCATCTCTCAATAGAAAATTAACTACTAATCTATAAAGTTATACTTACACCAATCTGGACATACGGAATAGAGCTATGGGGGACAGCAAAAAAGTCAAGCATCAAGCGTATCCTGAAAGGATTGGATCAAAAGTCCTGAGAACAATAATAAATGCCCCCTTATAACGATCTTAATATACCTTACATTCTCAAATTCATCCTTTCCAAGTTCATAAAATTCCATAGTAACCTATTCAACCACCCTAATCACTTATCACAGTCATTGCATTGTCCCACTCATCCCTATAATCCTCCTCGGAGACTGAAAGGCAGTGGCCTCGTGATCTGCTATAAATGCGTGTTAGTGGGAGTCCTGGCACTGGCCAGTTTATCCAATCATGTCCTGAGCGTTTGTGGCTCTCGCGCTGTTGGTCAGCCTCCATTGGCTCGTATCCATTGACGCGGCTGATGGACGAGAGTAGGGGAATTCCCAATACTCCATTTCCTCTTTCGCATGCGAGGTAGGTATCAATCATGTCGATTTGGGAGGTCTCTGGTCTGTTTGTATATACTGTATGAATGAACGAGTGAATGATGAATGGTAAATATAGTATGAATGAGAACTTTTATCTCAAATACTTATTGCCTAATAAGGTAGATTGTAATTTTAGCACAATAAAGAAGTTACAGATATATATAAAAAAAGGGTTTCGAAAGTCAATCTAATAGTGACTTTCATGTGGTTACTGGTGAATTTTTCATTTTCCATGTTCAAATAACTTTTTAGTTCAAGGGATGGTACAGATCAGGAAAGAAGGAGCAACTAGTTTTTAACTTTTTTTATTATTTTTACTAATATTTGTTGAGTTATTCATCCTTTTCGAGCATGACTTGGAATTAATTAATAATAATTATGACTTCATCCAATTAAAAAAAAATCTAATATTTTTGTATTATTCACTACATATCGTGATCTGGAGTGGGTTATTACTAGATTGTCGAGCATAAAGGAGAAATGCCCCTCCGTATTTTATTGCAAATTTTTAGCTTTATAATAATTTTGATTACTAAAAAAAGGTTATTATACAAAACATACAGAAAACTGACTATTTCAAAGGATTATATTCCCTTAATTGGTGAGTGAGATAACCAGAAGGACAATTGATTTGCTTTGGTTTGCCATATGAGAGAATCAACGAAAATAATATCTACTACCTCCGTTTCAGTAACCATTTTGCGAGGGAGTTGAAACAGACACGCACGAAGTCTTTACCGGCTTTCGCATTTATTGACTTCCCCCAATCTTTCACTGTGCCTCAAGCTCATGATGTATAAGAGTGTACTCAGGCCTGCTCTGCTGTATGGTGCACCGCTATTTCGTCATATGAGGTATACAACAGCTCGGCGACTCCAACAATTCTAAAACGGTATACTGATGAAAGTGACCAGACATACTTCATTCGAGCAGCGGAGCAGCAGTGAACTCTACGAGGTATTTGAGCTGCCTACGGTGGATGAGTTCATTCAACGTAGACATATCAAATTATTCGATTCGTTGCAACATACCCCAGTATTTAGCACGATAACCCCCGCTCCGTTCCCCTATCGATGGCAGACTGCAGTCGAAGCAGGAACGCTTTAGTCTATTATGTTTTGGTTTTAAGTTTTAGTGTGTAAATTTTTCCTAAATTTGTAAACCGAAGGTGAGCCCAATCACCTAGTCCAGTCTATTTTCTTTGTAATTTTAACTGTAAAACGAAAAATGTTTTTGTAATTCTACTCTCCTTCTAATCCATGTTATGCTATGCAGGAAAATGAGCCATAAATCTGTAAATTTGTATCAAAAATGTTTAAATAAAGGAATTTTGGAGAAAAACAAAAAAAACCTTTTTACCCAGACAGTTCGTGGCTCTTGGTTTGAAAGTACCTCTTGGGAGTCAACTAAACTTATTGCCATCGTATCAGCTAAATAAAATTAAGTTACATCGTTTTCTAATTTATTCTGACTTATTTTGACCTTATCAGCAGTGTTTTCACAAGACTGGAGTGTAGAGGTACATAAGTGTATTCAATTTGTAGTTAATGTCCAATAAGTGGGGCTTTTCAGTAATTTATTGCTACACTCATAGCAGTAGATCGGTCTACAAGAGAAATTAAGAAGAGGATTTAAACTATAGACACAGGTAGGAAGGAGGCTGATAGCCAGAACAGCTGATTCAGCTGCACAGCCAACAGAATTAGTCGCCCTGGCAGATTTAGCAGGCCCTACGTCGACGGTTCCTGCATAACTCTCCCTCCCCCTATACCCTTTATTAATATCACTTCCGCTCATGTTTATCGATTACAAGCTGCGCATAGTGTGGTTATTTATGTCTGTACCGACTGTAAAGGTAGCACGGGATGTGCTCAAGGCAATCATAGATATCAACTTAAAGATCTCGTTGCTCTGAAATGTCAATCGCAATTTTCGTTTTTATTTCTAAAGTGCACAATGCCATTAATATCGTGTTCGTAACTATAACTCAATCAATGATTTATTCAAAAAATGAGTTAGTTAATGACAATTGAAAAAAAATCCGCTTCCGTTGACCATCCTTTTCTTATATTATCTCTTTTTTTTATATATATTCTGATACTTCTTTATTGTGCTAAAATTACAATCTGCCTTATTAGGAAAAACGTAATTGAGATAAATGTTCTCATTCACACCATATTTACAATTCATCATTCATACAGTATTTACAATCAGCCCAGAGGCCTCCCAAATCCACATGGTTGTCATCTCCCCCACATGCGAAAGAGGAAGCGGAGTCTTGGGAAGTCCCCCACGCTCCTCCATCAGCCGCGTCACTGCTCCTCCGTCATATTTACATTTCATCATTCACTTGCTCATTCATACAATATTTACAAAAAGCCCAGAGGCCTCCCAAATCCACATGGTTGTCATCTCCCCCACATGCGAAAGAGGGAGCGGAGTCTTGGGAAGGCCCCCACGCTCCTCCATCAGCCGCGTCACTGCTCCTCCGTCATATTTACATTTCATCATTCACTTGCTCATTCATACAATATTTACAAAAAGCCCAGAGGCCTCCCAAATCCACATGGTTGTCATCTCCCCCACATGCGAAAGAGGAAGCGGAGTCTTGGGAAGTCCCCCACGCTCCTCCATCAGCCGCGTCACTGCTCCTCCGTCATATTTACATTTCATCATTCACTTGCTCATTCATACAATATTTACAAAAAGCCCAGAGGCCTCCCAAATCCACATGGTTGTCATCTCCCCCACATGCGAAAGAGGAAGCAGAGTCTTGGGAAGGCCCCCACGCTCCTCCATCAGCCGCGTCACTGCTCCTCCGTCATATTTACATTTCATCATTCACTTGCTCATTCATACAATATTTACAAAAAGCCCACAGGCCTCCCAAATCCACATGGTTGTCATCTCCCCCACATGCGAAAGAGGAAGCGGAGTCTTGGGAAGGCCCCCACGCTCCTCCATCAGCCGCGTCACTGCTCCTCCGTCATATTTACATTTCATCATTCACTTGCTCATTCATACAATATTTACAAAAAGCCCACAGGCCTCCCAAATCCACATGGTTGTCATCTCCCCTACATGCGAAAGAGGAAGCGGAGTCTTGGGAAGGCCCCCACGCTCCTCCATCAGCCGCGTCACTACTTCTCCGTCATATTTACATTTCATCATTCACTTGCTCATTCATACAATATTTACAAAAAGCCCAGAGGCCTCCCAAATCCACATGGTTGTCATCTCCCCCACATGCGAAAGAGGAAGCGGAGTCTTGGGAAGACCCCCACGCTCCTCCATCATCCGCGTCACTCCTCCTCCGTCATATTTACATTTCATCATTCACTTGCTCATTCATACAATATTTACAAAAAGCCCAGAGGCCTCCCAAATCCACATGGTTGTCATCTCCCCCACATGCGAAAGAGGAAGCGGAGTTTTGGGAAGTCCCCCACGCTCCTCCATCAGCCGCGTCACTCCTACTCCGTCATATTTACATTTCATCATTCACTTGCTCATTCATACAATATTTACAAAAAGCCCAGAGGCCTCCCAAATCCACATGGTTGTCATCTCCCCCACATGCGAAAGAGGAAGCGGAGTCTTGGGAAGTCCCCCACGCTCCTCCATCAGCCGCGTCACTCCTCCTCCGTCATATTTACATTTCATTATTCACTTGCTCATTATTACAATATTTACAAAAAGCCCAGAGGCCTCCCAAATCCACATGGTTGTCATCTCCCCCACATGCGAAAGAGGAAGCGGAGTCTTGGGAAGTCCCCCACGCTCCTCCATCAGCCGCGTCACTGCTCCTCCGTCATATTTACATTTCATCATTCACTTGCTCATTCATACAATATTTACAAAAAGCCCAGAGGCCTCCTAAATCCATAAATTTGTCACCTCCCTCTGAAAGAGGAAGCGGAGTCTTAGGAAGTCCTCCACGCTCGTCTATCAGCCGTGTCATTGGATACGAGCGAGTGGAGGTTGGCCAACAGTGCGAGAGCCACATACGCTTAGGGAATAATTGGAGAAAATGGCCATTGCCAGGACTCCCACTGTTAATCATTTATAGCAGGTCACGAGGCCACTGCCGTTTCAGTTTCCAAGGAGAATTATAGGGATGAGTGGTGCAGTACAATGACTGTGCTAGGGGATTAGGGTGGTTGGATAGATTACTATGGAATTTAAAAAACTTGGAAGGGATGAGTTAAAGAATGTGAGGTATATTAAGATCGTTATGAAGGGTTTAGTTAGTGATAAGGGGCATTTAATATTGTCAGGACCTTGGATTGAAAGGATTTGATACGCTTGATGACTTTTTTGCTGCCCCTCATAGCTCTATTCCATATCTTTAGATTCGCTTAACTATAACTTTGTAAATTAGTAATTGTTTTTCTATTAAGAGATGGGATGTCGAAGTAGTCTGTACAATTGTCCAA
This sequence comes from Acanthosoma haemorrhoidale, assembly GCA_930367205.1. Taxonomy (NCBI): domain Eukaryota; kingdom Metazoa; phylum Arthropoda; class Insecta; order Hemiptera; family Acanthosomatidae; genus Acanthosoma; species Acanthosoma haemorrhoidale. The sequence continues at coordinate 106,152,318 of OV884014.1, read as the reverse complement.
AGCGTCTGTTTAGTTCTTGTCTTTTTAGCCTCGTATGTGGGTTCCATGTTAACCTTTTGCCGAGATCGAAAAGCCTAAACACTTAATTACTGTCTTGGATACAGGAAATGTAATGGCATTAAATAAAAAAACAAGTGGAAAGGACTTGCGGCAGATGGTGAAGGTAATGAAGGAAAATTTTGCTTCATTAAGTTTGATCCACCACTGGTTGCACCAATACTCGATCTCTTCAAGCAGTTTTTGAAGGTTTTGGGATGTTACATAGATATTAACAGTACTTTTTCTCCCTTTGATTTCTCGATCTATCTGCATGATAGCTGTTATAATTTCTGTTATGTTACGTTTTTAATTATTATTTTTCCATTATGCTGTGCTATTTAGCATCATTTATTAATATCTGATATATATAAAATAGGGAAGTGTGGGAATATATTTGTTGACTCATTAAATAATAAAAATATCATTCACTAAGCAAGAAAAGTTATTTACATAAATTTATAAAAATTATATTACTGTTCGTTCATTCAAGCCACCGTATCTGCATACTTTTATTTATGAGCTTAGACTATTTATTCCTACTTTGACAGGGCGTTCAAAGTGGATAGGCATCTCCATTTCTATACTCATTTTAGTAATAAAATAGAAAAAGTACGACACAGGTTTTTTGAATCGTTGCAGCACCTAACCAACTAAGTGTTTAACACTATGACCCAACCACCCCTCCCACATCGATGGCAACAGACAGTCGGGGAAAAATTAGGTTAAGAATTAGTATGCAAGTTAGTTTTAAGTTTGATTAAAAAGGTGAGCCCCATCACCTTTATTAGAGTCAGTTTAGTTCTAATGTGTATCATTATACTTGTTTATTCATTATATAATTTTTAAAAAATAACAAAACCTGTGTATAATGTAGCGATGCTATTGGAAATACAAAAATAATTTGTAAATAGATTCGCCTGAGGATCTATAATTATCTGTAAATTTAAAGGGGCTAAGAAAGAAAGAAAAAATATTCCTACTTGATTGTTATTCTTAAGAGACGACGTACCGAAATAAACAGCTTTTTTCTTTTCATAGTTACTGATTAAAAGTATATCGTTATTATTTGTTAGCTGTTATTTCCTTAGATGTTCTAGATGCCGTTGGAACAAAGAGGCTACTATATCTAACCAGCTAGATCTAGCCACAGTGAGTGCATTAGAGCTAAGACAGCGGTGTTAGCCCCAGCTACTAATTTCACTTTAGTCCAACTGGTGTCGCTGGTATTAGCCCCGTTAATAACCAGCACTGCCTACTCTGAATCAGTCCACCTGTAGCCCTAACTGTGACTTAGCCTGAGGTTTACACAGGAGAGACGTCTGGATCTTATATCCAATCGAAACTATTAGAAGGAAGGACCCTTTGATTCAAAATAATAATAATTATTGATTTGGCAAGACTTTTTTCAAAATGTTTATACAGCCACGTGATAGTTACAGGAGGGATAATTCTTCTTCGGTCCTTTGATAGTCAGAGAAATGTTTTACATGAAATATGAGTGAAAGGCAAAAACCAGCCTGAAATATACTCCCTTAGAAATCGGTTGTGGGTCACGCTTTTTGTGGAGTGATTCATTAATACCTCTCAACAGATTTTTTTTTTGTTACTGGAAAGACAAAAACTGTCAATTGGCTTTGCAGATACGACTCTCTTGGTTTCAGAATTTGTAGTTGATGGCTTTATAAGAAAATGGCACTTCTCAAAGTTATTTTATACCATTGCGAACAATTCGAAGAAAAGCCACTCTTATAATTTTTTTTTCCCCCCAATTCCTTAAAAAATGACAAAATTATTATTTAGTATAGATTCTCAGGCATATATCTATTCATATATCACATTTTATATGTCCTGTAGTATCGGTTCATTCTATACAATGTCTGAATTCTGTTTTATGAAGTTATATAATCAATACAAGTACAATGTACTCGACTTCTTTGAGCTCACATTGAGACGGGGCTCACATTATTCATATAATGTATTAAAATGCAATGAGAATAAAATGTGTGTAGCGACCGCTAACTACAAAAGATAAATCACCCTATACTCTATGGTATATATGTTGTAAATTAATTTAAACAAATGTAAAAAACATTACCAAATCATAAATCATTGTAAATTTTGTAAACAAAAAAGTCGCAGCGTCAAGTCAGTTAGTAGTTAGGATCTCATTGGGTATAATAACGAGGCACATGATACATGATTGGGTCTAACGGGCCACCACTGACTATAAGTAAGGACAGGTTTTGGCCTTTAAATCGCTCTCCCGATGACTCTCTAACTGATGACTTGCGTCTGCACTGATGTTCAAGATTTGGCCTTCTCATTTATGAAAACCTCTGGGCCTCTCCTCCTAACCTCGCTATGTTTTAGTCCGGCCTTGTCAGACCCCACACCCTCCTAGTGGGATTCTCTGCCTTCCCCTCGCTAAAACTAGTCAATCCCTGGGAGAGACCTCTCCCTCACGGACAACGGTTGTCGTGGCCCAACAAATTTACCGAGTAGTGTCTCCCACGTCAATCCAGTCTGCCTCTCTCCGGTTCACACTCGCCTTTGGGATCTTTCGGACGGATTTCGCCTACCCTCAGATACCGAGTGTGAATTCATGTTCTTGTAAAGACCACAGAAACTGCCTATAATACCTACCCTATACCTCTTCTCCTGAACATAGTGCATTGACAGGGCACATGCCTATCAAATATGGAGTCAGATAGTAAGACCATTATGAAACGATTGTATAGATCATAACATGATCAACACTCACTTCGTCACCAGGGCTAGGGTAACTAGGCATTTCCCTCGTGACGACCCAACATTGTGTACTACTGTAAAGCTGTTAAACTTTGCGAGATCCTCTGACGCAGTGTACTAATTAATCCATTTTTTTTTCACCTTTCCTTCTTTCTTCTACTTCCAATAAATTAATGTTGATTTCACTCGATATTATTGTTCGATAATATTAATGAGTTATAGTTATTAGAATATTTAACGACCCTTGGTTCCTTTAGTTGTAAATATTATTATTATTAATTCCAAGTGTGTTGGGACCCCAGGGTAAGACTCCTCTCAATACAAAATAATCCCTTTTATATTTTTCCAAGTAGATAGATTGAAATTGTTTTAGAAATGATTCTGCCAATGACTTATTAGATTTGCATTGTTAAAACTATACTCTGGATCACCTCCATATATACTGATCAGGTTTTAGTCAAAATAATATAAAGGGAAATATAAAAAATGGTCCTAACTCAGAGGCTATTACAAATTCGTAGTTCTAATAAGTAAAAGAAAGATTTAAATGATAAACCAATGCTTAGAATCCTAAGAAGGATCTACGGCTCCAAAAAGACAAAAGAAGGACACAGACTGAGATCCAACCAAGAAATCTAAAAAGACACAAAATACCTAGAAACGGACATAAGGATCAGGAGACTGAAATTCCATGGACATATGGTAAGAATGGCCCCGGAAAGACTAAACAAGGAACTATTCCAGAAAATCGGAGGATACAAAAGCTCAAAGGGATACACCAAGCAGATGAAGGAAGAAACTGAAAGACTAGGAATAACGGACCAGGATTGTCAGGACGGAGAAAGATATAGGAAAAGACTGAGGGAAATCAAGGTTCTAGTGGGAAAGAAAAAAATCGAAAAAGGGGGTCGCGTGGGCAGAAGAAAGAAAACAAAAGCACGTAGAGATAATGAGGGAAAAACGGAAGGAAAGGAAAAGCAGAAACAATAAATGAATCGAAAGTAATGATATTCGCGCGGTCTTTAAGGCCTTTCCGTGACAAAAAAAAAAAACCAATGAGCGAGGCTACTATTTTATGAATCTAATAATTTATATTGTTTCATTTATTATTACTTTGTATTATTAGATGTATCTCTATTGAATTTTTAATACTTTTTACGAGTGGTTAGTTTTTCGAGATGCGCTATTTTTCTATAAAGCGATGTACTAATTATCTTGATCCTTACTAGTTACTGTACGTATAGTAGTCCTTCAAATCTTTCGACACACCTTGGTATAACCGGTCAATGGACATATCTTTGTATTACCAATAACAACTAAAATGGTTGTGAGACACATTAACTCCACGAGTAACTTATAACTAGCTATTAAAAATGAACCTTTCTAAGGGAGAATATTTATTCCAAGCTGGGTTTCGGCCTTCACTCATATTTTAAGCAGTAATAATGCTCGTATTGGTCGACTAGTTTTAATTTTGATCCACCCTTCTAGCTGTATGTCTTTATTAGCAGCGCTAGGGTGTGATGTTCTTCAAAACAGTCATTCACAGTCCATTTGAAGTGTTTCAAAGGAATTTCAATTGCATAAATTGAGCTTCAAATGGAACGTTTAATGACGTTCTTCCTTTCAGCATAATTCTGCTATATCATCTTACTTGAGAATTCAACGATAATAACACAATAACTTCTAAATTCTTCTAGTCTAGAAATTGTCGACGTGATGATATTTTAACTTCTCATTAGTAATCTGCATCTGCATTATTGTCTATTCTCGAAGCAGAAAGCAAAGTTAACGTACCTATCACATTATCAACAGACAATTTATCGTAACGTTGTTAATCACTCATTAACAAATGACGACATAGCGAAGTGGGCGGGAACAATAAATAATGACTAAATACAGCAAATAAGGAATCGGAGATAAAATGAGAATAATATATTTGTAAAGAATGACGTTTTTCCAGGTAGGCTTGACGATTGTTGGTGAGTGCCATAATAAATCAATATTTTTTTTTTTCAATAGAATCCTTTCCAATGGCACCTTTTGTGTTAGAAAGCTGTTTAATGTATCTATTATAAACGCCTAATTTGCATATAATATTGACTTTATCCGGACCTGCATACGTTCTTGTGCTTAAAGCAATAATAAACAATTTTATTACAAATACAATAGGTTAATTACACACGTTCCGATTAAATTATATCAAAATTTGGTTCCTGAATAATAATATTTCAATTTAGTATTTTGATCTAGGGTTAATGGGTGTTAACTGGGGGGGGGGTGTTTAATAGGGGTGCTTAATGGCTCTATTATAAACACTCCATTTACATATAATATTGACTTCATCCGGACCTGCATACGTTCTCGTACTTAAAGCAATAATAAACAATTTTATTACAATTACAATAGGTTAATTACACACGTTCCGATTAAATTATATCAAAATTTAGTTCTTGAATAATAGTATTTATATTTAGTATATTGATCTAGGGTTAACAAATTCTCTCATCTTCTGTGAGATTCGTTTTAGAAACTAGTCTCTTTAGTTGTGTAACCCAGTAAGTATAAACAAATTAAAAAATTGTTTTTGACACTAAGTATCGAAAATAAAATAACTAACCACAAAATACAATGTCACTTCATTTAATATTACTTTATAACCGTATGTGTATCCCTATTGAATTTTTAATACTTTTTACAAGGGTTTAGGTTTTTGAGATGTGCCATTTTTCTATAAAGCGATGTACTAATTTTCTTGATCCTTACTAGTCCTGGTATCATAATTATTCAAACCCACCATGGTCTAATGGGTACACAATGAATTAATGAACTTTTTTTTGTTTTTAGTGGAAGTGCCTTTTAAAAAATTAACAATAACAATACTATAAAATTTAGAAAAAGTGAAAATGGAAGTAACACGCAATGTTTTCTTCTTGTTTTTTAATATGAATTATACATGGATATAATTTATATGTGAAAGACAAGAATATTACTTGAAACAGATAAGGATACAACAAATAAGAACACGTAAATGTAACTTTGAAACTCAACGTATATTTAATACCGCACTAAAATTGGTTTGCTTCTATCCTTTTACTATACTACTATACTACTACCCATTGATAATATAACTGCTGATTATGATAAATAAACGAGTCTTTGTTAAGTATGACTAAGTGTGTTATATTATAATTAATCTTATGTTGTGTTTAAAATAAGGGCTGTGTATTTAAAATCCACGGAGTAGAGGCATCCAGATTCCACATGTATGATTTAAAGAAACATTTTCTTGATGGTCTAACTAAAATTGGTTCTACAGATTTGCATGCTACTGACGTTTGAATACATGCACACACTACACGCTACAGTTTTTATAATATTTTATATTTGGTAATCTTAAAAAGAAATATACGGGGTTTCAATACTATTTTTGTACGATCTACACACTAAAAATTTTATTTTCAGGTTATCTTAAGCATTAACTGTTTTTATTAGCATCGATGAGCTTTTAAGTTAACAACGATCAGCAATGTGAAGCACTTTATTTTACTTTAAGCATTTGTATAATGCATACTTGAATATCATTTTTTAAGGTTAATATCATGTTTTGTACGACTCCTTGCAGTTGGACAATAATTAGTCAAAGAACTATTTTGGTCAACAAAGACCACCGAGCATTGTATAAATTGTCTATTGTTTTATCCTTTACAATTTACACATGATTGCACTAATGCGGATCAAATAATTTAATACCACATAGCGTTTAAACTTTATTTTAGAACTTTTTTATAAACTAGAATTACAAAAACTCATTTAAATCTCGTTTTCACAGCTTTATCTTAACCTGAGTTTGATTGCGAAACATATTTTTTTCCGTAACAGTTTTATTAGATACCCAAATGGTGCTTAAAAAAAAAAAGATACTCTAAGAAAAAAATTGTTGTAGGGTTAATAAGACAGTGGACTATAATTTAAAAGATCGATTAAAATTTTCAACAAAATCGTTTTCGCAACACAGAGGTATGAAATTTTCCACAGAACCTTTATTTCATACAACAAATATTATCAAAAACAACGGCTATAGAAAAATAATGTAGGATCTTTAATTACTTAAATGATTTTTAATGAAAAACACTATTTTGAGTAGTGACATGTTGTTGGTACTTGGGTGCAAATAGATAATCCTCATCGCCTTTAAAATTGGCATACAATTAATTAATTTTGCCACATTTAATAAAATTCTTTATTGTCTTATACAGCAATACTTAATCAGGATATTTTTCTTATGTATTTACTGTACAGGATTGTCTTAATCTAGGAGTAAAACCCATGAGGGTTTGTTGAGAAAATGGATTTTCTAAGTGGGCAGGAGAATGGAAGGGCTGCCTTTCATTGACAGCAAGTCCCTTTTTAATCCCTTAGACCTTCAAATCTCTTGAACGAGTTGTCCTCGCGATTAGAAAATAAATGGTAAACATTCTTTTATGCCAATAAAAACAACTATTGACGCATTAGAGAAGATTGGGATTCAATGGATGAAAATCCACAAAAAACAAAAAAATTGGATTTTCGTATGTAAACGAAATTGAGGAGAATAAGAGGCATGCAAGTAACTTCATGTTAAGTGTTAAGGAATCTTGCAACTAGTACCTCATAATATAATACAATACTTTTGTACTTGATTATATAAGAGAGTGGACACCTCACTTTTTCCAATTCTTAATATTACTTATTTTATTATATTTATCTGTATTTATTGTACAAATGGACAAATAAATTTCACATTGCCAGTACTGTACGATTAGGGTCATTGCGGCTTTTACATATTGCCAAATGTGGGCAGAATTTTAATTTGAACTTAATATGACGCTAAAAAAATTTATTCAGGATTTCCTCTGAAGTAAAATCCTCAATTATGAATTAAGAGGAAATAAAGAAATAATGGAGGATTACTATCGAGAGGTGGTGTATGTCTGGGCCTCTTTCTATACAACTTTATTAATAAATAAAAAAGATTCTTAAATTTGGTCCTGAAAAACTATTTCAATTGGTGTAATCGACATTAAAAATGTGATTTCTAACGCTCCCAAAGCGGTATCTTTAATATGTTTCTTTGCCTACTTGTTAAATTGGTTGTTAGTTGTGTCTCGGTTGTTTTTCCGTAAATGAAATGTTAATACAGATCCCACTTAATACTTGTATAATACATACATATACAAGTATACATGTGATGCATACTTAATACATTGTATTATATAGGCAGGAAAAATACCCAAAACATGAATAAATGTAATCAATTAATTCATTATTTAGTCTTTGAAAATTTTTAGAACGGTATAAATACGTTCACTTGGTAAACGATATGCGATTTTTGATTTTTTAACTACCACGTCATTAATACCTGCACTAGCAGGATGTTCGCTTTATCTCAACCAGTGATTTTGTTTTTAAAGGCTTACGATATTTTGTATGTCAGTTAAATTTAGTATCATGATAATTTTTTTTTCTTAGCAAAAATACAGCTACAGTAGACAATGTTATGAGCTATATAAAAATAAGAGTCAAACAAAATAGGCCTTTGATAACAACCAAATATTATCTCGACTGAAGCACTGATTAAAAAATTTGAATTTATAGCTAGTTGTAGATTAAATATGACTAATTAAAACCAAATATGACTGTTTGATGACGTTCTTGCATTCATATCCCTGACAGTACTAACACTGTCCCTATGTATGCATTCAATGAGTGCCAACGTCTCACATACTTCCCGTCCCAAACACAACGCCCAGTTATGGAAGCAGACAACCTGCATCAGCAGCTGAACAAGCATTGAGTCATATCTCTCTATCTTCCTCTATATAAAAATCCTCTACAATTAATTAGCTCTCTTCCCATTTAGACGTAAGATTGTCACGTTACTGTACTGATTTATACCACCTAATCTGTTTGTTCTTTCTAATAAACTTTTTAAAAAGTCCTTCTATGCATAAACTATTTGACTGGCGCCCGAACAGGGACTTTGGCAGTGGTCAAGTAACTCCTCATATTACTCTATTATTATACTAAAAAAAACTATTGCTTAGAAAAATGATAATCTTTATAACATTCATTGTAACTATTTTATGAATAACTATTATTGTACTAACCCTACTTAACTGCTTAATGAATGTATAAAAAGTATTATATTATTAAGTTCTACAGTTCAATATAATTACACTCAACATAAACTATCCAATATTAATTATATTGACGATATTAATACATACATTATTATTAACAATCGTACTTAGATGATTGTTACAAAAATGATACTATTTATTAACCCCTTATATCCCTAGAAAATGTACCTAATAACGAATGTTTTCCAGAACTTCCTAAGATGCCCATGCATATCGTAGACTCCTGGATAATATTGTAAACCTCCTTTAGAATTAATTAGCTCTCGACTCTCTTCATACTTGGACGTAAGACTGTATCTCTACTGCTTTATACCACTTACTCTGTTTGTTCTTTCAAATAAACTTTTTGAAAAGTCCTTCGTATAGATAAATTATTTAATTGCCCACTATACTCCGTACTCAGTTAGGTGTTTTGATGAGAGCGTAGTAGACAGAAGAGATTATTTTGTACTGCCTGGCCTGCAGTACAAGGCTAAAGCAAAGTATGTCAGTATGAGTGCCGATAATAGCCAGACCTTACCGACAACAGCTCAAGAACAGAAGAGCTAGGAGCAGATCCGCTGATTGCCCAAGTGGGAACAAGGCCGCCGAGTGTTCGTGCCAGATCCAGATAACTTCGGCTGAGGCCACACTATTTCAATTCTGGATGGAAGCCCCCCCCCCCCAACCACCCACCACCAACGGATTCTGGAAAAAAAAACACGCGAACTTCCAAGAGTAGACAATAGTTCACCAATCATGTCTGATTATTGGGATTTAGCTGTTTTTGAGCTCGGTAATCACTCAATTGTAGAAAGTAGGCAAAGTTTGTTTAGTTTGGAGCTGTGTTGAATAAATTATCTTGCACTGAACTTGACCATTCGGAGATGAACAGTCTGCTAATTCAAATATCATTAAGTAAATTGTATTTTTTTTTTGTTTTATAAAACTAAAAAAATCGAAAGAATATGTCGGAATTTTACGTGAATTGATGAAATTCTTCACAGATGATAGTGAACACACTACATGTCGTTGTTCTTTGAACTTCATTTTGTTCGATGGACCATCAAGGTGACTCAAAATTTGCCTTGCAATAAATAAAGAGATACAATTTTAATCAAACGAACTTTTGAAATCGTCTAACTATTATTGACCCCCAAAGCTTTATTGTTTAAATTATAATTGAAATACTTTTTCCTTTTCACCCAACCTGTCGCTTCGTCTAAAACTGATGGTCTATAAATGTGTCCTCCGGCCAGCTCTGCTGTACGGTGCCCCGCTATTTACCCACTTGACTGACAATACAGCCAAACGTCTCCAACGTTTCCTGAATGGGATCATGTGAAAAGTGGTCCGACATACCTCTCTCGAGAGGTCGAAGAACGCTGACCTGAGGCCCCATCATCTTTATTAGAGTCAGTTCAGTCTAGTCACGTATAATGTGTATCATTATACTTGTTTATTCCATTATATAATTTTTATAAATAACAAAACCTGTATATAACTTAGGAACCAGGCCCTCCATGTGGTAGGAACAAGGTACTGCAGCAGGTCCAGTACTTTCAAAGGAAAAAACAAGTTACGTTGAAGCCTTCACGTAGACTTCAAGCCAGTATACTTTCCCTCACCTGCTGACCTGTCTTCATCCATCTCAACCAGTCGTCCTTACCTGTACACTCTTTACTGTTGTGAAGTAGTTAATTCTAAAACATACAGGACAGACTGACAAAATCCGTTCATTCGTCTCTATTGTTGGGCTAACAATATTCCTTAACCACTAGTGTCTCCGGGGGGGGGGGGATGTAATATTCGCTAAAGGTTTTTCCGCTGGTAACAACATAGCTGCTATCGATGGGAAGGAAAACACACGATATGAGCCTTGCGTGTGGGGAACGCATCCCACGTCATCAGGGCATAAATAACACACTGATACCCTATTCCCTGGAGGAGCGACCCTCTAAGACCCGGAAGGAAGAGAAACCCTAATCAGGCTGGTCCCATACCCTAGTGGTGCTGCCGGCTACTGCCACCCCTTCGGATCGATATGCCAGCTTCTAGTCATCTTCTAATGTGCGCCTGGTGCGGTTGCTTCTTCCAGCGCTGGTACCAATATGTATAGGAGAGCTATGTGTCTTATTTAGGTTAAACTGGATTTAATGATAAACTCTAAAATATCCTTATAAATTATTTTAATGCACTACAATCTCCACACTGAAGCTACAAGCCCGGGACAATACTGCGCACGATAAGTGAATTCAGCATAATAGAGATTAATTGAGTTTATTTTTTATATCAGGCAAAAAGCATTTTTTTTTAAATCGATAACTTTTTGAACATAAACACGTAAACAAATTAAAGTAATGGAATGAAATTTATCCAGCTATCTCTATAACCGCCTCCAATAAGGGTATACAAGGCCTGCCGGCAACCAGTGGTTTTTGATATGTCCGTCAATTTCCGAGACAGAAAGTCACTTAAAACGAAATTTCATATAGGTATAGTATTGAAAAAACAATATAAAATCTGCTTGGACTAGCAATCATAGTGATTTGTATTGTATCTAAACATTAAATCTTCCGTTTCTCCACAATCAAATTTTTTTTTTAACAATAGTGTTTTCGGAAGCTGTAAACTGTACCAATACTCGATCTCATAAAGGTGTTTTTGAAGGTTTTGGAATGCTACATCGGGGTCTGAATGGGATGACAGGACTGCAGTGTCGTCTGCAAATGTTGACAAGATGATATTGATGGTAAAGGGGACATCAGCGGTGTATAGGTTATAGAGCTGTTTTTATGTGATAGTAGTGAGAATATTCTAAACCACAGCAGACTTGGAAGAAGCGGTTTGAAAGGTAGGACTGTAGGATTAGAAAAAGGGTCTGTGGTAAATATGTTTTGAGCTTGTAAAGCAAACCTGCGTGCCAGAGCCTGTCAAAAGATATGTCCAGAAAGGCAGCAGTGCAATACTGTTTGGTTTCAAGGGGTGAGGATATGTGATCAACAACGAGACGGCCTTGTTTAGCAGTGGAATGTCGTTGACGGAAACCAAACTGGTGAGTAGGATAATGGTTTTTGGATTCAACAATTGGAAGTAGACGTTTTAATAGGAGTTTTTCTAGTATGATTGAGAGGAGAGGGAGTAGGCTAATTACGTGGTTTGGAGATGTGTCATAGCGTGGTTTACCGGGAGTTGAGAACGGATGGTGAAAAGGGTTAAAAATACAAATATATTCGGTGTTCAAAAATGTTGCGCATATCCCATATTTTGGCAATAAATCCTATAAATTAGGGAAAATCTTGAAAAAAGCGGGCATGAGTGTATCCTTTAAAACTACCTTACGCAACTCACCCGATTCAGTTAATAGATCGGGCGTTCATAGAATAGAGTGTGTGATTGTAGAGCAAATAGAAAATTATCGATTAGATGCAACGAACATCTTAAACCAAAAAACCATCCGGTTCTACCAGCATGTACAGGAGGAATGACATGATGTACTACATGGAGTTGTCTTGCACAAATGATATAAAATTGTCCCTTGAAACTATTGACATTTAATCGGAAATATATTCCCTCCTCCGTTTGAAGTAAAGCTTGACGAATACTCACAACAATACAGGATCGCTATTGTGGTCCTTGTATATCTGAATATTACTGTTTAAGGTAAGTATATTATTAATTTGTTTTAGGGTAAAGACAGAGGTTTTGATGGTTAACCCGCTAATACGTCAATTCTACTGATTGTGGATTCCATGCTCCACTTACAGAACAATAATAGTGAGCATAAGAATAAATAGTATTTTCCACTCTATAAAACACTAGTAAGTGTCATTAATGTATAAAAAATAAAATCATATCGAATAGGGTTTTAAAAAAAACTTCTGACTATGTTATGTCCCGATCAATGATATGTATCACGTATAATAATATAAGTATCCATCATACGTGTACATTGTATTATCATTGTAATAATATAAGGATATGTATGACTCTAATTACCAGTAGTCATGAAAATCCTGCTTGTATATTTTATCCACCCTACGTAATGTTCACAGTACTGACGCTTGGTATTTGTATGGAAGTTTTATTCAATGCTTCTATGATGATGAAAATTGAACCAGCTCCATGAAGACCACTGAAAAGAATTATTCAATCACTTAGTAGTCATAAATTAGATATTTTTTTATGACACGTCAACCACAAGGGACATTGATACCCCCATATTTACGATCATTTTTTAAAACAGCGAATCTGAGTTCTCATATTATTTAAGATCTCTTATTAAAGAGCTGACGTTCTAATTATTAAGGATTAATAATTTGTTTCGTTTGTTGCGACCACTCACATTTTTCATCCACTGTAAAGGTAGTTTTGTGCAGTCCGTTGGCTTACAACAGCCGTGTTTTAAAAATAAAATTGATAAAACCTAGAATGTAATCATAACGATTAACGACACAAACATCGATAATTGATAACTGTCACAAGTGGAGAATTAAGAGCGTATTGCTAGAGCGAATTTTTCTCAACTTATTTTAAGAAAAATAAATTTCCAAAGGAGAACTGTCAAGAAATCACGTCACCTCATTAGTGGAATTCATTAAGAAGCAAATTAGCACTGAAAAAATAAATTAATTTTGAAACTAAAAAAAAAAAAACTTGTTGCCCATCAGTGGGAATGAAGTAAATAAAAAAAGTTTATTTTTTAAGGTGGCCATTGGTCTGACGGATTCGCTTTTTAAAAAGTTATATTACCACAACTTCATTTTTTTTTCTGCTTATTTCTATTTATTTATTTTTTTCTCAAGTGTTGTAGTTCGAGTCAGGCTTATTATTTATACTACTGAGTAAAGCAGCTTTTAGAGGAGAATTTTTGTTTTGTTTCATATCCCCTTTATTTTAATTAATATATGTTACAAAACATACGAATCTATTTACAATTGCTTCATTATATTTCCTGTAGATTGGTTACATTTTATACAAATTATGTTTTCTACTTATTAATACTTACTTATCACTACTTACCACTTACTAATAGTGATCTGCACTGTACAAAAGTACAATGATGTACATTATAAATTACAAATGTAATAATTGGTGTAAATTACAAAAACTAATATCTCTTTAAAATCGTAGAGAATTTTTTTTTCTTTTGTTTTTTCCTAGTTCCTTTAAATGCACAGATGAAAATTGATTTTCATTCAAATTTTCACAAAAAAAATTTTTATTTTTCCTTATAGCCCCTTTAAATTTACAGATAATTATACACAATTATAGATCCTCAGGCGAATCTATTTACAAATTTTTTTTATATTTCCTGTAGCGTCGCGACATTATATACAGATTTTGTTATTTTATAAAATTATATAATGGAATAAACTAGTATAATGATACGCATTATATGTTACTGGACTGAACTGACTCTAATAAAGGTGATGGGGCTCACCTTTTCGATCAAACTTAAAACTAACTTACACTCTGATTCTTAACCTATTTTTTTCCCGACAGTATGTTGCCATTGATGCGGGAGGGGTGGTGGGGTCATAGTGTTCAACACTGGGTTGGTTAGGTGCTGCAACGAGTCAAAAAAGCTGATGTGTCCCATCCCATTCTGGAAATGTTAGAGACATTTGGCTGTATTGTCAGTCAAGTGGGTAAATAGCGGGGCACCGTACAGCAGAGCTGGCCGGAGGACACATTTATAGATCATCAATTTGAGACGAAGCGGCAGGTTGGGTAAAGTTAGCAAGTGCGATAGCCGGTAAGACCTTTGTCGTACTTTTTATATTTTTTACTAAAATTAGTAGAGAAATGGATATGCCTATCCATTATCCATTATATGGCGTGAAGGAATGAATAAATCCTAAAGTTTTGAATGACCGTTTAAAATAAAAATAATGAGATGAAATATTTCCAACTTTTTTTCGAACTGTTTACGCATTAGATCATCTACTTCAATTCAAATAAAATAATAAATCTAGATTTGTTATAAGAAGCTTTCGATCCGAGTGAACCCACGCCCTGGATAACTTGCAGCGTCGTTTAACATTTAAATATAACCAGGAACGGAAGTTAGCTGGGAGGGGGGGAGGTGCGACCCGGGTCCTGTTTTCTTTCCGCTTCTCTTTAAACTTTTTTTTTCTTAATCTTTGGAGTGTTTCAACAGGGGTGGTGGGAAATGGGAGTGTACAAGTTTGGGATAGTGGAAAAGAGAAAAAAAAATAAAAATAAAATGAGAAGCAAAATGAATGAAAAAAAGAAAAAAAAAAGAAGGAGGGCCTACAGAGACGCAATAGAAATAAAGAGCTGACGTCGGTGGTTCCCTTTATTACCGGCGGAGCAGAGGTAACGATTCCCCCCGTGGTACACCTTCTTATGCAAATAGCGAGCGAAGCTATCTGTCAGGTCTTCATTGTCGTTCCCTGGTTTTATACCAATCGCCAGGAATCTATATACAACAGCCGACCGGGGATTTACCGGCATAATCTCAAAGGGAGCGAAGAAAGCTTACTGTTCACTATTCCGATTCTTTCAGGCAGGGTTCGAACCCTCTTTTAGTGAGTTTGAGTTCCCATGATCCCACTAATTGAAAAGAAGGACGGAAATGAACTCAAATTCGCATTATCTGGACATTCAACTAATTATTATTACATTGTAAGCAGTAAACTATTCAATATAAGTACATACCAATAAATTAGTGATATACAAAAGAAAGATAGAAATAAAAAAATTCTATAATATAGTAATAAGTTGAATTAACAATACCCGGACTAATATTTGAGTGTTTGTTCAATTTAAGCTGATATATTTATCCCCACAATACAGAAAACTATTTACAGCCTAAATTTAGTGTTTAAACTCTCAAAGTCAACCTGATAAAAGTGTCAAGATTACCTCACACATAATCGTTTTTATTAAGGTCTCGTTTTGTAAAGATATTATGGACATTAGTGCCATGTCCTCTGCTTGTTCTGGTTGATGCGAGTTATAAAAACTTTTACAGATTAGTTTGATTTTGGCGAGTCTTCTTGGTCGATAGTGATGCCTAAAGTTTGAAAATTAATAACAATCACCCCATAATCTTCAAAAACACCTTGATAAGATCGAGTATTGGTGCAAACAATGGCGAATCAAAGTTAATGAAGCAAAATGTTCCCACATTACCATCACCCTCCGTCGCAAGTCTTGGCCAATAGTTTATTGTAATACCATTCCTCTCCCTGTATCCGAGACACGACGGTACTTAGGCTTCCATCTCGACAAACGACTGACATAGAACCCACATATGAGGCTAAAAAGACAAGAACTAAACAGATAAACAGACGCTTTGGACAACTGTACAGACTACTTCGAAGGACATCCCATCTCTCAATAGAAAATAAACTACTTATTTACAAAGTAATACTCAAGCCAATCTGGACATACGTAATAGAGCTATGGGGGACAGCAAAAAAGTCGAACATCAACCGTATCCAATCCTTTCAATCTAATATCCAGAGAACAATAGTAAATGCCCCTTATTACGTCAGCCACAAAACCCTTCATAACGATCATAATATATCCTACATTCTCGAACTCATCCCTTCAAGTTTCTCCAATCATATACTGAGTGTCTGTGGCTCTCACGCTCATCTTCAGCCTCCACTGGCTCGTATCCGGTGACGTGGCTAACGGAGGAGCGTGGGGGACTTCCCAAGACTCCGCTTCCTCTTTCGCATGCGAGGGAGGTGACAACCATGTGGACTTAGGTGGCCCCTGGGCTGTTTGTAAACATAGTATGAATCAGTGAGTGAATGATGAATTGTAAATATAAACGTATGAATGAGAACATTTATCTCAATTACTTATTGGCTATTAAGTATTAAATAAGGCAGATTGTAATTTTATCATAATATAATAGTTACATTCCTGGAGTAATAAAGACATTTTTTTTCCAAGCATTTCTTTACCCTTAAATCACTGAGAGTATGTCTTGAATTTCATAATAGAGATTAGGAACAACGATTGAAATGCTATGCAAAGTGAAATTAAATGAATCTCGACTTCAACGATAAAATTAAAATTGCACGTGTTCAGAGAATTACGCGAGTGACATTCTGCCCAGTAATCAAACAAAAAAAAAAAGGGTATAAAGAATGTAATGAGTTAAATTGAAAGTGAATTTACCTTTGGAAATGACAAGAATGCGGAGAATGGGAAATGGCTTTGGGCTACGTGAGAGCCCTTTGGAGGGCCCAGGTACTTCATTAACTACTTTGGTAAGGGGATTGTCCTGGGATGCTTGTTCTCGAATAGGAAAACAAATTAAGGAATACTTTCCTGAATGGGGGGGGGGGTGCTTACCTTAATGTCCTGGCTTTCTCCGTTCTCGCCCTGCAGCCAATAATATATTTTTTCAAAAAAATTGTCTATTTTTTTTTCCAGAAAGGAATAGAAAAAAATAAAAATGTAAAATAATGTTAAAACCTCTGTAAGGAACAATAATAAATAATAAAATAAAATTATTCAGCAAATTAAGTCACAAAAGGACCCACACACAAACCAAGAAAACAAAACATGAAGTAGTCTGTACGGTATGATAGGATATTAAATAAAAAAACCATCAATTTAATACAAAATTCTGTAACATTTAAGCTAAATATACGATAGTAAAAACGAAGGAAGGTAGGAGAAAAACATCTATACATGTATACTCGTATATAGGAGGCAAACTAGCAAGCGTCTTGAAGGGTTAGACATTGGAAGAATGGTGGATATTAGGAAGTATAGAATTACAAAGGACAATAGAACGAGCAAGGAAGAGCCTATCGAGAGAGGGGATTTTGTCTTCTGGGAATGGACTGAGGATTTGAAATGTAATGTATTGTATATATATGTAAAGAAAGGGTACTTTCTTTAATTTGAATTTGCCGCGCTGCTTCTACTTCACGCGCCATTTTACTAATCACCACTAGATGGAGCTATCAGCAAGATTCTAAAAAGTAAGAGGATAGAGAAAGGTTACATTAAGTAATTAAAGTTGTAATTATAGTATGAATAGAGAAGTGATAATTATAACCTGTAATTGTCGTTTCTTTGTTTACAGGTAACATTGTGTAAATAATATGAATAATTGATATAATATAAAATCTAGTGAATAAAATTGCTTTCTTTGTTTACAGAGAAACTGATTTCAATTTATTCACCCCACCTTCAATAATTGTCTTATGTATGTATATTAGAAGGGCGATACGAATTGAAGGTATGAAAAAGGAACGAACTAAGGAAATATTGTGCACGGAAGGAGGGGGAGGAAGAGGCACCGTAACTTTTACGGAAATAAGAATCGAGTTTGACAAGTTAATTTACGACTACTTACGGACTAAGAAACAAGCTGCTAAAATCGTTACTACTAGAACCAAGTATTTGCGCTTGATATTTAAATACAGGCACGACTTACTGACTTTTCAGAACTTGTTTGTTCCCTGCTTGGATAACTGCCACCCTTCCACTGATCTACCATCCAGTGTTAATAACTGAATCTCTTTAGCACTAACCAACTGTATTTTATCAGATGAATTGTGGGACGTATTCAGCTACCAGTTACCCCGCTGACAACCTCTAGCTGTGATAGTTTAATGAAAAGGAACTTAAATTGATTTGTTAGTAGGGACTCAACGTCAAATGATGATGACCTACCTAGCTGACACCCTACCTTTTGAATGAGCTGGTCAATAAGCTATGATGGCATTGACAGAAAAGCTTACTAAATATGAATAAAAACATGTTGCTAATCCATGGATCGAGAATATGAAATTTGTATTTGTGTTTTTAGCTATATGAGCTCTTATATGCAATTATACATTGGTTTTAAATTTTGTACCCTATGAGTTCTATATTATGTGATTTTTTAACACTTACTAATGGCATCCAATCCTTCCAATCAAAAGTCGTGATAACAATAGTAAATGCCTCTTATAACGTCTGCAACAAAACCCTTCATAACGATCTTAATATACCCTACATTCTTGAAGTCATCCCTTCCAAGTTCATGAAATTCCATAGTAACCTATCCAACGACCCTAATTCCCTAGCACAGTCATTGCACTGCACCACTCATCCATATAATCCTCCACGGAGACTAAAACGGCAGTGGCCTCGTGGCCTGCTATAAATTCGTAACAGTGGGATTCCTAGCAATGGCCAGTTTCTCCAATCATATCCTGAGCGTCTGTGGTCAGTCTCTTGGTCAGTCTCCGCTGGCTGTTATACAGCGAAGCGGCTTACGAAGGAGCGTGGGAGACTTCCCAAGACTCCGCTTCCTCCTTCGCACGTGAGGGGGGTGGCAAACATGTGGACTTGGGGGCCTCTGGGCTGTTTGTATATCTGTACCTCGGAGAGATACAACTCGAGCTCCTTTGGATTCGTCCCACATAATACAATAGACTGACGAATCAGAATAATCAAAAAGGGTGTAATTCAACGTCCAAAGTTTTCTCTTGTAAAAGCTTATGCAATTTGTTATAAGGGGTGACGGCAAACATTTTTGAAGATCACCCGTTAATACCTTAAGTGTTGTATCCCTCCGAGGTACAGATATATAGTATGAATGAAAATTGTGAATTGGTATGAATGAGATCATTTATCAAAATTGCTTACAGCCCAATCCGGCAGATTGTAATTTTATCATAATAAAGTTGTTATTAATCTTATAATGGCAGTGTGAGCTGTCGAAATCTCTTGCGTCTTAAATAAACGGAATTGGTAAGTAGATGGAATAATAGAGAAAAAAAAACATATGTATTCGGGCCCTAAGGCAGAAAATAAGTTTTTATTAAACTTAATTTTTTTGTTTGAGAGGATTTTTTTTATGATCGTAATTATTTTTAAATTATAAAGTTATTTTCTTTCCTTTTCTGATTGTTTCGGCTGGAGACAATTAGTATGTAAATATTATATACATCAACAGACAGAGGAAATAGTTGGAAGGATTATACAGCTCGAGGAAGTAAATAAACACGTCTTTGCGTATTAGAGGACAAGGCTTTAGGCCTGAGCCTGCTTTTAGTCAGTGATGAAGATAACTCCATACCGGACTGTTCCCCTGTGAAGACGAAGTCACTGTTTTGACAGCTGAACTTTTCGGCCTTTCTGCCTGTTAATCTCTCCATGCACATCGCCGCCCTGCGGTTGACTATCCGAAGATCATCGTCCTGCGGCTGCTATCCGAACATCCAGCGTATCGTGACTATACACGTTTTCGTAATTTTTATATGTTAATTATACTAACATTTATTTATACTAATATTCAGGCCTGGTTAAATTGATGATCAGTAATTTTTTTTTGTTTTGTTTTTTAATAAAATGCATTGTTATTTCTTTAATATTTTTGACTTTGTTTATTGTATATGCCTTATTTTTGGCAAGTCGTGAGCTAGCCGACACAATCAAACCTCTAGCTTCTCAAGACGTAACCGGCGCAATTTTCTGGCGTTTGCGGACTTCTTAATTTTTAAGAGCCCTAGCGCAAACAATATGATAAGAGAAATGATAAGTAAAAATAAAGTTTATGCTAGCATCAGGCTTCTCTGAAATGTCTTTGGTTTCCTGATAAGTGATGGAGTAATGCAAGGTCTGTGATTCTTCTGTAATTATGTGTTTGTCAGCCAATAGCCTTCGGAGTTTAGAAGTTCAATATTATAATTTTATGCACGGTTTTCTAGCAATTACATAGATAAATACAAATCCCATCGAAAATTTAGTCCGAAAAGTTGAACGATATAAATTGACAATAACCGAGTCGGATCCGGACGGGTTATTTCTTCACAAAGACAAAGAGAACGGCTGGCTCGAGCCCTCCAGAGCGTGAAAATAAACTGAGCTGAAATCCCACACTAATGTTCCGTCACACTTTCCACTGCGACGGTCGATTGGTCATCAGCGAGATCACTCCAAGTGTGGACACGCAAGAATAAAAAAATAAAATAAATAAACACAACTTCTGTAGTATCTTTTACGCATTAACTTCCATTTCCGTTCCACGTTCCAGAAACTGTTCAAGAGTCTAATTTGGTTTTTACAGCTGAACGTTTTCGTGAAATTATTCGTTATTTCTTGACCCCTTCTTTGTAATATTTTCTCATCTTAAATCAGTTAAATACCACAAAACTGAAGCCAATAATTAATAAAAAATGGCTGTAATTAATATATATTAAAACTGGCTTCTGCAAAAGCCCTCGTTAGTGGATCTCGTGATGGGACAGTTATAGAAGAGGGAAACATTGAAAAACGTTTAAAAGATTTAACTACATGGTTTTCAGATTTAAGACCAGGTAGCAATAAAAAATTGGGGAATTTAAAAAAAAAAAAAAATCGTTATAAACAGCAATGTATACAAAATTAAACAACCACCACTTTAGACCACTACTAAAATCTGTAGAGAACTGGCTAAATTTACAAGAATTTGAGGGGGGGGGGTGAATCTATTATACTATACTAAGCATACTTCACACAAAACTTATGTGATACTGTAAACACTTAATTTACTCTTTTAGCCTTTTAAATATCTCATCAACTAGACTTAATTAGTGGAGGCCTTTGACGGGCATCATCCACCACCCAGAAGTAACTAAGTCCACGAAGAAGTGGAGTTCAAAAAGGTACTGTACCAAAATGCATTCAAGAATGTCACGGAAAAGAAGCTTTGAAAGAGTTCAGTGACTAGTTGGTTTCATTGATGGCTTTTTTTCTTTGTCTTTGTACACAATAACATTTGTTTATTATTAATAACAATCTTTATTGTGCAATAATTACAATCTGCCTTTTATAAGGCAATAATAATACAGATAAATGATCTCATTCATACCATATTTACAGCATCATTCACTCGCTCATTCATAGAATAGGACATGATTGGAGAAACTGGCCATTGCCAGGACTCCCACTGTCACGTGTTTATAGTAGGTCACGAGGCCACTGCCGTTTCAGTCTCCGAGGAGGATTATAGGGATGAGTGGCGCAGTGCAATGACTGTGCTACAGGAAATAACATTTGTATAATATAATAATAAACATTCCGCGTTTAGGTTTTTTTTTATTTGATCCATGGATTTAACGTAAAATAGGGTAACTTATTATATAATATGTGACTGTGATAACTTAGCTAGAAGGCGATACCTTCACTTTGGTAGTGATCGCATTGTAGACCCCAAACTATGTGAACTGATCGATCCATTCAGTATCCTCAGATTTGCAAAGGCCCCGTGGGCCTGTCACATATATAGGACAGGGACATGGACGGCGCACAATAGGTCTCAGTGAGGCCGCGGTGCACAAATGCCGGAACAAATAATAATAATATATTTTAATAAAATTTTATATCTTGGAAATTTGAGCTCATAGGAAATATTTGGATTTCGGGCATCAAATTCATTTTGAAATCAGCTCCAAATAATCACTAATACACCTTTTGGCCTGTGTAATCCCTTCCCTGCTCATCATTAAAAGAAAAATTATACTGTTTTTTGTGTTTATTGAGTCAATAAAAACCTCAGAAGACAAATGAGAAAAATCATTAACATTAACATTAACAACTAAAACACAATCAAATGAAAACAGTAGATACAATACATTTTTGGAGGGGTTTTGGGGTTTTATAAAATTGACTCAGCTTCGAGCATAGACGTGAAAGCAATATTTATTCATGCCGTGTGTGTACAAAAGTATGTGTGCCGACCCAAACAGGCAAAGCTGTTAGTAAAGCGGCTCTGATGAACTTTGCGAAATTAGTTATACAAAGTAGGCTGCGTTGTGTCGTGGGCCGAGCAGGACTGAGCTCTAAAACCTACACAGGGCTCGCTGGGCTTAGCCATACCCTTGAGGGAAACAGGTTATTGAACATGCTAAAGACAATTTGTAATGTCTTGCCGCTTTAAAGCGACCACTCAGTCTAAAACATATCGAATAATCGAAAACTCAAAAGTAAAATAGTGTGGAAAATATCACAAAGAAACCACGAAACAAAACTAAGCAAACCGGACAATTATTATCTTAAAAGATTAAGAGTGCCGTAATTATCTCTAGATGTTATTTATTCACATTCAGGAAAAAAATCTCTAGCATATTTGGGATTTGAACCGGAGATCTCCCAAATTTGGAAGCTTTCCCAACTAACCCCATCCTAGCTACTCTCCACGAGAATCTACCAAATGAATTTATGGCTGTGTATGAGCCTAATTTCATTGGCTAGTGATTATTACTAGTAGTGGGGGGGGGAAGACATTTGACTGGCATGTATACACTTATACGTTATTACATTTTATCTTTAAATGAAAATAATATTAATTATTGTATTTATAACTTATTCACTCATGACCTGCTATAAATGCATGAAAGTGGAAGTCCTGGCAATGGCCAGTCTCTGCAATCATGTCCTGAGCGTATGTGGCTCTCGCGCTCTTTGTCAGCCTCCACTGGCTCGTGTCCGGTGACGCGATGACGGACGAGCGTGGGGGACTTCCCAAGACTCCGCTCCCTCTTCCGCATGCGAGGGAGGCGACAACCAAGTGGATTTGGCAGGCCAATGTGATGTTTTTAAACACTGTATGAATAAGCGAGTGAATGATAAACTGTAAATATGGTATGAATGAGAACATTTATCACAAATACTTATTGCCCAATTAGGCAGTCTGTAATTTTAGCACAATAAAGAAGTTTCAATCAGAACTTATCCAATAATATCTTGAGTATAGTATAAAAAATGCCAGAGATTAATTTGACTGTTTAAAGGTGAATAAGCTATTTGTAATAATCGAAGTCAATCAATTTTAGAAATTGGCTTTCACGGTCCAAATCTAAAGTATTCTTGATTTGTTTACTGTGTTTAATGGTAAGAAAGGTTTTCTGGCAGACTATAGTAGACATGTATTGGCTCAGATTCTGTACACAATGGACACAAATACCCTTGCTTTACTCAGATTTGATTTAAATGGTTTTCACGCAAAACTCTTCATCCAAGGATCAAATATTTATGCAAAAATGTAATATTTATTCAACAGAAGAACCCTTTTCAGGATATACAAAAAGGAAACCAACCCTTTCTGAGATTGCCCAAACGCACACCTGGGTTTGCTACGTAAAATATTATGAAGGGGACGAAAAATTATTTCCACTTCATTTAGTCTAAAAGCGGGAAGAGGGGCGAATTGCGGATTCAGTTTGCCTCGTTTGCACCGGGTACAGAAGAAGTGGTACAGAACCGTGTCGTGCAAACAGTCGTTAGTTGCGCCGGCCCAGTCCCAATAAAAAACTCCTCGACCAACCACTCAGTTGGCAAACTTTTTCGCAACCCCCTGGGGGGATAAATTTCCAACCCCTGGTGCTAAGTGTTACCGGCCCTTCAACCACCCCCCCTCCTTCCCCAACAACGCCTTTATATTTTCTTATCGTATTCTTCATTCCATCCCCGTTGCCTACCTTAAGTTTTCTTACATTCTCTCACCCCAACGGAAAGATATTTTAGACTAGAACAACAAAAAAGTGATAGTTCGTAGGGGAAGTTTCGTCGACTCGTGACTTTTTCAGTAAGTGATATCCGGTTTCGCTACGCAAGCGTTAGACGGGTTAAGACCGAAGTCGGCCAAGAGATTCATCAGTGCCACTGGGAGCTGTTTCCGTAAACATTATTTTAAAATCCCAATTGGTTCTGTCAAAAACTTCTCAATGGAAATAGCTGAAATTCCCATTTGCATATCATTTCAAAGGGAACGGAAACCAATACATTTCTTTTGGTTACACTAAATTACCTTTTCCGTCGAATATTTTAATCTAATGCTCGGATCGCTTCCAGAAATGTTGTGTAAGCGGCTAGAATTTAATCCGTTTTAAAATAGTGCAGTAACCATTAGCATAGACCTGCCCGCTGCAGAGTTATAATGAAAAACTACTACGATATAAATTGGAAAATAAGTTATATAATGGGATAAACTGTGGTGGGCAACTCCCTCTGCTAATATTTAATAACCACCAGTGACGCGGAAAATAATCTTATCTAACTAAGCGTAAACTGACAAGAACAATTTTACTCTATAATATGCCAGAAGGAGAGTTAAAAAAACAAAAGTCGACTTCCTCTAACAGGTACCATTGACCTTACAGAAGACGCCATCAAGCTGCTTCAGCCCAAAGATTCTGAACTGATCTGAAGAAGATCAGGGCTTTTCAGTAAACATACAAAACAACTATTTAAACATTAGTGGAGTGTTAAGATAAATCCGTAACAGTGGGATTACTGCTAAAGGCCAGTTTCTACAATCGTGTCCTGAGCGTAAGTGGCTCTCGCGCTCTTCGTAAGCCTCCACTGGCTCGTGTCTGTGATGCAGAAGACGGAGGAGCGTGGGGGACTTTCCAAGACTCCGCTTCCTCTTACGCATGCGAGGAAGGTGACAACGATGTGGATTTGGGAGGTCTCTGGGCTGTTTTTAAATACTGTATGAAAGAGCGAGTGAATGAAAATTCTAAATATGGTATGAATTAAAACATTTATCACAATTACTCATTGCCCAATCAGGCAGATTGTAGTTTTATCATAATAAAGTTGTTTTATTATATACTATTAAAACCTATGTAATGGCAATGAATAGCCTTCCCTGAAGAGATTCTTTTTGCGTTGAAACAGGAACGCGAAATTACTCTTCCAGTGTTTAACAATTGTAGTCGCACAAATAATGCATTTTTTTTTAGCGCTGCCTGAGCGTATGTGGCTCTCGAGCTCTTGGTCAGCCTCTACTGGTTTATATCCGGTGACGCGTATCCGGAGGACGGCCAGACTCCACTTCCTCTTTTGCATGTAAGGGAGGCGACATCCATATGGATTTGGGAGGTCTCTGGGCTATTTGTAAATATGGTATGAATGAAAACATTTATCACAATTACTTATTGCCCAATGAGCCAGATATTAATTTTATCATAATAAAATTGTTTTATCAATAATGATATTTAGAACATTGGTAGACATCATGGATTTTACCTGCACCCTAAGATCAGTCCACCTGTTTTAAAAATACTCAGGCCTGAGGGAGCCATAGAGATTTGTTATTGGTATAATAAAATTTAAAATAATTTTAAAAATTGTTGTTTTGAAATTGAAAGTGGTCGATATGTAGGCATCAATCCTGATGGTTTATATGCGATAAAACAAATAAAAAAACTTCTGGCACCGTTTGTCACTCGGTCCAACCGCGTTGTCGCTCTTTGGTGTGAAACACCAGGTTTGTAAAGAACTTTATTTCACCTCTTCGTCTATTCATGCCACTTGTATTCATGCCTTTGTATTTTTTTCAACTTTATAAAAAAGGATCATTTCTAACTTCTTAATAGGTTTTACACAATTTTTTTCTTATGATGGATTAAATGAACCATTAATACATAGTCAGAATAGCAGGGTATCTCCATATGCCTTAACCTAGAATCACTCAAGCACTAAAATTATTGATTTAACCACTGTTATATGAGTTCAGCAATTCGGAATGGTTGTAAAAATTATATTTTTATTGGTTCTAAAAAACTGTACATACTACAAACTAATTCAATAGCTGCATTATGTGCTTTGTTACACAGTACTTGGTTTTACAGGTTTTAACTTTTAAAAGAGATATTATTTGATGCCTGAAAGCATAGTAATGTGCTTAAATACTGAGGAAAACCTCACCCATTTGGAAATGCCTACAGCAGGCCTCAACGACTGTATTTTCTCGACTAATGTGGTTCGAAATCACACTTCCAACGCAGCGTGGGTAGTGATGTAGCCAGGGGCATTACCGGCCCAATTTTAAAAAGGCCCTTTCCCGGCGGTGCTCTAATGCCTCCATTTGTCTCTGCCCATACAAGTTAACCCTAATCCCATCCTAGGGCCCCGCGCGCTCCTGAGGGATTTATATGAAACAATGGGGTCGGCCTCCTGTTTAAGATACGAATATCATTCAAAGCCTCTTTAGCAGAAAATTACCCACAAATTCTGTTTATTTAAGACGCAAGAGATTTCGACAGCTCACACTGCCGTTATCAGATTAACAACAACTTTATTATGATAAAATTACAATCTGCCTCATTGGGAAATAAGTAATTGAGATAAATGTTCTCATTCATACCATATTTACAATCATTCACTCGCTCATTCATACAGTATTTACAAACAGACCAGAGGCTTCCCAAACCCACATGGTTGTCACCTCCCTCGCAAGAAAAAGAGGAAGTGGAGTCTTGGGAATCCCCCCACGCTCCTCCGTCAGCCGCGTCACCGGACACGAGCCAGTGGAGGTTGACGAAGGGCGTGAGTGCACGCTCAGGTAACGATTAAAAAAAAATTAGAAAAGGTGGGTTATCTAAATGTTTTTTTTACTCTTTGCGGATTTAATCCTTTGTGACTATCATCGGTGAAAATCTATTCCAGCCATCCCATTGATAGCCCACCCTTCAAGTGCTCACTCCCGCTTTACCTCAATATAACTAAAACAAAAACTAACATTTACCGATGTTCGTCCTATTCGTGGTGGCTGTGAAGGCTTAAATACACCATTTACCACACAGTCAGAATGTAGAGATTTTGTTATCATTAATAACTAACTCCCAACGAAACCATCATTATTAAGATTGGGACATGAACCAGGGATCTCCTCAATATCTGGTTGGGGGTATTCCATCATCTGAGCTCTCAGGAATGTCCGATATAAATTGTCTTGGCCAATGATTTACATTCGAGCAGCGAAGAAACAGTGAACTACACGATAACTTTGAGCTGCCTACGGTGGATGAGTTAATTTGCTGTAGACAAATCAAATTTTTTGACTTCCTGCAACACATGACAAACCCAGTGCTAACACGATTAGTCCCACCCCGTTCCCCCATCGATGGCAGGAAGCGGTCGAGGCAGGAAAGTTATAGTTTGTAAGTTTAATTTTTAGTTTTCCCTTATTGTAACCCGACGGTGAGCCCTATCACCGAGTACTATTTTGCTTTGTATACCTTTTAACCACAAAAAGATTTGTTAGTTTTTAAGGCAATAACTGCTTAAAATGCATGTAATGCAGTAAAAGGAGAAAGACACACTTGTGAAATTGTAATCACTTAAATAATTAATTAAAAAAAAATCACCCAGGGGTTTAAGGAGGAAAATATGTTTGCAATTACCCTATGGTCAGAGAGGCAGGCAAATTTGACCAATGAGCATGTAGTGACTCAACTACATAAGTGTTAAATCACCCTATACTCTGGTGCATATATAATGCATTATAATTAGATGTAAAACATGCTTTTCTGGTAATAAATCATGGAGAGGCCGGTAGTCGTGAAACAAGTAACAGAGGGTCGAAGGTCCTGCAATAAAACCTGAGAGGGTAAACCACCTGCCCCTAATAAAACCAACACGGTAGACCTCTGGTCACCGTCCGGCGGTCATAAAATCATGCCATAAACAGTCCTTTAGGGGACGAGCGATCACGTACCTCGGTAGGTGTGACATCATAAAACACACCCTTTTAGACCAACAGTTAATAACTTAAGGGGGATTGGCCACCTGCGCATCATAAAAAAAACCTTTCAGCCGGCTCCGCCTTCCACTAGGAAGGGGAAATTATATTTTAATTAGGAAGTTTCGCCCTGTAGAGGCACTCTTTCCCAGTCTCCTCAGCCGCTCTACTAGGTCGCTATACGCCAGGGCCGCTTGGCCCTGGAAGGGCAGACACACAGACTCCTCGTCAGCCTACTCTCTCTATGCCACACCTCTACGACGGCACTTTGCCTCATAGCCTCTAGCAGACCTCTGACGACTTGTACCTATTACGCTGCCGATCTCTCGCTCGAACTCTGAAAACTGGTCTTATTCTTTATGAAACCTCTGAACCTCTCCTGAACACATTGTATTGTCGGGACACATCCCTATCAATAAAATGGAGTCAGATATTAACGCCGACATGGAACCTGGTCCATGTTATAAACTACAACAATCCGCACTTGTCACCAGGGCTAGAGTGATTAGGCACTCCCCTAGTGGCGTCCCCGACAGAGCACTCACATCGTCGGTGGGAAAAAGTCAAGTACTAGGTTAGGCCTCAGAACATCTGTTAGCTGGACCTCACTCACACTGTGCTATAAAGATGACTTTGTTTCTTAAGTTGTACCATCTTGTGGCACTTGCCTTTCATGCTGCATAATATGAAATTTAAAAGCAGGGCATTAATTTCAAAGATAGATTCATTCCTATGCGACATGCTTGTGAGGTGTTTAATATACACTGACGGGAAAAAAATTCCACCTACCTGATTTTTTCATGTTTTCATCACAAAATACTTTTTTTTTTCAATTAGAAATGTCAATATAGAGGATAGTAACCCATAATTCTTAATTTAATAAGGACTGTCGTTCCCAATGTTTACTTTCCATGGAATTAAAAATGTTTATTCAGTGTCATTTGCGTTCTGGTGAAGCAAATTTCTTAGTTTTCGGCTTCGATATTTTAATTTTCTCAATTTTAAGTTTAAAAATGCCTCTTCGTGCTGAGGACGTTACACGTGGTGTGGCACTTATCGATTATGGACGTTCCATTAGATATGCAGCTAATGCCATCGGAGCTCCATAAGATACTCTACGAGACACCGTCAGGCATTTTCGGGAAACTGGGTCTTACCATAGAAGGGCCGGTTCTGGACGGCCTAGGGTAACAGAACCACAGGATGGTTACTTTACCGTTCAAGCTGTTCATCAGCTCCAAGAAGTTTGAGGTGTGAAAATTTCTGAACGAGAAGATTAAATGAGTATGGACTAATGGCTTTTCGCCCAGTAAGCGGACCGGAATTGACCAGAACTCACAGAGTTACACGGCTGGCTTTTGCTCGATAATACAGTCATTGGACTATGGACGAATGGTGTGCTGTAATTTTTACAGATTAATCTAGATTTGCTCTACGATCTCCAGACGGGCGTGGAAGGGTGTGGTGAAGAAGAAATGAAAGGTATGCTGCCTGTAATTTCACCCAGAGCCAACCTTTTCAACGTGGTTCCGTGCCGCACAGAATTGTTTGTTGTTCGTGGAGGGTCTTTGACGGCAACTGGCTATATAGATGAGATTTTGGGACCTCATGTGTTGCCTATCCCCATCGAAATCAGCGATCATTCATATCTAATGCACGATAATGCACGTCCACATGTCGCTCGCATAGTACAGACATTCCTTTATCAGCACAACAT
This sequence comes from Acanthosoma haemorrhoidale, assembly GCA_930367205.1. NCBI lineage: Eukaryota > Metazoa > Arthropoda > Insecta > Hemiptera > Acanthosomatidae > Acanthosoma > Acanthosoma haemorrhoidale. Next base: position 106,122,155 of record OV884014.1, on the reverse strand, counting down.
TGATGTCTTAGTTTGTCCGGAACGTTCTCCAGATTCTCCAGGTTCTCTCGAGCATTTATGGGATAACCTCGGAAGACGAATAAGGGCGCGTTCAGCACTTTCTGATACACTGCTGGACCTTGAAAGGGCATTTCGGGAACAATCGGCTAACCTCCAGCAAAGGGACATTTCCCGACTGGTGGGAAGTATGCCGAGGCGTCTTCAAGAAGTAATAAAGGCAAGAGGAGGAAATACGCGTCATTAAATGATCCTGTCATTAATTTCTTTTAGGATAAAAATGGTTACTTTTCAATTTTTGTTTCATGTTTCTTAGCAGTTCACATTTTGATTTTAAATTTCTAAACAAAGACTCATTGAATAAACTTTAAAAACCTTATTAAAGGTAAAAAAGATTTTATAAATTCAATAAATAATAAGTATTATATACAATTACCATGTATTATATACAAATACAATTTTTTTACAGGTGGGTGGAATTTTTCGCCTGTCAGTGTATATTATGGAAAGATTTCTTTGGGATTGTTGAAAGCCTATTACGTGTTTAAGGATTTGTTCCATTTGAATATTTGTTTTGTTTAGAAATCATCACACAAATTGAAATTTTATGTTTCAGTCGGGAAAAATAATTTTAGATCTCTTATGATTTCATAGATAGGTTTCCTAGTCAGTATTCATAAGATCTCATTCAAATGTTCACTGGAAGGTTTAAAAATTGTAGATCCAGCCTAATAAGGCTGCTAGTGGATATCCTATGAAAGCGACCCTGTTCTGGAGTTGATTACAGGGTCAGTACGTCGGTCGTCAGCAGAATCCATTTGCGTGGACACAGTCTGGAGTTGAAAGGCAAAAAGTTTAGATTTCACAGTATCGTCCTTTGCCTGTGTTTCTTTTAGTGGGGGGGGGGAGGCTGCAAAAGTTTTGATTCGCTGGCTGTTTTTGTTTTTTTTCTGCCAAATACCTTTGGTCGTTGCCAGCTTTTAAATTCATTGGTTTGTTTCTTTACTATTAAAACCCATAGTAACCTATCCAACTACCCTAATCCCCTAGCACAGTCATTCCACTGCACCATTCATCCCTATAATCCTCTTTGAAGACAATAAAGGCAATGGCCTCGTGAACTGCTATAAATGCATAACAGTGGGAGACCTGGCAATGGCCAGTTTCTTCAATCATGTCCTAAATATATGTGGCCCTCGCGCTCATCGTCAGCCTCTGGCTCCTGTCCGGTGACGTGGGTGACGGATGAGCGAGGAGGACTTCCCAAGGCTCCGCTTCCTCTTTCCTAAGTGAGGGAGGTGACACACATATGGATTTGGGAGGCCTCTGGGCTGTTTGTAAATATTGTATGAATGAGCGAGTGAATAAAAATAGAAAATATGGTATGTATGAAAACATTTATTACAATTACTTATTGCCCAATGAGGAAGATTGTAATTTTATCATAATAAAGTTGTTTTATTATTATATACTATTAAAACCCATATAATGGAAATTAATAGCAAACCGTGAGGAGATTCACTTTGCATTATAATATGAATGCGACATCACCGTTTGAATGTTTAACAAATGTAGTCTGGTAGTCTTTAGACTTCACTCTCATAATCCATGCATAAGACAAAATGGCGGTTCCGGGACCCGGGTGAGCACCAATAATAAAGGACGCGAGAGTACAAAATTAAACTAACTGTCAGCTTACTTGACACGAAAATGGTACATTAGTGGTACCTTTCGTAATGTTGAGAACTAACTTTTGACACAGACATATTATGTCCACACACGATTGAATAATTTTGAATTACACTTCATAAGAGACTGACATGAAAGTAGTTCGCTCTTTCAAATTAGTAACAATAAGATGTATTCAAACTTAGCTTCAACACAATATATGAACACTCACATGATGTGCTTTTCGTTCATGTCAGACATGACATTTTGTCATATTTGCCGGCTATGAAGCTCACAGCTAAATAAAAACGATCAAAGGTTACACATGTGTTTTTATTTCTTCCGTCAATTTGCACTACTGAAGGTAAACCCCTCAGAGGGCTGGACTAAACCCTTGTGAGGTCCCCAAGACCCTTTTCGGTGTAAGTTTTTTGTGGGAGGCCATGGGTTACGTCTCAGTTATTCTAGCTGATAATTCTTTCATGGCCTTCTTTATCGGCAGACCTATCCCCTGAAGGGATGAGTTTTCCGAGGATTCTAGCTAATGGTGAAATCAACGAATTTTCCAGAGAGTATATATTCCGCTTAGGACTATCTCAGGCTGGCATTAAATGAAACCTAAGACGCCTAATAATTTTTCACAGAGGGTGGAAAAAAAAAGTGTTGATAAATTGAGATAAATAATCCATTAGGACTAGGAGAAGGGCCCTGTATTAAGATATAACGCCAGGATCATCCGGGCCTATGTCTTGCCTCTTACATTTGTCTTCTTCTATTTCGTCTCTCGCAGTATTTTATTATCTCCGTCTTGTTTGACTATTTATCTATCCTTTTAGTTTCACACGGAGACTCCTCAGTCTTCCACTCAACTTATTCACAAAATTAAATATAAACATCATTGAATATATGCTAAAAAGTTGTTTAAAAAAACAAACAATTATAGGTATTACCTGATACAGGGGTGATAGTGTGCATTGTTATGTATATATAGTTAAGGGACCTCAGAGGACCCTGACTCAATATTAACTTATGTCAGCATTCCTCTCCTATATATACTCTCTCGGCGTGTGACCAGAGATCATTGTAATCCTTAATCTATAACACTTAGTGGTTATCACATAGATTTCTACCAGTCGTTGTTCATTATTCAATAAAGTTCCTTTTAAAAAGTGGTTCATTCGTAGATATTATTTAATTATATATTTCTGTGAATAGGGACGTGGAATGACTCATACATAATTTTTAAATTCGTTGTTACCTATTTTTTATTCTCTTCCCATTTAAATGTTAATTGGTATACCATTGTGATAACTGTATATTTGTGGTCTTCTTATATTGATGACGAAAAAAGTATATAATATAATAATAACTAATAATATACTAATATTAGATTTTATTGTTAATGATACTAGCTAATACAATCACGTTGAATAAACCGTCAACAACAGGTAATTTTAAACTGCTATTTATGAAGTTGTTAGGAAAGGAATAGTATCGTACAAATCATCGCTGTTTATCATAAATGGACTTCAGGCTATATTTCCTCAGGGATTTTGCCATGTAAGCAAATTATATTATAAATAAATGATAAATAATTGCTTATGATGGAGATATTCCGCATGAATATGGGCCAATCGTGCTTTCGGCACAGATAGATAACATCTCATAAGCAATTAAACATTCATCGATTTTTATCCGAATGACATTTGATAAATGACCTGTGATATGACGATGAAGCTGAAATATAATCAATGCCCCGAATGTGAACAATTTGAAATATATTCTTTTGTAGAAAGTTTATTCATTTCAAATTCATAAAACCTTTATTTGTGGTACTTTTTTGTGAAACCACAAGATAGATACAACTTGTTTTCATTTTTGACAGATAGTAGTTCCTCAATTATAAACTTTCTCCACAACTTTAAAGATTTATACCCAAATGGTTTTCGACAGATTGGATCGTCATCTGTAAGGGCTCGAAATGATATTGTGGCTTGAAAGTCAAGTAGACCATCAGAGTGAACTTTGATGATGATAAAAATATTCTCTTGGCAAAAAAAAAAATTGACAATTCGAACGCCGTCCGATTATTGCCATTGCTATCTACATTGCTATATTGATATATGCTAACCACAGAGAGATAAGAAATAAGAATTTAATATTTAAAATAGTTTGTGAACTGTGCTTTGAGAAATCTTAAAAGTTAATGGCACGGGACGGACATTTTCTTTCTAATTAGTTCCCATTAGTATATTTTAACGTACCCTTAATTATTACAACATATTTTGGAACAGATCTTTACAATTTGAGACAATTTGAACCAGCTCCTCTCTCTCAGTGCTTAGAAAATATTCTTTAAATTGACCCTCTAGCAGAAAACATGTTTGGGCAGATGTTTATCCTCCAAGTGGAAAAAGAACTGTAGAAGCATCTCTCAGTTGGCCCATCGTATGTAATCAATTTGTCTTTGCTCTACGATGAAATGTGCTTATCAGTTAGCTGCTTCGAACCTCGTAAACACTCGAAGAAAACACTCAAATAACAGAGTGGCTGCCCAGAAGAGTTGCAAGGATGCAGCAGACTTATCAGTCCCTAACAAGTAATAACACATGCATGATACGCCATAATATATAGATGGTTGTAATGAAATTAAATCTAAAGGGTTAACTTTAGTTTTAAATATTACTATTTGCTGTCATTCTTGTAGCTGTTTATCCAGTTTTAATGTAACACTGACAGAATTTTGTGACGTAAAATTGTAAACTTAAAATATCGCAAAGGCGTAGTTATTAAGTATTAAATTTATTTTGCTTTGTTACAAAACTAAGGGGGTAATTCAAGCACTCCTACTATTAAGTACTTTTACACAATTTGTTCCATTCTGGCACATTCTCCAGTATTGTTCTATCTGCCGTTCAAACATACAAAAAACTTGAAAGAATTCAAAAGCTGTGTATGAGGATATTGAATATAACCACGTTTAACAAGAATGTCTTAAATGTTACCGTTGTCCATTGTCTACATTTGCGAATTAACGCCTAACTTAACGGCTACCGTTGCAGTGTATAAACAGAAATATTTTATAATTACACAATTTTATCAGACAATCACTTAATTCAGGAAATAGGAAACTATGGCTAACTCTCACTGAGGAATTACACCCAAAAACAGAACCAAACCGATGTATAGCTCCGCATAAGAAATATTTTTTGTATAGTTGTATTGTATGCATTAAGGAAAAACATTATTTTGTAATTATGTTTATTTAATTAGAAAACAGTGTTATTTATTCTTATTATGTTTTTTGTTCTTAATTGAGTAGTTTTTTTTTTTTTTTGGTTCCTCTTTTCCCCGCTATTAGCAACCTTTTATCAATATAGCAGCTCTATAACATAAATATATTTTTTATTTTATGTTATGCATATGCGTTTGGTCTCATTATTTTCAAAATGTATGCAGGTTTAACCTAATCAAGTCCGAATTTAGAATCGCATTGGCTTAGAAAGTTTGGAAAAAATATTATCAAAGCCGTGAATACTCGTATTATTTATGTAGTTATTAAATAATATTGGGCTTAATCTAAATCTTTTATATATGTGTTGCGTATTTACTTTTTAATTCGTGCCACCTGAGGGTAATATTGTTTAAATTTAAAATTTCTACTGCGGTTTCAAACCATAACTTATCATTTGATTCGTTAAAATCAATGAAGTTGTCGTATGTAATTTTATTTATTTCCCTTTATTTTATTACAGAATTTTACAACTACTAAAGTAGCTTTTCACTAAATGAACGCACTTCAAAGTAGTTTAATTTGGTTAGGAATATTTCTGACTAAATAACTTTTTATTAGAACAGACCTTGCATGAATCGAAAAAATAGCTGAAAAGCTCATAGCTATTAGAGCGTGAATATTGTCCTGGAGTGATTGGTTCAATTGGTTCTGACCGATTGAACATTTAAACTTAAATAGTTACTTGCAATTTTCGCGATTTTATATTTACAAATTGCAATGGAATGTATAAGCAGTTATGCTGATTAGAAATTTTAATAACAACTTCTGACTTCTGAAGTGATAAACTTTACAAATTGTTGTATTGCATAAGCGTTTGATTGCTCAGAAGAGAAGTTGTATTCCTTCCATTAATTAAATTAATGACAATCGTTGTCAATTGTGATACAAAAACAGCAAATTACAAGCGTTTTAGCTGTAAATATAAACCACTCAAAAGTGCAGAGCTTTTATGAAACTTTTTTGTTTGTAAAATTACATTTTGCTCATCAACAATAGTGATTTAAGAGCTCATTTATACTTTAGACTAGTCAATATGTACATAACCATCAGACAATATGTACATACTCATCAGACAATATGTACATACCCATCATACAATATGTACATACTCATCAGCCAATATGTACATACCCATCATACAATATGTACATACTCATGAGACAATATGTACATACTCATCATACAATATGTACATACCCATCATACAATATGTACATACTCATCAGACAATATGTACATACAGAATTTGTCCATGCCCCCAAGGGTTCTCCTAGTGATCTCGTTGAGAATTGAAGTATGGAGCAAAGAAGCTCCTCCCACCACACTTTCCGACCGTTTCACCATGTGGTGAAGGCCAGAGGATGTTTAAGAGAGCTGTAGACGCTAAGGACATGAACGGTGATGGTAGCCAGTGCTAGGACCCCTTGACTCACTGAACTATTTACAATAGTTTAAGCGAGGCCACTACCACATAAGGAGGAGTGTATGGACAAGAAGTGTTTTGACGTGCTGATAAGGTTTTGTAGGATTCGGGCAATCTTGAGGTTATAAGACTATAGTTTATTTATTAGTATTTATAGACTATAGTATATATAGTATTAAGACTATAGTATATTTATTAGTATATTTATAGTTCTGAGGGATTCGGTTGTATGATTATAAGTTAAGAACCAGACGACACCAATATATCGCCTTAATCCCCAATTATCAGGATGTAAACATCCCCATTGTATATGTGGGGGATTAATACCGATAATAAAGCAGTGTTATGACAAATTTCATGCGTGCTTATTTCCACTACCTTTTTTTTTTTTTTTTTTTTTTTGAGTTTTCGAGTTCATAATGTTAAACTTATATATATATATATATATATATATATGTGTGTGTAGATATACGTATAAATACTGAAGACATTTAAGAGTGGTACTTGAGTTTCTATTAGAGAGTATGCAAAGTAACCCAAAACGTTTGCTTAACTTCTTCCTTAAGTCTTGTTTGAGGGTTTTTACGCCAGCTTTTTACCCACATAAAAGCCTATTTATCGTAAAGTGTTGGATGTGGGAAGCGGTATCAAATTAAAGGGCACTGCCAGACTCGATCCTCATCCAACGGGAATTGTGGTATGTAGGGATTTCAGTCTTAATTGACATTGACATGCCATTGGTTACAGAGTTTTACCCTATGGCGTCAGCTGATTTTCGAGCTGGCTGGATTTGCCATTAACGGATCTGGACAAGACGAAAAAACTTCTTTGTCATCAGTAAAAATAGAAATTACTACTAAAACCGGTTTAAAAAAAAACTTTATTTGGTATAACACAAATGTACAATTAGATACGGTCGTAAACTAAGGGCGAACTAGCCACTCGGGTGCCTGAAGGGAATCGACACTCTAGCTTATCCCTAAGGGGTATTTATGTGTGTAGGAAAATGATAACAATAATGATAATAGTACAGATATTACTAAAAAATGGTCGTGGGAGACAAATATTCAGAATGGAGATCTGGGAAAGCAAAATAAGTTACAGATGATTACAATAGAGCTGATTATAAGTTGAGAGATACAGTTCTTAGGGTGTTATTGATAAACATGCCATTTGTTAATGATAAGATTATATATATATATATATATATATTTTAAATAACTGTCTTTGCAAAACTGTTAACGACAACGTTATTAATGAAGCGCACATGGCTCTCAAGATCCCTGCGATCGTCATTTGTGACTGGCTGTATATTTAGTAAGGTCATGACTCCTCTTCGCTATGAAGACTGATATGCAGCGAGGGTCGCGACAACGAGGAGTTATTGGCCGTGCCGATTCTTAGCGTGTGCGTGGGCCTCGTTCATCCATTCCCGAGTAGCTATAAATATATATAAACGTGGGCTTACTGGAGCGCTAGTGGGGGAGGGGCTGCTTTGAACGCACTGGAAAATGGGCTCCAGAAGATAAAAGTGCGCTATAAAAACAACATAGAAGAAATGAGACTGGGTTTGATAGTAATTAAAATATAATCTGACTCCCGTTATCCTACAGAAAAACCTTCACATACTACTACTCTTTTCCTTGTTAAAATTTAAAAATTCTCAACCTGTTCAGTAAATCGTGGGAACCAGCTTCAATTCAAGGTTCCTTATTAATTTAAATATCACCTCGAATTCTCAATAAAGATAAAAGTTTATAAATAAAAAATTTTGTTACGACGGGAAATCCTTTGAGTAAGGAAACTATTACTGTAGTGAAAACAAAACGGGTTGGCCTAAGTTATTGGTTAGAGATTATTCTATAACAAAGTTATGTTGTTCGCCTTCTTGTATCACTAACACTTAGGGCTATACATAAATTATTCTACTAGTACTTATATAACAAGTACTATATATTATAATATTGATATACTAATTGAACAAAGCATGATGGTTTCCATACAGTCATCCATCCATGTACTTTAGTTGACTGTTCCGCCAGTATGATTTTGTCTTCAGTTTTCTTTCCTCGTTTCCATTGGCGGGATCTGGTGGCTGTGACCGTTTAGTTCATATGCTTAAATTTATCTTGATGCACAAAACAATTCAAGAACTATGGGACAAGATAAGTTAAAGTATATTCAATTAACTAAGCATTGTTTATATTCACTCTAACTACAATTTGACGAAAGTCTTACAGTAATTATAGTAATTTTAAAAAAGGAACTGACAGTAATCAAATGAATAGACAGTCACTCTGTTATACGCCTACTGTACAGCTGAAGTGAAGGGAGTTTAAGAGGATTTGAAATTAATCAATCTTTTTCTAGTAGCCATTTCTGACTCTGCAGTGGCCATTATCAAGCCATGCTTTGCAGCCAATGATGGTTCTGGACGGCAATTCATCATCGGCAGGATCGAAAATTTCAGCCACTTTGATCCGAGAGTATTAATTTTTAACTTCCATTTTTTTTTCGTTAACGAATTCTTCAATAAGTAATTTATACCTAAAAATAGCTTTATATACAGGCACGTGTTTAATAAAAAAAAAAAATCTGTCAGCCATTAGATGTTGAAGCGTAACTTTTATGGAGTTGACAAAAAGTACGGTGAAAAAGTAATTACTTTAAAATCAATGGATCGTCAAAGTTTTTCAGTCAAAAAAATAAGTTTTAACCTTAACTAGATGTTTCAAGCATTTTGATAGTTGAAAAATTATTGGTGTTTTGGGAATTCACAGATTTTTACAACTGTTTATAAATATGTTTAATACTACAGAAAAATACTCACATGTTAGTATATTACTTAATAACAGTGTTTAATAACACAGTGTTTTGTGATACTTTTCAACAGTAGGCTATTAAATGAACCCCCCCTCCCCAAAAATAAAACAAATTTCCTGCAGACAATCCAAGGACTGACATTGAATGAAATAGTCAGACAGTTTCTTAAAAAAACCTTGAATGAACTTACCAGTGTAAAACCTTAAGAGGGTACCTTTAAGGCGCTAGTGAATACAGTACCTTCATTACTGTTAGGTCGTGCAGGAAATGGATGTCAGGACCAGCGCCTTTTACTTACAAGGGTGTGTTCACTGCGATTGTGATTGTAAACATTTTTTATTTTAAACTTATATTTTAAATTAGCGTGGAATACTCTAATTAATTTTTAGTAAATTATAATAGTAGTATAATTCCTTTATTGTGCAATAATTACAATCTGCCTTTTATAAGGCAATAAGTAATTAAGATATATGCTCTCATTCATACAATATTTACAGTTCATCATTCACTCGCTCATTCATACAATATTTACAGTTCATCATTCACTCGCTCATTCATACAATATTTACAGACAGCCCAGAGACCCCCCAAATCTACCGCAAAGAGAAAGCGGAGTCTTGGGAAGTCCCCCACGCTCCTCCGTCAGCCGCGTCACCGGATACGAGCAAGTGGAGGCTGACCAAGAGCGCGAGAGCCACAGATGCTCAGGACATGATTGGAGAGACTGGCCATTGCCAGGACTCCCACTGTCACGCGTTTATAGCAGGTCACGAGGCCACTGCCGTTTCAGTCTCCGAGGAGGATTATAGGGATGAGTGGCGCAGTGCATTGACTGTGCTACAGGATTAGGGTGGTTGGAAAGGCTACTGTGGAATTTCGTAAACTTGGAAGGGATGAGTTCTAGAATGTAGGGTATATTAAGGTCGTTATGAAGGGTTTTGTTGCTGACATAATAAGGGGCATTTACTATTGTTCTCAGGACTTTTGATTGAAAGGATTGGATACGCTTGATGTTCGACTTTTTTGCTGTCCCCCATAGCTTTATTCCGTATGTCCAGATTGGTTTAAGTATAACTTTGTAGATTAGTAGTTTATTTTCTATTGAGAGATGGGATGTCCTTTGAAGTAGTCTGTACAGTTGTCCAAAGCGTCTGTTTAGTTCTTGTCTTTTTAGTCTCGTCCGTGGGTTCCAGGTCAGTCGTTTGTCAAGATGGAAGCCTAAGTACCGTACTGTCTCGGATACAGGGAGAGGAATAGAATTAAAATAAACTAGTGGACCAGACTTGCGACAAAGGGTGAAGGTAAAGTAAATTATAATAACGTAGATCTCCCCTCGATCCGGTACTTACTTTATTATTATTATTAATTGTTTCTTAGAAGCAACATCATGATATTTAACCTTTTTTTTTATATCAACATTTTAGATGTTATAAATTTGAGTCATTTAGTTACGTAAGAAGTTTAATAAATAATTCATGGTTTATCAAATAAAACTAAATAATATTGCCTGAATAAAGGGAGTATGTTTTTCTATTTAATCTAATTTATTAAAATTAAAATTAATCTAAATTCATTAGTCTGTGGTTAGTATTTGTTGTGGCCCCAGACATAAGTACGTGTAATGAGATTTAGAATCAAACAGCAGGTTGAGTTTTAGAGTAAATTTTTCGTGTAAACTCCCTTAAACGATAGAATCTATTGTGTGAGAGTGATAAGTATACGTTTGTTTACATGGTAACAAGTTCTCTCGCCCACACAAGACCAGAACTACACGGGCAGTTCTCCAGGCAAGCGATCTGATTTCTGAACATTTGCTGTGGAATTTGAAATGTGGAGATATTCTTTTTTAACAATAAATTCTTGGTCCTAAATATCGTCTTATCCTATTATTGCATAATTACACCTCAAACTGGTGAGCTTGTTTACGCATTATTTCTTCACTTTTGCTTTGTTAATTTTGTAAAAAAAAAAAATATGAAAAAAAACAAAAAACAGTCTGGGGCATGGCTAATTCCCAAATACCTTTAATGTCAAGGGATTCTTTCTTCAGATTCCGGGGGAATGTGCAGCCTATAAGCACAAAAGCCAGCCCACAAACCCTCAATTCAGACATTTCGGCAGCACTAATTGCCCCAGATGAAGCAGCCATGCATTGAGTGGAGGGGCGAGCACCATAGATCAAGGCCTGGAGCCAACATGGTTGTTCCAACCATCGGCCCTACCTGTGGCCTCCACATAAATCTCACCCAGCCTATCTCCACCTCTGCACTTAAAGCTTTCTGTATCTTTGTTGTTGGATAACACTCCTCTGCACGGCACTGCCACGAACTGTCAATAAATTAATATTTATCTTACAACAGGGCTGCTTATCATGCATAAAGTTACACATAGATAAACATGATTTGTACCACTCCGGTTAAATTACTGATACGTGCTCTATGTTAGATACCCTTCTCCCCTGTTGAGAAGATTGAGAGCCCGAAACATAAATAAAGGTTCAAACGAGGTAAGCGTGAACACACATTTTAGTAGAATTAAATTAAAATGAGAGAAAGGATTATTTTTCATAAGTTTTTTTTTCCACCGGCCGGCAGTAAGAGGACTTGACGCCTTTATATGCCTCCATTAAGAGTGGGGTGGGAAGTTCGTAGGCTTAACACCCTTTCGTGGCCGGAATTTGTTCATGGGGCGGCAAAAAATAATTTTAGCTCTCTCAAGCGTGATAATGAACCATGAGGGCGTTGTATTCAGCACTCCGTCCAAAGTATCCGACCTGGTTCACTCACGCTTTATGTATTTTTGTTAATATAGAGGTAAGCTGGTCAGCTTTTCCATATTCTTTTCCATTCTAATTATTTACAAAATCGATTACCTTTGTGGTGAGTTTTATCGTATATTAAAGTATTATGTAATATTTTAAATTTAGTTGTGTTTAGTTTCACCAGTACATTAAGCCCGGGTGTTAAAGGCACATTATGACTGGAAACCAACCAGAAGGACTTATAGTTGTTTCGGCATGTATTTATCTACTCGATGTACATAACTTGCATTTCACTATTAGATAAATTGTGTAGTTTCATCATTTATTTTTTCCAGAATGGGATCATGCCAAAAGTGGTCCAACATACCTCTCTCGATTAAATTCACCTGACGGAGACACATCAAGTTGTTTGACTCGTTGCAGCACCTACCCAAACCAGTGTTTAACACTTTGACTCTACCACCCCTCCTGCATAGATGGCAACAGACTGTCGGGGAGAAATTAGACCTCTAAATTAGACCTCTTTAAAAGTACATATTGTCTACCTCTTTGAAAGTACATATTTTCCACCTCTTTGAAAGTACATATTTTCCACCTCTTTGAAAGTAAGTTTTTAGTAACTCTTTTAAGTTTTCGCCCTTGAGTAAATATATTTATTACAAATTGGAACCTGTGGCTGAAGGCTGGGCTATTATTTCTTATTACATCACTGGTGGGAACTTACACGTGTAATATAAGACTATAATGACAGGCTGTGAAGCACGATACGTTATCTGTGCTAGGGAATCAGGGTGGTTGGTGAGGTCACTATGGAATTTCATGAACTTGGAAAGGCTGAATGTAAGGTATATTAAGATCATTTTGAAGGGTTTTGTTGCTGACGTAATAAGGGGCATTTACTATTGTTCTCAGGACTTTTGATTGAAAGGATTGGATACGCTTGATGCTCGATCTTTTAGCTGTCTCCCATAGCTGTATGCCGTAGGTCCAGATTGGCTTAAGTATAAATTTGTAAATTATTAATTTATTTTCTATTGAGAGATTAGTCGAAGTAGTCGGTACAGTTGTCCAAAGCGTCTGTTTAGTTCTTGTCTTTTTAGCCACGTGTTTGGGTTCCTTCTTTTGTTGAGACCGTACTGTTTCGGATACAGGGAGACTTTTGGAATTTTAAATAAACTAGTGGACAGGACTTACTTTGTAACTAAATTAATAATTTGGCCTCAAAGTAGCCTACACAAAATGATGCGTTCATGGGAATGGTGTCAGACCAATTACTAACTTTTCCGTGCCGATCTTGTTAAAGTAACGCTGGTTTCAAAGTGGGGTACCTTGCGGGATTCAAATGCACGTAGGTAGTTGCAATATATTCTCTAATGATTACTTGAAACCGACCAGTAGCGAGTTTCAAGCAACTAACATTTTATACTCAATACTTATACATAATACCTTTCTCTAACATATCCAGAATGGGATCATGCAAAAAGTGGTCCGACATACCTCTTTCGAGAGGTTGAAGAACGCTGGCCTGCACCCGTTGCTTGGTGTGCCGTCGGTGGGTGAGTTCATCCGCCGGAGACACATTAAGTTTTTTGATTCGTTGCAGCACCTGACAAACCCAGTGCTTAACACCACCCGACCCCTCCCGCATAGATGGCAACAGACTGTTAAAAAAGTAGGTTATGAATTAGTACGTAAGTTAGTTTTAAGTTTGATCAAAAGGGTGAGCCCCACAACCTTTATTAGTTAGTTCAGTCAAGTCACGTATAATGTGTATCATTATACTTGATTATTCTATTATATAATTTTTATAAAATAACAAAACCTGTATATAATGTAGCGATGCTACAGGAAATACAAAATAATTTGTAAATAGATACGCCTGAGGATCTATAGTTATCTGTAAATTTAAAGGGTCTATGAATGTTTTTGCACTGAAAACTTCTTCTGGTGATTTCTATTTTTTTACATTAGGTTCCACTGTAAATTACTTTAGGACCTCACAACTTACACAAAAGGTTTGAGAGGGCATCTGTTAGTTTAGTCTAATACACGCTTTTGTGTACAGAAGTAATGTTGTATTCTGTTTGTCACGTACTAATAGAAGATTCAAAATCTACCTGATAACTTTGTACTTAAACGTACTTCACTGATCGTAACACTCAGTTCTGTCGATTTGAATCTTGCGTTGGAGAGTAGGGAGGGAATGTTTCATGAGGAAATAATGATAGTTATTATGTGTGAACGATATGCAAGCACGGCCAATTTTCTGTCACTTTTTCGTTCTAGTTTTCTTTCCTGTGTGGTAGGGACTATCATATTATACATTATGAAGAAATTGGCAATAACAATAACAAGTTATTTAGATTTATATAACTTGGCCTTAATGTAATGTATAATTCTCAGTCGACTCTCAATGGTTTTAATCTTTTGAGTTGGCAACACTGGGTTAATTAGCTCTCCGCTACAACAGTCTGAGGAGAAGGCTTTAATTATTTTGTATAATCTCCTTAGGATCTGGTAAAGTAATTAACCATCTCTTAAAGATGACTATAATGGATATTTTAAGTAGATGACAGAGTGAGAAGCCAGATGTATAGTAAGTGGAATTGCTAATTATAATTAGTTTCGTTAATCAGTAAATTGGTTAGAAATATCAAGCAGTTTGCAATATGTTACTGTTTAGCCCAATGCAATTTAAAGTTTTCTTCGCACAAACAAATTTGACGACTGTTTGTAACTATAGTCCGTACCGACAAACATATTTTGTTATTAATTAATACTTCGAGATCTCTTGATACTGTACCTGATGTAATTCGAAAATAAGCACTTTGTACAAGCAGTTAATAATTTTTGATTATTCGTCATAAGTTTGATATGACTTTTTAACGTATGTTGAACATTAAGTGACCCTTTATTGTTGGCCTTCAAAAAAAAAAAGGATTGCGGGTTTAGGAAATAACAATGAAACTTAAAAAAAATAAAATAGAAGAGTTGTATTTAATAAGTAAATTGTCAAAGTTTACTAATATTGTTATAGAATGAAATGGGATGATAGCATCTTTCAAATGAACAAAATATATAAACGCTGGCTAGTAGTATAACTATTTATTGCTGTTTTAAATTTAGGAATTGGAATTGTTTGTTTTGGGATTCATGGAGTATATTTGAATAAGGCATACAATACACTAACTTTTGATTGGCTGCTTGGTTCCCCACTTTTTCTCTTGGTCTCCAGGCTGGGCCGGCCGAGAAAGGAACAGATCTCTCTTAACGTGCTGATTGGAAACAGGCCTGTGTTCGAGTCACGTCAACAGTTCGCGATAATGGTTAGTTCGCAGCTAACTACTTCATTCCTTTTCCTTCACAAAGTTCAGCCTTTTCAACATCTACTTCACCAGATTTATTATTGGTGATTTTGCATACTAAATGATTTTAAATACTTTCTCCACTTGTCAGAAAATTCTTTTTATTTTCTTAAGTACGTATCTAAATCCCGCCTATATAATAACTTTTAAACTTCTATGCTAGTGAAACTGCCGGTTATATTAACACCATCCGATCTGATCTTGGTATTTTGTTTTTTCTATTCTCTGATTAACAAGACTTTTATCCCCAAATCTATTCCAGTCATGCGAAAATTTGCAGAATGCAGATCCAAGTTTTTTTTGTTGGCCTAATCCTTGTCAGTGTAATTATAGTTTAGTATAGTGTACTTATTTCCAGCCATACAGTTCATTGGGTACTCGATTTTTTATGTGAATTTCGTTGAGTGTCTTTACTCAAATATGTCCTAATATGCAAAATAACTCCATGGTCATATAAACAAAGATGGATAATTATAAATCATGATTGGTAGGGGCGTTATTATTTGCGATTAAAGCTCTATCAAAATTAATGGTATATTATCAAAGACAAAAGTAAAAGTTTTCATTGCAAGCGGCTCTTTACCTAAAAATTTACAATGAATTCTGATAATTTTGCGTCTTTTGTATTTTCCAGAACTAAAAATTGAGTATGATTTAGAAAGAAATGTAATATATATTTATCATTTTACGTTTGTTATCGAAGGACAGAAAATGTTAATACACACAACCTGCACGAAATTTGTAGAAAAGTACATATTTTCCACCTCTTTAAAAGTACATATTGTCCACCTCTTTAAAAGTACATATTGTCCAACTCTTTAAAAGTACATATTGTCCACCTCTTTAAAAGTACATATTTTCCACCTCTTTGAAAGTACATATTTTCCATCTCTTTAAAAGTAAGTTTTTAGTAACTCTTTTAAGTTTTCGCCCTTGAGTAAATATATTTATTACAGATTGGAACCTGTGGCTGAAGGCTGGGCTATTATTTCTTAATACATCACTGGTGGTAACTTACACGTGTAATATAAGACTATAATGACAGGCTGTGGAGCACGATACGTTATCTCGGATACATGATACACTATGGCGTAGGGTGTAACACCTGTATTTGGGTGCGGATATTGCGATAACAGATGGTGAGCAGAGAGAGGGCTGCGATTGAAACTGTGATTGATCGCTTGAGAATTATTAGCGACTCCGGGCGAGGCCATCTGTTAGAGGACCAGGGTCTTTGACACCGAGCCCTTTCAAGACCTCTCCACTCGACGGTCAAGTATTTCTTCAATCTCTTCATCTCGTCTTGACTGATCGATCCCTTACAGTCTTTAGCCCCGGTAAATATCACTTCTGAGTCATAGGAGTCTTTTGATGAAACATAAGTTAACCAGGTTTTGTTCGGTGAGGGTCAACAGCATTTGGGCAACCTTTCATTTCTGACAAACATTTTAACTTAATTTGTTACCCACTTTATCCTCAGAATATGTTGCAGGTAAGATAATAAATAAATGTGGTTCAGGTCATGACGAGGTTTATAGGGATGAGTGGTACAGTGCAATGACTGTACTAGGGGGTAAGGGTGGTTGGATAGGTTACTATGGAATTTCATGAACTTGGAAGGGATGAGTTCAAGAATGTAGGGTATATTAAGATCGTTATGGAGTGTTTTGTTGCTGACATAATAAGGGGCATTTACTATTTACTACAGGACTTTTGATTGCAAGGATTGGATGCACTTGATGACTTTTTTGCTGCCCCCTATAGATCTATTTCGTATGTCCAGATTGGCTTAAGTATAACTTTGTAGATTATTAATTTATTTCCTATTGAGAGATGAGATGTCCTTTGAAGTAGTCCAAAGCGTCTGTTTAGTTCTTGTCTTTTTAGCAACGTGTTTGGGTTCCTTCTTTTGTATTCTTTTGAGACCGTACTGATTTGGATACAGGGAGACTTTTGGAATTTTAAATAAACTAGTGGACATGACATACTTTATAACTAAATTAACAATTTGGCCTCAAAATATCCTACACAAAATGATCCGTTCATGGGAATGGTGTCGGACCAATTCCTAACTTTTCCGTGCCGATCTTGTTAAAGTAACGCTGGTTTTCAAAGTGGGTACCTTGCGGGATTCAAATGCACGTAGGTAGTTGCAATATATTCCCTAATGATTACTTGAAACCGACCAGTAGCGAGTTTCAAGCAACTTACATTTTATAAAGCCAGCTGTTACAGCTTTACGCAGTTTGTTTCTTAAACCTTTTACAATGGTGTAACCACTTTTTGTAACAGATAGTGCATTACTCTACCATAAACCGCTATATATTGTTCTAGCCCCAAGGAAAGCGAAAAGGCACATACTTGGGCCTATGGTTATTGCTGTATTAGTGACCGTAGGTGAGGTAGTATTAGGAAAGTGCACAGTAAATGAAGATTGTTAAAAGCTTTTGTTAATGTAATATTAAAAAGAAAAACGGCAGGATCTCTGAAAAATAACTAGACAACCAAATTAATAAATGTAAACTTTTAGCTTAGTGTGCAAAATGCAACTACCATAGTCACCGTGCGCGTATAGACGAAAGACCTGAAAGCGCCCTTGTTAGGGAAGAAAAAAAAAAAACCCTATTTCTAGAAAAATTGGATGTCAATTTTCACCATAAATTAACCTAATACCTTAAAAATGACTAACAAATACCAATATCAAAAATGATAATTCCTACTCTAAGTAGACCTAGGAAATGCTAAACATTTTGTTTTAACAATGAAGCTACTTCTTATTTGCTTATTTTGTGATTGTATTTTTGTCGTTTATTATTTCCACAGTTTCCTATTCGTCTTTTCGAACTATTTCAATCCGTGAATTTATAATATTTTTTATACAAGGGGAGGGGGGGATGGGAGTGTGGCCCATTTCCAAATGTAGCACTATTTCACCATTTATTTAAACTGGTAGTCCTGCCATCACATTGAACAAAATGCTCAGGAAATCGGATGAAATGTTTTCTAAAAAAATTATAATAATAGCTTATTAGTTTATAAAAATATCGCAGATTAATATTGAATATAATAATTTTAGACTGCGAAAGGGGCCTTTAATCAATCTTAAGTTTTAATTAATGTAGGGGGGGGGGGGGCGCAATGGAGCACGAAGACCAGGTCAGGTCAATTTTGTAAATGACAACCACTGTCTGATAAATCACGCAGTATGGAACACAAACATTTACTTTCATACATATAGATAATAAAATAATTTCAATTTAACGCCAACTTGATAAGCAATGATGTATGTACCAAATTTATTCATTAGTTAATTTCAAATTAATTTATGTAGGCGAGTACTATTTGTTCTGACAATGGAAATACATTGAGAACGATTACTAGTCGATAGTACTGAGTTCTGTACTGATTCACTTCCACGATGACACAGTGAAGGCAACTCCAGGACAATATTCCCTGATTAGTTTTTGTCTGTCGTGAAATACCCGTTGGCTCGGTTCTAAGGAGAGCTAAAATGTGACGTGTAAACACACAGAGCTAAATTGCAAACATAAAAAGAGCAAGTAATTGAAACAGTTCCACTTAAACGAACGAAGGTTATTTTTCTTTTACAGAATAATTGTCTTTTATGACGTAAATAAAAACAGGAAACTAAACTACTGCCAAATACATGGTTCAGAAGTCAATTTTTTTTTTTTTAAATTAGTTGAATGATAAACAACTCACCCTCCGTAATAGAAACTTTTGTCAGAATAATAATTAAACCAGTTTACCTAGAAACGTTTATAGCTTAAAGCTTTTCCTATATAAAATGATTTATATTTATTGCTAAACTGATAAATTTAGGGAACGTCCGAAAAAAAAATGACTTATTGTAAAAGATTGTTTAAAATTGAATACTCTCAGAAAACTAAAAATGATCGAATTAGACTTCTAGAAGTAACATCTAAAACCCGTATCTTTCATCCTTAATGTATCATTTATTATTTTAAATTAGATAAACATAAACTTCAATAATAAAACTTAATACAAATACGTTAATTAAAGATTAATAAATTAGTTAAGTCCTGATGCCTGTTTCAGGCCATGGACAGTAAGGTACAATCCGTACAACTAGAACCATTTAATAATTGAGATGCTTGAACTGTGATGATATTATTATTCTCCATTTTGTATCCTCAATTTCGTTTATATATTATTCAGATTAGTTTGTAATTGACGGTAACAAAAATTGGTCACTACAAAAAAAGAACTGGAAAATAAAGGAATTTTGTAAGAGAAACGGATTATTAATTAATGGATTTTGCATGCAAATAGTTTTGAACAGTTAGGCTCTGACCCGCTTAGATCAAATCTGTTCAAATAAGGTCCCTCTTTATAAGCAAATGGTTTTCTTCGGCAAAGTTAGTAAGACATAGTTTTAAAAACAGCCAAACAATTTACAACTTGTTAATTAAAGGACTATTCCAGAACTGGAGAAATACACTAATCAATGAAGCAATGTATTTCCCAGGAATGTCATAGTCAATCGGATTTTTAACGGAAGAGTGTGTCAGTTTATGATAACGCCCCCAAAGGAAGAAAGCAAACTGCTTAAGTTTAATTGTAGAACCAACATTAAATTTAGTATTTACTGAAATACTGACGATTGTAATTCTAAGCAAAACCATAGGAGGTCTTACGTATTCTTGATGTCTTGTGCTATGGCATAATTTATTTGATATTGTATTTAAAGCTGACATAATTTTTTCAATCATGGATTTTCCTTATTTATTAAAATTTTTCAGTCAATAAAGATTATAAGGTATATCTTCATCGTGAAAAAAACCGTCAAGCTTGATTTTTACCGAAATGCTGTGTAGGTAACATGAAAGTAAAATATATGTTGTCATTATTAGCTTCAGAAGAAATAATAAATACAAAAAATGGTCGGAAATGGGTTGGATTATGGTAGATTGATGTTGACTCAAAGATCGAAATGGACGATGACTAACGAAACGGCACAACTAGAAACTGACGCTTTCAGTGATTATGATTTAAACCAAAAAAAAAAAAAAGCCTGAAAAAACTGTAAACGGCACGGCATAAAGCTTTATTATTGGTGGTTTATTTGTCAAATAAAACAAGCTCGCACAGACGGGTTTGGAGTTATTAGCAGCTAGAAATGTAATTAGGAGCTTGTTGGGCTGTTTTGTTCTCGCTTTGACCGCAGTCGTTCGACCGTCGTGCTGTGCTACGATTGGCTGGCTTTGACATAGCTTCGGCATTTATGTGTCTGTGGCGTATCGTTTGGGCTGGTGCACCTCCGCCCGTGTCCGAAATTAGCTAGCTTTTAGGCCACTCTGTATACTCACAGAATCCACTATATACATTAATACAGACCAACAGCTGCAAATCTTAAAGTATAGAACTTAGTTTTGAGGTTTGAGTTATGGAATTAAAAGATTTAAGTCGAAAATAAATAAAAAGGTCATAGGAAATCACAGTGAAATATTACGTGAGGTTTTATAAGGTAAATTGGAGAGTATATGATGCGTCTTATGGATTGTATATTTCAACAGTAAATATTAATTTGAGGGTTTGTAGGATTTGAGCCAAGGTAGGCACATGTACAGAATACAAGGCAGAACCACAGACTTTCTCTGGTAGTGCACACTTTTCGAACGGGTGGTGCTAATACTAACCCGAATATAACTATCTACCTTAACATAGTATTCCCGGACACCCTGTTGCCATCGATGCGGGAATGAGGGTTGCGTCATAGTGTAAAAAACCGGACATGGGAGGTGTTGTAACTAGTCAAAAAACCGGTGTACTCAACCACCAAGCACACCTATCAACGGGGACAGGTCGTAGTAAAATAAGGCACCTGTCTTTTGTATGTACAACGGGAGTTTGAACTTATGGAAATCCACTTTTGCTGTTTACAGTTTCATGAAAATGATCTAGTCTGTTTAGACTGTAATTATGTTTCACAGATTTTTGAAATGAATAAAAAAGCTTGTGTCCTAAAGTATTGGATGAGTTTTTTTTTGATTATACAGTCTGTAAGTTTTGTTAATAGCGTATAACTGGATCCACCCACCACAAGTTACTTGTTGGTTATGTAATGTTTTATTTTTTAATAATTTGCTTCCGTTTTAATGGCACTCCAGAGATTGTAAATACACAGTATTAGTTACATAGTAGGGAAGAGTTTTTTTGACATAAATGAATTCATTTTAACTGCTACTATTTTATCAATGATTATTTATTTTGGTTCATGATGATCATCAAACAAAGTTCTATTATATTATTATTCTTTCTTATGTCGTTAGTGTAGTGGGGTATACATATATTGAATATTTTACTGTCTATCATGGTATGCTAAGGGACGTTTAAGGTTTGCGATTGAGCGTAATGTTTTCGATACAACCTCCCCTGTTAATTATTGGACTGTCCTGGCAGTGCCGAGTTCAGTTCATTCCCTGAATCCCGCTAGTGAATGGAAACACCTGGCATATCTAGTCCATTCACGGCATATTTTCAATAGTTGCAACTTCTTCCTTATTGTCGCAGAAGTGAACAGTGAATATACGCCAGGGATACGACGCCCTAAGAGATTCAGGGGTTGTTGTTAAGGTTGGATGCAAATGCCCCGCCCGCTAACAGAGGGAACACGGTGTAATACATTAAGATAAATACATTATAGCAGACGCGCAGCCATTGTGGGCTGGAAGACAGACAGGGCGTTGTAAGAAAGGAGAAAGGACGGTGTACAAAGAAGCTCCTCCGACAATGGAGCAGCATCAGTCAATGGTGAGGCCTCGCTGTCAGCTCCAGCGCTGGAGCATTCTGGGTCTGCGCCCGATATCAGCCTCCAGGGGCTGTTCTTGCCTCTCATTGGCCACGCCACAAGGGGTGGGGGTAATTTAAGGCCAATTATATGCGTGCTTTGTTTTTCTTACGATAGTCACTTTTTTATTTATTATATCAAATCCTTGACAGAAAGATTCCCAAGAGTTTATTGTCCCGGAAATGCTAAAAATAACGACAACTTCAACAAATAATGAGGAGTAAATTATTAATCAAATACCTGTAAGTGAAAAGGTGAATATTTTCTTTTATAGAACTCAAGGAGCTTGAGTTTTCCAAAAAAAAAAAAAAAAGCCAGCACTAAAAACTATGATAAAGTGGAGTTTTCTCCTTAAATAATTTATTTAATAAACAGTATGTTGTTTAGCTGAACTTTTGGAGAAGGTTGTATAATTTAAATTACATCACCTGTGAGAAGAGGTGACAGTTAAGTGTAAAGAGGACATAACGAATCGGGTATTCACATAGAGGCAAAGCCAATTTGATAGCTGGGCGTGGCACATCAAATGAACGTCACACACGGAAAGCTTTGTGACTGCGGTGTCCATTTCAAATTAAACTGTCGTTACTCCACCGCTGGCTTTGTCTGTCCACTTTCCGTTCCCATCCGAAAATAAATTTAATGCTCTTAAATTATTTTCGCCTTTTCCATTTTTGAGCGAACGCGTTAATAAACTCTTATTCAGATAGTTTGAGCAGGTTGATTTGTTAGTATGTCCAGTCGTAAGAGAAATCCGATAAATTTCATGAAAATATAAGATTTTCCGTTCAAATTCTAATATTCTATCACTCATCCCTATAATTCTCCTCGGAGACTAAAACGGGAGTAGCCTGCTATAAAGTTCTACTATGGGAGTTCTGGTAATGGCCAGTTTCTTCAACCAGGTCCAGAGCGTATGTGGCTCTCGCGATCTTGGTCAGACTCCACTGGCTCGTATCCGATGACGTGGCTGACGGAGGAGCGTGGGGGGCTTCCCAAGACTCCGCTTCCTCTCTCGCATGCGAGGGAGGTGACAACTATGTGGATTTGGGAGGTCTCTGGGCTGTTTTTAAATACTGTATGAAAGAGCGAGTGAATGAAAATTCTAAATATGGTATGAATGAAAACATTTATCTCAATTACTTATTACCTAATAAGGCAGGTTGTAATTTTAGCACTATAAAGAAGTTATATATAAACAATTCAAGGATTGAGAATGATAGAAATAAAGTTGCGAAAGTTTGTCACATTGGTAACATAAGATAAGAAAGGTCAAAGGAAGCGGATTTATACCATATGGGTAGCTGGGCTGTTTTTGTAAATACTGTATGAGTGTGTGAATGAAAATTGTTAATCATTTGTCATAATTACTTTTTGCACAAGGCAGATTGTAATTTTATCATAATAAAGCTTTTTAGTAATATTCTGTATGTTTCAATCATTTGATAATTAACATAAAAAACCTTTGTGAGGATTCTCTTATTATTACTTATTTTTACATTCTGTAAATTTTTTTCAATTTAAGAAAAACTTTGGCAGAGGAGGTTCTACCGAGTAACCTAAATAAGAGACGCTGGACGAAAGTATTTGAGAAGTTGGGTAATGGAAGAATAAATATAGCTTCATGAATAATACAGGTATTTTGCTAATTCTTCAGGAGAAATAAACTTGATTCAAATAGCAAAAACGACATTTCCTTGTGAATTTAAAATTATCGCACTTCTAAACAAAGAGTTAAGTGGTAGTAGACGTTGTCTATCTTTTTAACTAATGGGAGGTCAATACTTCTAAGGCCCTTCAAACTCTACAGGAATCCTTCAAAGTTTGCACTGAGGACCCTTGGAGCCCAGTGTAGGGCAAGTTCTGTCATTTTTAGACTCATTCATTTTGGCGTTTTGAGTTTTTACGTATGAAAAAGTAGCCAGTAGACATTTCTTTTCAGTTTCATAAATTTTTATGAATGAGAGCATTTATCTTAATTACTTATTGCCTAGTAAGGCAGATTGTAATTGTAGCATAATAAAGGATTTTATATTCATAAATTTTACTTCGAGTATTATTATATTTATACAAAAAAATTATCCTTACTATCTTAGTTTCCATTTAATCTGAACTACAGTACATGTTACAACACGTTATTAAAAAAAAAGTTAAATTTGTATTCTACTTTGTAATTGTTTATATTTAATGTTTACTTCCATTTTTCGACTGCTTGTAAACTAAAATAATTGAGGATTGTTTTAGATACACGAATATATCCAAAACACGTCATTTGATAATAGATAAATTAAATGATTTTACGTACCATAAATCACACTCACACACACATTTGACATGAGATATTTTTATATTATGATAAAACTGAAAAGTTGCATAATCCTATATTTACTATTTTCTAGAAATATTAACCTCAAACCATCCAAGCAGCTTCATAAATTTAGCAGTACAGAGGCGACCAAAAGCCGGGTTACAAATGTTGGACTGGAAGGAAATTGGTGAATGCAGGGGTAATATTTCAAAGCCTAGACACTTCTACTCGGTAAAAGAATGAAGATCTGTAGGCTAAAGTATAGAGATCGAATTAACGATTACTGGAGTATTGTTAGCAGTTATTTTTAAACAATTTTGGCACTATATACTATATACATAGTACAGACTAGTTCAGGATAGTTCTAATGGGGAATCTACAACAAATCTTGAACTACACTTAATATAGTTCAAAACCATAAACTGTTTAATTGTCAATTACCTGCATTGTTTTGGCATGACACCAAAAGTGAACACTGCAATATATATTGACGATGTTTAAGCTAGTGACTGTACTTTAGGGTACTGTCATGACTTAACATCATACGGAGTAGTAATTAATAAACATATAAACATCTACCTGTGTAAGCAGGGTTGATCTTCCGGCCGATTAGGCCGACTCAGTCAGGCCCCTGGCGGGGCGGCCGGCCAGGCTTCGCCTGGCCTACAACAAACCATCGCCTAGGCACCCCTAGGCTTAATCCTTGGTAGACTCTCACTACCTTCCTGACTCCATCCGCCTTTCTAGGCATTCCACACCCCATATCCTTCTCATACATCCTTCAAATAGGGGTCTCCCCTTAGTGAAAGGCACTTTCCAGCCAAAAATAATTTTCCTTATTTTTCCCTCATTCCTATTTTTTATAATTTTGAGAACTTAGAAAAAAAAAAAAAAAAAAAAAAAAAAAATTATATTATTTACACAATGTTACCTGTAAACAAAGAAATAACAATTAAAGTTTATAATTATCTCTATTCACACTCTAATTACAACTTTAACTACTTAATGTAACCTTTCTCTATCCTCCCAATTTTTTAAACCTTGTTGATAGCTCCATCTAGTGGTTGTCAGTAGAAGCAATGCGGCAAATTAAAATTAAAGAAAGTTTACTTTATTTACATTTATTTATAAGAATAAAACTTAACTAGATATTCGCGATATTTTTTTGAATTGAGAAATATTAGCTCAGAGAGGGTCTTAGGGACATATAAGAACAAGATAAATAGCTCAAGAATCCTGGGACAAGGGATAATCCGAATCGCATCATGGTAAATCCCTTGTCGAGATAAATATATGTTTGTGGGATAGCGGAAAAGAAGGCCCACGATAAGGAAGAGGATGGAGGAAATGAGAAAACACTAAGATATATCATGGGACATCGGAGTGGGGGGGGGGGGGGCTCATCACATATGCATGGGAATCACAAGCCGGATCGGTCGCTTGTGCCTGTGGTACCCCTCGGTTCGTGTCCTTCAGCATGTCGGCTTCAGGTATCAGTAGAAGAGAACATGTTTAAGTTAAATTACTATAATCACTTAATTATAGGATAGTTCTAACGGGGAATCTACAACAAATCTTGAACTACACTTAATTTAGTTCAAAACCATAAACTGTTTAATTGTCAATTACCTGCATTGTTTTGGCATGACACCAAAAGTGAACACTGCAATATATATTGACGATGTTTAAGCTAGTGACTGTACTTTAGGGTACTGTCATGACTTAACATCATACGGAGTAGTAATTAATAAACATAAACTAAATGAAATGTTTTATTTAGTGTCGTTAAATGCAAAAATTGTATCATTAATTAAATCTTAAAGTGCAGATGTCGACCTGGTAAGTTCGACGTAAACCAATAATTGATCTTATTAAGCCTAAAAATGTCATGAGTTTTTCGGTCACAATACACGACCTGACATGACCTGGTTCGTCTGAAATGCGATTGGTCTTAAGGGTCTGCTCTACGAAAATTGACGAATTTAATGGGATTTAAAACTTTTATAGACGGTGATCCTCGTCTTCAATCAATACATCTATACGTGAGTGATCCGCATCTACTACTCCAGTACCCAAACTTCAAGATCATCTAGGTTGTCTTCAGTTTTATAATTATTGCTATATATATAATATTTATAATATTAGAACAAGTAGAAGGAGCTTGAGCAGAACTGTATACCTCCCTCGTGACTTCATGGAAGTCACTGATGGTTCCTGTTATGTTTTAAGTAAGCGACCGCATCCCTCCAAGACCTCACTACTTCCTAGAATCTTATCCTCTTCTTATACATATATGTCTCAGCTTTTGCCCCAGACCCCACTTGTGCCTAGACATTCCACCTAGTATGTAGTAACGTAACTCTTAATATTTGTATATACCAGTGTTGCTTGTACTCTCGAACTTTAAAGACCCATTGCGAATTGAGACAATCTTGTAAACACTATTCAGTTTCCTGCAGGATGGATTATTCCTTCATGGCTCACGTAACTGTTGAGATGACAAATAAAAAGAATGTAATTTTTTAACTGATTACTTGGAAATTAAGACATGTAGTTATTCGAAATTGAACGTTCCAAGGTAAATTAATTTATTCTCTAATCACAGCTCAACCGAATTAATAACTGCTACTATTGATATATATGTAGTTAACAAGGTATGCCCCCCCTCCCTCAAATCTATATTTACGTTTATGTCTCACTTTTGAACTGCTTTGTGGGCTGTGTGTACTTTCCCTCTGTATGTATCTCTCTCTCTCTCTCTCTCTCTCTCTCTCTCTCTCTCTCTCTCTCTCTCTCTCTCTCTCTCTCTCTCTCTCTCTCTCTCTCTCTCTCTCTAAATCTCTAAATCTCTGTGAAAGTAAATTTTCAATTTATTTTAATGTATATAGTACGTGTGTATAAATTATTGACTCTATGTTCTGGATATAGTGTACAGCAAATTTAGACACAGTGTTGTTTATTTTAATTTAATTGTTTACATAGATATTTTAGGTTTAGTCAATTCTCCAATGTTTTAGGTTTTAAATAACCGGAGAACCTCCCAGCCATCAGTCCTAAACTAAAAGCTATGGATAACAGCGTTCTGACACACTAAGTTTTAACTAAGATAAAATAATTTAATGTAGCTGTAATTGTAATTGGCTGTATATGAGTACCTGAAGATAGGTATTGATGAAATAATTCTGATTGGGCAGGACAGATTTTGGGCTAGTTTTTCAGTTTTTAAGTGAGAGCTCAATCTCCAGAATGAGCTTGGTCCGTACTTCTTCTGGTGGCGTTCCGTATATTTCCTGAGTCCACCAAGAAGCTCTGCAGAGTCTGAGAGGAGCATATTGAATGGGTTTTCAGATAGCTAATATTAAGCAGGCGAAATTGCTTGGATGAAGAAATGAGGCATCACCTTGTATTATGAGTATCCTAGTAGAGCTGAGATGATGAACGGATAGCTGCCGATAGTGGAAAGAAGGAAATTAGATTCCCGGGGGAGTAGATAAAGGAGAGGGCTATCCAGGTATCTGTGATATGATGGGGGGGGGGAGGAGTAAGGAACAACTCTGTACTTTATCTAGAATATCTACTTAATGCATAAGATGGTGTAACTTGGTCATGGTTCGATGCGCCTTCACAAGGGCGTACTAACTTATATTGTACGGTAAATAATAATTAGCTGATTGATGCTTGTAGCAATAGGATTAGCAAATGATCTTGTAATCCTGCGCTTATTATTGTAAAATGTATCATCACGATGATGGGTACAATTTTCGATCAGTAAAAGGTTTCCTTTATTGGGTGTTTTGAGAATTATGACGAGCCGTCGAGAAATTGCGTCAAATCGCCCGGAATGAGAAAATTATCCCAAGATTACTGAAATGTTTCCAAACCATTTCCTGTGCTATTTCTATAGATTCATTGGTTTATAGTGCACTCGGCTGGCCAAGTCCTTCACTCATAGACTTCCTTAATCCTTAAGAAAGAAATCGTTCAAGGCGTGTATTTCAGTCATTTCTTTAAGTTCACGTTAAGTTAAGTCTAATTGAAAATCTTATTACTATTATCTAACTGTAGTTCATTTAATTTGATTTAACTTTTATTTATCCCGTGAGAACATAATATATCAATAAATATTATATATTTCTGAGATCAGAGCCATTATCTCACATAAGTAATAACATCAGGAATAAGTTAATAACATAAAACATCAGTAAGTAAAATTTATACCAGTATAGTACAATTTGTGACCAAATATTTTTACAAATCTTTTTCAAGGAAAAAGTCTTACGTGTCTGTGTAGCGGGTTAGTAATTAGTTTTTTAACTAGTTATAGTCGAAGAAACTAATTACATGGACGACTAAAAATATAAATAGGATTGAAGAATTTTTAATTAATCATTATTGCACAAAATTTATTAGAAGTTAATTTCTAAAATAAATAAATATTACTTAAGAATAGACATGGTCCACATAGATTTTTCCTTTTAGCAACTGAAATTTTAGGTAAATTAGATAGAAAACTCCATCCACGGAGATTAATCTCTGTCTCACAAAAAAAAGGAGTAGTTTTTAAAAATTTCTTTTGAAAAAAATGACGTTTTGAAAGTCATACTTTCAATATATTTCATTAATTATTTCAAGCTGTAATAAATGTTTTTACATTCAGAGTGTCTTCAAGCTAGTCTTGAATCTCATTCTTGATTCTCAGATAGTTCAACCAACTTTGACCAGTGATGAGGTCCGATTATCGATTACCTCTCGAAGTATCCCTGAATATTTCACTAACACCCTCCTATAAGTCTTCGTAAGCGCAAGGGCACTAAATAAAAACTTATACATGAAGCTAACGGACAGATGGGAGTGGTGCGCCACCTGAGCCCTGGTGAAATGATAGAAGCTCTTTCTATATCGGACTTACAAGTGTTTTCAGTGTTATGATTGTTTAAATTAGTGATTATGGTTACAAAACCCTTGCAGGAAAATTTCATTATCAAACAGTAATGTTTAAGAGGAAATTGAAAATTGTTGGGACTTCCACTGGGTCACTTTTAGATCTAGCTTTCATTAGATTCTTCAGGAGCCTGTTCACTGGTTTCTGGTGATGTAAACTTTTAAGTGTTCTGTAATTCATAAAGTTTCTGATTTACCTCCTTAAGAACTCTAGCACCCTTCATTCTAATGCCCTCTCTAGCCTTTCCACTTTGTGTTGCATATTCGAGCATTGTTGCTTCTGTTCATTACTTGCTGGTCAAGCGTCTTTCCTTATAACTCATTTGCTTTTCTTCAAGCAGTGCTTTAGTTTGGCAATTTCACTTTCTTTCTTAATTTAGTTATGTGCCTTTTCTCTTCTTTTTTTTTCTGCCAGGTAAGGGTCTCTCAGACCACTCGACTTAATTAGTAAATCCGGCTCTGCACAGATCTATTGATTGTAATGGATAAAAGATCCGGAGCTCCGAGGCCTAAGGAGCTCAGGTAATGAAGGAGCAGGGGCTAAATGAGAGCCCTGTAGAACGTCCTTAATTCCCCCTCTGTCTGCTACCAGCTGAGGTGGTGGGGGAGAAATTAATAACTGTGGGGGTGTAGGGGAGGGAGGGGTCGACTTAATGAATGGCCACTTCTGCTAACCCCGGAGCGCCCTCTTGTTCTTAGCAGTCTGCGAAAATATCCCTCGATACCGCGGCATAAAGGCCGGGAGAGTCTACGGGGTACGATGTCTGGAACGGAAGTACTTCGAAAGGGAATGGAACTTATTCTTTAACGGTCCAAGGCCGATTATTAAAGCCTCTGGATAATTATTAAAGAAAATAAACGTAGGCATGGATAGGTAAATCTTGCGACCCTCAAGAAGCGTAGTACCTAGCAGAATTTCTTCAGCATAACAAGAGCAACCATTCAAGGGTTCTTGAAGAATGACTTCTATTAAACGCCCCCCTTCACACAAAAATCATTAAAATAAATAATTATAACGCATCTCTCATGGCCTAACACTAAGATATTTAACACATATCTACGATGAAACTTAATAAAAGAAATGATAACTACAGCTCAAGTATTAAATATCTTGGTGCTAGTCTCTATTGCATATTTTTCTAGGGCATATTTGGGTTGATAAAGGTTGAAAACGGTATAGGTTTGCTTAGTGTATAGAAGACTGATGTTTATTAATAGCACTCCCAATCACAATGATAACAAATTTCCTGAAAGAATTTTTTTTTAAGCTCTATTACTTAGGTATCACAGGGTAAAATCTTTTTCTTTGTCTAATAATACTTTTTTACTTTTTTTTCTTATAAAAAAAACAGCTTATCAAAATGGTGAAAATTCTTGCTTTTAACCCTCGTTATTTCCTAAAACATTTACTCAGAGGAAAAATGAATGAGAACATTTTTAGAGGAAATTTTGCGTGCTTTAATTTTATAAATAAAAGATTTTTGCTGAAATCCTCAACTTAAGAGATTTGAGAAAAGACGAAATTAATTATTCTAAAGATACGATAATAATAAACCAATGATCTTTGACAGCTTAACATCATCACACCTCTATACATCCTAAAACGATTATTTATATTTACAAAACCTCTGCGGACATGGTTTTACAAATGTATTGGAATAAATTTTCTAAATTTTAAAAGTATGCTTGGAGGCGTTCCCTATTCATTGGTCTACTATATTAATGATAGCTATTCTTAGTAACTTGCGTAGGTTTTCGGCATATTTTAAAATCTGTAATGGTATAATAGTCATTTTTTAATGCAGAGTAAAAGAGGTTGACTATGGTTTTAGGCAGTTTTCATTATGATATGAATGTTTTATATAAGTCTGATATGAAAAGCTTAAGTTTTCTCTTTAGTTCCAGTTTCATCCCTATTGTTTACATATGATTATAAGACCTAGCCATTGAGGTAAAAAGGTCAGTATGACTTCACATTCAGGGAAAAAATGATATTTTTTACTAACCTATGTCAAGGGTTTAGCTTCAACCTTTCGTATTTAGATTTCAATTAAATATAGAAAAACCGTTAAGAAACGCGTGAGAGCGCTTTAGAAGCATATACTTGGTTGCAACACGTAGAGCTCCATGCAAAGTGGATGGGCTAGAATTAATCTCATTAAAAGATCTGTGAGTGTATGATGATAAGACGATTGGCAAGCCTTGATCGTAAACTGCTCTTGGTGGACTAGTGCTCTATTCGGGGTTAGAGTTACTTCCAAAATCTAATCAGGGGGATCCAGGACGTGCATTTAAATATTTAGATCGGTTGAAACTTGGATATAACCACTTTATATTGATGTCTTACGTATCATATTACGGCGAGGGTCGTCACGTAGCTACAGTTCAAGTATACGGGCGTAAGTACGAATTACATGAAATTAATAATGTATTAGAATCGTTGTTCCGTAATATTGGTGCAAGTACAAGTGGCATTATTTTTGTGTGGGGTATTGTGGTGTGGCAAGGACCAATCAAATACCTTGTCTCCTCTCTTAGTCAGGGCCCTTGGGACAACACCGTCACTTGCTCCATCCGAATGCGAAGTGTTCAATGTCCTAATGCAATGTTGCATTATATGATTCAGGGAAGGCTCACTTTGATCAGTATCTTTTGAATTGAAAATATGAATATATTCTTTGAATGCCTTTTTATATTCTTCTTGAAAGGAAATGAAAAAAACAAAACACGTTATTTATTGTCCCCTAAGAAAAACAAAAGGGAAGAAAATAGGAATGTCGAGCTTTCAAGTCACAAAGAGGCCACGAACATGAGAGAACCTACATCAAGAGTTTGGTACAAAAAACACAATTGAGTAGAGTTTACAAAAAATAAATAAAACATTAAACTTATTATAAAGGATGAAATAGCTTGAAAGGTTGCTGATGTGTATATATGTGTTAATGAAATATCTAAATAAAGAGAATAATGACGGTGAATTATGAACTGTTATACACAAGGGAGAATAGGAAATAGTAAAGTGTCGATTTAAAGATTAGGAGAGTTTATAAACGAGTATCGATGGCAATAGAGTTGCAAAGGTGTTTGGAGCATGGATAAGATGTGAACGGTTGAAGGTGAGAAGGGAAATACAGATCGGAAGGGTCGGATCTTGTATTGCAGGTCGTGAAGGAAAGGTTTTTTAGACCTTGAAAGTTCTGAAGATAGATGCAAGGAAGTTGTAGCTGCAGGAGGAAGGGTCAAAACAGTAGTGCTTCTTTTTCTTCTTGTGGTTTATGATTTCTTTCTTACTGAAACATCATAAGGCTATGCTAATATAATTTTTAGCACAGAGAAAAATATAAGTACAAAAAACGATTTAGCTTATCTCTTCTCAGAGGCTAGGTCAGTAAGGAACAACTTAGTGACCAAAACAAAAAAAAAAACAGGATGGAATGGGATGCCGGAGAAGGGTGGATAGGAAAACGTTAAACATTGGCATAGCCCTGTATAAAACCGGTGGGTGAATGGGAGAGAGGAATAAAGCTGGCGGTATTGACTGGGCATAGCCTGTGTAAATTGATTCTCTCCCAGTAAGGGCCCTGATGTGAATTTCATACCAGCAACGGAAGGGCTGTTAGGGCTCACCCTCCACATTTATCTTGTCTTGTCCCTGCAATATTTATATCTCATAGAGGCCAGCGCCACTTGGCCGAAATAGGAATCGTCCCGGTCCCTATTAAAGAATCAGCACAGAAATCTTCTGGCTTGCATGGGATGGTTATGGGATTTCCGCGCCCTATCTCTTATTTAAAGGGGAAAGGACTTATCAGGGGACGTTTGTGAATTGTGGCGATGGACTGCTTTACCCTTTAGCTCCAGCTGTTCGTATTTAGATTTATCGAACGACTTCGTAAAGCCTTAAAGTCTAATGCTTAAAAAAAATAAAGAAATCAGAATTATATTTTAGAATAGAATGGTAAAGAAAAAAATAAATTTATTCTAGGGCAAAGCCTTCCATGAATAACAATAATGACAATAGATGACAATTTTATATCTGGAAAATATATTATATTACTACATAATTAAAAAAATTCCAAAGTAAAATAAAGTGTAAAAACAATAATAATATAGTACAAATGTTTTACTGCATTTAGATGAAAAAAAAAAATTCAAGAATTCTATTCAATACGGAATGTATTGATATTGATAAAAAACCACTTTATTATGGTAAAATTACAATCTGCCTCATCGGGCAATAAGTAATTGTGATACATTTTTTCATTCATACAGTATTTACAAAGAGCCCAAAAACCTCCCTAATCCAAATCGCATGGTTGTCACCTCTCTCTCATACAAAAGAGCCACCAATACAGCCGTGTCACCGGATACGAGCCAATGGATGCTGACCTAGAGCGCGAGAGCCACATACGCTTATGACATGATTGCAGAAGCTGGCCATTGCCAGGACTCCCACTATTACTTATTTATAGCAGGTCACGAGGCCACTGCCGTTCTAGTCTCGGAGGAGGTTATAGGGATGAGTGGTGCAGTGCAATCACTGTGCTGGGGAATTAGGGTGGTTGAATAGGTTACCATGGAATTTTATTAACTTGGAAGGGATGAGTTCAAGAATGTAGGGTATATTAAGATCGTTAGGAAGGGTTTTGTTGCTGACGTAATAAGGGGCATTTACTATTGTTCGCAGGACTTTTGATTGAAAGTATTGAATATGCTTGGTGTTAGACTTTTTTGCTGTCCTCCATAGCTTTATTCCGTATGTCCTGATTAGCTTAGGTATAACTTTGTAAATTAGTAATTGGTTGTCTATTGAGAGATGGGATGTAATACAAAATGTACAATAGTAATAACGAAAGAAGGAGCCAGACAAACATCTATCTCGGAATGCAACTATAATATAACAAATAATTCGTTGCCAAAGTAACAAGCGTCAGTCATCACACGACAGACGATTGCCATCGACAAATTAGCATTCTGACAGAAAAAAATCACTTTTTAATAACTTTATTTTTTTAAAACTAACTCAAACTAACTCGCGACAGATATAATCAATGTATAAGATCAGGTGAGTAAAATATATTATTGCGATAGAGCTAAAGCTAAGGGGCATATGTACATACAAGAAAATTATATCAAGAAAGATTGGGAGTGTGAGGGGGAAATATTCACAATGAGGAAGTGACGTGGGTGTGTAAATGTGTATCAATAGAGAACTATCGCAGGTTTGGAGACACAGTTGTTAACAGTGTGATTATTGCTTTTAGATAACTAGATATTTAGGAGACTGTGCAAAGTAGTGCCAATAAGATGCCCGTTCTCTGGGTGTTAAGACGATGGCGTAACTGTCGCATGGTGAGTCGTTTTTGGAATAAGAGGAAGCAAGCCGGATGTTATGAGCTTTCTGGAGATGGATTAATTTTTAATTTGCTTCCAATATCAAATAATACCTTCAAGTGATATTGCAAGTATGTAGCATTATAAGGGGACTCACAAAGAGCTGTACAGAGACACAGGGAAACATAATGGATTCATTTTCGTCGATGTGATATGGAAAATTATTATTACTTTAAAGTTTTTAGATATTTAACTCAAAGCTTAAAAATGAAATTTGAATAAAAACGAAGGGCATGGTCTCGTCTGCTGCGTTGTAATCTTAGTTTGCCCACGAAAAGTTTCTCCAGATTAAGACTATTTTTTTTCCAGTCGGCTTGTGGGACTGGAAGTATGAAGCAGCTTAAGCTATCTGTGGTCGAATCCCCCACCGATGGTGCGGTATGAAGCAGCGCAAAGCCGGCCAGGTCCGAGTCCCGGCTGCGAGAGTCCGGCTGTCCTGATCCCTGTTTGCCGGAACCCAGGATTATCCTGGCTTAGGCCGTCCTCCACTCTCCACCCGGGACAAGTCCGCGTCATATTTATCGTCAGCTGGAGCCGTATTTGTCTTGTCGGTTCTCCTCTGCTTCAGCGCTGTAATCCAGGGACCTTCCTGCCTGCTAATTGCTCCGCGTGCTCTACCCGTCCAGGGTTATCTTGGGGCTTATGATCATCTCAAGATTCTAGGATTAGTCGTGGGCAGAACGTGACGCCATCATTGTCTTCCAAAACCAGCTTTAGTATTTATTTGGAATGGTTCTCAGGCGTATACTGGAATACCGCTAGAAAGTCCCTTATAAGTAACTTTAAAGGTCACGTAACAGATTCATATCTGACAAAAAAAAAGAACTATTACAATTAAAAATATAAATGTAAAATAAAGTGTGAACCTCTATATGAACAGAAAATATTAATAAGTATAATAATAAAATACTGTTCAACTGGTTCCAGTAAATCCACATACAAGAAACCAAAAAGCAGTATCCAGAAGTCTGTACGATAAATAACATCAAATGAAAACTGTTAAATTGATCCAACGAAAAAATAACGTACTTTGTATAATATTAAAAGATAAAAGTATGGAAATAAAACACAACGAACAAATCTTCCCCAATAGCAAGTCTGTCTCAATGGTGAAGTGTTGGAATGTGTGGTTTTCTTCCACACTTCCAGAGACCAGTGGAGTGAGGAATGAAAGAACTATCGTATGCTACAGTTTTTTCAGCAAAAGTACAAAAGTGAGAGAGACGGAATTTTATGTTCCGGGATCGGACTGAGGATTTGAACTGTAGAATATTGTATATATAACGGGGGCTATGAGAAGATCCATCACTACTAGGTGTAGAGGTAGGATAATGATGTTCTTTCATTCGCAGCTATGTAGTGTTTTCATATTTTTCAGTTTTAATAAGGTAATAAGGTAAGGGTTTTCTTTTATATATTTTATTATTTACTGTTGCCTGTTTAGTTGTTTTAAATTTATTTTGTTTATTTTATAAAACTTCTCATCCGGTGACGTAGCTGACGGATGACCATGGGGGACTTACTATAATATATAGTATACTCTACAGTCTTGAACTCATTCCTTCCAAGTTCATGCAATTCCATTGTAACCTATCCAACCACCCTAATCCCCTAGCACAGTCATTGCCCTGCACCACTCGTCCCTATAATCCTCCTTGGAGACTGAAACGGCAGTGGCCTGTGACCAGATATAAATGCGTGACAGTGGGAGTCCTGGCAATGGCAAGTTTCTCCAATCAAGTCCCGAGGGTATGTGGCTCTCACGCTCATCGCCAGCCTCCACTGGCTCGTATCCGGTGTCGCATGCACTTGCTCTTTCGCATGCGACAAAGGTGACAACTATGTGGACTTGGGAGGTCTCTAGGCTGTTTGTAAATACTGTATGAATGAGCGAGTGAATGAAAATTGCAAATATAGTATGAATGAGATCATTTATCACAATTACTTATTGCCCAATGTGGCAGTTTATAAAACGAGTTGATTGCTATCCCATATTATTAAATATAGTAAATGTAATATTTTTTATTTTTAATTATCAGTAATGTATATATGAAAAATTGATATTTAGATTTAGAGGTTACCCACATGTTCCATCTATATATAGTAAATGATATGTTTCAAATTTATAAAATTTTAATATTATACTGTTGTTAATATTTTCATGTTAATTAGTTCGTTATATAACCTAACCATTTGCAAAAAATAAAATAAATTAGGAATAAAAGCAGAACATATTGAGTAAATAACCTAATAAATCCCGAGTATCCTATTCAGCAGTAGAGCAGACAGATTATTTTCTCTGTGAATTCATTTCAATTCGAAAATGAAATTCCTCTCTGCATGAAATGGTCCACTCTCTACCCTCTCGCTCTCTTCTGGTTCTTTTAATTAATTTAGTTTCGAAGTTAGTTGAGCCATGACACCTGGGGTTTAATCAGCCTTCGGACTCACTTTTTGGTTTAATGAAATTCTACCCCGAGAACTACCCCCCCCCCCTCACGACATCTGGGAGGTTATAGTCACAGATCAAGGAATTCACCAGATGACTGTTTGCTGTTTCCAATTTTGTAAACGGTCACGTTCTTTGGAAGTTCCAGTTTCTGGAGCCACTTTGGGTTCTGATTGAGTCACAGGGTCTACTATAAGGAACTTATATAAGGAAAATACTTCGTTACTGACACAACAATTCCACATAGTGAGATTAAATTCTCTAGGTTAGAGGTCCAAATTAATTTATGCCGATTCCGTACCCCAAAGTTTGGGGGTCCTTTGAAACTAGTTCAGCGAAGAAGATCATTTCACGTTCAAATAGACATTGGACTGTGGCACAGAGACAGCGATTTAAATTGTTTAAGCTTAAAATTAACGACACTAAAGACGGAATACAGGCCAAAATTATTCACATTTAAAATAATTATTACACTAGGCTGATAGACATTATTGCCAATGTGGTAGACAGCATAAGAGTCTTTTATTTAAAATTTAATTTACAATTTTGTATAGATTTCTGGGCCAAGAAACAAGCCACAACAAGGTACTTGGGAGAGCTGGACTATTTAAATACATAGCGGATTTAGTGAATTTGTTCTCAGCATATATTTTAGAGATCCGGAAATAATTTGTTGGTCCTGCTTGAGCAGCAGAAGTAGTCAGCTAAGTACATCACTATTATCATACTGTTTCATAAATAATATTCTATTTCATCTACATATACTTATTATATGTTTTATTTATGATAAATATTAATTTTTTTTATTGATTTCTTTCTTCTTTATTACTTATGTATAACTATGCAGTGAAATGAAATACTTTTATATCGTATGCTCTTTCATACTTTTTATAATATAAATTTCAACTATCTAATATGGAGTCAAAGATAATATGGAGGGCTTACTCCGATGTGAAAAAAAAAAATTAAAAAAGGTATTTCCTTTTTTGGATCCTTGTTATGTTACTCTTTAGAAGTCTTACAAACTACAAGAAATTCGATCATGCTGCTAAGTACTTCAATTGGTAGACCATAATGCTTGACTATGATGTATTGACCAATGATGTATGACCATATCAGCTTTCCTCGCTTAAATGGAGTAGTGTACATAAATTACGAACATAGGAATGTTGCATGTAAGAAATCACCATACCGAAAAGAAACGTAAACGGTTTAAATATCATTTGTGGTATTTTATTTATTATCAATGATTTATTTAAAAGAAATTTCGAATGATATGAGATATGAATAAATATATAGATATCATACAGACATAAGCTAAGAATAGTTCACTTGCCTGGTAATGGCATTAAGCGAATTGTTCCACACACCGCAGTAATTTGCACCTGTAAGTGATCGCAATTGGAGATTCGTGTTCTGAACTGATTGGTACTCAAACGCAGCTGTGTGTTAGT
Source organism: Acanthosoma haemorrhoidale (assembly GCA_930367205.1). Classification (NCBI taxonomy): domain Eukaryota; kingdom Metazoa; phylum Arthropoda; class Insecta; order Hemiptera; family Acanthosomatidae; genus Acanthosoma; species Acanthosoma haemorrhoidale. The sequence goes on along the minus strand of OV884014.1, from coordinate 106,083,445 downwards.
ACGATAGTTATCATCAAACACCAAGGCTGCCCGAATATATAGCAACAAATATTGAACACATTTTCAAAATAAAAATATGAAGCCTTTTTGAATTATGAATACATTTCAAATGAGTCTGTTTACATCGTTATTGAATTATTTAAATTACCACAATGCAATGATAATAAGTTTCAATGGTATAGTTAGGTAGAGACTCGGAGACAAGTTGAATGTGAAAAAAAAAAAAAAAAAAACTGCCGGCTTTTAACAAACTGAATTCTGAGATGTTAGAAAGACCAGTCCGGTTGTTCTTTGACAAAAGTACAACTTGAAATTTTGAATAAATAAAATAAGGAGCTCGAAGATCAAAAATATGCACGTACCAGAAAAGGGCCAACAAATTATTTCCGGATCTCTAAAATATATGCTGCGAATAAAGTCACTAAATCCGCTATGTATTTAAATAGTCCAGTTCTCCCAAGTATCTTGTTGTGGCTTGTTTCTTGGCCCAGAAATCTATACAAAATTTTAAATTAAATTTCCACACTCTTATGCTGTCGTTCACATTGACAGTCTAGTGTAATAATTATTTCAAATGTAAATAATGTTGGCCTGTATTCCGTCTTCAGTGTCGTTAATTTTAAGCTTTAACAATTTAAATTGCTGTCCCTGCCTATTTGAATGGGGAATGATCTTCTTCGCTGGGCTGGTTTGGGGTACGGAATTGGCATAAATTAATTTGGACCTCTAATCTAGAGAATTATATACACAGTGGATGAGAACTGATGGCATTGTAAATAAATGGACTTAGAAAACATACACTCTGATATATTCATTTGATCCATGGATTCGATATGAAAAGTTAGGAGTAGGATCGTTGAGAGATGAGTCTACAACTTAAGGCGAGTCACAATAGAACTTGCCATTTTGTAGAGGACAGCTGTGTAATATACAGCTCGGAAAGAAGAACAAGACACAGCTATATAAAGAAGAGGGGATAAAGAGCAATGAAAAAGACATGACATAGCCGGCGCTAACTGGGAGCTAAGATTGCTGAAGCAGTGGCACGGGATGTGTCTCCTGCGAAGGGCGATCATATACAGGGGGAGTTTTATCGGCCCAATATTTCCACGAGACTTATGGACTGTGCAGGCCCTATAGTTGCCGCATTATTGGCCTGTCTGTCTGTCTCGGCACAGGTTTCTTATGGGCCCAATAAAGCTTCGGCCATTGGGGGTAAGGAAGGGTGGTTTAGAGATAGATATGATTAAATCACATCGTTTTTAGGGTCTATTCCAAGATTACCAACGCTCGACTTTTCATTTGATCCAGTCAATCACAGCTTAGAAAATTTAGAAATAAAAATATCCTATTCCAAAAAAAAAATAGAACTAATATATGAAATAATTACACTACAAAAGTGATATTAAATTGTATTTAATTAAAATAGAATTTTAACCTGATAATTACTAGATAAAGTGATGTGTAATAAAGCATTTTTTTTAAATATTAACTTTTGCCTGATTAAATTTGGTTTAGTTAATTATGAAAATTGTACATAACCGACTGAAGATCATAGGATTTAAAGAAACAACGTGGATAGTGGGGTTAATTTTTTTTTTTTTTTTTTCCAAGACAAAAACAATTTTATAATGATAAAATTACAATATGTCTCATTGGACAGTAAGTAATTGTGATAAATGATCTCATTCATATTTACAATTTTCATTTACTCGCTCATTCATACACTATTTACGAATAGTCCAGAGACCTCCCAAATCGACATGGTTGTCACCTCCCTCGCATGCGAAAGAATCTTGGGAAGTCGACCACGCTCCTCTGTCAGCCATGTCATTGGACAAGAAAGAGCCAGCAGAGACTGACTAAGAGCGCGAGAGCTACAGATGCTAAGGACATGATTGGAGAAACTGACCATTGCCAGGGATTAAATTTAAAAAAAAAAGCTATAAAAAACAAAAATAAACAAAAAATTACATTTTTTTTTCATTCAAAAAATTGATTTTATAACTTTAGTTTTCATAGTTTGCAATTGCACAGAGAGTGTTTTAATTAGGACAAACCTACACTGAAACAGATTATAAAGGATTCAAAAAATCATAAAAGTTACAAGAAAATAATTATATTTTTTATAGCAAAGACTCGAAGGCAGATTGCAATAGTATTTAAGTGTTTATAGAATTCCACAACATTCTACAGGATTTTTGTATTATCTAAGACTTTATGCTTGCGTATTACTGGGGAAACGATTCGCAGCGTTTTTTTTTGTTTTTTTTATAATTAATCACTCTAATACTCCACTATACTGTACAGAAGTGAAGCAGGAGATCTTACCATTTTATTTAGTAATTTTTATTTAATGATTTAATTAATCATTAGTCATTTACAGACGACAAATTTTCAAATTCAAATCAATTTATTTCCTATCTTGTGATAATATGAAATATCGTATTTTCATCACATTTAAAACTAAAGTAGTAAATAACTTTGATATTGGCATAACCTGGTTTGTATTGAACATATTGTACTTACTAAGCTATTTCCATGCCTTTAAAATTATTTATTCCGATACTGTCTCTAGTGTAGGTTTAGACCTTGACAATGAGATAGGCACAACTTTCTCTCATGTTGTATCAACCAAAAACTCAGAATTTCGAGCTGCTTTGAAATATACCTACATTTTTGCAACCACTCTTGCACTATAACAGAGAGATGAAAGATCCTGAATGAATTAGGGATCACTCCTTTAGGGTCACATGTGTGAGGTGATACGGTAGTTGGAGTTCCCTAATTTTTTTCTGAGGTACAACAGTGGAATTTATCACTTATGTTCAAATATATTCTGAATTGAGCCACTGCATATTATTCAATTATTACAATTGTATTTTTCAAAGGAATTAATGTAAAATAAAAGTTACTACATGGTATTGTATTAGGTATATATCTATGCTTTGTAAAGGAAGTGGCATGCAATACAGGTCATGTGTCAGGTCCGATGTACGTGTCCGGACAACCGAAGCGACCATTAGTCCAATCTGCAGCGGCAGTCGCCAAACACGACCAATAATTTACCTTGTTTGATGTAAGGCCATCGAGGGGTTTGAACCAAATCTTTGAAATGATTTATATAAGATTATTTTTTGAAAAATTGGACCTAAGGTTTGGACTTGGATGCTAAAATTTTCGTTCAAAAGTAGGAAATAAATACTTAATAAGCAAAATCTTCCGCTCACTTCAAAAATATAATGTTTCTTTAATTTTCACTTTAAAAATTTAAATTGTTTTTTTACACTATTACACTACTGTTTGCAAAAAATGCTACGGAAAGTTAATATTTTTTTTTGAAATCGATTAAAAAGATAAGATCGGGTTTCTGGGCATACTGTGGTATATTTGTAATAGTAACACTACTTTGTAATATTGTACTTTTGATTTCATACAGGTAACTAAAACATAACTGACGCTCAGATAAGGCTGTGCAGGAGGAGAGGTATTCATTCAAATAGAGCATGCTACATGACAAAGGCGCTGTATCCCAGCAAAGGTCGGCTTTGGCCCCGCATTGGCGCCCCGCCAGCAATGCCTTGGGCAGTGCCAATTTGTGTACCTTGGGTTAGTGGTAAGTGACACATTTCGAGGGTTGAAAAGAGATGACCCATGCCTTGAACCCCTTTCCTGGCATCAGCCGATTCTCCAGCCGCAGTTAAATGCCTACTCAAGACCATGCAAACTACTTTGTCACTTGACACTGTGTGCAGATAAACCAACCAGGCCTAAACAAACACAGAAGACCAGTCTGCTAGAGCTCATTTGACAACCCCATCCATGCCTGTCTCTCTTCATTCAGGCCTGTATACCGTAAATTACTGTGAATTTTTCGTCATTAAATAGTTTTAATATGTGGTTACTGAACTAAATCCTACGCTAAGTATATTAATATTTGAACACTCTAGTAACTGTTGACTCGACAGGACAATATTTTTGCTTTGTCAGGTTCAAACGGAGCGAAAGGAACCACAATCCGCCCGCAGAGCAGGCCACATCCAATTATAAATTAGAGCAGCCAGAGGCGAAGAGCTGAAGAGACGATGGCCACCGGGCCATTAACGGCTTTATTGATGGCCAGTGACCGGCCAATGGCCAATTAGCTTAGCTCAGGTCTGCCACAATCGCCTCCAGACCACTCTCTCCGTATTTTCAGTCTGCCTCCGCACTCTTATAATGGCCACATTTGTTTGAAGGCTCCTGAGAATATGGGCAGAATATAAAGGTACATTAAGACTCCTGACGGCTGCGCGTCTTTCATGTCAGCGCAGTGCCTGCAGTGAGTTGAATTATTATTTGTAGCAACATTCATAACAATAATAGTAGAGCCTACATTACTAGTTGGGCTCGTGTGCCTCTGAAATACTGGATGAAATGACGATACGTAAAGTATATAATAAAATATATTTTTAAATTCATGTATATTTCATATATTATGTTTTGTCACTTTAGCTTAATAATAGCTGTAGCAGGTAAGATAATATATAAATGTGGTTCAGGGCATGAGGCCACTGCCGTTTTAGTCTCCGACGAGGTTTATAGGGATGAGTGGTACAGTGCAATGACTGTACTAGGGGATAAGGGTGGTTGGATAGGTTATTATGGAATTTCAAGAACTTGGAAGGGATGAGTTTGAGAATGTAATGCATATTAAGATCGTTATGAAGGGTTTTGTTGCTGACATAATAAGGGGCATTTACTATTGTTCTCAGGACTTTTGATTGAAAGGATTGGATGCGCTTGATGTACGACTTTTTTGCTGTCCCCCATAGCTCTATTCCGTATGTCCAGATTGGCTTAAGTATAACTTTGTAGATTAGTAATTTATTTTCTATTGAGAAATGGGATGTCCTATGAAGTAGTCTATACAGTTGTCCAAAGCGTTTGTTTAGTTCTTGCCTTTTTAGCCTCATATGTGGGTTCCAGGTCAGTCGTTTGCCGTCGGTTGGTGAAGTTAATGTGGGAACATTTTGCTTCATTAACTTTGATCCGCCATTGATTCCACCAATTCTCGATCTCATTAAGGTGTTTTTGAAGGTTATGGGACGCTATATTGGGGTCCGGGAGGGATTACAAGGCACAAATTATTAAAGGACGTTAACTATACACAAATTAACTATAACGACTGCTATTTCTATATATTTCTTATAAATATATAAAATATTTCTATATAAATAGTGTTTATGTTGTATAGGTAAATTTAGTCGAGCTCGATGAGTTCAAGGTATGTCCCATCGGTTATATAATATAATAACAAAATCCATTTTCCTGTTGAGAAAAAAATTATAAATATGATTATAGTTTAATTGACTAAATCACATGGAAATACTATGAAATCATACTTCTAATATAAAAAACATGGGTTAAGTTACAGCTGTGAACACAAGTTAATGAAAGTTTTAATAAATTGTTTAATAAATTTTAGTCAAAACTTTTAATTTAATGACCTATTACAAATGTTTACGAAAAAAATTAAAAACTGTTATTACGAATTGGTAGTCATGTTAAATGGAGATATATTTATCATGTCTCCCCGATATTGAACATGAACGCCATTAAAAATTTCAACGCTGATTAAACGTTAAAGAGACCAACCGTTAAATTGCAGAACCAGCATACCGACATAGTAATAAAAAATTAAAGAGCGGCCCTTTATTCACAGGAAATTATTCATCCATAACAATGCCTGCCCACGAAATATTTAATTAAAGACCCGAGCTCTTTCAGCGGCTCTCGTCACCACAACAACATCAAACAAAGCATTATAAGAAATACATAAAACCTTTGTAGTGACAAATGGTAAACGCACTTTTGTTTTATTAGCTTTAATGTAATTTTTTTTATTTAACAACAGCTTTATTTTGAAATAATTACAATCTGCCTGATTGAGCTATAAATAATTGTGATAAATGATCTCATTCATACCAATTTACAATTTTTATTCACTAATAAATTATAATAATATAATTAGTAATTTGTTTTCTATTGAAATATGGGATGTCCTTTGGAGTAGTCTGTACAGTTGTCCAAAGCGTCTTTTTGGTTCTTGATTTTTTAGCCTCGTGTGTGGGGTCCAGGTCAGCTGTTTGCCGTCGAGATGGAAGTAACTTGGATACAGGGAGAGGAATGGAATTAAAAAAAACTAGTGGACAAAACTTGTGGCAGAAGGTGAAGGTAATGTGGGAACATGTATAAGTCTTAGTGGTGGTATATTAAACTACATGCCTGTATGTTGTACCTACATATTTTCGTGTAGTCTCGAAAAACCATTTAGCTTTTCAGTATCACACCATTTTAACATAAGCTCCTCTAGAGTGTCTATTACAGATCTTACTCCAATATCTTCCATTATCCATTCATTCCACGCGGATTGATAAATTCATAGTTTCAAAGTAGGACCAGAAGGAGACACTAGCTTGAACCGTCACCACTTTTGCTAATCTGTAGTCTTCAAACGATGTAGTGTATAATACAAGTTATGGATGTATATGAGTCACTTACATTATATATATTATATTATATTATATATAAGTATAACATAACTATCACTTCTCTATTCACACTATAATTACAACTGTAATTACTTAATGTAACCTTTCTCTATCCTCTCACTTATTGATTATTGATAATAGCTTTATCTAGTGGTAATTAGTAAAATGGTGCGCGAAGTAGAATCAGCGTGGAAAATTCAAATTAAAGAAAGTACACTTTCTTTATATATGTATCACTATATTACATTTTAACTCCTTAGTCCACTCCCAGAAGACAAAATTCCCTCCCTCTGACCTTTATTTTCCTGCCCACAAAACTGCAGTATACGTTTGGTATTTCCTTGCTCGCTCTGTCCTTTGGAATTCTCTACTTCATAATATCCACCATTCGTCATCCTTACGAACCTTTGAAACCCTCAGGTTTTTAAGGTTTGCCTGTTAAACAGGTTTTTGTATTAAACTAATGGTATTTATTTAATAACCTATTGTACCGTACAGACTCCTTCATGTAAGGTTTTCTTGGTTTATGTGTGGGCCCTTCTGCCACTTATATGATAGTAAGATAGCATGGAAAAAGTTACTTATTTAAAAAAAACCATCCAATCAATGTGAGCGAGGAGCTCCTCTATTGGTCGTTATACTTGCTAGAAATCCAATAAGATAGATTCACTGAGATTTATTACTTTATATAGTCAAAAGATAAATTGCATGAGATGGCCGATGAAATCTATTCCCTATCCGAGGAGATGACCGGACAGTCTAAAATTGAGTGCATGCCATTAAGGCGTCTCATCCACTGCCTCAACAAACAGCGATAGCTCCATCGGTCTTGAGAGTATCTGCTAAAAATACCGAATAAATAGGAGAATTGAAAGTTGTTTTCTTAATTTACTTTTAGCTCCGCGTGCTGAGTAGCTTTTGAGTTATTTACCCGGCCGGAGCGAGAAAGAGGTAAACATGATTCGATCGAGGGGCAGGTTTTGATTAACTCATCTGCGTAAATATAACACTTTAATTTTGGAAAGAGATTTCACCTTTCGTTCACAGCCTGCGATGTAGGATCGAATAACCTACTGCTGCAATCTGATTTTGGTGAGAAGAGTGAGAATGAGAATGGAAAATGAGTACGATTCATAGAAAATAATAAACTAGGAATTTTATTAAGAGATTCGTAGGAAATTGTTTTTAGCTGGTTCATGATTCAATTATGCGTTCCATAGGTTATAGTATATAAAACAACAACAACTTCATTATGATAAAATTACAATCTACCTCATTGGGCAATAAGTCATTGTGATAAATATTCTCATTCATGGCATATGTTTACTATTCTCCATTTACTCACTCAATAATACGGTATTTACAACCTTCCAAGTCCACATGGACAACCAAGACCACAGTGACAACACCTCTCTTGCATGCGAAAGAGGAAGTGGAGTCTTAAGAAGTTTCCCACGCTCCTCCGTCAGCCGCGTCACCGAATACAAGCCAGTGGAGGTTGACCAAGAATAGATTATAGTAATGTAGTTTGTCAAATGAATTATACTTTACAATATAAAAAACATTTATATTGTTGTTTTTACAATGCCGAGTCATCTTTACACTTAAACCTTTATTTTCACAAAATATTTATCAGTTACAGGGTTCCTTTTGGAATGCCTATGAATCTACAATTAGATTCAGTTCTGTCTGTTACAGAAAACAAAGGAAATTTGTACAATATTTATGGTTATTTGGATTTAGGTCTGGTCAGCGTGCTGTTATTAATATAAGAACGACCAATAAGACGAGACAGACATGCAGGGCATCAAAGATGTTTACTCGAGTTAAACTAATCTCTACTAGTTTTCAAATAGAGGTTTTCAAAAAAAAAATAAAACTTCCAAGAATAAAACAACCATCAAGAAGATTCCTTTGTTTGAAGTGTAAACATTTAAGTTTAGCTTGCTTTGAAGTTATTTCAGGACTCTTTCCATTCTCGTGCATTAAAATAGCCTTTGAATTGACAACTGGCAGGCAGATTTTGAAATTGTTTTTTAACGGAAATTGCTTTTTAAATCCTTATTATTAAATAGCTTCATGCCGACAATATTTGCTATTATTACACATTTGAGAGAAGTGATCTTGCTGACAAGTGATTGCCAGCATACACAATGCCTTCGATTACATTACATACTTACCATCGAGAATATAGAAATGTAAGGATATGAGTTATCGAGAGAGTTCATTCAGTTAAATTTTCACTTGTAAACATCAATTTCTTTCCTTCATTCCTTCTTCACCCAGTGTCAAAAACTATACGAATTAAAATAAAATTGAATAGTTTTCATACGACTCCTTGCACCCATCAATCCAACAATATTTCACTATAACTAAATAAACAATTTCTATTTATAAGATGAATAATACGCTAAATTCTCAGAGCGTCAGTTAATAAAATATAGCGCTGACCATTACCTTAGAGCACATAATAAATAAACCTTGGAACTCTGCCGAGGCAAACATTACACAGATGATTTGTACCCATCGAGTATAAAGTTTCATTGTTACGTTATCGCATTAATAATACAATATTATTATTTATCATTTTGCTAGAATTTATACAGGTTTGGATAGTAGACAATATGTTACTGTTAGTCACAATGTACGAATGACAAAACCTAAGGAAGGATCAAAGTGGAATCCTAAAGTAACTCCAATACGTCTTTACGAAATATATAATAAACAAAATATAATATCGAGTGATATAATTCGAAATTTATTCAATGTTATAATCGTTTGTCAAATTACTTTATATGTTTTATTTTAAAAACCAGCCTAGGTAAATTTAAAAATATATTTCAGATAATGCAATACAAGTTGTTAAGACTGTCAACCCCTCGGTACGTCAAATCGAACGAAAATGTTGGCATGTGACTTGTGAGTAACATAGTAAACATTTTTTCGGTTCTTGCCATGGAAGTACAAATTACCTTATCGCATGTATTTCAACTGAGATATAGATTTTATATTTAAAATTACCTAAATTGTATACTTTATTTTAGTTATACTAGATTTTAAGTTTTAGATATGTACAAATTAGTCGGAAATAGTTCAATTGGGTTTTTTGAAATTCTTTTCATAATAATAAAATATAAAAGTTTAATTTTTACGGCGCCTTTTGTTTTTCACAAAGTTACTACCATTTTATATCATTCTGCAAATAAAATTCTTTTATATCTATCTATCTTAGTTTTATATCACAGATATGTTGTCGCAGCTTGAAGATGTTACGGCAAATCATCTGTAGCAATTGGGTGGCGATTGAATAGTGAGCAAAAAGTTCAAACAAATAATACCAATAATACTAGTTAAGATAAATAAATAAGGAGATGACTGTTAGTAAACTGAATGCTACACAATCAGGAAGCTGAAGACTGGCTGGTGCTCAATTCTAACGGACCTCATATTAACAAACTTTCTGAAAGCAAGCAGGCTTCCCGGTTTTAAGCGTAGCTAATTTTGACTTTTTGCACAAGTTGCTTTTAAACCGCTTTCCAATGTTTGTTTAATGAATGATCAATTTTATTGTGTTGGTAAATTATATTGAAAGGTATAGTAATGATCCTTTCTACCACAAAAGCGAATATTTTAACCTTTTCCTGTAACCTATTGAATCTCAAAGGGAAAATTCCTTAGCCAGGTCATGTCAAGATACCTCTGGGGGAAGGGCTGCAAGATAAAGGTGGCAGGCCCTAACTCCGGACAAACGGACGGAAACACGAAGTGACCCATTGTGTAAACTCGTCCCGCCGGAAAATGGGAAGTTGGCCCGTTCCCTGGGATCCAGTGGGTGGTGGTACAATGGTCTCTAACGCTTTCTTCCGCGCCAATTTGACGGCCAATCTTCCGTAGAGGGAACGGTTGGTTCTTCTCATGTGCGCCCTAAGGCCGAACTAATTATCGTACGGGGCAATAAAGCCTCCGGAGTAGTTGTGCTGGAGGCAGATTATGGAGATAATCCGCGGATTACTTCCGGCGGAGTTAAACGGGCGGAAGTGCTGCAAAGAGGAAGGGGAATAGTCCAGGCCATCAATCCAACCTACATGTGTGTGTGTGTGTGTGTAGGGCTTAGAACCCTCGCTGGCTAATGAAGACTGTACTGATTCTGAATTCGGACTCGGCCGTAAAGATCTCAGCCCGGTGACACATTAAAGCAGTTTATATGTGAGCGACTCTGCTGCAATCGCCGGTCTAACTGCCCTATTTATTCCAAGTTTACAGCCGGCCTCGCTCTCTCACCAGCATAAGTAATCAGTCCCGAGCACTAAAACCAGCCTCCGATCATATCGTTATTTATCTAGGCCAAAAGGACATAAGCAGTAGATAGCCCACCACCGCTTATGTCCTGTATATCTAAAAATAATAACCAATTTTATAAATTGTGGCGTCACAGAATTAAACAGAAAAAATTTCTTTTCTTTTTTTTCTCTTAATCCTACGACTATTCTTGAAATCATCCCTTCCAAGTTCATGAAATTCCATAGTAGCCTATCCAACAACCCTAATCCCCTAACACAGTCATGACACTGCACCACTCATCCCGATAAACCTCCTCGGACCCTAAAAGGGCAGTGCCCTCGCGACCTGCTATAAATCCGTAACTGAGGAAGTCGTGGAAATTGCCAGTTTCTTCAATCATTTCCTGAGCGTATGTGGCTCTCGCGCTCTTCGTCAGCCTCCACTGACTCGTAACCGGTGACGCGGCTGACGGAGGAGTGTGGGGGACTTCCCATGACTCCGCTTCCTCTTTCGCATGCGAGGGAGGCAACAACCATGTGGATTTGAGGGGTCTCTGTGCTGTTTGTAAAGACTGTATGAATGAGTGAGTGAATGAAAATTGTAAATATGGCATGAATCAAAACATGTACCACAATTACTTATTGCCCAATGAGGCAGATTGCATTTTTATTATAATAAAGATTATGATCATAATAAATGGGTAAGTACTGAAGGAATTCAGTGATGAATTGTTCTACTCTGCCAACAGGCATTTTGTATTGTATAGCGTTTAATTATTATTCAAGAAGTACTCTTAAAAGTGACAAGTGAAAAGTGATACGTTGAAGTAATCAAAATTAGGTTATATGAATTTACATGTCGATGCTTCATCTGCTCAAGAATCGTCTGAACTGCTTGTAAAATCAAAACATGCACATTTTTCTCGAAACTAAAATTATTACATCCATAAATGTTTACATATATTTTCCATTAATAAGGAAACTACATGAAATATTGCGGTTAGGGCGCAATGATATTCTAGTCTGAGCTATCATACTAGTTATATAGACAGATGCATACAGAAAAAGAAAATACTAGCAAAAGCAATAAAGGAAACCGAATTCAAGCTCGTGTATTCATGTTGCCATTCTATTTTCCATGATACGGCCGTAAAGACAGAGAGCCACGTGGATTTGCAATTCCTGGCAGAACAAATCCCACGGGCAGACTATTAGCCACATGCATTCAACTCTCTGCCTTGGAAAATGGACTTGTGGGGGGGCTATTGTTCTAAGAGAGCCCCCCCCAATAAACCGCTTTTCTCTACTGCCATGCAGCTGTTTTTGTTATTTTTTTATTACTAGGTTTAGTGGACCCATATACTAAACGGCTATAATGTCTTCCAGCTAAATTTAACGAAAAATATGTTAACAGTTAAATATAAATATTTGATTGCTGTTATTAAGAGTAAAAAAGGTAGTTAGTCAATTGAAAAACGAAATTTGTTTCAAACGTATATTAAAGAAGCAGATTTGTAGGGGAGTTATACAAAATAACAGAAAGATGGAGTGCCTAATACAAATAACAATTGTTTTTCACTTTCTTTACAATTTTCTTGAATGGTATACATTTTACATTTCCTTTTATACTGTTTTATTTATTTTTTTCACTGTTTTTGCAATTCTTTGTTGACTGTTTCATTTCAAATTCTTTAGATTATTTAATATTTATTCAACTCTTCACTGGTATTAATTTTAGATAAAATGTTTATAACTTCAAATATCCTGTCAAAATGTAATGAATAAATCATATGTTTAATACACAAAGCCTGATTCTTTACGGCCAATATTATTTTGCAATATTGTATGTTTTGCACGTTTCAAATTCACGGAACTGGAAGAAAATAAATTCTATATTTTTGGTATTTCATGTCTTAAACTGGATTATAACTGATTGAGAAAATTTATCATGAAACGCCTGTGATTCACAATCCGCCAAATTGTTTTCGTTCAGTTACTACGTAAAATATGTTGCCATTTTACTATATTCATACAAACGTTCCACGGGAAATAGTTTGTTCTCAATTTTATCCCAAGACGGCAGTGGCCTCATGACCTGCTATAAATGCGCCACAGTGGGAGTCCTGGCAATGACCAGTTTCTCTAATCATGTCCTGAGCGTATGTGGTTCTCGCGCTCTTCGTCAGCCTCCACTTGCTCTGGAGACGTGGCTGACGGAGGAGCGTGGGGGACTTCCCGAGACTTCGCTTCCTCTTTCGCATGCGAAGGAGGTGTTACCATGTGGATTTGGGAGGTCTCTGGGCTGTTTGTATATACTGTGTGAATGAGCGAGTGAATGAAAATTATAAATGTGGTATGAATCAAAACATTTATCACAATTGCTTATAAGCCAATGAGACAGATTGTAATTTTTATCATAATAAAGTTGTTTTTTTATTTTATCCTCGTAAATGGCTGGTTAGACCATACGGAACTGGCCAAGTACTAAGTAAAGTTGTGACCAAGACTTCAAGTCCCTCTCTGGGACATGTGTATTTCCTGTATCTACAATAGGATATATCCCCTCTTTAGCGGTTTAGGCCCGATAATACTGTTCACCTCCTTCGCAAAATTGTGCACATAGCGGCTAACTAAAATGATAAAAAATCAAACCTTTGTCCTAAAATAAAGTTTATAAAGTGTGCTGATCTAATATCCCAACTAATAATGCATCATGAAGCTCATCTATAAATGAGGCCATTCTTGGCTAGAATCCCTTTAAATTGCCTACAACGGATTGAGCTGATTTTGATACTAAATGCCTCAAATTTAAGAGGGATAGGTTAGTTGATTACCCATAACCCTATAAATATTATTCCGGCTAATTCCATACCCCATATGATGAATGAATACTTTTTCTTGAAATGACCAAGTTATTCAATAGACCTCTAATCGTTTTTAATGTGGTACGGTTATCAATTCTCTCAGTCCGAAACATTTTCACCAGAACATATAGATAAGGGGGGACACCATAAGTGATCTCAGCTCCGAAAACTGAGTAATTACATGTCGAGCTCAGATACCTGAGTATCCCCCAAGTGGCGAGGAGACGCCCGCCGTGGGCTAGGGTCACTACAACCTCTTAACCGCCGTCCGGCGAGCGCTCAGAAAGAGATAAGGCGAGCGGACCTGTGGTCGTTTGCCCTGGCTGCCAACCCAGTCGGCGGGCAGCTTAAATTCGCTTTGATCGGACTCAATAAGATCTTTAGAAGATGTGTGTCCCGACAAAGCACTATGTTCAGAAGAAGAGGTACCCCCTGGTTTATAGGAAGTTTATGTGGTCTTGGAATAACCACGAATTCACACTCGGTGTCTAAGGGTAGGCCAAAACCGTCCGGATACAAAAGGCGAGTGTGAATCGGAGAGAGGCAGACTGGATTGCCGTGGGAGAAACTGCTAGGTAAATTTTCAAGGCCACAGCCACTGTCGTCCACAAGGGAAAGGTCTCTCCCAAGGAGGTGATACTTTTAGCGAGACGAAGGCAGAAATTCCCACTAGAAAGGTGTGGGGTCTGACAACACCGGACTAAAATATAGCGAGGTTAGGAGAGAGAGATGCAGAGGTAGTTGAATGAGAAGACCACGGTTTCAGTAGAGCAGCTAGCGCCAGTGCAGAGAGAGAGGAGAGAGTAGTGTTCCAAGTGACGGTCCGGCTCGTTATGGTAATTCGTTTTTTTTTGTTTTTTTTTTGGTAATTCGGTTTAGTCTGGTTTCTTATATAGGCGGACAGCTGTATGTGGTGGGGATGGGTCCCACCTACGGCTGTTCCCCCCCACTAGCTCCTCCCCCACTCTCACTGACGTCATAACCTTTATTAAACATATTGAAACAAAGATACATATTTTCTGATATTCATTTGACGACATAGATACAAGGTCTGATACGAGAAGAGGGGAACTTATAATTATTCATAATTAAGAGGTGGCCACAACAGCACATAGGGGCTAATATTTGTCATATTTGAAGGTTTGCTATACTCAGATGTAACTAAAACATGAAATAAAATACTCGGCAGGTAAATTAACTTCAGTATTTTAACCGGAAGCCATTTATCATTTGTTCGACGTCTAAATAACGAGAAGACGATCTGCAAGCTACGACGTCACTAATGCGCCTTCTGTCGGGTCTTGTCAAAATATCGTGCGGGCCCTGGGTCCCTTTGAGAATTTCACATGTCTGAAGGGAAATTGAATTTCAGAGATGCTAGACCTAATTAGAGGAAACACGCACTTCATTTGAAAACCTGCTCAATGTGTGTTCACCCCTATCGACTTCAAAACCACATGAAATTTAAATTATGGAAAAAGAGTAAGAGCAAACATATTTGATTCCCTTATGATGTTTTTTGGGACACAACATGAACTAATTTACTTTATTTTCTCTAATTTTCCTTGTTACTTCAGTTACAGTTTTTTTATACAAATAAAATGAAAAACTTGTAATAAAAATAAGGGCGAATTTCAACAGGATTAAATTTATAATGAATGCTCCAGAATTTTACTGAACCTCGTTAGCTAGGCTATTTTTTTTCTCCTTTCTTACAAAAGTTCCAAAGAAACATCAAGTAAATGCCATTATTTTCTGAGCATATTTTCCCGAAAAAATATAAAATTGTTTTATTAACAAATTAAGAAAAATTGCTTGTAGCAGGTACTTGTCTGAGATGCTCCTAGCCATCGTTAGTACGTTCATATTACGCTGTGAACGCTGCTGTAATTTATTAAATGGACTTTTTTGAAGGCCTGCTACTTGTTTTTAATATTTTGTAAGCCAGCTAATATTGTCGTAAAAAATAATGTAACTTCACATTTTATATAAGCTTTTCATATTATTGTTATCATTTTACCTGATAGAGGAAACTAGGCTGAGAAATAACTTTAAATTATACATAGGATGTAGTCATCAATCTATAAAATTGTGTAAAAATTGAAGAAAAAGTTTAATGTTACTTTCAGCTTACATGAATATTGGTCACATCTTATAGATAATTTAGAATTTCCTACAAAATAAAAAAAAATTGGTAGAGTACTCACCACACACTTGGGGAACTCCTCCTCGGGGCGGTCTACCTTCCAGCCGAGCAGTGGGGGGATGCAGATGACTCCAGACAGGATCCAGACCAGCGTGATCATGACGACGGCCCTTCCTGGAGTCCGCTTCTTGAGGTACTCGACCGCCTGGGTGATGGACCAGTAGCGGTCGAGGGAGATGAGGCAGAGGTTCATGATGGAGGCGGTGCACAGGAGCACGTCCATGGCGGAGTGGATGTCACACCAGATGGTGCCGAAGATCCAGTAGCCCATAAGCTCATTGGCTAGCGAGAAGGGCATGATGACCAGGCCGAGGAAGAAGTCGGCCACCGCCAGGGAGGCTATGAACCAGTTCTGGATGTTCTTGAGGGCCTTCTCGGTCACAATGGCGATGATGACGAGCATGTTGCCGACCACGACGACGATCATCAGTATGGTGACGATGATGGAGGCGAGGATGATGTGCCAGAGGGAGTAGCCGCTCGGGTAGAGGGTGTCACCACGGAAGATGATGTAGGTGTCGTTGAGGTCGAAGGAGGAGTTGGTCGTGTAGTTGCTAGTGAGCTCCGAGTAGTTCTGGTCCGAGGGGAGAAATATGACGTAGTCATCGTCTATGGAGAACAGGAGAGTCTTATTCGTCGCTGAATCGTCCAGCGGGAACAAAGGGGACAGCTCCATATAGCCTACTAACTTGGCTGCCCTCCTATACAGTCCACTAGTCAAATGTGACTGTCTAATATCAAAAATAACTCCACTTCACACTTCACACACGTCTTATTGTAAACAAAGGCAATTGTCAACAAATTTAGAATTTTTTCTTTAACTAGTACTTAACAACAGTACTAGGAAAATATTACTTATACATTTTAATTTTATTATTAACAACTATAATATTCATTTAAGTATTTATAACATATACATATATAATCTTTTTTTTATTTTTTAGAAAAAAGTCGGATTTCGTTCCTACGACTTTGATCTGTCTAATTGTGTACCCGTTTTGACCGAGGCCCTCTTGCACTTGAAGGACTTAAAGAAACAACTAAAAAATGACCTTTGAGGTCAAAATAAGGAACAGAAAATTTTTTTGTTCTTTACGTATATATATATATATATTTTTTATACAACAATATTATTTATAATATTTTTATGCTACAGTTGGGGATAGTATATGCTAAAGGGCCTATGTACAGGAGGGTGGCTGGCGGACGGGCCGGGGCATGGTTGGACCCCATGGCCGCGCCCCTCACTCCCTGCTCCTCATCCTGCCGCCCCCGAGTCCGCTCGCTCTGGAACAGACAAGCAGTAAGAATTAGTAGGAATCATAAAAATAACAACATAATTATGCACAGCTTATAATAGTTAATTACAAGAAATAGAGAACCAATAAAATTACAATAGATTAAAACATAAAGTAAATACTTATCTCGAATGTTCAACAAATGAATTTGTCTGCTTCAAGTCAAATTTTATTATTAACCTTCATACTTTTTAGAATCCGAAGAATAATATTATTTTAGCATTTATTTTTAAAAGAATATTAATTAATTCATTGAATATTAAGCGGTAATATTTCGGTTCTGTACAGTTGCCTTAAAGTTCAGTTAGCAGTGGACTTTGTGTATTCCTCAAAACATGTGTAGGTATGCCAACCTAATCTCAAAACATGGTTTGATAGTGGTGGTAAAAGTAACTCAATCGATCTCAAAATGAAGGTTATATTCAATAGCCTCTAAAAGGAAGCTGAATGTTTGGCTATTTGTCTAGTTGGAATACAATAATAGGAATTATATTATATTATTAGTTTAAAGGATGATTAATTGGTGCTGAACTCACGCCTTAGACCTTCAAGATTATTCTTACAGATTTCAGAGATGATCTTGAGGCTTGATTAAAACGCCTGATAATTTTTACCCTAAAATGCATGCTAAGGAGATCATTTAAAATAGGAGACTGTGGCATTTCCCAACGCTTCTCCGAGTTAGGATGTCTGTACACTTCTGCACGATACTCGACATTCTCAGGATCATGCCTAAAATTCTTTGCAGTCAAAAATCCAGTCATTTTTTTTTTTTTTTTACCGACTACCTGCCAGTTCTGTAGTCCATTGACGGTAGAGTTATGATCCCACGTCCCACGAAGTACGCCTATCGTCGAGCCGACTGGGAGCTATATCGATCATAACTTTACCACCAATTGCATACGGTTCCTGTTCTCCGCTCTACAGAGGAAGTGGATCGACAGGTAGTTTTCCTGACTGAGGTTATCGTCGATGCAGCAAACACAGCTGTCCCAAAGTTTAGCCCGAAGCCTCCCATGCTACAAAAACCACCAGACCACATTCTTCGACTTATTGCATTACGCAATAATTGGAAGAATAACTGGTATAGAACAAGGAATCGTCAAGCCAAGAAAGTTGTAAACTCTCTCACAACGCCAATTCGTGGCTTGATGAGAAATTGGAAGACGGCAATGTGGCAGGAACGGCTTCGTGGCTTACATGGCGATTTCTGTAAGTTTTGGAAACTCCTAAAGACTACTACCAAGAAGGACTCAGGTGTCCGTCTTCATGACGGAGGTACATGCCCACATCGCTGTAAAAACCAGTCCAGTTAGCAGTAGTCTATAAGTGTTCATCATAGCACGTGTAGTAAGTGGGCATGTCAACTTAATCTCCAAGCACGGTTTGCTAGACTTTTGTTTTTGCCTCGGAAAAAACGGGCATCGTAGATTTTCATTGTACTAGGTCTTTATTGTTGCAAATAGAGGTTTGCAACTTTGCGCGAATGTTACATCATTAAAAAATGTAGCATTGATTATGTTTGTTGGGCAGACCTACCCATTCAATGGAACCAACAAAATATCGTCCATACTTCAATTCCGTTCGGTCCAATGTTTACTTAGTATGTTCCTTGTGAATTACCCCGTGTTATTAAATATGATAAATTTAGCTAGGGGACTTCAACTGTAGGCTTAATGCAGCTCATTTTTTTTTTTTTTTAAAAGCAGAAATTAGTCTGCAAATAATTAAAAATATCAAATTAATTGAAGAATGGCAAGCAACTCGGTGGTTTTGAGCTTTCTGGATCCAGTTAATTGTTTTCAGCTTGAACAAGGCTCGACATGAATTGCAGAAACAAAGTTTACGTTATGCTTGCTACCATATGTGGACCTGTTCGATACATTATAGCAAGACGTTATGTTATTCAAAGCTGTATGATCAGTTAAAGCGTGATTCTTGAATATATTCCAATTAACGTTGTTAGTCGTTTGGGAAGTATCTTAAAGGAAAACAAAACTGAAAAAAGTAGACTGATCCCTTTGCAACTAGTGTTCTTTCAAGTATTGTAAGTATACAATTGTATGTTACAATTCGCTTATCCGAGAACTAAGAGCTAAAACACAGAATAGACCCATAGGGCTTGGAGATACATAGAGCATCATCCCTTATGAATAGTGCCATCACTTATTCCCACCGCGAACCATACTTCAAGCTTGAACAATTGTTTCGTGGAGGTTGAAATATTGTTTTACATCTGTCTCTGCGCTGAAATATTTCGTTGCAATATTGATGTACTTTTCCACTTCACGGTCGGACTTGTCGGACAGCGGTTGGCTGTAAGTGATGGCGGAACCGCAACGAGCTGTAGTTTGTAACTACACTGATAGTAATTTCCAGCGTTCTGTCTTAGTTTGAGTATAATAAGTATGCACGAAGCATTAAAGTTCATTTGAACCAAAAACAAAAAAAAGTCACTATGAGACTTGTTCCACGAGCACTAGAAGTGAGAAAGTTTTTATGTGTAGACTCGACAATGGACATAGCCTTAACACTGAATCCTGCCAATAAAACCTAGTGCACAATTATGCAATGACAATTTGATAATTGATGACGGTACGACTGTTTTTGATGCACTCCTCCTTTGAAAATGGCCAAAAGGAAGACAAAAACAGATCTTAGCAACTGCGAACAATATGTACCAGCAAATATAAAAAAATAAGATACACCAACAACCCATAAATTTAGAGGTGCAGCAAAAACAAAGAGCCAATAAGTGACCAATTTTGCTTTACCAGCCAATAACATTGTGATAAGTACTAGTTTATGTACACCTAACTGACATAATTATGTCACAAGTTTTCGTTATAATATTTGTGTTTTTGTACCAAAATTGTATTTATTATACTTTAAAAACAATCATCAGCCTTTAGATTACCAGTGGTATAATGGAAAAAAATATATGTTGGATATTAATAAGTGAGAGCAAACAAATCAAAAGGCAAAACAAATTTTTAAGAAGAAATCATGTTCGTACTCATTTTTCCCTAAAAATCTATGAATAATAATTTTCGTTAATATATAATAATAAGGGAAAGTATCTGGAAGTATGGAAGAAGTATTTTGGACTGATTCGTCTGAAACAGCACGAATTATTAGTCAAATATTTCACATACAGAGGGGTCCAAAAAAATGTATCCACTGTTTAAAAGCCCATAACTTGCAAATTAATTGACGGAGTTGTCTCATTTTTGGTAGTGTAATAGTTTCTAGTTCCGGCAATCGCCATACAAGCGTTGTATTGCGTTGTTTTGTTTTGTCAGATGACAGTCACCAGATAGTTAGTGTTTTATTGTTAGTTGTACCTTGTTTCTCGAGTAAACATGGCCGGCGTAAGGCTTACATTTGATGAAAGGAAGTCTGTTTTAAAGTGGTATTTTAAGTACGAAAACATTAATGAGGTTCAACGGCAATGGCGAAATGTGTATCAAACAGAGCCACCGACACGTTTAACCATTCGTCGCATTCGAGACAAATTTGAAGCCGAAGGCTGTGTTAAAGATGTTCACAAACAACGATCTGGACGACCTGTAACAGTAACAAGTCCATTTTACTCCCATCTTGTGTTACAACTATTTACTCGCTCATTACAGAAGTCTGTGAGACAGTGTGCCCGTGAAACTGGAGTGAGTCGCTCAAGTGTTCGGTGAATTTTGATATCTTTAAGTTGGACTTTAAGCTACACTTTCACCAAAAACGAGACAACTGCGTCAATTAGTTTGCAAGTTATGGACTGTCAACCAGTGGATACATTTTTTTGGACCCCTCTGTATACACTCATAACTAGTCTAAATTACTATATTATTCAACTTTATTGTGATAAAATTACAATCTGCCTCATTGGGTAATAAGTAATTGTGATAAATGTTTTCATTCATACCATATTTACAATTTTGATTCACTCGTTTATTCATACAGTATTTACAAACCGCCCCTGATACCTCCCAAATCCACATGATTGTCACCTCCCTCGCGTGCGGAAGAGGAAGCGGAGTCTTGGGAAGTCCCCCACGCTCCTCCCTCAGCCGCGACACCGGACACGACCCAGCGAAGGATGACCAAGAGCTCGAGGGCACGATTGGAGAAAATGGCCATTGCCAGGACTCCCACTGTCAGGTATTAATAGCAGGTTACGAGGCTACTGCCGTTTTAGTCTCCGAGGAGGATTGTAGGGATGCGTAGTGCAGTGCAATGATTGTACTACGAGATTAGGGTAGTTTAGGGTGGTTGGATAGGTTACTATGGAATTTCATGAACTTGGAAGGTATGAGCTCAAGAATGTGGGGTATATAAAGGTCGTTATGAAGGGTTTTATTGCTTTCATAATTTACTATTGTTGTCAGGACTATTCTACTCAGCACTAAATCCAACGGTTTTGCCACCGTTTAAAAGCGTTAAATAGTATCACTGTTTTCAGATTATTCATTCTCAATACAATTTACATACTTCTATCATCACATGATTGTGCGTATAAAAGTTGTATGTATATGAGATTCTTCTTCGGTAAAAATAATTTGAAAAAGTCCATATAAAAAAAGTCGTAGGACTAGTCTTTAAGCATAGTCCTTTTAAGACTAAGCCATAAAGTGATGATACTCGAAACGTGGTAGTAACCACTAGTTTCATGTCCTACTCAGTTTGATTGCAAAATTTATTAATCCTTAGTACCATATGCAATTTTATAGAAAAATATTTATTTATTGATTACAAAATAGTTTATTAATGCCGCTTCATTAGTTTCCATTGGCTAACTTTTATGTTTGTAAACTCTGTGTATTCGTGTATATTTGGTGTGTATAGCTCATAAACTCGTAATTTTTTCTCATGTTTAATGACAATTACAGACGGCAGCACCGTGAGATTTTCAAAGATATTCCGATGATAACGTTTGATAAAATGGAAAAAATATAAACAGCAGGTTTGATATCGTTCGAGCTGGTTTTAATTGTTTTATTTTTATGACAACATTGAACTGTGGTTTATTTTTGTTAAATTTAAGTAATTGGCTTGGAGACTCAGGAACCAAAGAAGACGTTTTTATGGATACCGCTCTTATGTTTTTCAAGTCGTTAATTTTGTCAGGACTATCCAGTAATTATTTCATAAATCGGAAAAATTGCTGACAAAAATTATTATATATGTGGTTATTCAAATAAAAATATTAAAAACTTACAGGCTGGGTAACAACAGTAGTTAGACACTCCATGGTACCATACAATAACGATAGGGAATTTTCATGTGGACTTTTTGAACCTAAGTACCGATAATTATATTTCTGTTGCTCAGTAAACCAAAAAAGAAACTTTATTTGGTATAAAACACCAATGTACGATTATATATGGTTACTAGCTAAGAGCTCAATGGGGAATGAGGCTCATGAGGAACCATCAACTGTCTTATGCTTAAGGACTAGGCAGGAAAGCGATGGTAGGGGTATTAGGAAAGGTCGTGGGAGCAAACTATTTAGAATAGAGGTCTGGGAAGGGAAGATAAGTTACTAATAGGATAAGATAATTATAATAGGGATGATTATTATAAGCTATGAGTTACAGTCCTTAGGATGTTACTTATAAACATACCACTTTTTAATGATAAGATTATATATATTACATAACTGATGTTATAGAATCGAATTAGCAATAAAAAAAGAACAACTTGAGCCAGCCATAGGCGCAAATTTAACTTTATATTGTTCTGCAAGGAAATCGTTTTCTTCAGAAAGAAGAAGAGTCAAAAAGGACCAAATAATTTTTTTTGTCAAGGAAGGATTAGAGAAAGCCCTTCTCTGACAAGGTAGGAAGCAGTCCAAAATTCAAAATACAAGAGGGGGTTCGAAAATTTGAATTAATTTTAAATTTTAATTTTAATTATATTAATGTGCTGTACAGTATAAATTGTTCATAAATCTTTAGTCTTTCCAAAATATTCTTTTATCGACAAAACATCATTTAATAGTCAAAGTTTCGCCTGAGCAATATGTTGATTGTCCTTGATGTTCTTGAATGTTGAAAAATCAGCCCTTCCGTTTGCGTAATATTTTATTTACAAATTATAAAGGCTTGAAGAGAGACATGTACAATGTGTAAAAGTGAATTTTGTTCAGTAATTTATGAAAAGGGATGTGTAATTAGGAAAAAATGTGATTTACTGCTGTTGGAAAGAGTTAGTTAATTAGGGATATCAAGTTCTCAGCCCTAGGATTTACTATGCTAGGGCTAGACCACACTATGCCCTGTACAAGCGAGCCCTGGCAAAAACTGGCCAGCACATCTATCTCTGTGCTTGAGATATCTCGCGTCGTTATCTCCTGGCCTCGAGCAGCCCTTTGAGGGATAATCCTTTATCTAGGCCAGTCCTGTTAGTATGCCGTAGGGCTTGTCAACTTGCCGAGTACCAAACAGCAACTAGAAATTGCTGAATGTCATACTAGAAATTCGCGATTAGAAATCAGACAAACAATTATAGACCCCGCGATAGTCAGTGTATATAACTAATATGTGTCCTCGATTAATAATAAATTTGATTTCTTGTCTTTCTTAACTTTTTTATTCGCTTTAATTTCCTGTTTTTGACTTCCGCAATATAATTATACAATAAAGCTATTGTTATGTAACAATGAACTATTGTTAATTTCTATTACATAAATGATATATTCGTAATATGCAAAAACATCATGTGAAAAAATCTGGTATGTTTAACGAAAAACACTCCAGTGTAAATGTTTTACCAACTCGATAACAGAACATGTAGTAAAACATTTAGTAAAAAAAATAAAAAATATTTGCTGTAAACCAAAAAAAAAACTTTTAAATTCTGCATTGGCCATTTATTTCTACTGTTTACTTTTTTCAATATTTTTTTTTATACGTTTTTATTGTTTTATCTATCATTAATTGCGTCACCAAATTAGTTAAGAATTTTAATAATGTTTTCACTGTTATTATTGATTCACGGTGATTGTTCGTTTTGCTCTTGCACGAAAGCTACATTTACAATTTATTCTTATTTTCTGGGTGGTGGCAGTACCCCTCAAGTGGAGTGAGTACATTTTTTTCTGTTTTCACATTACGTACAACTAGTATGCACTATACATTTCACAATCTTCTTAAACATGTCAAATACACTTTAAAAAAAAAAAAACTTCTCATATCGCAATAGAACAACAAAAATTGAGTAAACAATCAATTTAGTAGTAATAATAAACAATTCTAAAACCAATAAAATAAATCATTATTTTAAATGATCACTTTAAAGTACGTTGCGAATTTCCTTCTATTGCTTCCTCAGCTTTATTGCAGGATTAAGGGTAAAAACCCTTGAAGTACTTTTAGATAAGGTCTGCCCTCATTATGGCGTGACTACAAAAAAAACATACTACTGTTTTCATAAAATATATAATATTAAGTTTCAATAATTAATTAGTAAGTCAGTTATGAAATAATAAATATTTTGAAGTATTTATAACTAGTAAACTTTCATATTTTTTAACAGTAATTAGAAAATCCCATTAAGAATTAATTAAACCTGGTTCGCAACTTTAACTCAACCTTCAACTAGACATTTTGAGTTAAAAAAAATGACATTTTGTAGGGTAGTTTCCTTATGCTAAAAACAATGCAGTCAACTGAAAATAAATGCTATTAAGTAAATGGAATAGGTGTCGAATTAACGATCTGCTGACGTTCATGATTAATAATGTGTAATAGTTATTAGGACGTCAATAGTAATGAAATCGTCTAGAAGTCATGTAATGATACCATTTATTGTGCGATGCATCTTATTTTTATTTTTTTTTGTTTCTTTAAAGATGGGGGTAGACAAGGGTGCGATTATGGCAGTGAGAGGCTTTTAGGCGAAATTCCTTTATGACTCTCTAAGAGACAAGCCCCTCCCTTGAAGCTAGACAAAAAAAAAACGATGTGAGGCTGTTTGCCCGTACAACAGTACACACGGGCTGGTTGGCTCTAGAGTCACGTACTCTGTCCGATATCCGCTCTTCGATTCTATTTGCCCGGATTTATTATGTTGATTGAATCCTTGATTGCCTTCGTCAAACCTAACTTCCGCTGCATCAACGGCCAATCCGCTTAGCTCACTGACACTAGACATCGCCTAAAGTCGACAAGTGTTAACCTCGGCGGAAAACAAAACTACTCATCACTTCGATTTATAAATTAAAAGTAATTTCATAACTAATAAGTGAAACATTTCATCCTTAATTACTTTCAAAACACTTGTATTCTCCAACACCTCCTTATGCTTGCTAGCTTGGGAACGATTCATTTATTTATACTATTACGCTCTATTGTACTTCAATAGAATTGAATTGATACAATTCAATAATGAATTTTACTAATCGAGCAATCTATGAATTTATTTAGTTGATTTCAAATGAAAATTGTATTGTCATGCAATACTTTTGTTTTATTTTACTTTAATATTATTCATAAGGAAGTTAGTCCATTTTTTTAAAGCCATACATGCGAAAAGCTACCATTTTTTTCATACTTCCCTGAAGAACTATAAACATGAACTAAAAACTTGAAGAGACTGCATAAACAAAACGAGTTGTTTTATGTTGAAATACATTATATTGTGACCTTTATAAGAGCTAAGGCTCACCACGATCACATTGTCTTTAGTCAGCATTAGCTGTCTTCGGAACTTGTGTACAGACAGCCCGGTTTTGTTGAAAAAAAATTTTTTTTTACAAACAATTCGACCAAGAGCACTATCAAGTATCATATATCACGAGAGGAACTTTCTGTAAAAGGATGATAAATGGTGATTTATTATTTTTGCTTAATTCCCGTAGCTTTAAATAAATCAAGAGGAAATAGGTCGGGTCTAGCTCAGTATATTAGGAGAAAATATGAGTTGTCAGTTGATGGGGGGGGGTTAGGGGGGGGACCTTTTCCGAGGGCTTAAGGCCCCCCGTTGTTTCTCATTTTCCGCCCTTTGGCAATTCCATAGATTTGGAATTGGTTCTCGTGGAAAATACAAATTTTATATTTTTAACTAATTGAAATATAAAGTTTTTTTTTTAATGTGCAATCAGTTATTGTTAGAATCTAATGACTGTCCAAATATTTATTGTATACAACTTAATTGACTCGTTTGTGAATTTTCGCTGGATCGTAAAGTCATTGATATCACAGCTCAGAAGCCTGAACTTCATGATTCGAAGCTGAACTTTATTACACAATAAATACGATAATAGCAAATCGATTTAAAATGAGTCTCCCAAAAACGAATTGAATACTACCCAAAAATAATTAGAAATGGATTATTTAATATCATATATGTATATTTATTTAAACCTACTACAGTAAAAGAGATCAGCATGGAAAAAAGGGAAGTCTCTAAATATTGCATTTAATTCACACTAATTCAAGAAAAAATTTCTGTTGTGAAAATTATCACGTCAGCTGTATATGGTGGTTCTGGAAGTGCTGATATCAGATCGAACCGGCTCATTCTTTCTGGAACTTGTGGTCAGTGTAAATGGCCACGATTGGCCGAGTAAATAATAATTGCATCAATTGGCAATATTAAGAACTATAAAACCCAAAATTTTCAAAAAGGCATTGAACTTAAATTTCATTTATATTATCTATCAATGATATCAAAGTAAATTATTTATTGTCTTGATTAGAAGAAATATGAAGAGAAAGAAAAAGAAGGTGGAAAAACAAACAAAGTTAGTTGGATGTACCGATGAATATGGTCAGCAATCTAATCAAATTATACCTCATCTGAAAAATGGTATTTTTTTTTTTTTTTTAAATAGGATTTTTTGGTTAATATTTCAAGGTGAAGGTACGAAAACAAAATTACAGGAAAAATCAAACACCGTAATGATTTTCCATTTTCTACGTTCAAAGACACACTAATGAAGGCATCGCATTGGTTACCTTGATACGCAAACGCTACAATGATATTCTGAAAGAAACGTTTCAATATACTATCTATTGTTGCGTCAGGTCTTAGTGGAAAACGGTTAGGGCTCTCAAAACTATTTTCTGACAATACTCTTCTCCTTAAATATACAAGTCCAAAAATGAACTTTTGCATACATCAACGAAAGCCTAAAAACGATTTAACTATTTTATATAAATGGTAGGGGTCATAAATGTATCAGTAATAAATACGTATGACAGTAGAAGGTTTAAACTCCACGGAGATTTTGGAAAGGAGTTTATTAAAAAAGGTATTTTTTTTTTTATGGAGGATATGCTAAAAGAACGTTTTAGTTGTTTAATATTGTTTTTATTTTTTTAAATTAAAAGATAAATTAAATATGGATATAAAAATTAAAAATCATTTAACATTTCTCGATATTGTTTATTCACTGCTGTAGTCCTTAACATTTCAAAATACAATTACGTTTATTGCTGCTTTTTGTTTAATTGAATTAAAAAAAATTTGGTCAAATTGGGAAAAAAGGTTGAAGAAACTGATCCACGAACCATGTTGTGCTTTGTATTTGAGAAGGTTGACGGTCGAGAGACAACCATCCAATGGTATTGGACGGTGGGACCTAACAATAATAGTGGGCTGGATAGGATGAGTATAAACATC
The DNA here is from genome assembly GCA_930367205.1 of Acanthosoma haemorrhoidale. Classification (NCBI taxonomy): domain Eukaryota; kingdom Metazoa; phylum Arthropoda; class Insecta; order Hemiptera; family Acanthosomatidae; genus Acanthosoma; species Acanthosoma haemorrhoidale. Next base: position 106,055,644 of record OV884014.1, on the reverse strand, counting down.
TAAAGATCACACCGAGACGAGGACCAGTCGAGCGCAAGGGGCGGGGAAGACCGGAAGTTAAACAGGAGCAAAGAGGAAGACAAACATCGAGATTCGGCAGTTCCGCCATCTATCTGTAACAGTTGACCTTTAGTGTCTCTGCCATTGTCCAATAATCCCTCTTTGCTCGTTGTGCAATGCACCGTTCAATTGCACCTCAGTCAGCTTTGCATCTCTGTCGCACTTGGCCGGTCAAAGGCCCACAAACTGTTCAAAGGCACAGGTCGTCTCTTTAGAATAGAATGCATCTCCGAAGGTCACTTCTCTCCTGTCAAAAGCGGTCTTTTTCATTTTTTAAAACTCATCTTATGAAAATGTCAAGCCTATAAAACAACAATTAATTTATTAATTTTAAGATGCTATGTATAATAATAACTAACTTAAAATTATTAAAGAATTCCTACTAATTATGAGTGAACAACTTTAATAATACTTTATATGCTTGAAATGAATTATTCTTTAGACTTAAATGGCGTTTTATGAATCACACGGAGTTTTAGTCTCACGCTGTAACAACAATATTAAGGAGACTTTTAATGACATTTTGTTATGACATATTATATATAATTCCTTTATTGTGCTAAAATTACAATCTGCCTTGCTAGGCAATAAGTAATTAAGATATACGATCATTCATACCATATTTACATTTCATGACATATTAAAAACCCTATTAGTTAGGAGCATATTAAACATTGTATAACAGTTGAATTAATAATTTGAAGCCACTAATTTTTTACTATCCACTTGTTATTATAAATTATGGAAATGAGTATAGATTATACACAAATGAATATATTTACAATAGCTAATGTACCGCAGCTTGGCTACCTACATTTTAAGCAATTTTTATTAATTGTTTTAATAATACAATGCGATTTCTGATTATTAAAAAAGTATAATGTACATCATAAAAACATGTTTAAAAGTGAGAGGGCACACCTAATGAATCACAAAACTTAAAACTTCATCTAACAACAAAATCTTAACCTAATTTTCCCTGACAGTCTGTTGCCATCGATACGGGAAGGATTGTTGGGTCATAGTGTTAAACGCTGGGTTTGCGAGGTGCTGCAACGAGTCAAAAAAGTTTATGAGTCTCCAGCGGATAAAATCACCCATCGACGGCACACCAAGCAACGAGCGCAGGTCAGCGTTCTTTTACTTCTCGAGAGAGGTATGCCGGATCACTTTCCTCATGATCGCATTCTGGAAATGTTGGAGACATTTCGCTGTATTGTCAGTCATGTGGAGTATATAGTGGGGCACCGTACTGCAGAGCTGGCCGGAGGACACATTTATAGATCATCAATTTGAGACGAAGCGACAGGCTGCGCCCAACATTTTGTTTTTTCGTAAGTATGGAAGAAAAAAATGCAATCCATCAATATAAACGAGGGTGGTCTGAAAAGTTTCCGACCTAGCAAATCTTTTATTTATTTTATCATCATCTTCATGTTGAGGTCAGAAACTTTTCAGACCACCTTTATATATATATATATATATATATATATATATATATATATATATATATATATATATATATATATATATATATATATATATATTTGTTGTGGCTTTTCCATTAACTGAGAACTCACCCAGAAGAGGAAGGAGAGAGCACTAAAATGCGACGAAATTCTTTATATATATTGTGTATTGTATTTTATGACGTAATTTTTGAACGTAACGTTGTTGCAAACTCATTATTTATTCAGAAGGCAACTCTCACAGGCTATCGTCTTTGAGGAACTTTGGTGGTTGAACGTAAGAAAGTTTTATCAGGAGTACCAATAATAATTTTCCTTTACTTATATGTGCTAACATAAACTTATTATGTACAATTACCTGAGTAGATAAATAAAAACATTTAAAAAAACTAAAAAAAAACTATTGATTGAGACTATAATTGAAATTTTAAATGTCTCACAGAAAACTAAGTACACTTGAAAAGGATTTTCGGTAACCCAATAGAAACTATCTGCCAATCATTTATTCAGTGAGAGTCTTCATTTCTTTCGTTCATTTGGAACTGGAGGATCTGAAAAGTTCTTCCTTTGTTTATTCTAAAAGTTGTCTCCGCTGTGTGGATGAGATAGGATTTGAAAATATTCAGCAGTGAAACTTTTCTCTAACATCCTGCACTGGTTTCTTATGACGCTGGCCTAGTTTCAGTTGGATCAGAAAGTGTGACACTGCTCTTCATCTGAGAAATTCTGTAGAAACGACAACACATCTGTTCTTTGTGATTACTTGTCTCATATCTGTGGGATTGCCTTTATACGAGTTATTCGTCTGAGGTGTCAGAAAATATGGCCGTATCAAAATATTAGTTTTTGCAATTGGGATTTTTATAACTCGGAGACGGTAGGAGTGGTGGGTACAATCACCGAGGGTCTTAGAGAGAAAAATATAAGCATATAGAATTTGTCTTCTGCTTTCGGCCTAGTAAGTAGCCAGATTATTTGTGTTAGTTTACATCTCACTCCGTATGATCTTAAAAGGTACGCCCCACGGTGTTCAGCACACGGAGGCACAGGACAGGTATACACAGGTGGTCTGAAAAGTTTCCGACCTCAACATGAAGATGATAATAAAATAAATAAAAGCTAGTGAAATAAAAGCTTTGTTAGGTCGGAAACTTTTCAGACCACCCTCGTAGTTGTCATGGAATGGACATGAGTCTACAAAGAGAGAAAAACCTTTTTTTTTTCTTCATAGCCCCTTTAATTTCACACATAGTTATATACAATTATAGATCCTCAGGTGAATCTGTTTACAAATTATTTTTGTATTTCCTGTAGCGTCACTACATTATATACAGGTTTTGTTATTTCATGAAAATTATATAATGAATAAACAAGTATAGTGATACACATACTGGACTGAAATGACTCTAGTAAAGGTGAGATGGGGCTCACCTGTCTTAGTCTGTAGTAGCTAACCTGTTGCTATCGACGTGAGAGGGGTGGTGGGGTCATAGTATTAAACACTGGGTTTGTCAGGTGCTGCAACGAGTCAAAAAACTTGATGTGTCCCCGGCGGACGAACTCGCCCACCGACGGCACACCAAGCAACGGGTACAGGTCAGCGTTCTTTAACCTCTCTTAAGAGAGGTATGTCGGACCACTTTTAGCATGATCCCATTCTGAAAATGTTGGAGACATTTGGCTGTATTGTCAGTCAAGTGGGTATAGAGAAAGCATACATTTTCATAGAAAAAAATATGAAACTAGAACAGATTTATTCACAATTTGACTGGAATTTCATATTTACGAGGTGTTTGAAAAGAAAAAAACCTTATTTATTCAAAATTACATTTAAGTTTTTCAAGAATCTATACAACAAATCTAATTCATGATGGTAAATGAGTGTGCTCCAAACGGCCAAATTAGATATCTATGACGTTCGCTTGTCACTAAGGATGAAATGTCCGTAACTTTTTCAGGAATATATATAGATATTATATTCAACATCTATGTTTAATTAGAGCGGCACATTGAACTTTGGTAACAAGTGATTATTAATGAGGGAAAAAAAGGTAGAAACCAACTCTATGCGTACTAAGACGTAGGTGTAATACATTGTACGTATGTATCTGCTCTATATATGCTAATAATTAATAGAAAAACATATTACTACATATAAAAATTTAGTTAAGTGTGCGCTGTCACAGGTTATGGTTTTATTGGTCTTCATACTGATGGATTTCATAAGTTTTATTCTATATAAATTGATTAGAGCCCCCATAACGAGTCATTGAAATCGATTATGTTTGGTCTGTTTATTATTATGTCAGCCCCCTAATACAATATACATTTTTCAGCCCTATTGTGGCTTTAAATTATCACAGCTTAATTTTTTTTTAGTTTTCTGAGGAATAATATTGCAAGGAGGTAGTTGAAACAAACCTAATTAATGATCTGCTTTGTTATAACTATCTGTCAGACAGTCTTCTCAGCACCAGAAGCCTGGGAATGTTGCATAATTTGATTTTTTTGAGAAGTATCTAACTGTTTTCATTTGAATTAATATATCTTTACTTTCTGAAGTACGAGTGATTAATGATATGTTACAGACCCTATAATTTGGCAAGAAAAGTATTGAAACATGATTGACACATAAATATTCGTCACATAGTTGTGTATATATTTACGTTGGTTCATGGAATATTCGCTGAACTTTTTCAACGTGAGAGAAAATGGCGTGAAAAATATGCCCAGGCCCGCCCTATTTTCTGGAAGGGTAAATAGGAAAGGAAGGATACTGGAAGGAAGGGCTGGAAACAGGTCAGGCAATAAGGGTGGTTCTCAATCCTTCGGGACTTGGGGACTGTGGCTCGTCTCGGATTTGCAAATCAGTCTTTTTAGTCGTCCCTGCTGCAGACTTAAAGTTCCGATGCGGTGATGGAGGGTTCTGTTACAGTTGCAAGTGGTACAGTGCTTGTTTGTATGCTGTGTTCTGTAACCAATATCTAAGATATCGGGAGTTTTTTTTTTTGTAAATAAGAAAACCTTCAGTATTTGCTCATCGGCCAGTCTGCAACCATCTCCGTTAAGATTTGTAGGAGTCATTAATTAATTAACTGGTTTGTATCTTGTTTTCCCCTACATATCCTCTTTTTATCATAAATTATGGAAATCAGTGTTTGCCCTGTTGCTACATTTTATACAATTTTTAATAATCATACATTACAATTTAAGATCGTTACAAAAGTATAATGCAGATTTTACATTCATTGTCTAAACATGTTTAAAAGCGACGGGCTAACCTCACGAATCATAGACTTAAAACTAACTTACATCTAACTATAAAATCTTAACCTAATATTCCCCGACAGTCTGTTGCTATCGATGCGGGAAGTGAGGTGGGGTCATAGTGTTAAACACTGAATTTGTGAGATGCTTCAACGAGTCAACAAACTTGATATGCCTCCGGTAGATGAACTTACCAAGCAGCTTTGCTGCTGGTACAATTGGTAGGTCGGCGTTCTCTCGAAGAGTGGTATGTCTGACCACTTTTCTAATGATCCCATTCTGAAATTGCTGAAGACTTTCGGCTGTATTGTAGGTCAAGTGAGTATATAGAGGGAGTATATATACCGTACAACAGAGCTCGCCGTAGGACACTGTAGCGATTGCCAACCACATATGTAAATTACCCTATACTCTGGTGCATAATGTATTATAATATAAATGCAAATCTTTGTAAACCTCTTGTAATAAATCATAGAGAGGTTGGTAGTCGTGAAACAAGTAACAGAGGGTCGAAGGTCCTGCAATAAAACCTGAGAGGGTAAGCCACCTGCCCCTAATAAAACCAACACGGTAGACCTCTGGTGGTCATAAAATCATCCCAGAAACAGTCTTTTAGGGGACGAGTGGTCACGTACCTTGGTAGGTGTGACATCATAAAGTACACCCTTTTAGACCAACAGTCAATAACTTAAGGGGGATTGGCCACCTGGGCATCATAAAAAAAAACCTTTCAGCCGGCTCCGCCTTCCACTAGGAAGGGGACATTATATTTAAATCGCGAAGTTTCACCCTGTGGAGACACTCTTCTCCAGTCTCTGCATCTAGACAGCCACTATCACCCGGTCGCGATATTCTTCTACTAGTCTACTCTCTCTCTCTGCCACACCTCTGTGCAGTCACCTTGTCTCACAGCCTCTAGCAGATCCTCTGACGACTTGTATTATTACGCTGCCGATCTCCCGCCTGAACTCTGAAAACTGGTCTTATTCTTTATGAAACCTCTGAACCTCTCTCCTGAACACAGTGTATCGTCGGGACACATCCCTATCAATAAATGGAGTCAGATATTAACGCCTACATGGAACATGGTCCATGTTATTAACTACAACAATCCGCACTTGTCACCAGGGCTAGAGTGATCAGGCACTCCCCTAGTGACGCCCCCGACAGACACATTATATATCAGCAGTTAGAGACGAAGCGACAATTCGGGTGTGGTACTATCGAAAAATAATTCCTATACTTTAGTGAACATTGTACTTACTCATCGAGTATGTGGACGGTTAATGGTGCATTGTCACAGTCCTCGCAGGTCGTTCTATCGAGGGTAAGAAGAAGGCATACATGGGTCAGCCAAGTCAAGGCTGATGACTTTAAGTTGCTTCAGGGAAATAATGTTTAGTGTTACCGAAGCTCTTTCCCTAGTTTCGTTACCCGAGGCTAAACATCATTCCAGGGTCATGCCACTGCGTTCTTTAGTCGCGCACTGGCGTCGGCATAGCTTTACTTATAGCATACCTTTATTGTAGTTTAGCCAAAAACTAATAACAAGTATTGGAGGATTCGGCCAAGCACTTTATTCCTACAATGATTAACGTCTCACTTGAGTTTACAGGAGGTGACATCATCGTTTGAAAGCCGACCTGAGGTATTTATTTACCTAAGACCAAGCCGGGAAGGTATCTACTTCAGACACCAGCCTGACACCAACCTTCCGAATACCTTCTAAGGTATAAAGAATCCGCTTTGGCACTAAAAGCTCTTTGGTGAATTATGTAGTTCTAAATTTAAACTCAGATATTTGGCTTATTTCACCCCTTCGCATATTTGGCAGTCATCAATTATATTTCTGTTGCTTAATAACTCAAAAAAGAAACTTTATTTGGTATAAAACACAAATGTACGATTATATATGGTTACTAGCTGAGAGCTCAGTAGGGAATGAGACTCATGAGGAAGCAACAACTGTCTTATGACTAACAGGTATTTATCTGTGTAGGAAAGCGGTTACAGTAATAAGGGTGCAGATAGAAATCTCGTGGGAGCCAATTATTTAGAGTAGAGGTCTGGGAAGAGAAGATGCGTTACTAATAGGATAAGTTAAGATAATTATAATAAGGCTGATTATTATAAGCTATGAGACACAGTACTTCGGATGTTACTGATAAACATACCATTAGTTAATGATGAGATTATATATATTACATAAATGTCTCGTCTATAGTGATAATATTTACTGTAAATTATATAATTTTTGTGAGTGTTTTGATTGCTTTACTGTTGTCAGATCATTAATTGTAGAAAATTGCATTGTCTCTTTGTCTAAACATGTTTAAAAGCGACGGGCTAACCTCACGAATCATAGACTTAAAACGAACAATAAAATCTTATCATAATTTTCCCCGACAGTCTGTTACTGGAATCGAACATTGCTGTTTCTACTCTGCAGCAATTGTCATTTACCCTATTACACTACACGTTGTACCTCTTTTTGGAAATTTTTCATAAATGTGTTATTTTTTCAATATTTATATCTCACATAGTTAAAACAGGGCAATAAAGGACCTCTTGCCCAAGGAAAGGACGGGATGATATCCAACGGTATAAGGCTGCGCATGGTATAATGTATAAGCAAAAGGCTCCCTATTCACAAGGACTGCAAAGAAGGAGTGGGATTTGTAGAGAGGGGACTCTACCGGTCGAGGGCTTTAGGGGGCGATCGGTGAGAATATGTTTGGTCGGTGCGTATGATCCTCACGTAGTGCCGGTGTAGGGTGGGATCGATTCTCGCTTCAGCAACACTTCATAGGCAACACAATCTGAATTTCCCAACGGTAAGTCTTTACACCGGACCCATGAAAAATGTTGAAACCATTCTTCCTAGATGTATGAAAGAATAATTGGAAACCTATTGTGATTAGTTTTATTGATAGTTGTTCAAGAAAGCTGTCGCGATGTTGTTTGGAAGCACGTGGGTACATCTACATTTCGGGATCGGAATTGTAAGGATGAGTTGCCAAGTGTAGTTTTGAGTTTTACGTATTGCACATTTGACTTAGTACATTACGTACTTGGTATGTATAGTTTATATAACAAAAGTGGACCCACCTTAAAATTTTCGTTAATGTAATATATGAATACATGTTATGCATGATGATATTGAATAGTTTTAGAGCTTAATAATTAGTTGACTGTCCTGGCAGGTTTGAATTCAATTTCTTTCAGTCTATTAGTCTATAATATTTTATATAATGGTGCACCATAACTAATATATACCCTGAATACGGAACTGTCGAACTGTTTTGTAGTTAGTTGTCCGGCTGTCCATAGTTGTCTGTGTTAAGAAATGGGATAAGAATAGAGTAGACTTAATTAGGACTGCCTAGATGTCGTAGTGAAACCTCAGTACAGCAGCAGCATGAGCGCCAAGGTAGCTCTAAGACAGGCTGAAGTAGCCTGTAACCAGATCAGTGAGAGATTGGGGAGACTCAATATCTCTGTAAACGCGGGTAAGACTGACTGTGTAATTTTCTCTTTTCAAAAGGGTAAAAGCACACTACCTACTAGTTACATAGTAGAAATGGAGGAAAATTTACCAGCCAACAACCTAGTATATCTCGGAATTAAAATGGACAGACACCTCCGTTTCAGTAACCATTTTGCAAGGAAGTTAAGGAAAGTAACAGACACGCACAGTCCTGCCGGCTTACGCATTTATTGACTTCCCCAAATCTATCACTACGTCTAAAGCTATTGATATATAAGAGTGTACTCAGGCCTGCTCTGCTGAATGGTGCACAGCTTTTTCGTCATCTGACCTATACAACAGCTCGGCGACTCCAAAAATTTTAAAACGGCATACTGATAAAAGTGGTCTGACATACTACATTCGAGCAGTGGAGAAACAGTGAGGTTCACGAGGTCTTTGATCTGCCTATGGTGGATGAATTTATTCAACGTAGGCATATAAATTTTTTTGACTCACAACAGTACTTGACAAACCTGGTGTTTAACACGATAACCCCCGCTCCATTCCCCCATCGATGACAGTACGCAGTCGAGGCCGGAACATTTTAGTCTTTAGGTTCTAGTTTTTACGTTTTAGTTTATAAGTTTTTCTCGATTTGTAAACTGAAGGTGAGCCCCATTACCAAGTCCAGCCTATTTGATTATTGTAATTCTACCCTCCTTTAAATGCATGTTATGCTATGCAGGAACAGGAGCCCTAAATCTGTAAATTTGTTCATGCTATTTTTCATTTGTTTGTAAAAGTTTTAAAATAAAGGGGTTTTGAAAAAAATGGTGAAAGAAGTTAGAAACCCTTTATTAATAAATAATGTCCTCAACGCTATTTTCAATTATCTATATGAATTCTAAGATAAAAGAAAATACTGTGAAACCTCATCGTAGCCATTACATCAATATTGTAGGATTAACGCTACGTTACTGACGAGGAAAGTGTTTTGTCGCTGAAAAAATGGGATCTATCAATCGTGAAGAGTCTATCGGATAGCGCTTTGCGATGGGTCGGCCTGAAAGTGCTTTTCGATGGCGTTCAACGCTTGTAATTTTCGACTATTTTCCAATCATGAAAACATTCCATGCCAACAGTAATGTATTCAATAAATATTTTAGATCTTGGAGGCTACTTCACTGGGAGTTATTCGTAATAAGCACATTAATGCCGAGCCCAAATGTATAATGATACACATTATCCGTGACTGGACTGACTCTAATAAAAGTGATGGGGCTCAGCTTTTTGATCAAACTAACTTACATACTAATTCTTAACCTAATATTTCCCGGACAGTCTGTTGACATCGTTGTGGGAGGGGTGATGGGGTTATAGTGTTAAAAACTGGGTTGTTTAGGTGCTGCAACGAGTCAAAAAACTTGACGTGTCTCCGGTGGATAAACTCACCCACCGACGGCACACCAAGAAACGGGTGCAGGTCAGCGTTCTTTAACCTCTCGAGAGAGGTATGTCGGACCACTTTTCGAATGATCCCATTCTGGAAATGTACGTTTTATGTGACTACGAGTGTTGTACGAGATCAGACAAAAAACTGATTCAAAAGTTTTTTTTGAATCACATACAATAACAGGAATTCATTGGCTGGAGTTGTATTTAGGAAGATCTAACGTTGGTCCAAGAAATGAATTGTGCTTTTTGTTGAAAGCATCTAGGTAAAGAATGAGAGAACGTTGCTAATTATGCAAGTTGTTGGTTAAATATATAACGTATATGTTGTATAGAAAGTGGATCTACCGTTATTTACTTGTTGGCTATGTAATGTTTTGTTTCATAATCATACACATAACCATTCAGTACTAGTTTAGATTAGTTCCGTTACTGTTTCTTAGTTCATTCGGTCTATGTTCAAAGTAGGACTGTAAATATTTTTTTTCTGTTGGGTAAGAAACATTTCATTTCAAACAGAATAAATGCACAAATGCTATTCCAGGCATTGTAAATGTTTGTATTATTATGTCTTTTTTGGTAAAGTAAATATAACTATATTTATTTTTAATCCTTTTATTTTGTCCTTTCTAATTTACCCGAAACAGGAACAATCTAAACCTAACACATGACTTAAGAATATTGTAGTTTGATATAATCTCAGCGTAAGGGATGGACGTTGTGTTCCTACTTCCCTAATAAATCCCTTTATTAAGAAAACTACATAACAAATAAAAATAAATAAAGACAAAGATAAACGAATAGGAGAAGAGAAAGGAGGGGATATGGAGGCAATATATAAGGAGGCAGACGTCGGGGGGACCGGAGATAAGGGACCCCTATTGCTCGTCTTGATCTGCGTTTAAACAGCTTTGATGGATCAAACCTCTCACAGGGTTTAGTCAACCCCCCCCCCCCCGTATCTTATACTTATCCTTCAGTTATTGTACCTCTTTAGGCCCAGTGGACTTGCTTGTCGAATCAGATCAACATTTGATATATGTTGTATTTACGATTTCAGAATAGATTCGAGGATAAGTGGCCATATAACAACAATATGAAGGAGTTAGAAAGAGAAGGAAACATTTTGAGAGTTTGAGAGTCCTGCAACAAAAGTAAATCAATATGTAAAAGTGAAATGGTAAGAGGCACCAGGTCCTACAAACGCAACGAGGGACGGACCTAAACTCAACTTCCAGGGCAATTAACAATAGGGGTTGTATCGAAACCTTTATGCTTAAATGCAAACCATTAGTACACTTAGTATGTTAATATAAGCAGTACAATATTCAGCTGTACATCTCAATGCTCTAATGATATAAAAAGGTATTATAATGTTTAAAACTGGGGTGCGGAATCATTCATAAACATATAATCATCAATGAAATAGAAATACTGAAATATAAGGATTACAAATGAATATGGTTGTATATACAAGCTCCTAATAAATACACCTGGAATGTCGTTTGGGTATATGTTCTGTTTGATCTGTTATGTTAACTTGCCCAACAGAAAAGATATTTACAGTACTACTTAGAACATAGGTTTACCAAAAAGCCGTGACAGGCTACGCTTGCTTCTACCGATTACCGACGTAGTGGGATTTAAGAAGATCGCAAATAAAATTATTAGCTCTGCCAATACGGTTCAAAAATAATCAGTGAACCTGACGAAAAACTAAAGGTAAAAATCGAGGAGACATGAACTCAAGAATTATGAATCACTCACCTGAACGAAAAAATGTTAATATATTGTTAATTTTTATAATAATTGTACTTGGTTATTGTAATTTTACTGGGTTATTATAATTTTACTGGGTCATTATAATTGTACTGGGTCATTATAATTTTACTGGGTCATTATAATTTTACTAGGTCATTATAATTGTACTGGGTCATTATAATTGTACTGGGTCATTATAATTGTACTGGGTCATTATAATTTTACTGGTTTATCATTATAGTTGTACTGGGTCATTATAATTTTACTGGTTTATTATTATAATTGTACTGGGTTATTATAATTTTACTGGTTTATTATTATAATTGTACTGGGTTATTATAATTTTACTGGTTTATTATTACAATTGTACTGGGTTATTATAATTTTACTGGGTCATTATAATTGTACTGGGTCATTATAATTGTACTGGGTCATTATAATTGTACTGGGTCATTATAATTGTACTGGGTCATTATAATTTTACTGGTTTATTATTATAATCGTACTGGGTGATAATAATTTTACTGGCTCATTATAATTTTACTGGCTCATTATAATTGTACTGGGTCATTATAATTTTACTGGGTCATTGTAATTGTACCGGGTTATTATAATTTTACTGGGTCATTATAATTGTACCAGGTTATCATAATTTTACTGGGTCATTATAATTGTACTGTGTTATTATAATTGTACTGGGTCACTATAATTGTACTGGGCCATTATAATTGTACTGGGTCATTATAATTGTACTGTGTTATTATAATTGTACTGTGTCATTTTAATTGTACTGGGCCATTATAATTGTACTGGGTACTTAGCAGCTATTTCCATTGTATCTGCAACACGTTTTGAATTTTTTTCACGTATGAGGCAATTAATGTGTAGTTTATGATGAATTACTCTATTATCCTGGCCTAGAAAATAAATGACTTTTATCGAATAAATTAAAGACATCCTGTTCAGTATTTTCGAGTGTTTTAGGGAGCGAATCCTAGTTGGATTCCCTTCCACCTTTGGTGGCTGAGAAGTTAGACACAAAGGCTAGTTTGGGACGCTTTTCCATGACCTATGTGACCGGCAGGAGGCCGTCTACTGTCTAGGGGAGTTAGAGACAGAGCTCACAGCTAGGACTTTAACCCATGGATGAAACACGCCTGCTAATGATATTGAGTTGTGGTCACAGTGTGAATATTTATTTGTATGCATCTTGTAGTTAGGCTGTTTATTTGACTTTGTGGTCGCGCGGGAAAATCTTCATCAGGGATTAATTGTCGTCATTGTCGTTTTTATCTTGTATATATTTTAATTTACATATGCTTCCTTGGTATACAGCATCTTCGAATTACGATGCAGTCGGCACAACTACATAGGCTGCCTATAGGCCCTCTAAAAATATGCGAATAAAAGACAAAACGTACCCAAGTAAACGACACTCGGCGGCGAGCCATGAATGGAAACATACCGAGAAATTTATATCTGTACGGGAGGGGAGATGTGGACAAAAAATACGGAAGAAAGGAGAGTGAAAGACGGCCTGACAATGGACAGCAGGGGCAGTCGGATATTGGCCCACTAGGCCTCAATCCGATTTACTTCTAAATTCGGAATCCTCTGGTCCACTGCCACTCCATTCGTATGGAAAATACCCACATCAAACAACCCTATCTGTCCAAATATCCTTTTCGTCTTTGGCCGACAATATACTAACGGATATATTTATACTTTTATAAAAGCCTAGAAGCCATGACTAATGCAGCAGATTAGCCGTGTAGCCCATCAGCAGGAGTTGATTAAAATTGTACAAATCCTTGTTCCTAAGGAGTCTGACTTGGCAGGCCTTGTCCGAAGTTTGTCATACCTCACGCTATGGAAATGAAGAAACGGGGTCGGGTAAAATGCCAGTAAACGCTTCGGACGTCAAAGACGGCAGACAACCAGCCTGTAGGGGTTGTTTTCCACAACCTTAATTTTGTAGAATTAATTTCCACAAAGTCTGTAATTATGATTGGAAATGTATTCAAAGTACTATTTCTATAAGTACAGAAAGTAAAAAAAAAGTAGAGCTGGGCTTTTGAATATTACGATAGATTTTTTTTTTTTAAGCCAGTTAGCATGTCAGTAGAATCTGCACATAGGCAAATTTTGTTACAAGTTACAATCTCTTTGTTTATTTATTTTCAGTTCGGCGGTAATGTCATTTTCCCCCAATTATAATTTCCCCTTTTATTTTATGACAGACGTAATTAGCGAGTGTAAATTAACGCGAGTTTATGTCCGTCGAGGCAATTAAGGGGAGTATGAATTAAAAAAAAAATGGAACGAAAGGCTCAGGGGGACAGCACCATTCCCAGCTGGATAATTTAACTCAAGCTGGCTTAAACTTGAATTGAAAACAGTTTAAAGGTAATTTTTTATTTATGAGCGAAATAATATCATTATTGATAATCCTCTGAATAAAAAGAATTATAAATTTTATTTGTTATGTAATTTCTTTACATGGCGAAATCACTATCCCAAAAGAGTCTACAGTGTACTAACCAATGAATTCAAAATCTTATGTGTACACATTTTTTTCTTTCATAACAGTAACAGTAATAAATCCCTCATGTAAATAATACTTAATTTTTTGTTTGCATCATACAATTTTATTAAGATAAAATCACAATGTGCCTCATTGGGGAATAAGTAATTGTGATAAATGTTTTCATTCATACCATATTTACAATTTTCATTCACTTGCTCATTCGTACAGTATTTACAAACAGCCCAGAGAGCTTCCAAATCCACATGGTTGTCACCTCCCTCGCGTGTGGAAAAAGTAAGCGGAGTCATGGGAAGTCCCCCACGATCCTCCGTCAGCCGCGTCACCGGATACAAGCCAGCGGAGGCTGACGAAGAGCGTGAGAGCCATAGACGCTCAGGACATGATTGGAGAAACTGGCCATTGCCAGGACCCCCGCTGTCACGCGTTTATAGCAGGTCACGAGGCTACTGCCGTTTCAGTTTCCGAGGAGGATTATAGGGATGAGTGGTGCAGTGCAATGACTGTGCTACAGGATTAGGTTGGTTGGATAGGTTACTGTGGAATTTCATGAAATTAGAAGGGATGAGCTGTCATTTTATAAAAACAAAAGTGTTACACTTGATGCAAATTATACCACTTGTTAATCGTTCGCAAAATAAAACAATTCCTCACATTTAACATTAGAAATATTCACTATTAAACATGTTTAATTTGGTAATTGTTTAATTACCATGGAATTTCAAGAACTTGGAAGGGATGAGTTTAAGAATGTAGAATATATTAAGATCCTTATGAAGGGTTTTGTTCCTGACTTAATAAGGGGCATTTACTATTGTTTTCAGGATTTTTGATTGAAAGGATTGGATACGCTTGATGTTTGACTTTTTTGCTATCCCCCATAGCTCTATTCCGTATGTCCAGATTGGCTTCAGTACAACTTTGTAAATTAGTAAATAAATAATACTATATGGATAAATTATTTTACACAAAACAAATAACCAGAGAAATCATATGTAATAATAAAGACCGCTCGCTATTTGTGGCTCTTTAGTTATGCTTTTAAATGCATGAAAATAAACTGACGATTTGATTGTTTTGAAATAAAACTAGATGAAGTGGACATCAAAAATAACATCTGAGTGCAGCAATAAACTATTTTATCACCCCCGCTGTCTGATGCCTGATCCAGGCTTTTGTGAATTGAATGTGCTGTTTAGAATCTGTCTTCTAGTTAGCCTTTACTGAACCAATTTTATTTGTAGGTCATATCGTCTATATAGACTATAGACATAGCTGCGATCCCTTATAAACTTTACTGCAAAGCATATCAAATGCTTGAAATTTAAAAAAAAACAGTATAAAAAAAGATAGAAAATTTATTTGAATTGTCACCTGTCAATTGTCCTGTAACCACCATATGAATTTGTTCCACCTAGCTACCCAGATCTGTTATCTCCAATACTAACCATCCTGATGAGTTGAATAGTTTGAATAGGAGTCCTTTGACCTGAACTAATTTGGAATAAATGGCTTTAATAAACAAATAAATGTTTTTGTCAATAGTATTTAAGTATTTGTGCTTCCTAGTGAACATGGATAAGCACAACAAAGACAAACAGCCTAAACATTCACCCTGGTGTCAATAATCTGGTAATATTTGCTAACTTCAAAATTTTAGGTGGTCTTGAATGATTCTTTGTTGGTATTATAGTTAATGGTAAATATAATGTTAGATATTGGAGTATACCCGCTATCTAGTGGTTATAGCTCTAAAGTTCTTCCACTTCAGAGTCCTTTCTTTGGCCGTGTACCGCGGAGAAAGTAAATGCTTCACCCTTATTGCATTCAAGTCTGAACTTTCTATGACCCCACCACCCCTCCCGAATCAATGGCCACAGACTGCCTGGGAAAATTTAGGTTAACAATTAGTATGCAAGTTAGTTTTTAAGATCGAAAAGGTGAGCCCCATCCCCTTGTAGATTCTTATCAATGAAGCCAAGTACATTGTGTTTCATTGTACTCATATTGATTATATAACTTTTATACCGAATTCAGACCTTGTATAGAAAGTACCAATGTTGCAGGACATATAAAATGTGATATGTAAACAGATTCGTCTGAGAATCTATAATGAAAATAATTTTGTCATCTTTAAGAGGATTGGAAAAACTCCGAACCACGATACAAATGATAATAAAACAAATAATAATAGTTTTGAGGTTGCCCTTTTTCGCTTTTTGTGATGTGAGTAGATAGTCTCTTGTATCCTCCGAGTCGGGAAATCTGCAAACACAAGGACCCACCGAGCTAACCCCTGATATTGGAGGCTAAGAAGTGTTGCTGAGAACCTGAAGAGCACCCTCTACCCGCTCGGCAGAGCCTTATTCAAAGAGTATCGATTCCAACCTGTAGGGCCCGCTGCCTTCTATAGTGACTTTTACTTAGGAGTAACGCCTCTTCCGATAACATCCGGTGGTCACGTGAACTCTTTCGGCTGCCATGACTTCTGTAGCTCGAATAGTGGTGGTAGTGTCGAGGGGGGGGGGGTAGTCATCACAAGGCTGATGGAAATACCAATCACAGGAAGAATCGATTATCTTCTTTACTTTGTGTCAATGTCATTGATTTTTCCATAGCAATGAATAACTTAAAATCTTTAACACTTTCTGAGCTAAATAATAAATTCCGGAAATGAAAAAACACAATTTCCATGTTTTTAAAAATTATGATCAATGACACTTTGGTATCGAATAAACACAAAGAATTAATAGAAAATAATTGAAAAACGTAGAATGCTAGACAGTGAACACTGCAATTGTGACAGACTGTTGAGAGAGAAAAAGCGAGGCTTATGATAATAGCGAATGCGGATGCGAGCGTGATAGCACCACCATCCATGGGTAATAAATATAATAATAAATGCGTACATAAAAAATAAAGTAAATGGTTATATATTTTTTAATTTATTTGTACTACGCTGCGCCTGTTGCTTGTATTATTTATCAATTTTTTCTCACAAGTGTTTTTCTCTCTACAATCATAGATTATTTTTCCTTTATTATATTTATTTTTTGTGTGTATGTCTTATTGTTATTATCATTCTCTTATAAATGCACTTTTATTTGTATCATTCTTTATGTTTAACCTAATCATAATAGTCATTTAATAATCATTAAATAAGTCAAGATCCACGAATATCGACGATAGTTCCCCAGAACAAGAAAAATCCATGGAAAATGAATATTTCTTCGTTTTATTCATTAAAGTTAATATGGTTGATTTTTTAACGTCTTAGTCCCGTGAATCCCATGGCGAGACCACTTACGAGCATATCTTATACCTACAACTCCGTTTGGAGATTGAAGTGGAAGTGGCAAGAGATCTGTTGTAAACAATGAGTCGGTTGATGAACCGGTCAGTTCTCACACCTCCCGTAACGAGCGTCTGCGGCTCTTGGTCCCTCTTCCAGCCTCCACTTGTACTGTCTAGTTGTGATACGACTGCTGCGGGATACCCCTGTTGTACCTTGATTCCAAATTGTAGGATTCCTGCGATTTGTGTTAGAAGAGTGAACACATATATATGTGTGATTATTAGTATTGAATTGAACTAGATGTGTGAGAGCATTTTGAAAATAAACAATCCTAATAGCAAAAATTTAAATGAGTGATTAAGGGTTCGCACGTATTCGCAGCAAGAGTGTTTTTTTTTCGCTTCGAATTTCCATCACATAGTTCTATTTGTTGAAATAAATAAAGCTATTTAATTTTTTATATAATGAAAACTTTTCCAAATTAGTCGGAAACTCCTTAAAATTGTAGGCTGACCAAGACATCGCGACTTTAAAAATTTTTAAAAAAAAAGAAGTTATGTATTAAAATGCCTAATTTTTAAAAAATGAAAATAAATGTAGTAATAAAATGCTGTTAATAACGGAACTTTGCAAAATGTATTAACTTACAGAATCTATTTCGCTGAAAGAGAAAACTTTTAAAAGCTCTAAGAAATTTCATGAATGATAAATGCTCTGGCCTGTATGTTTCTTAACTGAAAAGACGTTTACTTCGCAAAACTAAGTATGCTAAGAGTTTAACATGTACACATAAAAAAAATAGTGCCCAGAAGGTTTAAAGGGTTTATTGTAAAGCAGGTAACAAGAGACTGTTATGTTAAGCTTTCTTATGTTATACTGTTAACTTGTCACAAAAATAATATCTGTTTAAATATATTCAGATTGTCCTAAACTTCTTCGTATCCTAAAATAATGTTGATTAATATAGGCTGCATTCAAATAGTTGATAATAAACATAGGACTATATGTTAAACAAATGAATCGTTTTGCATCAAATCTTTTGCAATATCACAAAAGGTATCATATTTTTCGATGTTTTGCGAATACAATATCGTGGAATACAATGATTGAGCAGACAAAATAATTGTCTCGTCTGTTTGTAAGGTAACAAGGGGGATCGCATGCGGTGTAGTGGTAATATGAATTTTCTGAGTAAAAATCCATAGATGGGAAATTCAATTTATTTTACTTCCATTAATATAATTAGGTAGTCCATTAAACGACATTAATAGATAAAGGGCGATATAATTCTACGAACAAAAAACAAATAATAATCACTTTTATTAATTCTAACTTATACTTCTTTCTTCTACAGTTCATTTTGTTTTATCTGAGTTCACCAAGTTCATTTTAGAGTCATATCGTTATTTAATCATTTTTCACATAAGTCATCAGGAATAAATACTCATGGAGACTGTCTAAACATTTTGATTCTTCTCCAAATTTGAAAAGAATGTGCTGGGCTTCTACTTAAGGATAACTGTGATGATTGAAGCCTGAAATGTATAAAACTATATTTAATTCATTTTTAGAATGTACTAAAGCTGAAAATCTAAAACTTTTGTAAAAAAAAGTCGGTGATGTTATATTTTAAGGGTTGTAGAAATGAGACAAGATACACTTGCTACGCATGAAGCTGATGTACTAAATATTTACAGCCAGTGATGGTCAAATGAAGTTTCAAGGAATAACGTGCCTAGTTAGGTTGTATCCTTTGCTTCCCAAACAGTGCTAGGATAAAACCCCTACTTACTTTCTAAATCGACTTATCACTACTGTCTTTAAAAATATTGGCCCCACGTCCTCAAACATTCATTTCATTAACTTGTAAGTTTCTGGAATAGCCGATATGCAATAGCCAGTAGTTTATTTTGTTTAATATTCAAACAACAGGTTATAAAAAATTAACATAATAAAGTACCAAACGAGCCAACTGATCTTGACCTACGATCAAAATCAAATGGCACAGTCCCACCTAATTGCACCGGAATCAGAGTTTTGTTACAGAAATTTCATAGATTATTACCATATTATAGCACTATATTAGTTGATTGTAGGGTTGGTATAATTTAATAATGTACGACTATAGGGTGGGTGTTATGGGGTGCCTGACAGCCTGTTGCCTTGTCGCGTGTCAGGACCTCTTTGAGCTCACTATTGGGGGTGTTTCCTCGTCATTAATAAGTCTCAAGCAGGAATCATGCACTTGTCTGTCCGTTCGTGACACGCTGTAAAAACTGAGTGATTGTTTCGGCCACTTAAGTCCTTTTGGAGAAAAAAAACAAAGGACGGTATTTTTAAACCCAACGTAGAGGAATCGAGTGCGTAAACATAGGTTCGTGTATAGGCTTGTTGACACGGTGTGTACTTTGGGTAGCCTTGTCTGAAGATTGCCTTAATTCGCACCGTGGAAACGTCAAGCCTCATTATGGTTCGAGGTGGTTCGAGATGGCTCGTACTTCCCCGTGGGTCGGTAAATGCCTTCAATAAAAAAGGCTTGTGCTTCCGGTGGTTCGCCCAAACCCACGACCTTTATGATTTTATAGAAGGAATTTTCAAGTAGTTCATGATGGAGTGGAATAGTTATTTGCACAAAAAAGGATCTATTATATGGAATTCGCTATATGAAGAACATAACGACAGTAATAAGTTGTATGATCCTTTGAAACCTATTCAAAATAATATTAGCATGGGCTGTTCAGAAAGTTAGCCACGAAAATAAAGAAAAGGGACTTGGACGTACGAAGTATACAAGCCCAAATGGTTTGCATGTGACAAAATGGCATATCTTATCACTCAGTCTAGGCATCAAGGCGAACTAAAATTACTGAGTCAAGCGGTTGTGGTCATTTATTTTATGAAATTAATTAAATACTTTTTAAAAATTTCATAAAAACATTTACATTAGCAGACATTCACATTACTACAGAGACTCTAGTAGCAGTATTTTACACTATTTATCACATGGTAAAATTTAGTCTAGTTTAGTTTATTTTGGTACACTGTTCTATATTGATGGTATATTTTATGTTTTACATAAACTTTTTTTTTTTCCTGATGGGTAGTCAAGTTTTGTGGTTATGTGTAATATAGAAATTATTAATTTGCCAAATATGATCAATTAAATAGATACATTAGAACTTGTTATTATGTTATACAAGTAATGTTATTATATTTCTAGAGAGGAACACTATATTTGTAATAAATTATTTTATAAAATACTAAAATGTGAGCCTCCTAAACTATACATTAGCCATCCATCTATTAGTATAGAAAATATAAAAAATTACAGTTCATATGAATCAATCTAACCAACAATCAGAAATTAAATATGAAACAATTAAGCGATAGTTATGTACTTAACGAAAAAGATTATCAAAGCATTAATTTTACATTTCTTAAAACACATAACGGTTTGAAATATTTTAATTAAGTCATTATAATTGAAAGTCTCAATTATAATATATAATACATAAATAGGAGTCCTGGCAATGGCCAGTTTCCCTAATCATGTCCTGAGCGTCTGAGGCTCTCGTGCTCTTGGTCAGCCTCCACTGGCTCTTATCCAGTGAAGCGGCTGACGTAGGCGCGTTGTGGACTTCCCAAGACTCCGCTTCCTCTTTTGCACTCGAGGGAGGTGACAACCATGTGGACTTGGGAGGTCTCTGGGCTGTTGATAAATACTGTATGAATGAGCAAGTAAATGAAATGGTGAATATGGTAAGAATGAGATCATTTATCACAATTACTTATTGCCCAATCAGGCTGGCTGTAATTTTCTCATAATAAAGTTGTTGTCAACAAAATAATACCTAGAGGTGGTTAATACCATTGCTAGTAGAAATATCTTGCGAAACTGTGTGCAAGTTAAAAAGGGGAGAAACGTTATTTTAATAATTTTTCAAAGGTTATTTGTTTATCCGATAAATTAATTCCACACATACATTAAATTTCTTACTACCTATGCACTGGAATTTTCTTTATTGATTGTTTGATAATATTTAACTTATGAAAACCAACAAAACGCCTCTCCATCGAAAATAAAATGAATGGCAAGCGCTCATTAAGAGTAATGTAATGATAAATAGTCAGAATACATCAGATTATATAAGGAGAAAAAAATATCTACAGGTGCGTGTTATGTACACAAAAGATAGGAAAGAGTTAGGAAGTCTCTATTAGAGATGGCTAGGATATATCGGGTCACGGCCAAGCCTTCATCGGCTTATCGGATTCTCATCACCGACTCTAAATCCGTCCTCAAATGCTCTTTTGTCTTTTTGAATCTTAGACGTCTGGAACACCTGGAAAAATATAACTACCACAAACAGTTACAGTATGGAGGCGAGCAGGGATACTTGCTGTGAAGATGCGGGTACCCATTTTATGTCAGCTAGGCACAGTTCTCATCTTAAACAACCATATAAAGTGTTAGGAAAATATTGAGTTATAGAAAAACTAGTGGTTTTGCCATTAGATTGTTTATTGAAACGAACCTGAAGCAGCTTTAGGCATCGCTCTTGCCCTCCTTCGATTGGAGAGAGATTTGTGACAATAGCTTGAACATATGCTATGAACGTTGTCATTTTAATTCCATAAGACATCGATGTGGGCTATGATGAATAAAGCTCAGTTAATTCATTCATAAAGTATTTGCAAACTGTCCAGAGACCTCCCAAATCAACATGGTTGTCACCTTCCGCGCATGCGAATGAGGAAGTGGAGTCTTGGGAAGTCCCCCACGCTCCTCCGTCAGCCGCGTCCCCGGATACGAACCGGTGGAGGGTGACGAACAAAGCGAGAGCCACACACGCTCAGGACATGATTGCAGAATCTGGCCATTGCCAGGACTCCCACTTTCGCGTATTTGTAGCAGTTCACGGGGCCACTGCCGTTTCAGTCTCCGAGGAGGCTTATAGGGATGAGTGGTACAGTGCAATGACTGTGCTACGGGATTAGAGTGGTTGGATAGGTTATTATGGAATTTCATGACTTTGGAAGGGATGAGTTAGAGAATGTATATATTAAGATTGTTAAGATAGAGAGAGAGGGTGTGTGAGAGAGAGAGAGAGGGAGTGAGGGAGAGAGAGGGAGGGAGGGAGAGAGAGAGAGAGAGAGGGAGTGAGGAAGAGAGATTTTTTTTATTTCATTTGACGCTACATGGGCTCATTACATATAGTTAATAGACGCCTAAAAGCTTCTAAACAAAAACTAAAGTATAGTTAATACATAAAATTAATTTCTATTATTTTTTTTAATTAAAAGTAATCTCTACTTGAAACAAATTATAACCCGCCCTAGAAACGCATTAGATAATTGGGATAAAAGATCACACTAATACCGTATTTACAAATTTACATTTACCCTTTTATTCAAACCATATTTACAATATACATAATTTTATTCAGGACATGAGGTAAGAAAACTGATCACCCGGTGACTACAAATATTTTCAAAAGATCAGTGAACCACTTTTATCGCAGAAGAGGGTTGTTTGGGTGGGTAAAACAATGTCTATAAACGAATAATATACAATTTAAAATGTTAAGCTTAAAGTGAAAAGGACAGATTTCAATAATGATATAATGATGTTTATGAATTATAAGTTAATGACATAGTTTATTTACTGATATTGTTGATAGTGAACTTTTTGTATTATATTTTGATTATCTGGGCACACTCACTTTTGTTCGTATTAATAAATAGTTTTTGTCTCCGTGCGGACGCGAACTTCGATCTTTTAATTTTGCTAAATTTAGCATAAAGTGTATGCACAATAATGTGAGAAAATTATTAAAAAAAAAAATTAATTAAAGAAGGTGTTTTTGTGACGAAGGAAGAGAGGTCATTCTATAACTCAACGTTTTTCTAGTAATGTTTACGCTCCATTTTTTTTACACTGTTTACAACCTCGCGAGAAAGTTTGTTTACACTTCTAGGATAAATAATAAAATTCCCAATCATAATTTTATACAATGAAAAAAAAAGTACTCCGAATTTTTTTTTACATTTCATTTTAGTAATTAATACCTCTTGGTAAATCATACTCTGATTATTTTAAAATTCAGGTCTACTTAACGGTATTTAACATCTTTAGATTGTCGCATGTCTGCATGTTCGATGACAGTAGTCTTAAAAATGGGATCAGATATTTCCAAGGGTTATTCCACAATCTTAAACAATAGTGACGATGTGTTAGTAACAATGTCACAATTGAAGTAATGCAAAATTAAGCAATTAACAAGTCTTGAGCTCCCAAATTGAAACGTTCTTCAAGTTTCTTCTTTGATAATGTCTTGGATTTATAATTCTCTATTAATGTTACGATTCTAATTGGTTCCCTATTTTAAAATGGCAGGGATAACATTTTGTACTAACACATTTCACAGGCAAAAGACATAGTATCTTCTTACGTTTTTCTTTTACAACAAACATGTGTACACGTGCGACCTGACTAGCATATCAGCATTAAGTTTACAGCACCACTGGCTGAGGTGGAAATGAACGGCATTGGCCAATGGAGCGCGAACAGATAAGAAAGTTGACTAAGAGGCATAAATTAAAAACAAACAATTGCTGAGGGAATTCCTAAGCTAATAATCCAGGACGTAGGGGAAGTTGGTCGCTGGAGAGAACAAGGCTGGAGCTGGAAGAATTTCCACCCCGCTGCTTTCAGTGCGCCGCGGATCCGCTCCAGCGTGTTCTTTCAACTCCCCATGAGCAGTCGGCCTCCTGGAATATTCATTTTTCCACCAGTAGGAGTGCTCAGCCAGACGTTATGTGTGGTTGGCTAATATCCCATATTACTTACCCCTCTTGGAAACACTGGAGTCCCTCACTACATAATATCACAGGCATACTCTATTGATACATTCACGTTTCAAACATGCACATTGCATGTTGAACATGGCATCCTCTAACTTCTTTAGTACCTAGTGATTTATAAGTATCGTACGTTTTATTGCTGACTATCTGGGTTGGGTTTAAAACATTGAACATAAGGGTTTTAATTAACTAGAGTTGCAGTCCATTCCCATTTCTTTGTGTGATTTAGAATTACTGAGAAATCGTATTACCAAACTGGTTAAAGGTGCATTAATGGGTTTTTTTTATCACAAAGCAATAACACACACTCGCGGGATCAGGTACCAAATCTGAAAAAAAATTATTAATATATGTTAAATACTTAACAAAAATAATTCTCTTAAGATCGGACCTGGTTCAAAAAAAAATTAGAAGGTAAATAGTAACATGGCTGATATTTGGCAAGGGTTTAATTTTCGGCTTATCGCTATTTTTTCTCTTAACCTAATAATTGCAAAAATTGACACAAGTGGGTTTGAATACTACTTGTAATATTATTGTACTATAATATTATTGTATGTTAATAATGCGGAGTATAGGATGCCCACTTGTCAGATATAATGGTTGTACCGGGTTGAATACATTCTGATATTGTTTTCAGTAGTGTTTCCGATTTATGGTCTGGCATGCAATACATGAAGCATTGCTTATCTTCCAAAAAACCCCTCCGAAGACCCATTGATTAGGATAAATTCTACCAACGTGATTTTTGCACCGAAAAAAACTCGATTCGTCCATCTCAACTGTTTTTCCCCTTCGATCTTTCTGATTTTTTTTAATAAATGATCTGCGCAAAATTATTTTTCCAATCTGTAATAGTATTGTTTGCTAATCCTAGTTCCTCTTGACAAAATTTAGTAGATGTATATTGTTTTGCCTAGCAGTACAGCAAAATAATAAATTTATCAAATGGCAAATTAGTGTTTTCCAAAAATGCCTCTCACGTTGCGTCTCCGTCTATCCTTTTCACCTAGATAAAGTTTCATTTGATGGCTATTAGAACAAATTTTTACACTATGCAATACCCCCCTTAGAGTTGAAGAAACAAAACCGCTTTTTCATTCGTATCTACTTCAGTAGCTAAGTCAAATAACGGTATGATGTTTCCCTCTAGGATCACAAAACTAAACTGAAATATTATCAGGTACCAAGGTTTACTAAGACCGGTCAAAGTAAACATAAATTTAGATAATAACATTACAGGAAAGGTCAAAAGTGGCAAAATAACCAATGCTAGATATCAGTGGGGTTCCAAAAAAAGACCCCATTTCTTATCTAATGTAGCATTTGCTTTAGATTTTAGTTTGTATAATTTTAGATTATTGCACAATCTATTTACATTTAAATCTGGTTACTCGTTTTATTTGTTAAAAAAGCTGTAGTACATGTATATATTGTATACAAAATATAAAAATAGCTCAAAATATGCTGATTAGATGTTGGTAAAAATATAAAAATGTGAATTATAAATTTGACTTCTAAATTACTGATAAGGATTTTCACAAAAATTGTGGAGACTACACGGTCACAGTTCCATACCGCTAAGTTTCTTTCTCTGGATTATATAAAATAATTGAATATATTTTTTTGGAGCGAAGCAGCTCTCTCAGACAGCTCAATATTAAAAGCTAAACTCGATTTCGCGCTGATGTCAACAAAAAAGGTTTATTTGTCAATATCCAGGCATAAAATTAATTATATTGTTAGTGACTGTTCAAACCATGTTGTAAAAGAAAAATGTGAACAACGGACCTTTCATGATGCAACAAACAGCCAAGTGCTGATACCCAGGCAAGCGTACTCCAAAGCGATATTTCGCACCGGGACTTCACAGACAGGATCTCCGAGGGGGGGATTTTCACCTATTTGCGGACTAGTCTTAAGAAGCTACCATTGGAAAACCCTTACCGCAGGTTTATCAATGAGAAATAAGTGGGGGGTAGCTTACTATTTAAGCATCAAGATTTGGTCTCGATTCGTTCATCTTTCGGAGTACCTCTCAGTACCTCTCAGTACCTCTCAGTACCTCTCAGTATCTCTCAGTACCTTTCAGTACCTCTCAGTACCTCTCAGTACCTCTCAGTACCTCTCAGTACCTCTCAGTACCTCTCAGCACCTCTCAGTACCTCTCAGTACGTCTCAGTACCTTTTAGTACCTCTCAGTAACTCTCAGTACCTCTCAGTAACTCTCAGTACCTCTCAGTAACTCGAAGTTCATCAAACTGTCTTGGTGGTTTCAGCCTTCCTTTTTCCGCTTAGACCAGCAGGGAGTCAGAAACCCTTTTCAGATACCTACAGATGCTATTAGCAAAAATTACGCAAATAATATTTTTATGCTTATGTATACTATTTGTAAAATTGATTATTTAAACTTTAACTACAGTATATTTTGAGATAGAGTATATCATTATTTATTAGTTTTATTTCTGGTTACTTTTCCACATAAAATTAATTGTTTGAAACTAACAAATTACATCATTAGATTAAATTTATGGTTTGTTTTTCAATATCCAGGTATCGTCGTTGGTGAGTGTACAAACCATATTAGTTAAACTTAGCGATATGCTGTTTTTTTATAGAGAAAGTAAGCCTTATCAATTTGGCGCTTAAATTGAGATTTTATGTGTACTTATATGCTCGTACAGTTTGTATTTAGAAAGACAATTTGGTTTCCCAAATATGGACTTTACTGATGAAAGTATAGTTGTCGTAGGATAGGATTTTTTTTTTTTTTTAAATTGAAATGTTATTTGTATTTTCAAATAAATGTTTAAATTTAGGGTTGAAATCGTGTTTTATAGCAATATAAATAAAATTGGGATTTAGTTTTATTTAGTAACTACTACTATGTACTACATGACTGAACTACAGTCCATAAATATATTGTAGTGGTTCTACCATTCCACCAACAATCCGTTCTTGAAGAGCCCCCCGGCGAAGAGAGAAGCAGGGCC
Organism: Acanthosoma haemorrhoidale; assembly: GCA_930367205.1. Lineage (NCBI taxonomy): Eukaryota > Metazoa > Arthropoda > Insecta > Hemiptera > Acanthosomatidae > Acanthosoma > Acanthosoma haemorrhoidale. The sequence goes on along the minus strand of OV884014.1, from coordinate 106,028,469 downwards.
GGCGTCCGCGGCGATGAATGCACGGTTGGAACAAGAAGTTCTCACCGTTCTGATAGAATTTCAAATCGCTCTCTTGAGAGACGCTCCCCTCTCAAAGTGTACCTGCCTTATATTCAAAGTACTCAGAACAAATATTTTTATACAGCTGTGCCCAATACCCAAGGGTCAACCTCTCAACTGAATTTTACCCAGCGAGTATTTTTAGGGAGGTGCTCTCTTCAATGTTGACAATTTACCATACATTATTCCTCTTTGAAAGAGATCTGTGATAATCACAGTCTTATTTGATTTATTTTTTATTTTCAGAATTTATATTTGCTATTATAATTTATTCTAAAAGGTTGTTCGGGGCTATTTCCAAAATGCTGAGTGATAAGCAAAATTATAATAGAGAAAATAATTACTGAAATGGAGGAGCTGATTGATCAAACAATAATGGGTTAAAAAAAAACACATCAAGAATAGCCATTAATAACATCATCAAATATAAATTAAATCATAATTAAAAATATGGAGACCGTAATTTGTACTTTTGAAGCAATATATAACTTTTAACACTTTATTGGCTAGCGCCATTATTAAAAGGATTCAAAATTAAATATTTAGGAGAGTGGTTGAGCGTTGATGGTGAATACCTCAGATTTTCAAATTGTAACAATTCGAATGGTTTATGACTCTACTTGGTAAATGAGTGTAAATATTGATACCACTTGGAAAAAGTATTTTCTCAATATAATATTTAATGAATTTCATTCGGTTTTAGTCATGGTTTAATGCGGGTTTAGAAAAAAGATAAAAAAACTAACACGTTTAACTTCTATGAATGATTAAATTTGAAATAAAATCCTATTTTTTATTGAGCGAACAGCTTGTTCTTGAATCTCAATACTTGTGTACTCATTTGAATTGACGAGATTATTGTCATGTAAATGATACTTCGATCCTATCAATTAACCATAATCAGAGAAGGTCAACACTCATGACAGGGTAGCTCGGTTGGTAGAGCTCCTGACTTCCCAAGGTGTGTTGTTATTGTGTGCTTAGCTTTTAATTATTAATAAAGTCAAAGATGCTTATATTAGCTGATGAAACTTTTAATTTCACTGCAGACCCAATTGTTATTTGCTAACAATACTCCGATTGAGTTTCACTAAGTAAGCTTTTGGCTGTGTAATCGGTAAGAAGTAAAGCGTTTCTTATGCAAACATACTTAACCTAATTGGCGAGAGTTTTAATGAGCCTTCTTTTTCGCGGATCGACTCTTTTAAGTTTGATTTTTTCTTTTCTTCTTAAGTTTTTTTTTTGTTTTATTCTATTTTTTCTATTACTTAAGATCAGACTAAAAATGGTCCTACATTATTTCTTAGTCACGTCTATTAGATTCTTTAATTATAAACTGCCAGGTTTTTTTGTAAATCATCGTTTATTCAATTTACCACATCGGATGATATGTTTATCATCCGGTTGGATGATTAAGTATAGATAACACAAAAAACTAAATACGAGAATCATACTCCTCTTACTGAAAATAATTTTAGATTTAGTCTAACTCGCTAAGATGTTCACATACCCAGACGTTATTACATAAATAAAAGTGCAACACATTAGCTTCATACAAAAGTATTTATTGAAAAATATACACTTATACATGGTTTATGATAAACTTATGACCTGTATATGATTAATCATCAATGAGTCATCAAATCATTGTAAAAACAATACCAAAATAGATATTATTATCTTTTTTATTATTATTTTCTTAAAAGAAGTGTATTTTTTCTTTTTACATTTTAAAACTATAAATTGACTATTGATCCACTCTGTATTATTATGATGATTATTTGAAAATAAATATATCCATTCAGATAACATACATAGAGTATATTTAATTTGAGCTCTGTGCCGTTGCAAATGAACTGATGTGTCACTATTTTAAATCATATCATGCTGTCCCTCTCTACATCTTTTAAAATATTAAAAATATCCCTCCACTTAAGACATCTCCAGATAATTTTAAATAAATCACTCATACAATTTATTTTTAAATGGAAGGCTTTTTTTAGAACACTGCCCTTCGAAATACGTATTGCAACTTTTCTTAAGTCTTAAAAATCGGAAACATGTAAAGAAATTATAAAATTTCAATTATATGTATTTTTTAATGACAGTTTAGACAACAAAAATTCTCAATTTAAAATACTTCTGAGTAGGCCTGTAGAAACAAATCACGTGACTGCAGAACTAACTGGTCCTTTAATTTTTAATTGCCTCATAATACATTTTATTATTTTTTAAGTGACATAGCCCTGTTATTTCTGGCGATTTTTCAAAATCTAAATATATGATGGCTGTTTTTGGCTTGGAATCCAAATTGAAGGATTCTATTTTTACATACTCGGTCGTTAAATATTCAAGAAGCCTACAGCTAGGCCTGTTGGAAATCCTCAAAGTCCAGTTTACGCCTGTTTCCACATTCTCATTCTCTATTTTTAGTCTACCTGTTTAAAAAGAAATAAAACATCTAGGAGTTTATTGCCATACTAGAAATTCTTCAAAAAAATCTAAAAAAAGATGTAAACATAGGTTAAGTTAAGGGGTAAATATTTGTGACTTATAGAAGTAATAGCAGCTAGGTACTTTAAGCAGTGCTCATACTTATAAGTCAAAGCTTAGGAATACAAATATAGCCTATATAGGCTTAAGATGACCAATTGGTTCACCTAGCCGCACGAGAATAAATGCTCCCAGTGAATCGGATTTACGGTTCAGAGGTAACACCTAGTGCTAACCATAACCACGCTAGTACCTCAGCGGCACCTACCTGCTACAACATTCGGCCCTTACCACTTCGTCAGGTGATACGCCATGGTTTAATCTTTATTTTCTGATTGTTGAACCTTGTCAAACAGATAAAGAGATTTCTAATTTCTGCCTAATTTTATTTATGAACTGCTGGCTGAAAAAAAAAGTTTATTAATCAAATATAAGTTTCTATAGCCAGTGGAGTGTGTAGTAAAGCACTGGGGTGAGGGTGAAAGCCATCCATTGTCAAACCTTAAAAGGGTTACATTATTTACATTACATAATCAGGGTGCAACAGCCCACTATAATCCAGAATCTCCTTTCGGAGAAGTGTATTAATACAAGGTGTCCCAGAATTAACGCAAGATTTGATTTAAATAAAAAACACAGTTTTTAGTATTTTTGTTGTTATTTTTATATGGAATTATAAAGTAAATAGGATTGGGTTTTTTTTCGGGATAACACATCGGGCAAATGGCCTCCACAAATTTGCTGGCACATACGCACTGTTTTGTTGAAATTTTCCACGACCATTTGACATAAATGTGATTGAATTTTGATGATGCAGCGTTTAATTTCCTCTGTTCATGCACGGGTGGATTTGGGCTTGTTGGCATACACCTTTGACTTCACATAACCCGATAAAAAGAAATCTAAAGGTGTTAAATCACACGATCTAGGGGGCCAATTCTGATCACCGAAACGAGAGAGTACACGACCTGGAAATGTCTCATGCAGTATTTGAATTGTTTCATGGGCTGTATGGCATGTGGCACCATCTTGTTGAAACCATATATTGGCCACATCAATATCATCCAATTTAGGCACAAAGAACTGTGATTACGACGCTGAATTGATGTTCCTCGATTTTCAAGAACACTCTCACGCACTGCTTCGATATTGACATTTGAACGGCTTGTTTTTGGACGACCAGTATGTTTAGTGTATCCAACTGGTCTAGTCTCCCTAAATTTTTCAATCAATCACTTTACAGTTGATGAAGTCAAAACACTATTCCGACTATATTTCGTATGGAATTTTCGAGCTGCGGCCACCAAACTTATATTATTTTTGAGATAATGTTCAACAATATAGACACGTTGTTCTACCGTGTAACGCTTCATTTTTACTAAACCTTAACTATCAGCTGTCAAATTGTTTGTTTTAGGGTTGCCAGTACTTTACTGCACGAATGGTGGCAAGTTCAAATCTTGCGTCAGTTCTGGGACACCCCATATGATCCTACATGCTTGCCAGAATCTAAAGATAATTATACATGACAGGTAGGACACAAAAAAGATAGCGAATACCAAACAGACCGAAGGTAGGCTGTCAAGAAAAGCCTTCACATTACAACGATAGAGATATCGTGTTGAGGCCTACACTACAGCACTATACAGTTTCATCCTCATAACAGAGCATATTCAGCCTTCTGAGGAATGAAAGGGGATTTAAATTACAGTTAGTGCTTTGAAAGGGGAGTAGAGCAGGTAGTGATGAGCCAGACCCACCTGTACCCACCCACAGGACTAATGCGGTAATCCTAGCCATTTCTGACGGCATTGCAGCAGTATCCGGTAGTCTGTCTTATTATACGTTCCACAGTCTACCTGTTAGGGTCGATTACACTATTAGTCTTAATCAACAGTCAAACAATTTAAAAAAAAAATAATGATAACAATTATATCTGCTAAGAGAAAAAAATATTCATCAAGTTGTAGCAACTGAATCGAACTAGTTAAGCAAGCGTACCGTCCAGCACTAATTGTCTCAGATAGTATCACCATTTACCGGGATCATCGTATCAGTACTCACGAGCTAACGTAAAACATATGCAGCATGAGATTTGTTTGCGCTAGTGCTCTTAAAAATCAAGAAGTCCCCAAACGCCAGAAAATTGCGCTGGTTACGTCGTGAGAAGCTGGGTGTTGGATTGAGTTGGTTAGCATTACATACTTGCCAAAAGTAAGGCTTAAACAAAGTCAAAAATAACAAATAAATAAATATTCATTTTATTAATAACAAAAAAAATAACTGATAACAATTGAACCAGGCCTGAATATTAGTATATTTAGTATAAATAATTGTTAGTTTAATTAACGTATAAAAGTTACGAAAAAGTATATAGTCGACCGCAGAGCGGTGATGATCGGATAGTCGACCGCAGAGCGGCGATGATCGGATAGTCAACCGCAGAGCAGTGATGATCGGATAGTCAACCACTGAGCGGTGATGATCGGATAGTCAACCCCTGAGCGGCGATGATCGAATAGTCAACCACAGAGCGGTGATGATCGAATAGTCAACCACAGAGCGGTGATGGTCTGATAGTCAACCGCAGAGCGGTGATGATCGGATAGTCAACCGAAGAGCGGCGATGATCGAATAGTCAACCACAGAGCGGTGATGGTCGGATAGTCAACCGCAGAGCGGTGATGATCGGATAGTCGACCGCAGAGCGGTGATGATCGGATAGTCGACCGCAGAGCGGCGATGATCGGATAGTCAACCGCAGGGAGGTGATGTTTGGAGAGATCTGTAGGTGGATAGGCAAAATGTTTTGTAAACAGCAACTTTTTGTTCGCAGGGGAACAGGCCCGTAACCTGCTGTCTTCAACACTGACTAAACCAGGCTCAGGCCCAAAGCCTTGTCCTCTAATACGCAAAGACGTATTTATTTACTTCATCGAGCTTTATAGTCTTTCGAACTATTTTCTTATTTTCTCTGTATGTTGATGTAATAAAATGAAAATTTCTGTTAAAGAGAAATAAAATCAATACATTTCATAACTTACATTTAAAGTTTTAGTCTTAAAAATATGACCGTGTATACAATATTTACATACTCTTTTCCTAATTTTCTCTAGCCAAAACTATGAGAAAAATAAGAAACTAAATTTATAATTTTAAAATTTTTCACTCATCTCATTACCATAATAAAAAAAAATAATACAAAATATTGTTGAAATCTTCTCAAACAAAAATTAAGTTTAAACAAAAAAATGAGGTCTCTCTATTTTGAAATACCCTTCTAATCAAAACTTACTGCCTAAGGGCCCGAACAATATTACATACATATTCATGATAGGTAAGAAAAGAAAATTGGTGCAGATTAAGGCAATAGGAGTGCCTAAGAACGACAATTTTTTGAAAGCAGTAGTGAGAAAGAAACTTCTTTATTCATCTTTAACTATTTCCTGCAATGGTTTGACGCTGGAGTCCATCCGGATCCTAGCAAAGCTAGAGCTGTGGGAGAAAATACTTGACCGGTTTCAGGAACACGTTTTAGAACTGCCAGTTCGAACATTCTACGACGTTAAATGATCCGAACACAACCCTTGACTATTAGTCCCGTAAAGTAAATATTTCTGGAAGAGTCCGAAGAAGTATGAAATTAATTTTAATACTGAGATATTGGACCAAAGTTTTTTATAGAATCAATTAATGGTAACTTTACAACAATAGCATAATTTACGTTAAAGAGTAATAAAAAAAAATTAGCATGGGATTAATAAGTATCGGTTCGTGTTAAAAATGTAACTATATTAAGTTATTTTATTTTTATGTTTATTATTATTGACCTGACTAGCTTGACAATGGCTGTAGAATGAGAAGAAACTGCGTAATAGTTAAAAGTTATAAACAGCTGAGACTACAGGCACGGACACGTTTGAAATGTTGGACTTTGACCGGCCATGCAAGGAGGAGCCATTTTGTACTTTGGACGTTGAGTGGTACGTGGTTCGAGATTTATATGTATTCTCGTTTACTTCGCTGACTATTCTATCAATGCAGACTTATCCACTGTAAATAAGTATTCGATTAGTGCCGAGTTTTACAGTGAAGAACGTTCTAGTTACATACTCGGAGCTGGAGAGACCGATTTTATTTCATCTGGATACAACGGAATGTGAGTACACTACTAAATTTTACATTAGCATGTCGTATTAGTTAATTATTACCAACTAATTGATTCCAAATACTTATGGTATTACTAAAAGATTTCAAAAAAATGTTTCATCAGTATTAAATATTTAAAATTATTAATCTGGATTAAGAAGGAAAAGCTAAAATATTTGGTATTTGGTGAAGATAAACGAACTAATTTGCAAATCAAGCAAAGGGACCTATTGCGACGGTTGGTGATTTGATTAGTTCAATTTCGGTTTTGTTGTTGAATCAGTTATTCCTCTGATAAAAGTAATTAGTTTAATGTCATGCATTTAAAAAACAATATTTCAATAATTTTATAGTAGTTCTAATGATCACGAGCATTTTTTCGTAATTTTAGTTAGAAGTCGGCAGTCCTTGCGGGCATTAAACTGTTACTTCTTGAAATTCTTTATTGGCGATACTTATAAAAAAAATCAACGTGAATTTTCTTCTTTACCTCACATTATTATTGTATAACTTACGCTAAGTAAAGATGAAAACTTTCCCAAAATTGTGAGGAAAACTCTTTCCTCCCATCGCCGCGCTACTAAAACTTTCTCGTGAAAAACTTTTTTTTGTAGGCTAGTTTTAATTCCATTTATAAATTCAACGCTCACTTCCCAACTGCGCAATTATGGCAATTCTACAAGATCGGACGAGCAAGTTTCTTCACTGTTATTAAATTAATTTTTTCGTAAGAGTCCTTAATGTGCCATTAGCCACAGAGAAAGAAATTAGATCAGAACACTTTTCTAGGCTGTAATATAGTTCGAAAATCGAAATTACATTTCAAAGCTTATCGACAACTTTTTTCTACACATCATATTTTTCATCTTAGCCAGAAAATCTGCGGCATTACCAAATCTGCTATAAATAAAAATTGCTAGAGTTACAACTTTTTCATTTTTTTGACCACTCCAGTAGACAAATAGATGAAAGACGATTTCCAGTACCTATTTAAAAGTAGGACCTCTCCCATCAGTATGGAGAACAATTTTTCAGGAATGATACATCATTAGCTGTGTACTTGGTTAAATTCGCTGGTTATGTTATTAAAACAATTCCTACCCTATACATTACCATATTATTCACATCATAATAAAAAAAGAATCCATCAATGAGGAGCTAAGTTAGTTCCTGTATAGCTAAAAGGTTTCTTAGCAGTATTTACAGTTTCGGAGGACGATCAAACCCAGACTAGATCTATAACGCAAAGAAATAGCTAATGATTGTAAACTAATACACACAATTAAAGAGTAACGGGCCTCAGATCCAAGCGAAAGAATCTTTACTTTTATAAACTATGAACATCACGTATTTATCTACAAACTCATATCCTGTGTCAGCACAACCCTTAAGGCCACATCCTTCCACTTTCACTCCCGAAATGCCTTTGCCATGTCTTTCAATGCAATGAGCAGGTCCTTTCTTCAACCACCCTTATATAGAGCAAAATTAGATTAAATTAGAGCTCCCGCCGGCAAAATGGAGCCCTTCATTTGAAACCCGAGCTGTTTCAAGTGCGCAATATCCTAAAGCTTTGATCTTGGAACGAGTGGCTTGGTGAACCTTGTTTGAAGTTTGTCATGGAAGCGTGAAAGGTCAAGATGATCCGGGGTGGCAGGTCATCTTTTTCCCATAAAGTCACAAAGTTAGGAACCACCTGTACGTTGCTTAGAAACATATTTAAAATAATATCAGGATGGAGTGAGCTTTAAAAGGACTTAAATATAAAAAAGGACATCTGATGGCTACTTTCAGGAATTTGGTGGTGAAAGTGTAGATCTGGGCAAAAGCGAAATATGCAAGCCAAAATGGTGTCATCTACACATCAAGACGAACTAGAACTACTGAGTTTTGATACTACACTTATGACCATTTATTTTCATAAATTACATGTATTTCATTGTGTTCGTAATATTTTTCATTTATTAAATTACTTGTATTTCATTAGGATCGTAATATTTTTCATTTATTAAATTACTTGTATTTCTTTCTGTTTGTAATATTTTTCATTTATTAAATTACATGTATTTCATTATGATCGTAATATTTTTCATTTATTAAATTACTTGTATTTCATTATGATCGTGATATTTTTCATTTATTAAATTACTTGTATTTCTTTGTGTTTGTAATATTTTTCATTTATTAAATTACATGTATTTCATTGTGTCCGTAATATTTTTCATTTATTAAATTACATGTATTTCATTGTGTTTGTCATATTTTTCATTTATTAAATTACATGTATTTCATTGTGTTCGTAATATTTTTCATTTATTAAATTACATGTATTTCTTTGTATTCGTAATATTTTTCATTTATTAAATTACATGTATTTCATTGTGTTTGTCATATTTTTCATTTATTAAACTACTTGTATTTCTTTGTGTTTGTAATATTTTTCATTTATTAAATTACATGTATTTCATTGTGTTCGTAATATTTTTCATTTATTAAATTACATGTATTTCTTTGTATTCGTAATATTTTTCATTTATTAAATTACATGTATTTCATTGTGTTTGTCATATTTTTCATTTATTAAACTACTTGTATTTCTTTGTGTTTGTAATATTTTTCATTTATTAAATTACATGTATTTCATTGTGTTCGTAATATTTTTCATTTATTAAATTACATGTATTTCATTGTGTTCGTAATATTTTTCATTTATTAAATTACATGTATTTCATCGTGTTTGTAATATTTTTCATTTATTAAATTACATGTATTTCATTGTGTTCGTAATATTTTTCATTTATTAAATTACATGTATTTCATTATGATCGTAATATTTTTCATTTATTAAATTACATGTATTTCATCGTTATCGTAATATTTTTCATTTATTAAATTACATGTATTTCATTGTGTTCGTAATATTTTTCATTTATTAAATTACTTGTATTTTATTATGTTCGTAATATTTTTTTTCAGAAATGAAACTGACGAGGGAACGATTGGGAGTAGAATTTCGACGAGAAGGGTACCACTTGAGATTTGCCAAACCTTGCACCATGGGGTTCCCGGTCGGAATTCTTCTTCCCACAAGTACAACACTATGTCACCAAGCCTAGCCTCGTGGAAGCATAGTTCAGATTAAAGGACGCCTGAAAATGATTTTTAATAGGAAGTTCAGACACCTGTGGCAATAATCAAACTACACGTACGGAAACTCCAACAAGGACAAAAGGAACGGAGACAAAAAGACCCGAGGTCTGTGAAAGAGAAAGGTCCCCGTAGACAGCGCCATTGTAATTGTGGTGGGAGCTGACGAGGGAGATAAGCCTTCAACGGTGGAGCCAATTGGCGGTCCTTATCGTGGAGGTGGCTCCAACAATTTCAGGGGTCAGCGAGCAAACGTGCCCACAATATTGTCCTTAGGCCGTCACTCTCTTACTGGCTATCTGCATTCGACAGTGGAGGGTGGGCAAACTTTCTCCCTTTATTGCCTCGATGCATTGACGGATAGGTAGAAAAATATTTTTTCTATAAAACTATGTCCCCAATGAATAGTACATGGAGAAAACTGTTTTCTTCCTTCGAAGAAACTTTCTTGTCTAAACCTTTTCATTTTCGAAATTAATAAAACTCCATTAATTTTTTGTAGGCTAGTTTTAATACAATTTATAAATTCAATAATCACTTCCCAAATATGCAATTATGGCCATCCTACCTAAGTTTTTTCACCTCTCCTTTTTAGTTATAATATGTCACAAGTGACAAGGAGATATAATTTTTACTATGGAAAAAACACAAATATAAAAGAATGTTTCTTGTAAATTATATATATATATATATATAATCAGTGACAAAAAAATAAAACCCTCCTACTCAGGAAAATAAAAAATAAACAATACAAACATCACAAAACAGGAAAAAATAAAATATTAATTGTTATTCGTTTAAATGGTTTCAGATATGGATTTATCCATAGTAAATTTGAATGAGCAATAATGAAAAAAATGCTAAGTGTCCGGAAATGCTAATATAGTGCTGAGTTAATAATTATATTAAGAGTAGAAGTATTGGGGGTGGGTCAGAGAGCACGGAACCCTGTCGTCGATATAGTTCATCAGAATTGTTTACTTTATTATATAATCCACACATCAATATAGAAACAAGAAGTAATCGTTTTTAAAAATAGTATGCATTATATTCTTCAGTATGCATTTTAAGTAACACTCATATGTAGTGTATCAGTAATGTATTGACGTTTCGGGCTCCATAAGTCCGTTATTAGGCGACATCTAACGCAAATTTTGTGTAGTTCCAAATTCAAATAATAATAATAAATATTGAAAAAGATAAATAAATTAACATCGCCTCAAATATTTCCTGTCTAGGAAATAGTCAAGAATTTTGGAATAGGCTGTCAGAACCTGTTCTTCGGAGCTCATATCAGAGGAATTTCCCAGAATTTGTAGACCGTAACATATATTGTCATTGTGTTTGCAATTATCGTCATGCCTGCGCCGGCAGGCTATACTTTAAAACACTGCATTCGTATGCCGTATATAAATTACAACATATACATAACAATTTTTATAATCTTGTAGAGGAGAGTCTTTTAAAAAAAATTTTATTATGAATATCAATCAAAACACTGGTATATATACAAATATTAAGAGATCAGTTTAAACATTAGAACATACTATAATGAATGACTAGGTACAGTTAGGCTGTATCGTCTTTATGAAAACGGCATGAAAAAACAACAGCTTATAGTGGTGAGTGACAGATTCAAACTTTACATTTTCCGAACATTTTTTGACCTCTACACTACACAACTACAAGATATCTTCCCGACAAATTAGATACCTATCCCGGAGAATAAAAGACTGCTAAACAAGCCTTCACACTAAATATATCACCTTATTTTATAAGCCAGTTTAGTCAAGTCACGTATAATGTATATCATTATACTTGTTTATTCATTATATAATTTCTATAAAATAACAAAACCTGTATATAATGTAGTGATGCTACAGGAAATACAAAATAATTTGTAAATAGATTCGCCTGAGGATCTATTATTATATATAGTTATCTGTAAATTAAAAGGGGCTGTGAAGAAAAAAAAAAAAAAAAAAAAAAAAAAAAAAAATTACACTAAAAACCAAAATACTCACATATAGAGTCATACTAGAACCAGTCTGTACTTACGGACTTCCAATCTCAAGTCCTAAGGACGACGTTGCTTATTATCTCAGGAATCAAAGCTTCCATAATGTTCTTAAAATTCCTACTATTTAAGATTACATTTCTTTAAAGTTCTTCTAGAAATTATCTGACCGTCCCAATCCTTTAGTGAGAGCGCACACCCACATAACTCTCTTTGGAAATTAAAGCAGAAGCGTCCCTGTGATATTTTTGTAAATATTTAGTCAGTGGAAGCCCTGACGCTGGTGAGTTTTATCCGCTCATGTCCTGAATAAATGAATATTGTGAATACGATTTGAACACAAGAGTAAATATAAGTGTGTAAATAAATGCTATATCTCATCACAATTAACTATTGCCCTGTTAAGGCACATTGTTATTTTATTAAAACAAATATTTTTTACTAATAAAGTTAAACATTTAAGAATCTGTATACTATGCCTGCAACCCCACGTAGGATAACACGTTCAGTATTGTTGACCACAACCAGCACGGTTCTGTACATCATAGGTGATGACTACCCTCCCAAACTTTGTAATATATTGTCTGATCTCCATTTGTCTTTTAATACCCTGTATACAAACAATAGTGAACCCTTATAAAGAACTATCGTGTATTTTAGGCTCAATGTAATACCAAGTTACAAGTGCACGAGTGTGACAGTCACATTAATCCCTAAAACCCAATGAAACTATTTTTTCATTGATTTGAAAATCATTTTCAAAACACTGTTTCGATCCCTCCACTTGAGACACATTAAGTTGTTTTGACTCGTTGCAGCACCTCACGAACCTAGTGTTTAACACTATGACCCCACGACCCTTCCAACATCGATGTCAACAGACTGTCGTGGAAAATTAGGTTAAGATTTAGTTTATGTTTTTATTCTTAGATGTAAGTTAGTTTTAAGTCTATGATAAATAAGGTGAGCCCTATAACTTTTAATAAGTTCAGTCCATTAATGTATAATGTACATCGTTATATTTTTGTACAATGTAGATCACTATTAGTAGAAAACAGAATTTGTATGAAATGTAGCCAGGGTATAGGAAATATAATGTGGCGATTGTAAATAGATTCCTTTGCAGATCTATATTTTGTAACATATATTAATTTTGTAACAAGTGGATATGGAAAAAAAAAAAAAGTTTGGATCCCTTTAACTCCTATTTCCATTTTTTTTTTCCATTCCCATTCCTTATTTTCAAATTTGAGAGCTATGGGGGGGGTTTGTAACTAAATAAAGTGAGCCATCACTTTTAATAAATTCAGTCCATTAATGTATAGTCATTATTCTTTTGTACAATGGAGATCACTATTTTGTAAACTATAATTTGTATAAAATGTAGCCAAGCTACGAGTAATACAATGAATCAATTGTATATAGTTTCGTTTGTAGAATCTAGATTTTGTACTTACTTACTTGTGAAATTTGTAACAAGGGGATATAGAGAAAAAAACAAGAGAAAAGTTTGCAACTAGTCTGTTTTACTAGCTTTTTTCATTAAACATATAGATATTTCTTCTTTACAAAACAACAGCAGCGTTTTTTCTCTCTGTGTAGAAGTTTTATAGTTCTCGCTTAATGGTTAAATGTTTATAGTTAACTCTCCTAATCAATGAAATTTTTTGAATTTACCTCTGAACTGGAAAATTTTGGCGTAGTTTGTCTGCAGGGCACAGTATACACACAGAGCACGGAGTAGGGAGTATACTAACCCTATCAGATAATATTTCTAGATGAATTATCTTTGCATATGTGATATTGTCGCAACCGATACTTAATTTAATTTGTACGTTATATCGGCCACGCCAGAGACAAATATAAGATCTGGGATATCGGGCAGAACGGATCGGTGTCTCTGTCAGTTTGCAAGCGGGTCTGGCGCAGGTGGCACCTAGGTTAGATCCGACGATGACAAACTCTGCTTCCATATTGTGTCTATAAGAAGAGTGGAAATAGCAGATATTTAGCTTATTTGGTTGGTGTTTTTTTTTCCAACTCACATAACTATTCATTATCTTTGCTTTTATGTTTCTACTTTATAAAACATATTTTCTCATCCTTGTAGCACAACACTAATTATTTTTGTTAGCCACATATGTATAATATACATTATAAAGATTCCAAAGCTAGAACAATCCAGCTCAGAATTTATACACAAAAAGAAGTATTTTTTTTAAATTTTATAGGACAATCCCTTAATTCATGAAATAGGAAATCGTTTTGTTAAATAGCGCTTCTCTATAAAGAGAAAATCTTCTTTCGTTGTAAAATTTCCTTAAAAGAACTTTCCATTTTTGGTAGGATGACAGAAATCAGTCACTCTTGCAGAACGAAAACCCGCTAAAACAAGCTTTATTGAAGGAACAGTTTTAGATGCCATTACTAAAGAATCTTAAGAAAAAAAGTTTTTAAATAAAATTAATTAATAATTTTTAATATATAGATACTTAGTTTATTTGGTCGGTGTTTCTGGTTTATGAAACAGGTTTTCTGATCCTTGTAGCACACTACTAATTATTTTTGTTTGCCACATAACAGTATTTATTGTTACCCTGAAATCCTCGTTCGATAATTAAAATACGAAAACTACACAAAAGGTTCGGAAACTATATAGACTGCTACACAAGCCACCTTACACTAAAAAACAAAATACTCACGTATAAAGTCATACTAGAACCAGTCTGGACTTAAACAGTAAATATAAACTTACCGAAGTTAGAAAAATCTAGTTCAGTACTTACACTCAAAAAGAAGCTTTTTTTTTTACTGTTTTAATTTTATATGATTAATTCAGGAAATTAAAACTCGCATTGAGGAGATTCACTTACAAGAGAACTAAAAATATAATGCTTAGCTAAAGTTTTGGTTACTATTTTTGAGTCTTGTGCCACTGCTATTTTTGGTATTTGCAAATGGATTATTTCCTATATAGTTCAAATGTATATTTTAAATAATAGCTTGTTCTTTATTTTTTAAATATAATAAAGTCTTTATAATTATTTTTTATTTTTTAATCATAAAGTTTTTATCTATCTATATTTTAACCCAAAGTTGATCCTACATTCCAGGAAGATGAAACAATGTTTTTCCTGTGACTTATCACCATGATTCATTTATGTTCTAAATGATTAAAAAACATGGCTACACAGAATGACGATTGGGATACATAACTGCGTTCCCTAGGCTACAATACAACAATAAATAACAACAGAAAAATAATAACAAACATAAGACAACAAAGAAAGTAACAAAAATGGCTAGATGAGGCCGAGAGAAGACGGATCCGGCAGTGGTCCCTAGGGTACCAGCAAGGCCTGCCCTCAGCATCAGGGGGCGCGGGCCTAGGGGCATAAACTTTCTTTTCCATTTCCCACAGGGCCCAAATTCATTTTTAAAACTTTTTTCCTCTCCTAGGGACTAGCTGAAATATTTTCGGTCCTCACTATGACTTTTTCATTTATACATTTTTTTTTTTTATTATTGCAGTAGTATTTTATATCAGTTGTACGAAACAGTCTCGGACAGGCGATCTCGGTGCCTCAAAGTACTGTAATGAACTTTGAAGCCAAATATTCACTTAGAATAAAAAAAGGCTATGTCAGGCTTCATAATTGCGCTGATTAATTTCCATTTTAGGTTCTGAAATCTGGAAAATAATTGAAATAAGATTTGCGTTATCGCTTCGGGGAAAAATCATAACAACAAATTTTAAATGGGAACAGGGAATTAGCAAACGTTGGTGAAATGGGCCAGACATTTTTCATGGCTAGTTATACTTCCATCATTCTATAACTAAAAACTGACCAGCATATCTAGGGGTGTTGTGGAATGTGTAGATTGAACCATTTTTGCAACTGATAACATACATCGTTCATATTTACCAACCTTAGTACCTACATGTAGGTAGACGACCCTCCTTCTTTTTTATTTTTATTTTGTGCAGTTGACAGATACTCGTTAAAACTGAGTCTATTAATGACACAAGACTGTATCTGAAAGTATCTAACTACATATACGAGCACGAATATCGTGCGCAACTACAGAACATAATGGCTTCCTATCTCGCAGGCAGAACCTTTTCTGTGCGAATAGGAGCCATATCAACCACTAGAAGGGATTTCATCGTCGGAGTTTCCCAAGGGTCGGTGCTGGGACCCCTCCTCTTTAACATCTACACCGCCTCACATATTAGGAGCATCATAGTCCAACTGTGAGGTAGCGGCATATGCGGACGACATAGGAGTCTACAGCACCAGCCTCAACCCAGCGAAAGCTCTAAAGACTGCAGAGGGCGCCAGTTAGTTAATCACCGACAGGCTACGAACTGTCCACATTCAAGTGAACCCAGCCAAGACGCAAGGGATTATTTTCTCGTTCCATCACGGGAAAAGAAAGCTTTCACCCAGCTTCACCATATATGGGACTGAATGCAAACTTGCCAATAGCATATGCTACCTAGGCATCAACCAAGGCAGACACATGACGTTCAGCACACACCTGCAGAAGAAGTTAAAATGAGTACGTAGGACTTACTACTCTCTCCAGCATCTCATCACAAGCCCGGCTATATCCCTGAGGCTGAAATTGCTGTTTGGAACTCCGTTTTCTCCACACCAGCACCATAACTAGACTCCAGAGCTTCCAGAACAACATCCTTCGCACGGCACTATGGCATACCTCTTTTGGTGAAATGAAGGCTCCTGACATCCATGAAAAGCTCAGCCTTCAGTGGACTCTCACCACTGCACCGCAACATTTCCACCTCTACCGAGGCTTCCCACACTCCTTAATTCCCTCACTTCACCTTCAAACAGGTACTCCTAGTAAAAGGATCCGCTCACCCCAAATAAATTCCTTTATTTTTCTCTTATCCATAATCTTAAAAATTTGAGAGCTAAGAAAAAAAAAAAAAATCTAACTACATATATGCAAGAAGAATAACACAGTAGAAGTTCTTTGTAAAACTGTGGTCACTTCACCAAGTACAACTTGTTGACTAAGAATGTGGCAACAGCTACGTTCTCTGCGTAGGTATATGGATGCAAATAATCAACAGCATTTACCCTTAGACATTTGTTGAGGGTCTAAGTTATTTATATCACACAATAAAAAATCATAATAACAATTAACATCATACCAAACAACATTAAACACACAACTATTAATATCCTTCGCAACATACTGCTCAGGGCCCACATGCACACGGGAATAAAACAAAGATGGATAATTATATACATTCATGGCATCCATCCAAACTTTAAAACTGCCACTTCTATATTTATTGAAAAAGAAACAATTTGTATCTAAACAACCCTTGACCCTAGGGTAATAATGTTGTTTAATGACAGACTTAAAATTCAATGTGCGACATGGTACATATTTAACATAATCATCAACAATCGTAGTATCAGTGCGACGTGATCTTAACTTCCAGTCCTAAATTTTTTTTCTCAAAAAGACAGAAAAAACTATGACCGCTCGTATAGTTTTTTTTTCCCTCTTTCTGAGGTCTAAACCTCCAACGGGGTTACCCCACAAGCACGTGAAGCATGCTTATAGGGGTACGTCGCCTGTGGTGCGCGTATTCCGATGCAATGGGGTTGTTGCATCGGTCAGCGCACCTTATGTTATTCTGTTTACTTCATTTATTTCAGCCAACTCAAAGTACAAGAAAAACAAACAAAAACAAAATCTCATCTTATTATATAATATTTACAATCTCTTTCCTTACTAGCTATCAGTCCGAAAACAAAACATGTTGCACTTAACATTCTTATGTTATGTGATTCCTTGTGCTCTTATGCAGTGCACGTAGTTTGGCATACTAAATACCTTATTTTATTTTATTCAAACACATGAAAATACTGCAAATAGGGTATCTATATATATTTTTTTTTTTTTTGATAGTTGAACCCCACAAAATAATCAACCTGTCAAATAATCAATTAAAAATAAACTGTAGGAGGATAGAGATAGATCCGCGTTTGAACCCCCCCCCCTCCCCTAATTAAATTGCGCTTCTCCACAAAGAGAAAATCTTTGGAGAATCGTGTTTCGTTGTAAAACTTTGTTATAAGTTATTTTCATCTTGAGTAGGATGACAGAAACCACCACGCTCTTACAGCTCAAAACATGCTTTAAAGAAGTTTTAGATGCTATAACTAAAGCATCTTAAGAAAAAAAGTGCCTACATTTATAACTCAAGATTAATAAGAGTTTTTTTTTTTCATCACCCTTTATTTATTAACATATTTACAAATAGATGAACGAAATTCAATGTACAAAATTTACAGATTTCTCCACTTACTGCATGCGCAGATGCATTCAAAGTAGGGTAGAATTACAACACAATATCTTTTTGAAGTTAAAAAGTAAAATAACACATATACATGACTAAGTGATGTGGGAGACTAAAAACTATATCTAATAACAGTTAACCTAGTGGGGAGAAATATTAGTTTTGTCTCAAGTAAAATGTACTCCGTCTAACCAGCAGTGATTTTAAATTAGAAAAAAAAAGATAAATTATTTCACATTCATAATAATCGATTGATTTCGCTAATTAGAATGATTTTAAATCTTCATCTTGTGTGGTTTTTAATTTGTATTTAAGGTAAGTATGCAAAATTTGCGTTTCATTGGTCACTTTATGCCCGAATTTGACCTCAGTATCGTCATAATTTAGTTAGTTCTTGGTTATATCCTCAGTTAGTCCTTTAATATAACTGCCAATAGAAATAGTTTAGTTAATTACATTCGTTATAATTTGTATTATTAAATTAGTATACGTATATAATATATATAAGTCCATTGCAAAGAAAGGCCTCATAAATATTTTTATGTTTTTTTCTAAATATATTTAAATGTTTTCTTAAGTTGACGTTTTAATATCCTTGAGTATATAATTTATTGTAATGATGTTTTTCTGATAAGTGAGGTGGTTTGTTATATGATTTAAAATTCTTTGGCTATCGTTATTTTTCCACACTGGACTCAAAAAACTTCTATCAATAACAAAGTCCAAACATGATGTTATCATGTAAATTACTAGATACGATCATAAATTATTCAATACGGTTGAATTCTATTATCTCCAAAGAAGAAGAGTCTATTTATTCAAAAATTATTTTATGTGAAATATTCGTTTTTGTCATTTCATGCTGCAGAAGTATGTTAATTACGAATGTGCTTAGTTCACAGATAAAACAAAAAAAATATGGTAGTATTAGAAAAAAAAAGTATTGTTACATATAAATTTTAAACATTTGAACAGATTTTTTTTTTTGATAAATCAAAAGATGTATAAGCTAAGAGACTTCCGTTTTGGAAACTTATTTCCCTGCAGTAAATGTAGTTTAGTTAATCTCTTTATTAGAGTAAATAATGAAACTTTAACTCATTCATTAGCCTGTAACAGAAATTCAAGTATTAAATAGGACGAAGCAATAAGACCGCAAGCGACCTCAAACACAAGATTTTCTCAGGAAGTGTTGCAACTCACCTGTCTAAAACTGTTACAACGCCCTGGGAACTTTGCCGTAACTCTCAAAGTGAATCTGAGCAGACAGCCATTGATCGGCGGATGACTTGAGCCAACTTAACCAGCCCCAGTGAGATCGAAGCACGGCCTTTGTACGCGTGTGTGTCAGTGAACCGCGAAATTGGAGCACAGCTTGTAAGTGACCCCGAGGCACGTAACAGCACGTATGTACCTAGAGTAGCACCTTCACGGTCACCGTGTTATTGAGAAGGAGAATCATCGTAAAGTGACCATAACGAGGCACTTGTTCGAAAAATATATATTTTTTTAATGTTTCGAAGATTTTTTTTTTATAATTCAAAATCCCTAACCCTGCTTCCCATGGTGTGAGGAGTGACAAACCTAGAGTGTCCTTGCTCTTGTCAGTCCGCCATAACCAGACGTCCCTTCTTCATTTTAGTTTGATTCATAAATGTCATTTTGTCGTACGCAATACAAATCATCCTGGCTTGTATTATTCCTTAGTAACTCCTAGTTTTTTTAATTTCATCAACTTCCTAAAAGCAGCCATCAGATGTTCGTTCTTCTTTTTATGTCCTTTCAAAGTACACTCCATACTATTATTATTTTTTCTTTATTTACTTTATTATTATTTATTTACGTCTTCAAGCATCATACGCTTGGAAACTATATTAATTCTCTTGATGTGGGTTCTATGTAATAGGTTCTCTCTCGTAAAAATCCTAAAACTCCATTATAAACAACTTGACAATTACTTATAAAAAAAAAATAGTTCGTGGGGATGGGTTCACGAGTCCTACAGCCTTTGATGTCCAAACAACCACCGTTTCACGGGAATCGACGAGCCACTCAGAGTCAGCGCGGGCAATATCGAGTCTTCACGTTCACATGGTTAGGATATGCAACAAGACGCCCTTCACGTTTGAGAGAGGTCACTATGAGTTTATGAGGATGCCATTTGGCCTGAAGAATGCACCCATTACGTATGTCTTCCCTGGTCTTTCCAAGTCCTCTCTTTATGCTAAAGACATGAAATTTTTCCATTGTAAATAAAAACTACATGGAAAACATAGCTATAACAATAAAACCATATATCATACATTTCGTCAATGAATAACTTGGTTGGTTTGAAAGTGTGGTATAAAATTATTGCTTTGTTTTTTCAAACTATAATTATAAAAGTCTAACTATTATTAGTTTATTATTGTTTGTATCGTACCAAGTAGTCAAACAATTGCTCAATCAACGTATTTTAAGAGGTATAACGTTTTGCATAATAGTTTGAGTTAAAGTCTCAACGATCTCGATGCCTTGATAAATAGTATATTGTGCGAAGCAAGATATTGCATATAATGAATAAAAAAAGCCTTCCAAAGGGTTTTTTCTATGCTGCAACTTCAGTTTCATATATAGGCATGATTCATTGCATAAAAACAATGGTGCTTAGACAAATTTTTATGTGTCAAATACTTAATATTATAAATAAATATGCCTTTATAATATTAGTTAGAAAGTAGAAATGATTAACAATTATGTATAATGACATTATGCTTTATGACTTTGGGCTTTTTTGATTTTTAAAACTGTTATTGCAAAACAAGATTCAATGTGTTGACAAAATCCTTTTTGACACCGTAACGGAGCACCTATCCATCAGACTTGGCTAAATTTATTTTCTCCTACTTACTCGAAGAGCGGAAACGTATTTGACTGTCATTACGCTTTTCCTAAACCCAGAGTTTATTCTGTAGGGCATTACTCATTAGTTTCTCCAGGCAAGAACCAGTTCGGATCAATGTGAAGAGTTGCCAATTAGCTACGGCAAGGCAAGATATTTAGCTAAATGATTTATACGTTAGCCTTGGAAACCGGTAGAAAGTAAAAAATGGCTTGTTTTCGAAGACTACAATTGGTTCCCTATTAGAGACCAGGCCCCGAACATTTAAGGGAATGGAATAGGGCCTTTAGCGACCCTTTGTCGTGGAATGGGTCGATCAAGCCATCGCGAAAGAGGGTTTGGACTGAAGTTGCCTACTCCGATTTGGGTATCCATTTCCTCCACAAGGAGAAAGAACACTTCCTTATAAAAAAACCCTTTACGGGGAGGGGCGAAAACAACGGGTCACCCCGGAAAGCCGCGGAATGATTCAAAGAAAATGTCTGGTTGAGAAAGGGAGAGGAGAAGTTTAACAGAAAGGAGGACCAGTGTTTACGGATTCCGTGGGATGAGGTTACGCCGCCTTCCGCTGATTAATCATAATAACAAATACAGCTGCTATTTTACATATCAAAAACTTGCCTCGTCTTCAACACGCTTCTTTGGAAAATTCGATGAAAAGCGGTTGCCCTTTGTGTTCGGGAGGCAGAGTGGAGAACTAAATCCCCCCCCCCCCAAGGGTTGGACAATTAGATAAAAGCCGTGACAAGTCTGAAAAAGTTGGTGCGGTGGAACCGTCTAGATTCCATTTCAGTCTTGTGCCTCAGTCTTATCGGGCCAGTCTCACTGGCTAATTCCTTCTTCGTCTCTAATTGCTCTTCTAATCTCGTTTCACTTTTATTAACTACCTCGTTTCATGAAAAACGTCACAATTACTTATCAGTTGTTGTCTTTCTTTTGATAGTAGATTCTTTTTTGGCTAGCTGGGGGTTCACTGCGAAACTGTATTTTTTTCTCAATTCCATCACTATATATTTATAGATTCTTGCGGAACAAAGTTATAAATACATTATAGTGCTTTGGATCGAGCTATGGGGGACATCAAACAAGTCGAACATATCCAATCCTTTCAATCAAAACTCCTGAGAACAAGAAAACCCTACATAACGATCTTAATATACCTTACATTCTTGAACTCATCCCTTCCAAGTTCATGAAATTCCATAGTAACCTATCCAACCACCCTAATCCCGTAGCACAGTCATTACACTGCACCACTCATCCCTATAAACCTCCTCGGAGACTAAAACAGCAGTGTCCTCATGACTTGCTATAAATGCGTGCCAATGAGAGTCCTGCAATGGTCAGTTTCTTCAATCATGTCCTGAGCGTATGCGGCTCTGGTGGTCTTGTTCAGTCCCCGCTGGCTTGTATCCGGTGACGCGGCTGATGGAGGAGCGTGGGGGCCTTTCCAAGACTCGCATGCGAGGAGGTGACAGCCATGTGGATTTTGGAGCTCTCTGGGCTGTTTGTAAATACTGTATGAATGAGCAAGTGAATGCAAATTGGAAATATTGGATGAACGAAAACATTTATCACAATTACTTATTGCCCAATAAGGCAAATTGTAATTTTATCATAATAAAGTTGTATATTAAAAACAAAAAATTAAGTATTATTTACATGAGGGATTTATTGCTGTTACTGTTATGAAAGAAAAAAATGTGTACACATAAGATTTTGGATTCATTGGTTGGTACACTTCAGACTCTTTTGGCATAGTGATTTTGGTATGTAAATAAATTACTTAACAAATAAAATTCATAATTATTTTTTTATTCAAAGGATTATCAATAATGATATTATTTCGCTCATAAATAAAAAATTACCTTTAAACTGTTTTCAATTCAAGTTTAAGCCAGCTTGAGTTAAATTATCCAGCTGGTAATGGTGCTGTTCCCCTGAGCCTTTCGTTCCATTTTTTTAACATTCATACTCCCCTTAATTGCTTAATTAATTAACATAAACTCGCTTTAATTTACACCCACCAATTACGATTGTCATAAAATGGAAGGGTAAATTATTATTGGGGGAAAATAATATTACGCCGAACTGAAAATAAATAAATAAAGGGATTGTAACTTGTAACCAAAACATACACTGCACAACTCATCACTATAATGCTCCTCGGAGACTAAAACGGCAGTGGCCTCGTGACCTGCTATAAATGCGTGACAGTGGGAGTCCTGGCAACGGCCAGTTTCTCCAATCTTGTCCTGAGCGTATGTGGCTCTCGCGCTCTCACTGGCTCGTATCCGGTGACGCGGCTGAGGAAGGAGCGTGGGAGACTTCCTTAGTCTCCGCTTCCTCTTTCGCACGTGAGGTAGGTGACCACCAAGTGGATTTGGGAGGCTTTTGGGCTGTTTGTAAATACTTTATGAAGAACGAGTGAATCCAAATTGTAAATATGGTATGAACGAAAGCATTCATTACAATTACTTATTGTCTAATAAGCCAGGTTGTAATTTTAGCACAAAAAAGAAGTTTGAATAAACTAATTAGTTCATTGGGACGCAGTGGGTATTGAATAGTGTATCGTTTTAAACGGTACAGAGCAATGTAGTACCCATGGTAGTTAGTTGACTCTCCTGGCATTGTTGAACTTATTTATTCCTATTGACTATTGACCTTGATAAAAATCTTCTAGACAATTCATTGTTTTTATCTTGTTGCGAGATACTGCTTGGTGAATCTTAGGAAGCTAATCATAGGATTCAATGGGAAAAGTGTATCGGTGTTATTTAGTTTTTTTTTATAAAACATTACTTTTGTACATACAACACTTACCATATAAATAGCCAAACTGTAAGCAAATGCGGTTTTTAGAGTATCGTTTTTCTATTCGAGCACTGAAATCATTACGTTTTCACCAGTGAGCCTGACTTTCTTTCAGACATCTGTTGAAGCAAAGCACATGCAATTTTAGGGGGAGGAGAATCTCACTTAGAATTTGGAAGAATAAAATTGAAATATTTTTTTATGATATAACCTAAGCCATAAAACTTTAGATATTGTACATTTGATAAACAGTTTGTATTTTTTGTTTTGTTTGTTTAAACTATACGATATGGATAAGTCATTAAACTTCACAGATAGAAACCTTAAATTATGTGATAACTTTTATTACGGTTGGCAATCCATATTTGAGTATAAATATTTTTTATAGATTTTACTTCAAACTTGTAAACATTGTTAGTATTTCTCCAGTATATATGGATCAATCTGTTGTCAGATGCTTTCACATATTAATACTTATGCAAAGGCAAATTTTATGAGAAATATTGTTACAATTATATAAAAGAATTATATCTTTAAATTGGAGGGGAAAGGCGTTTTCGTTCAGTGAATTTTAAACCACTGTCAATTATTCGAAAAAAAAATAAAAAATTACAATTTAAATATATATGAACGAACAAATTCACTAAATGTCTAGAGATTTCAATTTAAACGTTTGTGTCATCTATTATTGACTATTGACTTTAATTCTGATTTTCACTCTACAAGTTTGGTTTTTAGTATGGTTTTTAGCATACCAAGATACAAAACCAAAATACGATCTCTAAGTGTTATACGCTAACAATTTTGAAGTCAACAATGTCGTGTGTCAATAGATAAAAACATAGTATCATCAGGTATAAATAGACTAACACTACATATTAAAATTTGGGTTTGTACAAAATATATTTACAATTCAATTGCGTATATTTACTGATTTATTAAACAATGAAAAACTATTTCTATTGGAAGAGGAGAGGATGAGAAAGAAGGCTGGGATGGGAAAAGGTCTGCCTGACATATCAATTTCAATACACCTCCAGGGAAGTGGGAGGGTGACCTTTCCTACACAAAAGAAGTGGTCCACCATATCATTGCGATTTAGTCAGCTGAAAGGGGATGCTATTTTTAGAAACTTAAACTATCAACGACAACACTTTCAGGGACTAAAAACTATCCAAGCCCCGAAATAGACGAGGTGCCCAATTTAAACAGTTTCGACGGAAGTCACTAAAGAATATTCAATAATATGACTCCATTGGTTATAGCAGAAGAATCTTAGGAACATTTTTCACAATAAATAAAACTATTTAAATCTATAAAATGTAAGCGTATAATTAAAAAACAGCAACAAGAATATGTAAGTTGTCTGAAGGTAAAAATGTGATATACATCTATTCACTCACCATCTTCAATGTGAGAGGAGGTCTTGTCGACCCTGGCCACTGCCCGGGCAGTCTATTTTACCTTAGCTGGCGGCCTAGAAAGCAGGCGGCATAATTCGAATATGTTTATTGATCTGACTCCATAAGATCTTAGAAGGTGTGTCCCGACAGTGCACTATGTTCAGTAGATGCTGTGTTAAGGGAAAACCGTCCAGATCCGAAAGGCCAGTATGAACCGGAATGAGGCAGACTGGATCGCTGGGGGAGACGCTACTAGGTACAGTTAGTAGGGCCCCAGAGACAGTCGTCCGGAACGGAACTCTTTCAAGGATGTGCTATTTTTAGCGAGACTAAGGCAGAGAATCCCACTAGGAAGGTGTGGGGTCTGGCTACACCGGGCTAAAGGTAATTAAATAAGAAATAAGTGTTTGATTCTAACTGTCTGATAAATCTTATAATTTATGCCTTATATAGGCAGGCCATTCTTGCCTACAGCGAATCAGAGAGGTTTTTATATTGGCCAATCCTATGACAGTTTATTTTAGCCAATCAGAAGCTACTATGCCCACGCCCCTAGTGAGGGCTTGCCGTGTCCTGGGCTAATCCCCTCACTTTATACTGACGCCAAAGATTTATTGATAAAATATGGAAAGATAAACGGGTGTTTTTTGGCCCGAGAAGAAAGTATAATCTATTTGTTCGTGGCGAAGAGTTTGGCAGAACAAAGATCCTTCATCATTTTCCATAAAACTTCTCATACTTATCGTCCGGTTATTAAACATTGAACATACCATTCCTAAAAAAACCAAAAAAAACACTGTTTGATTTTAAGTAGTAACACATTCAGTAGTAATAATGTATACTTCTTCTTGTAATTATAGAATTTAAAAACGTTGATACTTTTTTCACCAATGGATTAATTCATGACACTCATGCATTATAATTTCTATATCTAATCGGACCATCGATAAATTCTATGTCTCCAGAGTCTAACACAGACCCTAAGACCAATGGGTAACACTTGAAGGATTTCTGATTTTTTTTTCAAATCTGCTATTATTCATAATTATTAAAAGTGCCTGCCTCTGTTCTCTTTGGGTATATTGCATACAGTCTTTGCGAGGGTTCAACCAACGAAAATTTCAAGCTTGGTAGATGAATGTGTCAAGTCAGATAGCCAATAGTTTTTTTCTTTTGTTGCTAATCTTCACCAGCACGTACATAACACACAGTGGGTAAATTTAATCTACTTGTAAGTCTACTTGAACAACTCGACATAAAACGACGGGGCGGAGCTAATTCAATTTAGAACATCTCCAGCGACCGCGAGGGGGGGGGGGCGCTAAGGAAAATGTCTAAACAAGGCATTAAATTGTTGAACAGTCTGTTGAAGATGTTATCTGAAGGTTGGTGGAGAGATAAGCTTCTATTTAACTTGCTCTCTCTCTATCTCTCTGTGCATTTTATACAAACCTTACGTCAGCAACAGTCGCTTCTCCAGCCGACGATTGGGCTTTGTGTGAACCTCCGCGATCCCCACTGGCAGCCAAAGGCTTTATTCAGCTAACTTATTAGGTTAATGGCAGCGCTTATTATTGTTTACTTTAGCCGTTGCTTAGGGAGCGACCTCGCTGTGGTAGAGCCACAGAGAATGGTAACATTGTCTACTGGAAGTCTACTTTAAATAGTACTTCAAATTATTTAATAGCTTAGTTATTATAAGTAGTAGTATCCGGTAAAAACGAAAAGGGTTAAAAAAATACAACCACTAAGAAATGGAAGTACGAGAAAATTGTTGATCCGCGTAATATAAAACTGTAGCTTCTTTTTTTTTGTACTGGCAATAATTTTTTTACAGCTAAATTATATTTATTTGAAAATTATAAAAACGAAGTAAAGAGAAAACAAACTGCAAAATAAATGTATGTTTGAGAAAACTACTTGGTATTATTTATTTATTATTATCATTAAACAGCTTTATTATGATAAAATTACAATCTGCCTTATTGGTCAAGTAATTGTGATAAATGATCTCGTTTATATCATACAATTTTTCATTCTCTCGCTCATTCATACTATTTACAAACAGCCCAGAGACCTCCCAAATCCACACGTTGTCACCTCCCTCGCATGCGAAAGAGGTTGCGGAGTGCCAGGAAGTCCTGGAGTTATGAAACAATATAAATATACAAATATACATTTTTAACATAGTCACATTTATTTAGAAGGAGGGAGGTTTTTTTTAAGCTATCTAGGATGAAGTCAGATAAATCAGGAAAGTCAAACAGTCTGGAATCGAATATATCTCTCTGTTTAAGTCCCTTCTCAGAGTCGACTAATTGTTCGGAATGCATAAGCAAACAATCCCGATCTTGAGATGTTATCCTTAACGTTTACTGATGTTTAATTTCCTTCATCTCTTTACGGTTAGAAAGCAATCAAGTAGGGTATTGTCAGTGTTGAGAATTAACATCAATTTCGATAAACCAATCATCTAATTAAAAATGATGGTCATAAGCGCATTGATTAGATTATGAACAGGTTTATTACTGAGGCGCAATGAAAACAGATGGGTATATTACAACCATTTTAATAGCATCCATATGTCTGTACGCCTTGGTTTTTGTGACCAAGCTTTTACTATGGTGTTTCATTCCCTTCATAAAAGATATATTTTTTTTATTGATT
Source organism: Acanthosoma haemorrhoidale (assembly GCA_930367205.1). Taxonomy (NCBI): domain Eukaryota; kingdom Metazoa; phylum Arthropoda; class Insecta; order Hemiptera; family Acanthosomatidae; genus Acanthosoma; species Acanthosoma haemorrhoidale. The sequence goes on along the minus strand of OV884014.1, from coordinate 106,000,492 downwards.
TACCAATAACGTTGAAATCACTGCAAATAAAAAAATAAATAAAATTTCCTAACTAACATCATTTATCTACATTTTACTTACATAAATAGTATAATTATCCACAATGACTAAAATTCGTTGTTATCGTACTGGAATACAATTAATGATTATATGGTAGAATTAGTGGGGGAGGTGTATATTTTTCAAAGTAGTTTGGTATGATTCCGTGATCATCCCAGAAAAAAAAATCAACCATTTGAAAAATAATTAGGAGCAGAAGCAGGACATCAAAGTCCGGATATGATATATTTAACAGGTCCCTTTAATGGGAATTTTTTTAATTGCCTATGATAGTTTGAATAAAATCGGCCGTATTAGAAATAACAGTGTCATTAAGCTTGGTAATAATAATATAGCATTGTTCTATCATTTTGGTAGGGTACAAGTTAAAGATCTCAAGGCTAATTACCGTTGATTTTTAATATGCATTGAGCTCTCAAGTTCTATTCTATATGTAATGTAACACCCCCGTACCTACCGGTAAATAGGAAATTTCCCTTTGGAAGAGGTTGAGAAATCAGGGAACGGGAAGTTAGGAACCTGGAAAGAACTATGGAAGACTGATCAGCTAGCATTCACCAATTTATATTCGGGAGAATTGGTTGGGAAGGATACAAATAAGAACGATACATAAACTCCTTTTTCCACGCCAAAACTACTGGTTTATTAAAGTTAATAACTCCTTCTAACAATTTCTATGACACATAATACTAATTGGATATTGATATAATAATTGAATTCACTACAATGACCTAAGCTCCCACGGTGATTAATGTCCCACCCACCAAGTGAATTTGTTCGAGTTACCTTTAATACAGTCCTTTCCTAAGATCCGTCTTTTTAGGCATTCCACACCCCATATCCTTGTCATACATCCTTCAAATAGGGGTCTCCCCTTAGTGAAAGGCACTTTCCAGCCAAAAATAATTTTCCTTATTTTTCCCACATTCCTATTTTTATAAGTTTGAGAGCTTAGAAAAAATAAAATAAAATAAAATAAAAAAAAATCGATTGTTGCAACTAAAGTGTGAAACATTCAAAAAGGTTATATTCTCTAGAAATTAACCTAGCTCTCGTTGTGTTAAAGCTGAATGCGTACTTTATGAACAACAAGAGACGCTATCCAGCTTAAGCGGCACACATATATGATTGATGAAAAGTTAAAAATATTTACTTTTCATCGTCTTATAATTTATTAAAGTTTCGTGAGTTAGTGAACTGCTGACCCTGAAAACTGCATCGCAGAAGCAGGACGAAGCAGGCCTAGCACCGGCAAAAGAAACAACAGATAAGTTGCTGCCAGTACTAAAAACTGCGGAACAACAAACCCCGTCGCTGGACAGCACGGGCCAGGTAACAACTAATCAATTCTATTCCACAGGGCTACATACCAGTGCAGTTTCACCGGGAAGGGGGTCGGTGCCCCATTCCGATCGCTGCACTGGAATAAACAGACCAGCAGGGCTTACCGAGGGGTACAGTCGTATTCACGGGCATAGGCACGCTACACCGCTGAACATGGAAGTGCATACAGCGGTTCGCAAACGCACCCGCCAGGCTTCCCCTACACCAGTGGAATCAGAATCCACCGGATTTGTGCCTGTCCCCAAGAAAAAAGCCGCTAGGGTGGTGCGGCCGAAACCTACCCAGGGAGTGGTCGTAAGCAATAGGTACGACCTACTTCCCAAACCTAAACCTACATCGGGTCCTAGCACGCAAGAGAACCACCCAGTGAAAAAACCACCACCGGTCGTCATAACTGTGCCAGAGCAACCCTCTACCACCAGAGCGAGGTTGGCTCATATTGGTGTTTCTGCGTACTATTTTCGGCCCTTTCAAAAGGGGGTCAGGCTGTTTTTCGATAACGAGACTGATCGATAAAAAACAATATCTGCCCTGAAAAAAGAGAACACTCCACAACACACCTATGCCCCAAGAGGTGGCCAAAGGTTAAAAAAGTTCTTAATTATGGGCATCGATGTAAGTGAGGATATCACAATAATAACAGAAACTTTAAAAACTGCCCCGGGGGTATTGGATGTATGGCGCCTCCAAAAGACGGACTCCCATGGCATGAAAACCGAGATCTCACCGATCTTAGTAACGGTGGCGCCGACTACAAAAATAGAGGACCTTCGGAAAATTCGAAGTATAAATTATGTCCTTTTTAGGGTAGTACCCTATATACAACAAAAGGGCATGCCACAATGCCACAGGTGCCAGGAGTTTGGTCACACTAAAAACCACTGTGGCCAAAAAGTCGTCTGTGTACGTTGCTCGCAAGAACACGCATCAGCTCAATGTGACAAGGCACAAGAAGCAAAGTGCTCCAACTGTGGGGGACCTCACGTAGCCTCGTACAGAGCGTGCCCCTACCGTGTAAAGCTACAAGACGCCGCGGACCAGAAGAAGAAGCAGAAGCGGACGGGGAAAGCGCTGCCAGTCCACCAACGCCAGCAGCCTACTAGGAGCAGTAACCAACAGCCGCCCACCACCACACCGAACTTCACAGCAGGAGCGACGTACGCAGAAGTCGCCTCTGCAACGTCATCAAGACGTGACACCCCTGGCCTTCCGCCCTGGTTCTCGATTCTCGAGACCATGATCAGGGAATTTATGTCCGACTACAGACCGTATTTGCTCAATTGGCACGCCATGGGTAAGTACAAGATACTTAACTTCAACGTTGACGGTCTGATGACTATACTTGAAGAAGTGGAGGCGCTAATAGCGATCTCCACACCGGATATCGTCGTGCTAACGGATACGAGAATTGTGAACCAGAACGTAAGGCTACAGGGCTACTCTGTTGTCATCGAACGGACCGATGGCTACGGTGGAGTTCTGGTGGCAATACGGCACGGCATCACATGGATGAAAGTGGATCCGCCACTGAATACATTTGATGTCAGGCTCCACCACTTGACGGTGAAAATAAATTTAGGGACACCCATTTATCTCACCGCCATGTATAAGAGACCGAGGGCGTCTCTCCAAGAGTTCTCAGCTCTTATTAAAGAGTGTGCCAAGAGAAATAACCACTGGGTTGTTGGAGACTTAAATGCGCGGCATACCTTGTGGAATAATGCCACCGCCAACCCAGCGGGGAGAGCCTTGGTAAAGGCGCCCTTTACTGTCGTTCACCCTCAGAACTACACCTTTCGCCATAGAGGTAACAGCGCACAAACCTCCACCCTAGATCTTTTACTCAGCCACACAGGATAAACAATTGTGAGACCCTGGACCTAGTAACGACCGACCACCTACCAGTATTGTATTCCATTGACGGTAGAGTTGTGATCCCGCGTCCCACGAAGTACGACTATCGTCGGGCTGACTGGGACCTATATCGATCACAACTTTACCACCAATTGCATACGGTTCCTGTTCTCCGCAGTACAGAGGAAGTAGATCGACAGGTAGTTTTCCTGACCGAGGTTATCGTCGATGCAGCTAACACAGCTGTCCCAAAGTTTAGCCCGAAGCCACCCATGCTACAAAAACCACTAGACCATATTCTTCGACTTATTGCATTACGCAATAATTGGAAAAATAACTGGTATAGAACAAGGAATCGTCAGGCCAAGAAAGGTGTAAACTCTCTTACAACACAAATTCGTGGCTTGATGAGGAATTGGAAGACGGCAACGTGGCACGAACGGCTTCATGGCTTACATGGCGATTTCCGTAAGTTTTGGAAGCTCCTAAAGACTACTACCAAGAAGGACTCAGGTGTCCGACTTCATGACGGAGACACCCTGTACACATCGGAAGAACAGGCTAAAATATTGGCCGACCACTATACCGCAGACAACGCCGCTAGGACAGGTAACTACCACGAACCTCAGCAGCTGAGGACAGGTCAGAACTATATGTTTGTCTCCCCGAAGCAGCTTAAGGCGATTCTTCGCCGGTGTCAGGGAAACCGAGCACCAGGGGGCGACGGGATACAAACGGTATTGCTGAAACAGCTGCCGAGGAGAGGGATTGCCCAACTTGTTAACCTGTACAATTCATGTATCAGGTTGCGATACTTCCCGACAGCGTGGAAACAACCTATCTTGTTCCCGCTGCGCAAGCCCACAAAGAGAGGCGACCACCCAGCCCACTATCGCCCGATCAGTCTTCTCCCTCATATGGGGAAGATTCTCGAAAAGATAATACTAAACTACCTGAAGGGGTTCTGTTCGGAAAATGCTATCATTCCGTATGAGCAGACAGGTTTTCAGGCTCATCTGATTACAGAACATCCGCTTGTGAAGGTACAAACGGAAGCCACCCTTGGTATCAACAAGAATACAGCAACTGCTATGATCTCGTTGGACTGCACGCAGGCTTTCGACTCAGTGTCCCACGGGATGCTGTGCCGACAGCTTTGTGACTGGGAATGCCCAGAGCAGCTATATACCATGTTGGTTTCGTTCTTGAAGAACAGATCGGTGAGGGTACGGGTGGGTGATTGCCTCTCTAACCCATTCCCTCTGACTTGTGGAGTTCCTCAAGGAGCGGTTCTGTCTCCGGTTCTTTTCAGTATGTACACATCTGAAATTGTTGGGACAAACTATCAGAAAGCTACTGTAATCGCTTTCGCCGACGACATTGCGGTTTACAGCAGCAGCATGAGTGCACAAAGAGCTCTTACACACGCAGAGTCAGTTTGTAACGTTATCAGTGACAGACTGGGCATGTTAAACATCAGCGTAAACGCCGGGAAGACCGACTGCGTAATCTTCTCCCTCCAAAAGGGGAAAAACTCCTTGCCAAAATCGTATAGCGTGGGAGGGCAAGAGAGCTCACCAGCTTTCTCAATGCACTATTAGGGTATAAAAATGGATAGGCATCTCCATTTCTCTACTCATTTTAGTAATAAAATAGAAAAAGTACGACAAAGGTCTTACCGGCTATCGCACTTGCTAACTTCACCTAACCTGTCGCTTCGTCTTAAATTGATGATATATAAATGTGTCCTCCGGCCAGCTCTGACTGACAATACAGCCAAATGTCTCCAACACTTCCAGAATGGAATCATGCGAAAAGTGGCCCGACATACCTCTTTCGAGAGGTTGAAGAACGCTGACCTGCACCCGTTGCTTGGTGTGCCGTCGGTGGGTGAGTTCATCCGCCGGAGACACATTAAGTTTTTTGACTCGTTGCAGCACCTGACAAATCCAGTGTTTAACACTATGACCCCGCCACCCCTCCCGCATCGATGGCAACAGACTGTCGGGGAAAAATTATGATAAGAATTAGTATGTAAGTTAGTTTTAAGGTTGATCAAAAAGGTGAGCCCCATCACCTTTATTAGTCAGTAGTTTAGTCCTGTCACGTATAATTTATGTCATTATACTTGTTTATACATTATATAATTTTTATAAAATAACAAAACCTGTATATAATGTAGTGATGCTACAGGAAATACAAAATAATTTGTAAATAGATTCGCCTGAGGATCTATAACTGTATATAATTATCTGTAAATTTAAAGGGGCTATGAAAGGAAAAAAAATGATAACACAAGTCTGCCTCATTGAGCAATAAGTAATTGAGATAAATGTTTTCATTCATAACATTTTTACAGTTTTCATTCACTCTCTCATTCATACAGTATTTAAAAACAGCCCAGAGACCTCCCAAATCCACATGGTTGTCACCTCCCTCGGGTGCGAAGGAGGAAGCGGAGTCCCCCACGCACCTCCATCAGCCGCGTCACCGGACACGAGACAGTGGATGGAGGCTGATGAAGATCGCGTGAGCCACTATTAAATACAAGCAAAGTTTATTAAGCTAACAATAAAAATAAAGTTATTATTAAATAATATTTCATATGTTCAGGTCCGATTTTTATATGTTTTTGTCCGTCAAGATTTTAGCTACTTAGCTCAAAAAAACCTCACTTGCGTGACTGCCTCCTGTCTGACATTGGAAAATAAAATATTACATGGAAATACTAGTCGATTGACTCAACGACATGAAACACTTTCAGTTCCATAAACCACAGGATTAAGGCTTTTAGCAACTAATAATAATTACTTTAATTGACTATGATATCGAGTAAAAAGTCTCAATACCGCTTTAATTAATGCATAATATTTTGTAGGTCTTTTGAGTGTTAATTGGATTAGTGGAATCACGTAGTCATTAAAAGGAGATTAATTACAGACTTTTTTTTTTTGGTGTGGTCCGACATACCTCTTTCGAGAGGTTGAAGAACGCTGACCTGCACCCGTTGCTTGGTGTGCCGTCGGTGGGTGAGTTCATCCGCCGGAGACACATTAAGTTTTTTGACTCGTTGCAGCACCTGACAAATCCAGTGTTTAACACTATGACCCCGCCACCCCTCCCACATCGATGGCAACAGACTGTCGGGGAAAAATTATGATAAGAATTAGTATGTAAGTTAGTTTTAAGGTTGATCAAAAAGGTGAGCCCCATCACCTTATTAGTCAGTTTCGTCAAGTCACGTATAATTTATGTCATTATACTTGTTTATGCATTATATAATTTTTATGAAATAACAAAACCTGTATATAATGTAGTGATGCTACAGGAAATACAAAATAATTTGTAAATAGATTCGTCTGAGGATCTATAATTATATATAATTATCTGTAAATTTAAAGGGGCTATGAAGGGAAAGAAAAAAAAAAAAAAAAAAAAAAAAACAGCTTCCATTGTGGCAAGAGCTCAAATCCGGTAAAATTTTGATATTTTACTCTGTGGCACTTTGTTCCCGTGAAGACAGGTAAGTACTTTAAACTATTATAAGTGAGGCTCTCCCCCTTAACTGGACGTGCGTCGCACGGACCTTTGTAGGGCATGGCAAGCCGTAGGGACCCCGCTGATGAATTTCAACATCCCAAGAGAGTTTGCAGAAAGCGTACTCTCCCCCAGGCCCCTGAGGTTAAAACCTCAAACTCTTTCACCCGTCATTATCACAACAGCTCAACCAGAGGCCAGCAGATCTGCCGCCCCCACAGCCCTCAAATCGCCACGCCCCCTAATATTAGGCCACATAAACAGTTATGACCTATATCTATCGTCTATTCTATGGGGGACTCCCCTTAGTGAAAAAGGCACTCATTAGCCCAAAATAATTTTCCTTTATTTTTCCCACATCCTATTTTTATAAGTTTGAGAGCTAAGGGAAAAAAAAAATCTATCGTTTTTTCTTTAGATCACTCACTATATTTCTAACAGGTATCTCAGTATACTCAATCGAAGCTTACACGAGATAACCTTTCTAGTTTTTTCACCCTTTTTGTTACAACATGTGTTGTTATATTTTACTCTTTGAATGCTGGTGTGAAATGCACGCGTTTATCCTCTTCCAGCCGTCTAGGAAGTGCAGATACCAGTCGGCGCCGGTAATCTAATCTCTCCGAAGCGTTGCGGAATGGTGTACCCGTTTTGTTACATGTAATATTCTTATCACAGCCCAAGAAATATATTCACCACACTTGAGATGAATTTTTCTGTCTGTGTATTATTAATAAAATAAGCCCCTTCCGGCGAAGACAAAGCACTAAAGAAGCACAGATGTGAAGATTGAAAATACTAATTTGCCTACTTTTGTGCATCGCCGCGTGACGAGAGAACAAAAGTGAACTTTCCCCTGGAGGTAGATAAGTTGGTCGGCACAAAGACACCAGATAAGGCCCCCTTCTGCTCCTTTGTGCCCGTGTCCTCTATAGTATTATATGGAGCTCCTCTGACCGTTATATGTTTATTATTTCTATTATAAATTGAATAATAAACATCCCCCTTGGAGCTAAGAGCACTCTTGGGGTACCCAGTTTTTTTTATTTTTATTCTCTAATACAAAGATAGAAGCTAGAACTTAGAGGCTTCTAAGTGCACACATTTTGGCCCCTGTGTTATTCGTTACTGGCGTTTCTTTTGCACCCTGTAGATGTGCCTTTTTTCTGTGGGAAACTACATTATTTGTATAGTCAATAGTAATGTATATAGCAATAACGAGGTTTGATGTGGATCTAAAAACGATTTTTTGGGATAATTTTCTAATGCCTCGCCATATTATAAATATTATTAGTCAGGATGGCAAGAATTTAAATTTTATACCCCATTCAAAATTACAAAACGTTTATAATTATAAATAATCAATGATTTCTTTGTGATTTGAAGTATTTGTCTTTCTTATGCGAAGTGAGAGCTCCATGTAAAATTCCATGCCTCTGGGTCTAATAATGCCCAGAACATAGAGATACCCTAATATAAACAAAAGGGTTTCTAATTTTGTAAAAAAAAAACCAAGGATGCTCTAAAAGTGACATAATTGCTTAAATTGTTTTTATATTTTTGTTTTTCGAAAAGGGGATTTTTAGATATAAATATGTTTTAACACTTCAAATCAAATATTTTTTATATATATATATATAACTTCTTTATTATGCTAAAATTACACTAAAATTACAATCTGCCTCATTGAGCAATAAGTAATTGAGATAAATGTTTTCATTCATAACATTTTTACAATTCGTCATTCACTCGCTTATTCATACAATATTAACAAACAGACCAGAGGCCTCTTAAATCCACATGGTTGTCACCTCCCTCGCATGCGAAAGAGGAAGCGGAGTCTTGGGAATTCACCCACGCTACGAACCGGATACGAAGCCACCAGTGGAGGCTGACGAAGAGTGTGAGAGCCACATACGCTCAGGACATGATTGGAGAAACTGGTCATTGCTAGGATTCCTACTATCACGCATTTATAGCATGTCACGAGGTCAAATATTTTAAAATAAAAAAATAACCAAAACACTCAATATGCTTCTAACACAAGTCATTTAAAAATTTTGGATTAAATCAAATCTTGGATAATAGTAAAACCTCTTCAAAAAAAAGAAAATAATTGCCCGGAATCAATGCCTAACGTTTCTTCTAGACCCCTTATATACAGAGTAACTGGTGTTATTCTGTTCCACGTCACTGATGAACAGCTAAAAAAGGGGTTTGCTCGGAGGAACCAGGATGATCTCGACTTCGCATGTGGTTTAAAATGTAATCATTGGTGGATTGCATTAATGTTATCTTAGTTATGTTAGGTTTTAATGGAGTTTATCTATATCCTCGTGTACTGTCTATAACCACCACCTGACAGGAGGGGCTGGGGTGCCTCCTGGCCTCTGGGCTGGGGGCTGCAACGTTGGACTCTCCAAATAAGTTAAACTGATTAAATGCTGTGTAGAAAAAAATATCACACCAATTTTATACTACTTTTCAGACAGTCAAAAACTAAAAGAACAGCCTGGAAGAAAACATGTACCAACAAAAAAAATTTCATTGTGACGATTTGGCCAACAATGGTAAAGAGATTAAACCAACAACAGAGCTGAAAGGGCGGGGCTAAAGACCTCCCCTTAATAAAACACACACACACACACACACATACACACATCTACTGTATATCTGATGACCGAATACCCCTCCAGGGTTGGCCAGCATTCCGATTCTTTTGATCAGTCACAGAAGTGGACACTGCCCAATGGCACCCCCCCCCCCCCCCGCTTAGAAATGAAAATAATTGCGTAGGCCCTTGATCGTCATCCATACTATTAAATAAATAATAGTTCATTACAACTTAAAATTACAATCTGCCTCATTATGTAATAAGTAAGTGTGATAAATGATCTCATTCATACCATATTTACAATTTCACTCACTGGCTTATTCATACCAGTATTTTTACAAACAGCCCAGAGACCTTCCAATAATTTATTCTCGGTCAGTTGGAAGAAAAACATTAATTACTTGCAAAAAATTCTGAATCTTGGGCCTTGAACTAAACTCTGTTTAGAGAGCCTTTCCATGTCCAATTTCTTCTTGCTTAATTGAGTTTCTGAAAATAATTATTACATATTGTCAATATTAATTGATAAAAAAGGTGAGCCCCATCACCTTTATTAGTCAGTAGTTTAGTCCTGTCACGTATAATGTATATCATTATACTTGTTTATTTATTATATAATTTTTATAAAATAACAAAACCTGTATATAATGTAGCGAAGCTACAGGAAATACAAAAATAATTTGTAAATAGATTCGCCTGAGGATCTATAACTGTATATAATTATCTGTAAATTTAAAGGGGCTATGAAAGGAAAAAAAATGATAACACAAGTCTGCCTCATTGAGCAATAAGTAATTGAGATAAATGTTTTCATTCATAACATTTTTACAGTTTTCATTCACTCTCTCATTCATACAGTATTTAAAAACAGCCCAGAGACCTCCCAAATCCACATGGTTGTCACCTCCCTCGGGTGCGAAGGAGGAAGCGGAGTCCCCCACGCACCTCCATCAGCCGCGTCACCGGACACGAGACAGTGGATGGAGGCTGATGAAGATCGCGTGAGCCACTATTAAATACAAGCAAAGTTTATTAAGCTAACAATAAAAATAAAGTTATTATTAAATAATATTTCATATGTTCAGGTCCGATTTTTATATGTTTTTGTCCGTCAAGATTTTAGCTACTTAGCTCAAAAAAACCTCACTTGCGTGACTGCCTCCTGTCTGACATTGGAAAATAAAATATTACATGGAAATACTAGTCGATTGACTCAACGACATGAAACACTTTCAGTTCCATAAACCACAGGATTAAGGCTTTTAGCAACTAATAATAATTACTTTAATTGACTATGATATCGAGTAAAAGGTCTCAATACCGCTTTAATTAATGCATAATATTTTGTAGGACTTTTGAGGGTTAATTGGATTAGTGGAATTACGTAGTCATTAAAAGGAGATTAATGACAGACTTTTTTTTTTTGCCTTGGTGACAACTCACGCAAAGAATAAATCAATGGTGTTTGTTAGAGAAAGTACTATTAAATAGTTATTTATGAGTCAGATCAATCAAAAAATCAAAAAAAAGAGGAAAAATTTCTTTTTACAGAACAAGTTGAACAAATTAAATTAAGTCTACATTTGGTCTCAAGATGTCAAGTATAGATGGAATCTAATTTATTACCATGCAAATATTACCAAATGAGATTTTTGTGTATAATGTTATGTCTCAAAGTCGAGTAGAAGCTCAACGAAGAACAGATTTTAACAGGGGGTAGGTTTTAATTCAAGTATCTCGAGAGGGGGAGGAGCAAAACATCATCCCTAATGATACAATTATAATGAAAGTTTTAATGACGTAATTGTTAAACACCAATAAATAATACATTAAAATATCATCGTCCTGAGATCTTTTATTGAAATCCCTAATCAATGTCATGTAAAAATATATTTTTGTTATTAGCAATTAATTTATTGATTGATTTATTGATTTGATGGTGTGAGGCCGGTTTTATTGTGAACATCGTTGTAGTATTACCGGAAGTACTACGAAATATATCATGCCTCTAGGAGAAACTTTGGCTGAGTTAAACATACAAAAATGATGCTAATGATATTTTTTTAATTTATAGTTTTGAAAAAAAAAAAAAACACAATAAAACACCATAGTTATTATCAAGGCGCCACGGGGTTAAAACATGTGTATAGATATTTTTGTTTCTTATAAAAAATGTAAGAATACCTAAATAAAGTTTTGATCTACCTAACTAAATGAGTTAAGGAAACTCACAAACCTTAAATGGAAATGTTTATAATATATGCACAAAAATATTACTGTTATGTCTTCCTAATATGAAATAGGATTTCCCTATGCAATGTTATGCCATAAACTTGACAGGGGACTGGCGAATACTAGCGAACATACAGACAGATATAAGGGAGAAAGCATTAGGGTTTATAGTATTAAAACAGAACTTCAAAGTTAGTAACCTTATGTAAAGTCAAGATAATTATAGTGACTTATAATTAAAGACAAGCAATTCGGCATTTAAACCCCAATAAGTCGGTTGCCAATTACCATTGTTTAAACATAGCGTTAAATTAAAGGTGGTTATATGCAAATATCTGCGATGGGTAGTCATGTTAAAGTTGAGTCTAAGAGATTATGGTGATTACACCATTTACACCATTATTGATATAGTTAACTCAACCAATATGATCTGGGAACCCGAAAATGATATGGTATTATATTATTGCCCAGTTTTTATTTTTGAATCCTGAAACTCCTCAAAAATGCTTTATTCTGAATAATAAGAATCTATAATTTTTTTCAGATTTTTTTACAAGAAATTTATAATACGCTAAGAGACTCTTGCTTGTTTCGTAATTGCCTTGGTCAGATAAATCATCATTAAACTCAGCATTTGAACGCAACATTTGACAGAAGAATGTGAGTTGAACGTGTCTATAACATAAACATATCTATGAGCTCAAAATACTGCAATATTAATGTCAACAACTTAGAAATTAGTTGTCAATACTGGACCCGAATTGTCTGCTGAGGACAAATCTTGAATCCCGAATAGGGAAGATTTCCCCACTGATGAGTAACCGGACTCATTTAGTATAGGATTCCTCTGTCCAATCCTGGATTTAGTATGAAGTATTCCGCAGTCTGTTTGATGTAACAATTGTTTGATGTACAATTTGGTGTAGATGGAAAAAGTCCAAATGCTCCTGGCCTCCGTACTCAAACATTCTTTTAGGACCCGATGTGTCCCCCTAATCCAGGCAGCTTTACGACAAACCACGGTTAGTGGAGCCTGCTTACCACAGACGACAAGGTGTGGTAACGTTGGTGCGTGTGGGATTAGTAATTCTGTTATTGTGGAAGAGTAATTTAACGATTCTTGTCTTGACAGCATTGCCACGCCTCTCTCCTCTTAGCTGATGACATCGCAGTATACAGCAGCAGCCAAGTTAGCTCTTAAACAGGCTGAAATAACCAAACCAGTGAGAGATTTGGGAGACTCAATATCTCTGTAAACGTAGGTGAGACTGACTGCTTAATTTTCTCTTTTCAAAAGGGAAAAAGTCCACTGCCTACTACTTAAACAGTAGGAACGCAGCAAAACTCACTAGCCAACCACCTAGTATATCTGGAGATTAAAATGGACAGACGCCTCCGTTTTAGTAACCATTTTGTGAAGAAGTTGAAGCAAACTTGCAGGAAGTCTTACCGGCTCACGCATTTATTGACTTCCCCCAATCTATCACTGTGTCTTAAGCTATTGATCTACAAGTGTATACTCAGGCCTGCTCTGCTGTATGGTGAACCGCTGTTTCGTCATCTGACGGATACGACAGCGCGGCGAATCCAACAATTTCAATACGGTATACTGATGAAAGTGTTCAGACATACTTCATTCGCGCAGCAGGGAAACAGTGAGCTTCACGAGGTCTTTGATTCGTTACAGCATATGACCAACCCAGTATTTAGCACGATAATACCCGCTCTGTTGATGCAGGAACGCTTTAGTCTATTATGTTTTAGTTTTAAGTTTTAGTATGTAAGTTTTCCCAAATTCGTAAACCGAAGGCCCCATCACCTAGTCCAGTCTATTGATTTTGTAAATTTTAACTGTAAAAAGAAAACTGCTTTTGTAATTCTATTCTCCTTCAAATACATGTTATGCTGTGCAGGAACAAAAATGTTTAAATAAAGGGGTATTGAAGAAAAAAATCTCTCCCCTGCTTCTTCTACCCTACTATCATAGCTAACATCTCTGGGTTGAGGTCACGATTCCTAGTAATAAATAGCTCGAGTGATGGTAGATTGTTTAAGAGTCTACTGAAATGCATAAATTTAGTTTTGTTCAATTTTATTCCAAATTTTTTTCGTCCAGTCATACATTATATGTATTGCTTCATGGATATATTTTAATCGGTAAAATACTGGAAGGACATCGACGAAAAGCATTGGTTAGACGCCTCGTGGGGAGTCGGTACACAGATCATTCATTGGCAAACAGCGTAGTACTAAAGACACAGTGGTGTTGTTGTTTCCTTTGCTGACTATGAGAACAGCTCTAGTTGAGAAATCTATGGTAATAGTCTGCAACCCTGGGTTACAAACCTTGCTGATAACTCTATTTTCATTTACGTAGTCCAATATGTATTAGGCCTTGGACATATCAAAAAATACTATGTGTTTTATATATTTGGAATATATTGTCTAAAGTATCTACCTTTCCGAAAGGCACATTGGATTTTTTGAAAAATATTGTTTTTCGTAAAAGTCGTTTATTATTCAGTAATTTGCCAGAGCCAGTTGGCAAGGAATATCGGGCGGCAGATACTTGACGCCTATACACCTCCAAATATTATCGTTATAGCCAAAAAGCTAACTCAGAATGCAATTTAGGAAGTGTTTGATATTGTACGGTACTTCGTGCAGCCCTCGGAAAGAGCCCTCACATTGCTAATGTGACTGTGGTTCCTTCGTTAAGGTGAATGAAAGTACCTCCTATAGGCGAGCGATTTTCAGGTAGATGGATTGTGGTTATGTTGAATAGTATTTAGAAATCTCTTCGGTTATCAGGTCAGGTTTATATTCAGTCTATTTTTATTGCAGATAAAACCACTAGGGGTCGATAGGTTATTTGTTTCGAGAAATTTTCGTCACGATTTTGGTTTGGTTGTGAATAGCTCGTTGCTTTCTAAACCCAACGGAATCCGCTTGTGTCATGTTTTAAATTTTTTGTAATTTGTTCCGATTTTTTTAAAGCTTCCTTCCACTGCTCACTGAACCAAAGTAATCAATCTGGGTGATCCAGTGGCTTGAGGTATGGCAAGCTCCGGTGCTTCTAGTCCTGGAGTCATATCCCGACAGGGATCCCTATTTACCTCCTCTAGGATCCACTGGAGTTTCCATATAGCTGTTGTATTATAACTGTAAGTGATAATTGCCTTGGTTATAAATTTTCAGGCGCGATGTTAATCAGTCCTTCCCACAATGCTCCGGTGGTCCTGTTCGAATGATTCGCTTATCGAGAGGCACCGGAGAAGGATTGCTCAATAGATGAGAATGTGCGGTTAGACTGGCTTAGGAATGTTGGCTCTCCAGAAATGAAGATCAGCATATCGGAGATGTCTATCAAGTCCTTAAATATTGTTCCTCTAGAGATGGTGCGTGCGGAGTTCCATCGGGTTTTATGGCCCTTCATATCACCCAGACCTGACTTAAAGCATATTTTAATTGCTGTTGCTTGGATTTGTGTGTTCGTTTCCATTTTTGTGGAACCACTGAAGTATTTGATGAAGTCAATACTCCTCTATTATTTGATATTAGTCCGTCAAGACATGAAACCCACGCCCAAGGCTATAGACAAAAACTGAACAGACGCTTTGGACAAGTGTACCGACTACTTCAAAGGACATCCCATCTCTCATCATGATCAGAAGTCCTGAGAACAATAGTAAATTCCCCTTATTACGTTAGAAGCAAAACCCTTCATAACGATGTAAATATACCTTACATTCTTGAACTCATCCCTTCCTAGTATATGAAATTCCATAGTAACCTATCAAACCACCCTAATCCCGTAGCACAGTCATTGCACTGCATCACTCATCCCTATAATAATCCTTGGAGACTAAAACGGCAGTGGCCTCATGGCCTGCTATAAATGCGACAGTGGGAGTCCTGGTAATGGCCAGATTCTCCTATCATGTCCTGAGTGTATGTGGCGCTCTTGGTCAGCCTCAGCTGGCTCGTATCCGGTATCGCGGCAGACGGAGGAGCGTGGGGGACTTCCCAAGACTCCACTTCCTCTTTCGCACGCGAGGGAGGGGGCAACCATGTAGACTTGGGAGGTCTCTGGGCGGTTTGTATATACTGTATGAATGAGCGAGTAAATACAATTGTAAATATGGTATGAATGAGATAATTTATCACAATTGTGATAAGTAATTACTTATTGCTCAATGAGGCAGATTGTAATTTTATCATAATAAAGTTGTTGTTGAATTAAATAAATTCCTGTATTAATAGTTTAGGTAAATTGCCTCCTAATGCCGTTACAGTTCTCTTGAATAAGACAAATGGCTAATTATTGGAGTATTTATAGATATATTTAATATTTTACTCTAAGCAGAACTACTTATAGTATGATACTATGCACTAAATTTTTTTTTTCCCGTATTTTAAAAAATCCATTATTAGTATATGCCGGATCTATATCCACGTACCGGATCCCCTCGTTATTCCAAAATTAAAAATATACAAACATTAAACATTAAAATAATTGAAATTTCCTGTTTTATTTGAATAAATAATTTTCAGCATAAATTGAAAACTCTTAATTAAAATTTCTTTATAAACATAAGTCAATTTAATAAAAAAAAAAAGAAATATAATAAAATTCCAAAACAATGTATCATATGACAACTATAATGCCAAACTACCTTATTAGAAATTATATTCCGGTTAGTAGAACAGACAAGAGTGAGGGAGATTGTAGTCAGGGGGTCAATGATCTTTGAATTATATCTATTTCAACAATTAAGAGACAAATGTAATTTATATACGTTAACTACATTTATTAGATGTGGATTCAAAAATTTATGAATAACGCTTGCTACTTAATTAAGTATTAATGTTGTTACTGAACCAAACATTTAAGATATTATTGTCATGTATATTTCAACAAACAAAAATTAGCTCTAGGCTAAGTACTAGTAATGGTACAACAACAACAGTATTTCAACTGGTTCAAAACTTGCATGAGCTTGGTTTGAATCAGGTACTGAGCCTTTCTTTGTTTACTCATCTGCTATGCTGTAAAAATTACATTATTGTGTATTATGTTTATATATTATGTGTATTATAATTACATTATTTATGAACCCGTTTCATGAATTTATGAACTCTCACAAGCCACATATTTTAAATAAAAATTTTTATTCATATTTTTAACGACATTTAGTGCAAATGATACGTCTATGTGAGAAGCAATGCAAATGTAATGTGCTCTTTAGGGCCCTATATAATGAGCGATCTATTTTCAATAGTAAAAATTGAAATAAATAGCCTAAAATCTGAGATTTAAGATGTATTATTACTTTAATCCCTGCTAGATATGAAGGCTCTACGAAACGGAGATTTCTGAGCGGTTTGAAGCTCATATATAAAGTAAGGAATATTCTATGTAAATGTTACATGACTTTTTAATTGAGCATAATCTTTTTATACGCACGCGATTGCGTAAATTTAGATTTCCCTGGAACCTAGGCGTGAATTGGGCCGTGATAAAGCCAGCGTGCAAGGTAAAAAAAAAAGTCGCATAAAATGTCACAATTAACATAATCGGAAATGGAAATGGTTTTCTCTCGGAAAACACGCTAAAGAAAACACAAATACAGGCCGTTAAGTATGCACCGCTGTAATCGGGGATTTAAGATATAAGAACTATTTCTCTACGGATTCCATTATCCTGCGGGGCGGATGTGCATATGCGTGCTGGAGAGGTCGCGTGTGGCCCCGCCTTCTAATCAAGCTTGGAACAGCTTGAAGTCCCTGGCGTAGTTTCAAGATTGCACCTGGCGTAGTGCGGAGGGCGAGAGCATGCAATCTGTGCGTCCGTCGGCAATCAGGCAAAGTATGCTGTAAATAATAGAACTAACTCTGAAATATTGCAGCCTTATCTTCGCTCAAGTATTAACGGCAGGCTGTTGCTCCTGAACATATCAAGGGCTCTTCTCCTACAGGTTATAAATGTTCTCTTGAACAATATATTCCTTTTTATTTTTATTACGCTAAATAGAAACTGCTAACAATTTTTTTTTTTTTTTTTTTTTAAGCTCTTACAATTTTAGGATGAGGGAGAAATATAAAATATTTAGGGTGATCGGATCATTGTACTAGGAGGACCTGCTTGAAGGTGGTGTGAGAGGAGTAAGGAGTGTGGGAATACTCGGTGGAGGTTGATTGTTACGGTACAGTGGTGAGAGTCCACTGGTAGCTGGGCCTAGAGTCTTCTCTAGGCATGTAGTGCAGTCGTAGTTAGTCTGATATTAGTGAGGGTGCCCCTTAGAGGCTTGTTGTTGGTGGGCCAAGCGCCTTTATGTCAACCATAGCTTCTGCTTTACTCGATCTTGTGAGTTGCCATCGTGCCGGT
Source organism: Acanthosoma haemorrhoidale (assembly GCA_930367205.1). Classification (NCBI taxonomy): domain Eukaryota; kingdom Metazoa; phylum Arthropoda; class Insecta; order Hemiptera; family Acanthosomatidae; genus Acanthosoma; species Acanthosoma haemorrhoidale. Next base: position 105,982,463 of record OV884014.1, on the reverse strand, counting down.
AGCGGTGGTGGTGTCATGTCTCGGAAGAGAGGATTTAGACTATGTTTCATCGAGTCGAAGAACTTGATGTAACGTCGTCTGATGGCATTAACAAATTGAAGCCACTTTTTTATTCAATTCATCACTTATAAGTTTATTGGGTAATAAAAAAATAAACCTGAACGAGTGTTGAAAGAAGCGATTCATTCATTGATAAAAATGATTTTTTTTTTAATTTTTCAACGCCTTTTGTTGTGTGTTAGCCCTACTCTGCATAAAATTACAGATTAAAATCGTTGTTTTATAATCCTTCTAAGGCTCAGAATGTAATATTGGGGGGAAGAAGCCTATTCCTCAATTAATGCATCTGCAAGTTCGTCCGAGTTATCTGGACAAAGCGTCATGTGGAACTGGCGTCGGAGTTTATCCCAAGCATGCTCCATAGGATTCATGTCAGGCGAACAAGCGGTTAAGTTCATACGCGTGATTTCTTGTTCCTCTAATTACTGTTCAACTACCCTTGATCTATAAGGTCGAGCATTATCATCAACAAGAATGACATTGTTCCCGATTTCGTGGGATAAAGGGGAAATAACAGGCCTTATGACATTGTCCAGGTAAATACTGTGCTGCCACGTGTCCATTCCTGTATGTGCAATATCAGCTAAGTTGTTTCATTACTCCTTGGCCAGACCATTATTAAACCACATCTGTAAGGCCGTACTGGTTCAGTCATACCTAGATTAAATCGATGATTTCTCATTCTCCACACTATAAAACGTCGATCATGATGATGAAGAACAAATTTCCATTCGACGGTAAATAAACAACCTCCGCAGTCTTCATCAGTCCAACCAACACGTTCGCGAGCCCATAGGAGTCTTAAAAAAAACCTTCTCGCTGGTCTTAATACCCTCAAACCAACCTCATGGTGGTGATTTCTTACTGTTTGAGTCGAAATGTGCACCCCCCATTACGTTCTCAAAAGACAGTGCAAAGCGCATGTTGAGTTGTTGAACCTCGTTGCGTAGTCGTCTGAATTTTCAAAAATCGGTCCTGCTGAAGGGTAGTTTTTCGAACTCGGCCTCCTACACGAGTGTACTGAGCATAGTACATACCTGTACCCTCATATCATGACCAGGCTCATCAAATAACTGTGTGAGAGCAACCAAGTCTGCGGCCAACTTCACGCTGACCATGACCTAACTCTAAAAGACAAAGCCCTCCCTAGTTCTTTAATAGTAAGTCTTCACAAAGGAGTTTGAAAAGCTTTCTACTGCACTGGTTAAATGTGTACTCATGTTAAAAGAATATCCATTTCTTTAAGTGATTAAATTGAGATTTAATCCCAATTGCGTCAACGAAATAAATTTGTTTATGATTATTTTTATCCTTCATTAATCCTCTTAGACATTGAGCTTAAGATAAAGAGTGTGGATAAGTTGTAAAAATTGTTAGTTAGTTAAATTCCTTTATTGTGCAATAATTACAATCTGCCTTTTATAAGGCAATATGTAATTAAGATATATGCTCTCATTCATACAATATTTACAGTTCATCATTCACTCGCTCATTCATACAATATTTACAGACAGCCCAGAGACCCCCCAAATCCACCGCGAAGAGAAAGCGGAGCGTTGTAAAAATAGTTTATTTTAAACTGGAAAAAAAATATCATCCTGGTAAAATAAATAAAAAATATTTTTGTAAGTTTGAAGTAGCCTTCTTCAATTTGTGAACAATTTATTTGTTAGATTAATTTAATATGAAAAAAATTGGTAATCTATCTCCCCTATACTCAGTCACAAGTAAGCGCGATTCACACTAACGGTCATTCAGAGTCAGCTCATTCACATACACTGTCAATCGTTCATCACACATTACACTGTCAAAATCTAGCATCCCACCCACACCCATACGAAGTTGTCATGGTACTTAAAATCGTACTCCTATAAAAATTTCTTTGATTCTTTACGATGAACGACTCAAAGATCAGAGGTGATTTTGTATCCATCCGCTGCTCCAGAGTCACCAGGAACAGGGAGAATATTCGACAACTTATCATATTAAGTAAATGGTGACTCATAATTGCATGTACCATTGTGAGTAGATAAATGGATTTAATCTCAGTGTTTATTTATAAATATACACATGTACAGGAATATGTATGTCAGTGGACGAAAGAATCTGTTGATTGCCATTAAAAAGCGGCCTTAGAATTATCCGAACTAAAACAGAGTAGAGATAGCTTGATACTGATGCATTATAATGTCTTTGTTCCTGGCGTTTCCCTACCTCTCTTCTCGGACAACCGCCAAAAAAAGCCCTTGCTCTCTTCTCAAGCATAGCCATGAGTAGTCGAAAATTTGAACCCATGAGGTTTTCAGCTCCAGTAACTTGCAAGATGGTCAAGAGTTCTGGAGTGATCAAGAATTTTACAACGCAGACAGTGCAAATATCTAATCAAAGTTGGCAATTACGATATCACTCTGGTATGATGTCTGCTTTCACACGACTACTGGTGGTCAAATATTTCCCATGAGAACAAACGCCCGTTCAAGATCCTTCTAGAGTAACGACCCGAATTAAATTGAACACAATTTTTACAATCTATTACCAGCGATGACGCTAACACGAACGTTGCAGTAGAGATGATCATTGCCAACGGTCGCTTAGTGACTAATATATCCGCAGCAAGGAATCGAACCCGCTCCGCTGTGGTTCCTATTAGGAGGCGATTGTCTGCTACACATCATCAATCTCTGCCTGTCGCCCTGTGATTGATGGATCCATTTGTTTGGAAATTAATTTTAACCCTTACAGCTTTTGTAAATAATTCATCCCGTGTTGCTTCTGTCTCAAAACGGCCACGCTAAGGAAGAGTAGTTGAGTTATTTATTCCATTGAAATAAAGCTCGAATCTTTACGGGTCGTTAGAAATAAAGACACCCTTTCGCTATGTTTTTATCATTTTAATACGTGTCTTCAGTATAGCCACGCAATCTATGCAAATTTATTTATTGCTTAGTAATCATTTATCCAGCTTCCCACTCATGGAATTGAGAAAAGGAATTAACCCAGCTCAATGCCTAATATACCCCAAAATAACTAATTAACAAGGGTGGTGGTATTTTTTTTTAATATATAATATTCTCTATTGTGCTAAAATTACAATCTGCCTTATTAGGCAATACGTAATTGAGATAAATGCTCTCATTCATACCATATTTACAATTCATCATTGACTCGCTCGTTAATAAAATATTTAAAAACACCCCGGAGGCCTCCCAAGTCCACATGAGTGGTGGTATTAAAACCCTTATGCTCAACTGCAAGCCATAAGGTGCATTTAGTAAATCATTGTAAGCAGTCAAATATTCAATGTAAGTATGACGATATAATAACATTTTATAATAGTTGAAACTTGGTTCAGAAACAATATACAAATATATATAAGTTAAGTCCAGGCGCCGCTAGTGCCCAGCCTTAATCCCCAAACATATGTTATCTGTATATGTTTACAGGTAATACCTATAGATAGAGGTATCTTGGACTAAATAAAGCAGTCTTGTTCAATAGTCAATATAAATGTCAATCAATCAATTTTATTAAGATAAAATTACAATCTGCCTTTTATTAGGCAATGGGTAATTGAGATAAATGTCATCATTCATACCATAAACAAATGCATAAATGCCATAAATTCAAACATTTTATTAATATATACAATATATTTTGTAAATGCATAAATACCTTACGTAAGTGTGGGTTGTTGATAAGCAAAATGTTGCTGATATTTATCGCTTCTGATTTTCTTCCGATCCGAACCACAGCCCTTGAACCTCGGAGTCTCTCCAGCCATATTCTTCTCTGTATTTATCCCAATAATCCATATATCTTTATCGATATATCTTTTACGTAATCTTCTTGTCTCGGCTACTGTATTATACCTTGTTTGGGATCATTATTTTTGCAATGTATAGCTGTTTGCTCCCTTCTGTAAAAGTGATGATGGTGATATAAGCACATTTTGTACTTCTTTACTAGATTGTGACAAAACTTGAAAAACAAAAGTGGTTCTCTTCTCCCGAAGGATTGCTAGAGAAATATATTTAAAAAAATCTCTACAACGTTCTCACACGACTCGTTAGAAGTTGTAAATTTTCAAAGTTTTATAGACGTGCCTCGCAGAGATGAGAATGTTCACGAAAATCTTCGGAGAGCATCATTCAAGGTATTCAAATTGAAATTTCATATTCAGGAATCGAGGGCTTAAAAGAAACCCCACGGCATTTTTTTTCTTTTTTTTTTATTCGTTGAGGGAAAATCAGGTCCTGGCTGGATAGAAGGGGAGGGAGGAGGAGAGGGGTGCCTAGCACTAGAAGGGCTTGGGAATAATCTCGCAGATTTAGCATAATCGCGTCATTATCACCCCGTGTGATTGCGGGCTCTTCGCAGACACTCACCATCACACAGCAACTCCAGTCCTTCCTCTGAACGTATACAAAAACTCATTCACTTCAAGGTATGGAAATATTCATAAAGGGGACATATTTAAAGCAAAAGATCGACGAAAAGCACACACAACCATCTTCATCACATCACATCAGCATATTCACGACCTTACTCAACCCCAACGGGGGGGGGGGGTTACTTTCAAAAAGGTGAACTAATTTTTTTTTCTCTTTTTATGTGGCTCTCGCGCTCTTGGTCATCCTCCGCTGGCTCTTATCCAATGACGCGGCTGACGTGGGATTGTGGGGGACTTCCCAAGACTCCACTTCCTCCTTCGCACGTGAGGGAGGTGACAACCATGTGGACTTGGGAGGTCTTGGACTGTTTGTATATAGTGTATAAATGAGCGAGTGAATGAAAATTGTAAATTTGGTACAAATGAGATCAGTTATGAAAATTACTTATTGCCCAATGAGGCAGATTGTAATTTTATCCTATTAAAGTTGATATATCTATCTACCTTTTTATATAATTATATGTAAAAAAAAAAAAAAAAATTCTTTACCTTTATATTTAACTCTTTAAAATAACTCTAAAATAATGTAAAGTACAAACCTGTTCTAAAGGGAAATATATAACTATGAGATAGTTTCTGTACTCTCTCTTTCCTATGATAGACTTATAATCAAGGAGATTTCCATCCGATTTTGGAGAAGGAGGTACGTCTAAGGATCTACTTCTGTGCAGCTAGTTCTGGGAGTGAAAGAGCCGCAGATGCTCAGGACATGAGGGGAGAAAACTCACCCGTTGCTAGAACTCGAAGTGATAAAATATTTACAAAATATGACGGAAAACTTCCACTTTAATCTCCAGCCAGGGTTGTCGGGATGGATAATACATGAAAGGGACATTGCGAGACGGTCTGGATGGTAAAATATTTCCTGATGTCATTTTAAGAATGTTGAGGAAGTTCATCTTGGATAACAGAACTTTTATAGTCATTATCTATTTGTAACATAGAATGGTACGTTAACTGTTGTGCTTAGGACATTAGATAACGAATATTGGATGTGCTCGATGTGTTGAGGGTTTCACTGATTATCCTTCCGATAATATCAAAAATTGAATTTTTATAACGATTGATATTTAAGGTAGTAGGTAAAGTCATCCACCAGTGTTTAACACTATGATCGCACCACTCTTTCCACATCGATGGCAACAGACTGTCGGGGGAAAATTAGGTTATGAATTAGCAAGTAAGTTAGTTTTAAGTTTGATCAAAAAGGTGAGCCCTATGACCTTTTTTCGTCAGTTCAGTCCAGTCACGTATAATGTGTATCATTATACTTGTTTATTCCATCATATAATTTTTATAAAATAACAAAACCTGTCTATAATGTAGCGACGCTACAGGAAATACAAAAATAATTTGTGAATAGATTCGCTCGAGGATCTATAATTGTATATAGTTATCTGTGAATTTAAAGGGGCTATGAAAAATTGACTCCCATAATGGATAAGCGGTTAATTAAATTTATTCTTTATGTATGTGTTGTTTGAACCGTTACCAGATGTACTTGCATCTTCTGACTACTTCTAACTTGCTTTGCTTCAGCCAAAATTCACATCAAGTTGATTCGTTAGCAGAAACACCACTCAAGAAGACAAAGCTGACCCATAGATGAGATATTAGCTCAATCACAGATTTTATGCAAAAGGAAGTAGGTGTAAGAAACCTTTTGGGTTTCTGGGTACAGTACCTCCATCCTTTATCCATAATAAGAGCTCCAATCACCCCACAATAGAAATTATCGAAGTTGCGCGATCCTTACCCACCACTCTCCTTTTTTTTTTTTTTCCCCTAAACCTGTTTGATTAATTCTAACATTTTTAACAATTTACAAAATTTCAATTTACAAATTGTTTCTCTTTCTGCGATGCGCTGATGCATTCGAAGGAGGTTGGGTTACATAACAATAACAGATAGACGTGAAAATTACAATTCAATGTATAAATACTGGGTGATGGGGCTCACCTTTTGTTTACAATTTAGGAGAAAAACTTACAAACTAAAACCTAAGATTAAAGCGTTGCTGCCGTGACAGTGTCTTGCCATCGATTGGGCAACAGAGCGGGGGTTATCGTGTTAAACACCGGGTTTGTCAGGTATTGCATGGAGTGGAAAAATTTACTTAGTCTACATTTGATGAATTCATCCACCGTAGGGAGCTCAAAGCTCACTGCTGCTTCGCTTCTTGAATGAAGTATGTCTGACCACTTTCATCAGTATACCGTTTTGGAATTGTTGGAGTCGCCGAGCTGTCGTATACGTCAGATGACGAAAAAGCGGTGCACCGTACAGCAGAACAGGCTTGAGTACACTCTTTTAGATCATGAGCTTTATGCGCAGTGATAGATTGGGGGAAGTCAATAAACGTGTAAGCCGGTAAGACTTCGTGCGAGTTTGCTTCAACTTTTTTCGAAAATGGTTACTGAAACAGAGGTGTCTGTCCATTTTAATTCCCAGATATACTAGCTTGTTGGCTGGTAAATTTTCCTCCATTCCTACTATGTAACTAGTAGGGAGTGGGCTGTTTCCCTTTTGGAATGAGAAAATCACGCAGTCAGTCTTACCCGCGTTTACAGAGATATTGAGTCTCCCCAATCTCTCACTGATCTGGTTACAGGCTACTTCAGCCTGTCTTAGAGCTACCTTGGTGCTCATGCTGCTACTGTACTCCGCTATGTCATCAGCGAAAGCAGTAACTGTTGTGTTTCTATATTATATAGCTGTGGCTATGTTTCTATTCAGGTTATGGCTAGCTAGCTTCTGACACTACCTTCAGAAAGGGGTGCTCTGTACTCAGACTGGATTCAAATCCAGTCCATTCTCGTGGAATAATATAATTTTCCGCGCAGTAATTTTTGATCTCCGTTGGCTTGAGTAATGGTAACAGGATGGGAAGTACCGCAATCTTATACAATAGTTGTATAAGTTTGCGAGTCACTCTCGCTTGTTTATATAATCTATGTATATATACATGTATGTAATGATATATTATTATATATATTATAAAATATTATATCTTTTATACTGTATGTATGTACAAATGTATATATACCACTCTCACTTGTATGTGATAGATTAAGGATTATTGTTAACATTCCAAAGAGATTTGGCTAGAGAAAATAAAAAAATGAATTTCTTTTCAAATCTTGGCTGTGGGGTTATTATTTATTTTTTATATTTTTCCTGAAACAGCGTGATGTCAGCAAATCATTAAACATTTAAAATTTTCTAGGATTGAAATTCCTTTAACTTGAAGCATCTTTATCATTGCCTCCTTTATTTTGTGGCGCTGGCGTTTTGTGTGGGCACTCACCAAGCATATGCACTGTTTCAGTACTTTTGTCACATCTACCACCGAAGGGGCCACACACTCTGCTCTGGCTATTTGATTGACTGCGTATCCCATGATTTTGTTAGAAAAAGGAATTCTTAATTCGAATGAGAAATTAAATTCGAATCTACTAGATTAATTTTCATCAGTTGTCGGAAACTATTACTCAACAATAATGACGTTTAAATATTTTAATTTGGCCGGAGATGTTGTATAAACAGTGTAGGAGAAGTTGGCGAAGAACGGAAGTGGCAATATCAGACCTCGCCAGAGCGGTTTGATTTAGTTTAAGCTTATTAATCTATCAACGGTCTGAAAGAGATTTGTCAGCCATAAAGTTTGAGTCGGACTAAAATCAACTCCGACATCTGGGAAGTTACTGGGGCAACTCCTCCGTGCCCAATAAGTGAGAGGCCACTTAGAGCCGCTCTGTTGTCTCGTCTTGTTAGTTCGTCTCGAGCAACCGAGGGAACAACTTGCCGTCAGCTCTTCTTATGAATATGCCCGAAGATATTTTCTCAACCTTATTCTTGTATTATGTATTCCCCTCTGTTGGCGTAAGTGAATTTAAGTTCGGCCAATTAGAAACATTCAGGTGAATTTGAAGGCAATTAAGACTCAAATGTTGAAGTCCTTTGGTTGACTCGTGTATTCTAGGCCCTAGTTCGTGAATGACATCACGTAATAATTTTATATAATGCACTAACGATTCCTGATTATAATACAAATAAATTATGTTTCTATTGAAATATACTCAAAATGGCACTATAATACAAAAAAATTATTTTACAACAAAACCTTTATTATGAGTTCAAGAATGTAAGGTATATTAAGATCATTATGAAGGGTTTTGTTGCTGACGTAATAAGGGGTATTTACTATTTTTCTCAGGACGTTTGATTAAAAGGATTGGATGCTCTTGATGTTTGACTTTTTTGCTATCCCCCATAGCTCCATTCCGAATCTCCAGATTGGCTTAAGTATAACTTTGTAGATTAGTTTCATCATTTTCTATTAAGAGATGGGATGTCCTCCTAAGTAGTAAGCCTGCGTGCCAGACCCTGACGAAAGCTTGACCTATTTCAAATCTTGAGCTATCTAGACATAGATTGGATTGTGACAATGTTTTGTTGTATATGTTTACAAAAAGCTGTGATCAATCTATTTTAATTAGGTTATTACTTATATTGAAACATACTCACAAGTATGTGCTATACTTACAAGTTAATGTAGAAATGGAGTAGGTGATTATGAAGGGGGGGGGCGTTGACTAAAGAGGAGACAAGATAAGACTGTACTTACTTTGACAAGAGGCAGCTTATTCTGAGACCCCATGCTGACAGGTATACTTTAAGAATGACTTGAAGTGGAGGTAATAACCTAGTTAGGCGGTAGCATTTCAAAATCTCTACTTGCCTTCTTTCTATCTCATAATGTTTCTGCGATAATATATTCATATTTATTTTATTTATTAATAATTTTATATAATTTTTATCATGAAATGTTGGTTTAACACTGCATGATTTTGTTAGAAAAATGAATTTTAATTCGAATGAGAAATTTAATTCGAATCTACTAGATTAATTTTCATCCGTTGTCGGAAACTATTAAATATTTTAATATGGGCGGAGATGTTGGTGGAGAACGGAAGTGGCAATATCATACCTCGCCAGAGCGGTTTGATTTAGTTTAAGCTTATTAATCTATCAACGGTCTGAAAGAGGATTGTCAGCTATAAAATTTATTTTATTTTATCATATAATCATCTATTATTTATTTCTCCCAAAGAAAGAAAGTGTTGAAAACATTTCAACCTCTATCCTTTAGATCAGACTAATTGTTTCTAAAACAAGCGCAACTAGGTGCACCACAATCTTAGGATTATGAAAACACCTTTGCGAATTTCTGGTTTTGGATAAATCAAGGAAACTACTCAATGGTTTTATGATAAATCTACAATGCTCTAGATAAAATGAGATCTTATATCTGTGCAAAAATAGTTTCAGTCATGGTTCTTTGCCGTAGTTTTATAGTGAATGAAAAGTTACTCATTAGATGATATGAAGCAATGGTCGTCCGGATATTCGTAACTAGTGTCATAGTGATCTTCGAGAGAGAGTCGAATGGCAAGTAGACAAATCTTCCTCCGGTGGGATATGCTCCGCTAAGACTACCATTGCATTTGATTATAACCCGAGATACAGTCATGGCCGCAAGGATCTCCGTCTTATTAGTTAATGCGGCGGGTAGTAGGAGGTCATCTGGACATGTGATGAATAATATATGGGGTCAGAATCAATAAGCAGGGTTTCAAATATCCTACGATCTACCAGGATTCACTTATTATCTTGGCTTACTTGGATTAGCTTGTCAGAATCAGTACGATGATTATCAAGAGCAACTTAAACGTAAAGTAGTCAAGGAGAATTCTTCGAACCAAGCAGCACGAAAATTTATACCAGTTAGATCAAATAAAAGTTTGTACACAAATTTAAAGTATGTACATTTTGTGAATCTTTCAATAATTACTAGATCATTTTTATAATGAAACTCAATGCAAAAATATGCAATATTTTAATCATTCACTTGTTGGTTCATCTTGTGGAGATGCATAATATTTCTGAGCACCTCTGTGTTACTAGAATTACTAATTATAGTAGTTGATAAAATTATTGTCGAATTTAAATATGTAAAATGAAAGGTAAAAATGCTAATTTCAAGAAGATATAACGTACGTATACTCACACATCTGAAGTACGGTGTTAACTATTGAACATACCTGAAACAGGAGCAAAAAATTAAGCATTAACTTGTGATTTGTCTAGTTTCCCCTACAGAGTAATCCTATTTCTTAAATAGTCTGTTTACTACACGAAGATACTATACTTTTATTTTTTTGTTTCAGTAATCAAACATGATAAGTATGCTATTATTATTTATATATATAATAAGCTTTATTATGATACAACCTGCCCCTTTTGGCAATAAGTAATGGTGATATGTATGACAGTATTTACAAACAGCCCAGAGACCTCCCAAATCCACATGGTTGCCACCTCTCTCGCATACGAAAGAGGAAGCGGAATCTTGGGAAGTCCCTCACGCTCCTCAGTCAGCCGCGTCACCGGATACAAACCAGTCGAGGCTGGCCAAGAGCGCGAGAGCCCCATACGCTCAGGACATGAGCGTATTCCCACTGTTACGCATTTATAGCAGGTCACGAGGCCGCTGCCGTTTCAGTCTCCTAGGAGGATTATAGGGATAAGTGGTGCAGTGCAAAGACTGTGCTAGGGGATTAGGGTGGTTGGATGGGTTGCTATGGAATTTCATGAGCTTGGACGGGATGAGCTCGAGAATGTAAGATATATTAAGATCATTATGAAGGGTTTGGTTGCTGACGTAATTTACTAATGTTCTCAGGACTTTTGATTAAAAGGATTGGATACGCTTGATGTTCGACTTTTTTGCTGCCCCCCCCCCATAGCTCTATTCCATATGTCCAGATTGGCTTAAGTATAACTTTGTAAATTAATAATTTGTTTACTTTTGAGAGGGATGCCCTTTGAAGTAGTCTGTACAGTTGTCCAAAGCGTTTGTTTAGTTCTTGTGTTTTTAGCCTCGTGTGTGGGTTCCATGTAAGTCTTTTGTCGAGATGGAAGCCTAAGTACCGTACTGACTCGGATACAGGGTGAGCGTAATGTGGGAACATTTATCATTATTAATAAAGCATTATCGCATTAGGAAGAAAATACAGTTAAACTTTCCCAATCAGTAAGTAAAACTTTATGAATAATTAAATCAAATGTCATAAATAAAAAGAATGATCAAACAAGTAAATTTTCAGCCAAAAATAAACCAATAGCTTAGCTTCTATCGACTACCTCATGACTGTTCATTGTTTCCTGTTACAGTCAGTGATCACAGTTGTTTCACCATTAGGGTTGTGTGTAAGAACGATTTGTCTTCAAATTCAGACATATAATGACGGTAGTCGTATTAGTTTGATTATCAAACTAATGATGATGTATTCATATATCGATGATATATGAAGAGGGGAAGTTATAATAGTTTTTTTATAGTAGTTACTCGATAATATATTGCTTAAAAGACTAATACTGAGAGCTGAAAACAGACAATATTTGTAATAATATTACAAACGAATTAAAATAGCTTCTATGCAGCGTAAAGTTCGTACATTGTCACGTCGGAATTACCCTTCGTGACACCCGACCAGCACACTTAAATCTAAGACTACCATTGGTCTTAAACTGTACGAGCAGGGTTATAGATCCGATGTTAACAAAGTTGCATAAATATCACGCGCACCATTAAACAGGGCATTAGTGCTAGGAGAGGGTGACGTACAAGAAGTTGTGAAACCACTATTCATCAAGAGCCACGGAGACGGAGGGCAGAGAATTGTGCGTCAATTGACATTCCTGCAGTGGGATTACTGGGAGGCACACTTATGGCTTAGTGCAGTTAGTGTCACAAGGCTTGAGCGTTACTTCCGTCCAGTTATAATTCACACTCTGCAAGGACGAGTTGAGAAGGGGCCGGGTTTTAAGTTGCCAGACTTGAAAACTCAATTTGTGGCCCGGACGTAATTAGCTATAAACTAAGCTGTGATTTATGCGACCTGTCTCTTGGGGGTTCCTGTCTACGCAGCTACGCACTGGTGCTCGTTCCTCATGTACGCGGTTCGATTAGTCTTGAGGCAAATAATAATCAGACCTTGTAAATAATAAAGAAGTTTAGTTAACAAATTGATTTCTGGTAAACGAAACGCACCATTACTTTCTATAAAGGAAGAAAATGACCAAATGAAATAAACTGTAGACCTCTTTACCAAAAAAAGTACAACAAAAATAAATAAATTATTAGTTAACTAGACTGAGTGAATCAAGGTTGACATTTGCTGAAAAAGTTATACAGATGCTTATAGGAGGGAAATATAACAATTATATTAAAATAGGGAGTGAATAAAACTAATATATAAGTTTTTTGGACTTTATATATAAATATGTAAATAATCATTCATTACTAATAAAATATAAACAATATATCACAAAAGAAACCACCCGATCGAAGACATTATTTAAAATTATATCAATTATTAATTTTGCACTTTATACTGACAAAATTTAATCCAATGAGACAAAAAAACAAAACAAAAGCGGGATATTTCGTTCCTGGCATAGCAATAATAATAGTTCATTACCATTTTTAAGAAAAGACAATAAAGAATAACACCAAAATTGATGATTTTCCAAATCAATAAATAAGTGTTCTTAACAAACCAATTTCAATTTAGTGATACATATATTTTATCAATCTAATTAAATCGATTTTCTCATATGAAAAAACACCAAGTAATTTGTTTTTACAATGTACCAATCCTACCTGTATTCCAAAAAGATGCGTCTGACCATACCTGCTAGGCCCAAGACACCAGAATCAAACCAATAATTTGTATTCCGGGAGTATTTGAAAAGTATGAAATTGAATGTATAGGCTGCATGAGGAGACTGAATAATTTAGAAAAGGTATGACTACGAATATGTTTACAGTATGCCGGAAATATCAACCAGCCGGAACTGTAGTATGTACTATATGAATATAACTTTTTTTTCCTAATAATTATGTAGTATCATAGAGGCTTTAAAGAAGATCAAAGCCAGTTCAAATTTTGAATGTGTATTCCTTAATACTAAGCAAACCGATTCCTGGTATGGAACATCGGGTATCAGGAGGTAATAAATGCGAAGTGAAACATAAATTTATGTGAACCAGAAATTATATTTAGACTTGTTCCCTCCACTAAGAAGCCTTTCCTCAACGCCTTAACACCCCAAAAACGTATTACTATAATAATAATAATAATAATAATAATAATGGTATTATATCTTTATTATTCTGGTACCAAGTCCCTTATGATCATTGTGCTTGTACATTTACCCCATTTTGATTACATTGTGGGTACATTTATCCAAATATGGTACCTTATTATCAGTAATATCTCATGTGCACCTTCAACATCCATAGTTACCATCGGGGCAAATACCTGCTTGGTTCAATTTTCTACAATAACTTCCTTGCCCAACAACCTCCATACGTTTTCTAAATGTTTAACACTAAATCAAATGTCCATTTACGCCGAACCCGCTGCCGACAATCAATGTCTTTCCTTAGCTTTTTTTTTTTTTTTTTTTTTTTTTTTACTTTTATACCATTTGTTATTATTATTGTTTTTTATATTATATTTATTTGCCTGATCGTCCTAAATAGCCTTACGTAAGTACATAAATACAAAAAAATATGCTAGCAATATAATGGTGTGAGCATATTCATTCTAGGTGACATGCTAACTTACAGCAACTAATAAAGAAAAATAAGAAACAAAGTAGACATTTTGATTTAATCATTAACCGAACTTGAAAACTTTACTAAGCCAAAGTGCTGTTGTCCTTGCATTAAGACTTTGAAAAGTCAGGTATTTACCCTTTAAGATGTGGTAAGTCTACCTACTTAATAGAAAACTGCCACTCTAATACCAGACAATTTTTCCGGGAAGTCGGAATATTTTACTTTAATGAAATTTTCTATCGATTCCATTTTTAAGTCACTGTGCAACTGCTTTCCTAGACTCCACTTCCTCTTTCGCATGCGAGGGAGGTGACAACCATGTGGATTTGGGAGGCCTCTGGGTTGTTTGTAAATATGGTATGAATGAGGAAGTGAATGAAAATTGTAAATATGGTATGAATGAAAGCATGTAGGACGTTTCAGTCACCAAGGAGGATTATAGGGATGAGTGGTGCAGTGCAATGACTGTGCTTGGGGATTAGGGTGGTTGGATAGGTTACTATGGAATTTCATGAACTTGGAAGAGATGAGTTTAAGAAAGTAAGGTATATTAAGATCGTTATGAAGGGTTCTGTCGCTGACGTAATAAGGGTAATTTATTATTGTTCTCAGGACTTTCCAGTGAAAGGATTGGATACGCTTGATGATCGATATTTTTGGCTATCCCTCATAGCTCTATTTCATATGTCCAGATTGGCTTCAGTATAACTTTGTAAATTAATTATTTGTTTTCTTTTGAGAGATGGGATGCCTTTAGAAGTAGTCTGTACAGTTGTCCAAAGCGTCTGTTTAGTTCTTGTCTTTTTAGCCTCGTATGTGGGTTCCAGGTCAGCCGTTTGTCGAGATGGAAGCCTATGTACCGTACTATCTGGGATGCAGGAAGAGGAATGGAATTTAAAAAAAACTAGTGGACACTCAGTTAATTAGCAATTTTCTTTGATATAGCTGTGTATTGTATGGCTAATTTACTTATAATTAGCAGCGGAACAAAAAAAATTCTAGAAAAATTGGGACACCAGTGTGGGACAAGTACAGTACTAACTCGAATACAGGGAGAGCAATGGAATTCCAGTTCAACGAGGGAACCATTTATTTTGCGGGGACATTTCATTTGAACATGAAAAAAGTTAGCAGTCAGTAAACTGAGCACTTTTATATTACTGTAAATAAATCATGTTTCAAAGTCCTTTAAATTATCATCCTGTACTCCTTGAGCTGCGTAAAAAAAATTTCGGTTTTAAAATTTACTTTGATTATAATTGGTTCAAATTATCTATCCATACATGATCTCTTCATGACAAGAAAACCATTTCAATAAAAGCAATTATATTATTTCCTTCTTTATATCACAGTGCCTTCGTGTTATAGCTAGTGCAGTATTCACTTACCTAACCTAGCAAATCGCAAAATTATTTACATCTCGCTTTCATTCTCAGAGCAGCTACAATAAGAATATGATATATATGCATACATACATAGGTTTCTGAAACCCAGTTTATAAATAATAACTACGAGAATCTCAATTTTTGTCTCTGAGACTTGAGAGATGAGACCAGACTATCTATAGGCATATCTAACTTCAAGGAAACTTTGAGCTAAGCACACAGCTCATTAATTCCTTTCTATGTTACAAATAAAAGAAAACAAATAATGAGCACGTTATTAGAACAGTGCCCTCCTGAAATGGTCATTGGTTTTAATTCAAAAATTTTGTGTATAAGATTTGTAGTAAAATATGTAAAAATTAATATAAACTAAAAATAAATGAATATATAAATGGCCAGTTTGTGACAAAAGATTTTTCCCTTAGTCCATCTATTCCAAGAGTAAATTTATTTTTCACTTTTCAGTCCAATAAATTCATACTTTATCGTACAAATCATATTTTGATATATTCGACCAAGAAAAAAAAACAATACCCGCCATTATTTATTTATTTATATCGATGGCATTGCTGGGGGTGATGGATGTCCGGGGATCGACCTTCTTCCTAAGCCATTCTTTTTATACTTAAACGCAGCTTCTTTATCAGCCGTAAACAAAATGATGCTAAAAACGATAAAAGCTTAATCTTAGGGTTTTATTGCTGCTAGAGATTTGTGATCGGATAAATATAAAAAAAAGTGTATTTTTAATCACAGGTAGTTTCAGCAGCTCACAATGTCCCAGACGCTGGTATCTGATGTTTTAAATTCACCTCAGCAAGTCTTGCTGCTCCCCGAGTTGTACGAAGAAGTTGAGCAGTCTCATTAGCAGTTAAAAACCGATTCCTGGTATTTAAAAAAACCGGTCATCTCTGTGCTCTGTCACTTGCAGCCGACCTGACGGTTAACAAGGTATGTGATTGGCCTAACCTATGTGATAAGTCTCCGAAAAGTAATGTCAGCTAAACCGAGTGCATGTGTTGCATATCTTTGGCTCCGGTAGTCTTCCACTAATGAACCAGCACAG
The DNA here is from genome assembly GCA_930367205.1 of Acanthosoma haemorrhoidale. Lineage (NCBI taxonomy): Eukaryota > Metazoa > Arthropoda > Insecta > Hemiptera > Acanthosomatidae > Acanthosoma > Acanthosoma haemorrhoidale. The sequence continues at coordinate 105,965,811 of OV884014.1, read as the reverse complement.
GCTACTTGCTCGAATTAAAATTAAAATATTTGAATATACATTCGAGTTTTCCTTCATATTTATAGCCCTTCATCATTGAAAACATTTAATAATAATTAAAAAAGAGTTGAAATCAGGAAGCAAATATTTCAATTTTTCTAGGAATATAACTTTTTTTTTTGTTGGGAATAATAATGAGAATGATTTCATGAATCATAATCTGATAGGGTCCACATTTCGTGACATATTGTACGTTTATCTGGATTAATTGTGTATCTGATTTTATTGGAATGAATTTTTTACATAAATTATCATGCTATTTCTAGAAAATTATCACATTTTATACAACTACTGTTAAATACTTATAATAATAATAGCTACTCTATATTTATGTGTATATATTTATAATAATAATTTTATTCTAGTACATTAAGTTCATTAACCACCTCCCTTGTAAGAATCTGTTTGTAGTGCTCATCATACGTACCCTTCATGATAAAAATCCTGATTTATTGTAGGGGGTGAAGATCATTCAGTTAATTTTCCTTACAGAAATTACAACTTTACAACTTTTCCTATGAAATGAGAACTGAGAAAGTCATACATCACTTTCCCCAAAAACACCTACTTTCTATTCATGATATTTATGAAAATTTACGGCCAAGTCACAAAGGTTTATTATTTTATAAATAAATAGTAACCCTCGGATCGTTCTATAGGTACGAGCCTGCAACCACCTCACTCCCATAACCAATGAAACATAAAATCGGTTGGTACAGCTGAGGCGCTGTGTAGGGACTTTAATCCTGACCCCTCCGGGGAAATGTACCGTTATTTTGTTTTTAAAATTTTTTTTTATATGTTACATATGGAATATAAAGCCCATTTGAAATTCCCGTGTGCCTGGTTTTTCAGTTACAATAAAGCCCTCCGAAGGGTATACGTTTCATTGCACGGATTAAATACTAACACTCACTTTGCTATCCTGCATAAATTGTTGTCATGATTGATTGAGAACTCAATCGCAGAAACAGTATTCCTAAGTTTTTCTTCCATAGAAAGTTGTTTATTTTTATGTTGTCGTCCTGTGATGAGTTAGAGAAATATAGTTTCCATTATTTCATTTGGTGTAGTTCTCTTAGCAAAGTCTGGTCACCGTTTCGTTCTGATGAAATCAAGCAGAGTTAAGAAATTCCAAAATAACAGTATCAGAGAACAATTTTATTACATGAAGTCTGTTATTAGCAGTATTTTTTTTTTGTTTGTAAGCTTGTTTGGGGGCATGTCAACCACAAGTGCCGCCGTCATAACTGGAACCATTACCTAAATGTCAAACTAAAACAGGCTTAAATCGGAGGCCAATTCTAAAACCGAACGTACAAAACCATATCAAGTCCATTATTATTGTACGACTGCAAAGTATGGGGTGCAGCATCCACAGCTATATATAACAACAAGTTTATTATGATAAAATTACAATCTACCACATTGGGCAATAAGTAATTGTAATAAATGATCTTATTCATACCATATTTACAATTTTTCATTCACTGGCTCATTCATACAGTATTTACAAACAGCCCAGAGACCCTCGCGTGCGAAGGAGGAACAGAGTCTTGGGAAATCACCCACGCTCCTCTCTCAGGCACCGGAGGCTGACCAAGAGCGTGAGAGCCACAGACACTGATGATTGGAGAAACTGACCATTGCAAGTATTCCAACTTTTACGCATTAATAGCAGGTTTAAGGCCACTGCCGTTTCAGTCTCTGAGGAGGATTATAGGGATGAGTGGTGCAGTGCAATGGCTTTCCTATGGGATTAGTGTGGTTGGATATATTATTATGAAGGGTTTTATTGCTTACATAATTTACTATTGTTGTCAGGACTTTACTATTCCAATGCTTACTCAACGACACTAAACGTTTCCTTACTGAGTGATGAAAAATAAAAATAAAAAAAAAAAGCGTGTGCGATTTCGCGATTTATTGCCCACCTTGCGATAAACAAACAGTATTATTAATCATTGTGATGGATCATAAACATGTTTGCTGTTTTCGGTATGGCTTTCACTCTCCCTCGGTTATTTGCCTGTGTTTTGAAGATTTGTTCTTCGCCATGGTAAAATTTAAAGTTATTTTCGGATTCTAGAGTTTTTTTTTTCATTTTAACTGCGTGAATTATTATTGAAGGAAAACTGTAAATTACAAAAACTATAAAGAGCAAGATTGATGATCCTTTCTGGTCTGTACGGAAGACCATTCTTTTTAAATTCGTTCATCAGTAAACAGAGCGTTATGCACTATGGAATTTACTTTTTCCATTCACCTCACCCTGTACATATTTTATTCTACCAATACATCAAATACTAATTGAATTTGCTAGGGATCACCACGAAGCCAAGCCATTAGCTAAAGCAACTTGAACCAAACGCATTGAAAGGAAGCGTTCTACTGACTACAGAATACACGAAAGGAAATAAACTGTCAACAACATCGTTTTTATACTCGTTCAAAACTTTTCCCATCTGTAGATTTTTTTTTTATTTTTATAAAAAACAAGGGAGATTTGAAAGCCTTTATGTTGTATAACTAAAACAATACCAGGACAAGAGCCAGGTCCACTGCCAGAAATAATTTAAACTCAAGTTTAATAGTTTTGCTCGGTGACTATATAATAAATAATCGACTTCTATCAAAACCAATTTATTTATTTCTGTAGGCGTACGAGAGCCTCTGCTAGTGACTAGTCATTATCAAACCCAAATAGTTGTGCATATTACAGAAAATATATACTCTTTTGCAAAATCTGCTATCATAGTCCACAAGATAAACTGAATACACTATTTTTTATTTGTTTCAGAATCTGCATTTCGAAATTTTGGAAGGCTGTGGCTGAATCTTAGATGTTTAATTCTAACAGTTAACTGAGTGACAGGGACACACTAGAGTATACAATAATTAATTTAATTGTATTCGTTATTTATCGAACATCTTGGGTAGAGGCATATTTTTTTTTGTAATGCATATTCTAAACAAGCTAATAATGTTCGAAATTTAGGTAATGGTGTGACATCGCTATTGAAAGTTATACCGTACATAATCCTGCTTATTAAATTTAATAAATAAGTTAAATTCCTTTATTGTGCTAAAATTACAATCTGCCTTTTATAAGGCAATAAGTAATTAAGATAAATACTCTCATTCATACCATATTTACAGTTCATCATTCACTCGCTCATTCATACAATATTTACAGACAGCCCAGAGACCCCCCAAATCCACCGCGAAGAGAAAGCGGAGTCTTGGGAAGTCCCCCACGCTACTCCGTCAGCCGCGTCACCGGATACTAGCCAGTGGAGGCTGACCAAGAGCGCGAGAGCCACAGACGCTCAGGACTTGATTGGAGAAACTGGCCATTGCCAGGACTCCCACTGTCACGCGTTTATAGCAGGTCACGAGGCCACTGCCGTTTCAGTCTCCGAGGAGGATTATAGGGATGAGTGGCGCAGTGCAATGACTGTGCTACAGGATTAGGGTGGTTGGAAAGGCTACTGTGGAATTTCATAAACTTGGAAGGGATGAGTTCTAGAATGTAGGGTAGGTTAAGGTCGTTATGAAGGGTTTTGTTGCTGACATAATAAGGGGCATTTACTATTGTTCTCAGGACTTTTGATTGAAAGGATTGGATACGCTTGATGTTCGACTTTTTTGCTGTCCCCCATAGCTCTATTCCGTATGTCCAGATTGGTTTAAGTATAACTTTGTAGATTAGTAGTTTATTTTCTATTGAGAGATGGGATGTCCTTTGAAGTAGTCTGTACAGTTGTCCAAAGCGTCTGTTTAGTTCTTGTTTAATAAATAGGAGCAGCTAATTATCTTTTCAGGAAAAATGAGCTATTCTTGATAAATAACAGCTACAGAAAAAATAACTTTTAAGATAAGGACTGGCAATGGCCAGTATCTCTAATCATGCCCTGAGCGTCTGTGGCTCTCGTGCTCTTCGTCATCCCTCCACTGGCTTGTATTCGGTGACGCGGCTGACGGAGGAGCGTGAGGGACTTCCCAGGACTCCACTTTCTCTTTCGCATGCGAGGGAGGTGACAACCATGTGTATTTGGGAGGTCTCTGGGCTGTTTATAAATACTGCATGAATGAGCAAGTGAATACAAATGGTAAATATGATATGAATGAAAACATTTATCACAATTATTGCCTAATAAGGCAGATTGTAATTTTAGCACAATAAAGAAGTTGTATAATAAGATAAGGACTCAAAGCCAGGAGCACCTAAATATGAATGCGGGGGCTCTGTCAACTCAGCTGCCCAGTCATCTAAGACGCTTTTCCTAATACGGCTAACTCTCGCTAAGACTGTACGCAATGTACCCCGAACCCCTAGAGGCAAACGGTGTGTGACCTCTAAGCTAGGTCCTGAGTCTAAAGAATGATTTTGCCAATTTTAAGGGATCTTTGCGGTATTTTTTTCTCGGGCTGTTTAGTATTAATAACTACAAATAATAGAGGGCAGATACTATTTAGTCCTCTATTTGCCCTTTGTTTCAGAATCTGCTTTCCGAAATTTCAGAAGACCGTGACTGGATCTTAGATTTTTGATACTGGTATTTAGGTGATCCTGGTTTTGAGTCCTTATCTTCAAACCATTTTTTCTATAGCTGTTAATTATAGAGAATAGCGCATTTTTCCAACCAAGTTAATTAGCTGCTCCTACTTATTTAATTTTATAGGGAGATTTGTGCACGGTATATCTTTTAATTGCGATGTCACATCATTACCTAAATAGTAATTTTAGTAAAAATTTCTCATTTAAAACTCAGCAAGTGGAAAATATTATGAACAATCCTTCTTCCAAACCCAAAATTTTTAACAGGAAACATTGTAGGGAGTTGCAGGTTTTCATAATCTGAAACTTAGTCTTTACAAGCCAGTTACAGCTAGTGATTCTTTAATTGCTGGATGAATAGTCCCGAGCTGCAGCCCTGAAGTGTTGTACCCCATCACAGCTAGAGCCCCCGGGGGGGGGATCAGAGCCTAGAAGAAGATTGCCCCCCGAAGATGAACTCGGTTTGTTCTGGCTCCTAGCTCATTAGCTAGCCCGGGAGTAACTCCCCTCTCCCAATTATACACCGCTCAATATTTCCAATCCGCTTGAGGTAATCTCACCTTCTAAGATCCCTTAAATTTGTCATTATTTTCCTACTGCGTGTAACCTTCATAGAAGAAAATGAAATAAAATATATTTATGAGAAAGTATTTTTTTTTATTGTGCTAAAATTACAAACTCCCTTATTAGGCAATTAGTAACTGTGATAAACGTTTCCATTCATACCATATTTACAATTTACTCGCTCATTCATACAGTGTTTACAAACAGCGCAGAGACCTTCCTCACGTGCAAAGGAGGAAGCAGAGTCCTGGGAAATACCCCACGCTCCTCTGTCAGCCGCGTCACCGGATACTAGCCAGTGGAGGCTGACGAAGAGCAGGAGAGCCTCATACGCTCAGGACTTGATTGGAGAAACTGGCCATTGCCATGACTTCCACGGTTTCAGTCCAAAGTTGTTTTATTAGTAAATAGTAAGAAAAAAGTACTTCAATGTAACGTACGGCTGTAGTTCAGGGGTGATTAAAGCGTCAGTGAACGCTGGAATAGCTTCACCATTCAAAATTTAAGGAGTGGCGTAGCATTCCTTGAAATCTCTCACAAAGTTCCTTAAAAAACCCTCATGGCGAAAGTATATCTTATGAAAGAAGGTACGGGGTATTCTCGATTCAAAATATAATGAGTTTTACATCGCTTTAATTCACTGTTGACAATTGTTTTAAATGTAGTGTTTTTGGGTAAATTTTATTTTAAAAACGGTAGATTATAGATTTTAAAAATGATTCATTCACCAAATATATTTCTTTAAAATATGTAAAGTTCAATAACATTTAACTGTACGCAATACTCAAATGCTTATTGACATTTCTTTTTGAACATTTGACCATTCATTCTTACCAAGTCTGATTATAGTAAACGTTTTAACGAATTCAGGTGTCGTAATATTAAAATGATAATATATTATAGGTTATATTTATTAATGACTGATTTATGACTTTTAAATATATTTTACGGAATTGAAAATATTTTTTTTATCTCTTCGGGTAATCAAATTAAATGTTGGTATAAAATTTCAGACCTCACAATGACCTACAAAGGCAGACAGAGGCAAAGGTGAAGCAGAAGGATATTTGATTCAACCAAAAAAAGAACTCATCATCAAGCTAGATTTTATGACCTTACAGTATATGAAGCTTCGCAGGTGGCAAGCATAAACTCGTGATAATTGTGCAAAAAGCCCCTAAAATCGCCTGCTGTATGCGTGCTCTGCCAGCAAGACCATCCGGCCAACTACAAGGGCTGTGAGGCCTAAAGAATCCTCAAGTCCAGGAGCGAGCAACGTCGCCGGCCAGAAGAAGAGAAGCCAGTAACAGGTAGCTCAAGAAGCGCCCCCACCAGAAATTTGAGGCCTTCAGTCTCTTTTGCTGATGCCGTTCGGAACAGAGAGCAGTCACAGGCACTGCCCACTTCTCGTCCGCAAGTATCTCTTCCCCAGCATTCCGCTCATCCCGCCAACCAGCAAACCCAATCCCATCCTCAACCACACATCTCGCATATTCCTTCACCTCCAAGCTCTTCAGATCTCACTAGCCTATTTACATCATTCCTTATAGAATTCAGAACCCTAATTACCCCTCTCATTTCCCTTCTTACAAATCTTGTCTCCTACCTTATCCCCGTTAAACATAATCCATAAGTGGATCCTTCTGACTCCTTATCCATTCTTCTTTGGAATGCGAATGGTGTTCGCACCCACACTAACGAACTGACAGCACTACTCCATGACAAGAAGATCGACGTAGCTCTTATTACTGAAACAAGACTTACGAGCAAACGACCATTTACCGTTCGACAGTACCAGACTTATCGTACTGATCACCCAGATGGAACAGCTCATGCAGGTACCGCTGTCATTGTCCATAACTCCATATCCCACCACATAGTTCCTTTGGTATCACATGATTTCCTTCAATCCACTGCAGTGTCAATCACCACCTTCACTTTTCCTCTTACACTTGCATCAACGTACTGCCCTCCCAATAAATCCATTTCCGACTCTCAATTCATCTCCTTTCTAGACTCCATCGGACATCGTTTCCTTGTGGGTGGGGACTTTAATGCGAAGCACCAACACTGGGGGTCAAGATCTACAAATACACGAGGACGTGCTTTGCTGTCTGCACTCACACGGAAACATTGCTCCACTATCACTCCTGACACAGCCACCTATTGGCAATCAGATCCCAACCGAAATCCTGATCTCCTTGACTTCTTTTTTTACAATAGTTTAGGAACACTAAACTATTCACTCAAGCGCCTCGATGACCTTTCCTCCGATCATAGCCCTTTATTATTAACCATTTCCCTAAGACCAATTCACAAACTGCCTCCTCCTTCATTTATTAGGGGCCCAGTTGACTGGGACCACTTCCGTCAGCTTCTTACAGAGTCCGTAAACCTCAAATTATCCCTGAAAACATCCCAAGACCTAGACGATGCAGTGCATTCTTTCACTACTCTGGTCCAGAGGTCGGCTTGGGAGGCATCGTCACACAAAAATCCATAATCATAATCGTTTACCTCAGCATCTCAAAGATCTAATCCAATCCAAACGCCGCTCGAGAACAGTGTGGCAAAGATCCCGGCATCCTGCTGATCGCCGCTCGTACATTAGTACTGCCGATTGGTCAAGCGGCGATTTTCATCCTTCCGTTCCGATTCTTTCAATTCCTACCTCTCCTCTCTGTCCACCAGGGATAACTCCTTGTGGAACGTAACCAAAAAAATCCTAAAGTATCAACCTGTTTCACACCCACTCCGTCGTGATGATGGGTCCTGGGCGGCTTCGGATGGGGATAGGTCGGAGGAATTTGCTCTGCATCTTACCCATACTTTCACACCTCACCTTTCTCATCAAAGCCATACTCACAGCACAACTGTGGAAGATTTCCTCACTTCACCTCTCTCTCTTCCACCAAAAGCCGTTAACCCCTCTGAGGTTAAATACCTTCTGAAAAACTTACCTTACGGAAAATCCCCTGGATATGATCTCCTTACTCCTCAAATTCTCAAACAACTTCCTCCTAAAGCCATAATCTTCCTAACCTACATATATAATTGCATTATCCGAACGACACACTTTCCTCTCCTCTGAAAACATTCCATTATTGTCCTATTCGCCAAACCCGGTAAACCACCCAATGACGCCTCATCTTACCGTCCAATTAGCCTACTCCCTATCCTCTCAAAAATATTTGAGAAACTCCTACTAAAACGTCTACTTCCCATTGTTGAATCCAAAAACCTTTTTCAAACACACCAGTTTGGTTTCCGCCAACGACATTCCACTGCTCAACAAGGCCTTCGCGTTGTTGATCACATCTCCTCAGCCCTTGAAACCAAACAGTATTGCACTGCTGCCTTTCTCGATATAGCTCAAGCTTTTGACAGGGTTTGGCACGCAGGTTTGCTCTATAAGCTCAAAAGATATTTACCACAGACCCTTTTCCTAATCCTACAGTCCTACCTTTCAAACCGCTTCTTCCAAGTCCGCTGTGGTTTAGAATACTCTAACTACTATCCCATAAGTGCAGGAGTTCCACAGGGCAGTGTCCTAGGCCCCATCCTCTATAACCTATACACCACTGATGTCCCCTCTACTCCCAATACCTTCTCGGCCACATTTGCAGATGACACTGCAGTCTTGTCATCCCATCCAGACCACGACATAGCATCTCATAACCTTCAAAAACACCTTGACGAGATCGAGTATTGGTGCAATCAATGGCGGATCAAAGTTAATGAAGCAAAATGCTCCCACATTACCTTCACCCTTTGTCGCAAGTCTGGTCCACTAGTTTATTTTAATTCTAGTCCTCTCCCTGTATCCGAGACAGTACGGTACTTAGGCTTCCATCTTGACAAACGACTGACCTGGAACCCACATACGAGGCTAAAAAGACAAGAGCTAAACAGACGCTTTGGACAACTGTACAGACTACTTCAAAGGACATCCCATCTCTCAATAGAAAATAAACTACAAATCTACAAAGTTATACTTAAACCAATCTGGACATACGGAATAGAGCTATGGGGGACAGCAAAAAAGTCGAACATCAAGCGTATCCAATCCTATTAATCAAAAGTCCTGAGAACAATAGTAAATGCCCCTTATTATGTCAGCAACAAAACCCTTCATAACGACCTTAATATACCCTACATTCTAGAACTCATCCCTTCCAAGTTTACGAAATTCCACAGTAGCCTTTCCAACCACCCAAATCCTGTAGCACAGTCAATGCACTGCGCCACTCATCCCTATAATCCTCCTCGGAGACTGAAACGGCAGTGGCCTTGTGACCTGCTATAAACGCGTGACAGTGGGAGTCCTGGCAATGGCCAGTTTCTCTAAACATGTCCTGAGCGTCTGTGGCTCTCGCGCTCTTGGTCAGCCTCCACTGGCTAGTATCCGGTGACGCGGCTGACGGAGGAGCGTGGGGGACTTCCAAAGACTCCGCTTTCTCTTTGCGGTGGATTTGGGGGGTCTCTGGGCTGTCTGTAAATATTGTATGAATGAGCGAGTGAATGATGAACTGTAAATATTGTATGAATGAGCGCATATATCTTAATTACTTATTGCCTTATAAAAGGCAGATTGTAATTATTGCACAATAAAGGAATTATACTACTAAACTCGTGATATGTGAAATCAACTTAGACACGAACTTATGAAATTTATTTATACTAATTTATACCTGTAATATTACGTATATATACCTGTACTATATATATATGTATACTTATATGTATATGTATATATATATACGTGTACCTGAGTATCTTGTTCAATAATAAATAATAAATTTTACATAGGAGTCAAATTAGACAAAATAAATACATACAAATAAGTACACGAATAAGTCTCATTATCATAGAAAAGTGATAGTTATGAACTGTAATAGTCGTTTTGTAGTTTTACTGAAAATAAAGATCGATTTTTTCTTAGAACTATCAGACTTTTGAATTGTTTGACTATAAATTACAATATTGTAATGTCTGCATTGTAATGAAATATTTTTTCTCTCTATGTAGTTTGAAACATTATTTGTTGCTGTAGATGTTAGTTCATATTAGTTACTTCCAAAAACATGGGATTGTTTGGTGTTAACAATGTAAGTACAAAGAAGAAAATAATAATGAAGAACTGTGGTAGGTGGTTAGAGTCCCATGATAATTTAAGGTAGAGTGCGTTTTCTCGTTATTTTTTTGGACTCTATGAAGTTAGATTTAATGGGGGTTGTAGAGTGGTAAATAATGGGTCTTTCTGTACTATTTTTGTTTTTTGTATTTTCGTACCTGTCTTTAATAACGTATGCTTTGTAAGTTGTCTGTTTATTTATATTTTCATACGTCATTGATTATTTATTTATTTTTGTTACTAATGCAAACTTTTTAATGGATGATGGATGCCCTAGCAGATTTCTATTTGAGTAGATTTTCGTGTCAAAATTCAACTTAAAATGAAAATTGGTCTAAATTTAGCTTAGTGTATGTATGTTATTATTTGACTTTGAGCCTAGTCTGAGTCAGTGACACCCACAATACATTCCAAAGCCGAAGTTTAGATAAAACTGTTTTTAGTAAAGGCCCTGGGAAATATTTTAAAGAGCGTTGGGGTGGGGGGACAGGGATAAGTAATATAAAGGTTGCCACTCGAGCAAAGTGCTCAGTGCCCGGTTAAGTTTTCACTGAGAGTGGGCCGGAGTACTTAAGCATAGCTGTTGCCCGCTCGAAAGCTCCCGTCATTAAGCACTATTGACCCAAGTAGGGTTGTCCAGCAGTCAATATCACGTCTTATCATCCGAGATATTGTACCACTGTTTATCAATTATCTCCATCCATATTACATTTATTGACTTAAGAACTTTCACACAGGACCCTAATAGATATTATAATTCATTACACCTGTAGAAAAAAATCAATGGACGAATGTTCTTATCCTCTAATATATTCGAAAGGTCAGGTGTCGCATAGGGATAAATAAAGTAACGTGATTAATATTACTAAATATAATACGAATAATAAATGAAATGTCATTTTAAGAGACACTTTCATTTTATAATATTTATTCAGATAAACCCACCGAAAGCTAGTTCTCAAAACTCCACAATCTCCGGAATCGCAAGACCCGAACTGAAGGGTTGGAGCATTTCTCTCTGAAGAAGAAGGCAAAAAAAAAACTGAAAATATCAAATCTTTTTCTTATTTTACGAAATCTTTCAATTTTAGTTTAGAGAATAATCGAAAAAAATTTAATGAGAAGAACAGGTAAAAGTTGTTTTCTAATGGGGTTTCTAAAATAAAAAACATTTTCTACAATAACCAAGTGTCTCACAAAAAATTAAATGTAATGAACACTTAAAAAGGTTATAGTTTAAAAATATTTTTCTAATGACAAAAATAAAAACTGGAAAGGGGTAGTAAAAGGGAAATAACTAAAAAAATGATTAATTTAACAAATATCTTTCTTTAAAACGTTTGCAATAACATTTAACTATACGCAATACTCAAATGCATATTCAAATTTCTTTTTGAACATTCGACCATTCATTCTCACCAAGTCTGGTTATAGCAAACGCTTTAACAAATTCAGTTGTCATTATAATATATTATAGGTTATATTTTTTAATGACTGATTAATGACCTTTAACTATATTTTAGGGAATTTAAAATGTTTTTTTTATCTCTTCGGGTAGTCAAATTAAATCTTGATATAAAATTTCAGGACTCACAATGACCAACAAAGGCAGTCAGAGGCAAAGGTGAAACGGAAGGGTTTTTGATTAAAAAATAACAAAAAAACTCATCATCAAGAAAAGCTTGAGCGTTAGCCAAAAAGGGGCAGGAGCAGATACCTCCTTGATACACCGCTGCGGGAGACGCGGTGTGATACTCCGATCAATAGAACCAACATTATTACCAGGAGCTTGTCGAATCGAAAACCATGGTAAACAAATTTCCCGTTTTTATACATAATTTTCCGAAAAGCTCTTCTTTTTCCCTTAATTCAATTAAATTTAGCTCCCGCGGCCGGCTGAAGGGAACTCGTCAACTGAAGGTCCCAGACCACCATCAAACGATCAGCTGTCCCAGAAACTCATACTCAAATAATTAAGCAGACGATAATGCACATTGAAGCACTTGACTTAAATTAAAAAAAAACTGCGCTTACTACAATGCCCTCAACTACACATTGGCATATCCAAGTCGATGCTATACAATTTTCATTTCATCGACGCTAACAAAGGAACGAAGCCATTAAAATCAAAATCAAAAGGAATGAATGACTATACCCCTCCATTATGTCTGGGCATGTAGCATATGGATTTTACTATACATACTAAAGTGTTTATCTAGGTAGATGATATCGTTACGGTTATCAGATGATGACTGACAAACAATTATCTTAAAATAAAAAGTTATGGGGTTTTCCCATCATTTCATTATTACATACTTTTGTTACTTATAAATACAATTAAACTTGATTGTTGTCGGCTTGTTCTGAAAAAATTAAGCTTTGTAAAGTGGTAACAACGAGGGGTTTTATCAAAATATTGACGAGGTATGAAAGTTTAAGTAGAACAAAATATATCGAAAAAAATATTCTTCTCCTTCAGTTATATAATATTCATTTTTAGCTGAAACATGTACTTCAGTTGAGACATATGGTCTCCCCTTCCTTTGTCTTTTAACCCAATCCCAACACTTTGCTACCTTCTAGGGCCTTCAACAGTACACTTGTCCTTTAGCCTTAGCCAAAGAATGTCCTAGTGCTGTAATTGATTGATATTTGTATATATACCAGTGTTTTGATTGTTATTCATAGTAAAGTTTTTTAAAATACTCTCCTCAAACAAGATTATTTAACTTTTGTTGAATCTTTTTTAAAGCCCCAAAACAAGTCTTATGCATACAATTTGCAATATCCAATGCATAGAAGGGTGTCGAAAACGATTACGAACGTGTTCTTTTAATTAAAGCATCTCCTGGTTTTTGAAACTTTTCAATGACCTATGCTCTTTAAAACAGTCAAGCATATTCGTAAAAAAAACTACTCTTACGATCTATGATATCTTAAATTTCCTCATAATAGGCAGGCAGAAACGATGATAACAAAATGGAGTTTTCAAACTTATAATATTCTTTTTATCGGTTTCTATGGCGTATTGGGGGGGGGGGGGGGCAAGAGGGGAGACATTGGCAAGGGGACTCAGACAAGGGTCAAATATTTTTTGACTCAATATCACGAAAAATTTTTTCATTTAAATCGGGTGACCCTGTGAGTGAATTTAAACCACACTTCTCAGCAATAATGTATTAATAATCTCTAGTCGGTATTTTAATTCGTCATAAAATTTCTGGTCATGGTATATTAATTTTTATTGCATTTAAGATTAAAAATTTGTAAAATAGCGAATGGGCACCATCATCCCATGAGGTGCCTCCATAGGCACTTGTCCTGATTTCAGATCCTTGAACAAAATTACTCTTTTCGCTGTGGAATTAGACTCGACCACATAAAACACCAGACAGAACAAGAGCTCAGGTTTGGCCAGGACTTCCAGAACTGTTTCATCACGTGACAAATCGCTGTACAAGACCAACTTCTAAACGTTTTTCTAAAAAGAAGTAACTTTAAACTGGGGCGAGTCTTTCACATCAACCATTTTCTACAATTCTCTAAATAATTGAAATGAACAAGGCTAAACAAACCAAACTTGCTTAAAAAAACCGGATAGTCAAATATCTCTTCATTTCAACCCAAGATGAGGTGCAGCAACCCAGTCCCACCTGCTAGGTAGACTGCTACACATTTCTGCCACTAAGACTCGTCGAAGGATGTGAGTAAAAACAGGCTTACTGCCATTATTACGTAAGCATAGTATGATGAAAAATAAACAAAAAAAACAGTTGATGAAAAAACTCAGCAATCCAACTTTGGTTATGAAATGGTGGTAACACATAAATTACTCTCATAAGCTAGTATGCATCAAGGAAAAATACCAACAATTGACTACTATTAAAAGCTTAACTCTCTTTTAACTTTTTATTTGAAAAAGTTTGATAATGTTCATAAAAAAACACATAACTCCCGATGGTCATTAAATATCTGTTTCAAAAGTACACCTTTGAAGAGGCATAAAACAATGGCATTCATAATTCATAAGAGTAGATGAAAAAAAGAAGATATTTATTGCGGCTACCCTCGACGACTAAGCTAAGTGGTCTGGGGTCTTAACTGCCTAACACGTTTATTCCATTTTTCCAGCACTTTACCCGTGGCGCTCGCTCCTCCGGTGAAAAGTGTGCACAGAGTTTTCCCTTGAAACTACCGCCGACGAATAACTGGGCTAAGATATAATAATGTCATTAAACTGACTGGTGAAACATTCATGGAGTATCGCTTTTAACGCGTAATTTAAAAATTTAGTTTGCTCATACATAGTGCGTTAGCTAACAACTTCCGATCTGAAGTTTTGTTTAGTAAATATCAAAACTCTCTAAATTATTGGATACTAATTTCCGTGCAGGTAATTTTTTTTTTTTTTTTTTTTTTTTTTCTTTATAGCCCCTTTAAATTTACAGATAATTATATATAATTATAGATCCTCAGGCGAATCTATTTACAAATTATTTTGTATTTCCTGTAGCATCACTACATTGTATACAGGTTTAGTTATTTTATAGAAATTATATAATGAATAAACAAGTATAATGATATACATTATACGTGACTTGACTAAACTGACTAATAAGGTGATGGGGCTCACCTTTTTGATAAACCTTAAAACTAACTTACATACTAATTCTTATCCTAATTTTTCCCCGACAGTCTGTTGCAATCGATGCGGGAGGGGTGGTGGGGTCATAGTGTTAAACACTGGATTTGTCAGGTGCTGCAACGAGTCAAAAAACTTAATGTGTCTCCGGCGGATGAACTCACCCACCGACGGCACACCAAGCAACGGGTGCAGGTCAGCGTTCTTCAACCTCTCGAAAGAGGTATGTCGGACCACTTTTCGCATGGTTCCATTCTGGAAGTGTTGGAGACATTTGGCTGTATTGTAAGTCAAGTGGGTAAATAGCGGGGCACCGTACAGCAGAGCTGGCCGGAGGACACATTTATATATCATCAATTTAAGACGAAGCGACAGGTTAGGTGAAGTTAGTAAGTGCGATAGCCGGTAAGACCTTTGCCGTACTTTTTCTATTTTATTACTAAAAGAGCTTTCTGTGCAGGTAAATAAACAGAGCTATGTTTTAAATCACAATTAATAACTGAATTATGTGACGAGAAGATAGCTATCAAAGAAAAAGCCACGGTTTATTGTCTCTATACTTTATAACTTAAATATTTAAATTGATCTGGGAATGTATTTTTTTTGTTATATTCTGCCGATAATTCTAATACAGTATAGGAAAGTATCAGAACAACCTTTTCTCCATTTACAACGAAATCCCTTCCAAGTTCATGAAATTCCATAGTAATCTATCCAACCACCCTAATCCCCTAGCACATTTATTGCACTCCATCACTCATCCCTATAATCCTCCTAGGAGACTAAAACGGCAGTGGCCCCGTGACCTGCTATAAATGCGTAACAGTGGGAGTCCTGGCAATGGCCAGTTTCAGTCATGTCCTGAGCGTATGGGGCTCTCGCGCTCTTGGCCAGCATCGACTGGTTTGTATCCGGTGACGCGGCTGACCGAGGAGAGTGGGGAGCTTCACCAGACTCCGCTTCCTCTTTCGCATGCGGGGGAGGTGACAACTATGTGGATTTGGAAGGCCTCTGGGCTGTTTGTAAATACTATATGAATGAAAATTGTAAACATGGTATGAATGAGATCATTTATCACAATTACTTATTGCCCAATGAGGCAGATTGTGATTTTATAATAAAGCTGTTTAATAATAACAACGACAGATTGAAGAGATGTCTTCACAACAGGTTGGATATAGTTAGACCATACAAAAGCAAAAGGCAGTGTTTGTCACGACACAAAAAATAATTTACTATCACCAACTAAGGTGGTCTTACTTGACCAGCTTTTTGATTTTATTTTTTGGAAACCGCTTATTTTCTTAAAAAATGACAACCAGGATTCCGAAATTGGAACGCATCTGGGTATGACAAGGCTCAGTTTTATCTCCTATTCTCTAAACCCTCTATTTTTGTACCCGATATCTACTGGCTTACGCAGACGATATCACACAGTACAAAACTGCACTATCAAATAATAGTAAACTTGCGAACATCGACATAACCATAAATACATCAAAGACCAATCTCATATTATTTTCACTTCATGGGGTCTACACCAACCACAAAGTTAAAACAAACTTTATAAATAACAGTTCAATACTAACAGTAAAGCACACGTATACAATACCTTATTGTAGCTCTAGGCAAGCATCGAACCTCTAAAGATAATAAAACATGATCATCATTGACAGACCAAATATTGACTGAACAATCTCCAATACCTTCACTTTGTCTTAAAATAAAAAGCCATGTCAAGATATTGTTTATACCAACCTTCACTCCAACTTACTTTAACTGATCTGCCTAAATTTAACTTATCCTAAGAAAAAGTCTTCACCATTTACCAATAATGAGGTAAACAATTTGCTTTGATTAAATATTGGTATCAACTTTTCGACCTTTCGACAATTTCGACAATAACTCTAAATAACCCTAACTCTTTACAGCCCAATCTAATCCGATTTCATAAAATGATTTATAGCAGGTCACGATGCCATTGCCGTTTCAGTCTCCGAGGAGGATTATAGGGATGAGTGGTGCAGTACAATGACTATGCTAGGGGGTCAGGGTGGTTGGATAGGTTACTATGGAATTTCATGAACTTGAAAGGGATGAGTTCAAGAATGTAGGGTATATTAAGATCGTTATGAATGGGTTTTGTTGCTGACGTAATAAGGGGCATTTACTATAGTTCTTTTGATTGGAAGGATTGGATGCGCTTGATGTTCGACTTTTTTTGCAGTCCCCCATAGCTCTATTCCATATGTCTAGATTGGCTTAAGTATAACTTTGTAGATCAATAATTTGTTTTCTATTGAGAGATGGGTTGTCCTTTGAAGTAGTCTGTAATTTTTTCCAAAGCGTCAGTTTCTTGTCTTTGTAGCCTCGTAAGTGGGTTCCATGTCAGTCGTTTCTCGAGATGACTTTACGCCAAAATAAACCAAACCAACCAACTAACTTTTCATCTTAATCGTGCAGCACACGATATTTTTATTGTTATGTTATTTTTAAGCAATATCCATAAGTTATTTTCCTCCTACAGATGCTATAGAAGGATACGCTCCCGCCAAAGCCGAATCCTATGAAATATCGGCAAAGAGGCGAACCGTAAGACTGGGGTGGCTTTGTGGATCGGTATTCGATCCCCGCCTGGCAGTGTCGAAAATATTTCGTGGTCTATTCCAACCACCCTGACACAATGCGAGGAAACGGAAATGGCCTTCTTACATGTATAGCTCTCTATGAGATGACGAAATTATAAATAAACTCTTGAATCTAACTTTAAAGAACCATTTTTAATGTCTAATAAGTTATAGTTAAAGTGTAATAAGTTATAAGGCTGCTTTAAAATTTGTCAAGACCATTATTAAACATTTTTTTGCCTGATCACATCCACTCAGAACTGTACCCTTGCACTTTTTCAATGCAATAATTGTTGCTTATATTTGGGTAAATATATGTTACAAGAGGAGCATTGGAAGGCTAATACCGGATCTACTTGAACGAATCCAGATGATTAAGAGATGAAACTATTTTGGAAGAAGCGGGGAGACCATAAACTTTGACTTGATATATACGCATACGCATAAGACAATTATTGAAAGTGGGGTGAATAAACTGAAATCAGTTTCTCTGTAAACAAAGTAAGCAATTTTATTTACTATATTTTCCATTATAAGAATTATTCATATTATTTATACAATCTTACCTGTAAACAAAGAAACAACAATTACAGTTTATAATTATCACTTCTCAATCTAGTGGTGGTCAGTAGAAGCAGCGCGGCAAATTCAAATTAAAGAAAGTTTACTTTCTTTACACATATATGTATTGCTTTATATACACTGAAATACTGGCAAAAACCACGCAGTAATTTCAAAATGGGACAAAGTATGAAGAAACTTCAGTAATAGTCAGCTATCCATGAAGAATCTGATTGAAGAAAGATTTTGTAAAAGACCGAAAGGAATGTTGCCAAAGCTAAAACTAGTAAGTCAGCAAATGAAGCCCCCTAGGACCAGAATCGATTAAATATGTCAAAAATTCTAAAGAATTTGGCGAAAGGCAGGATTAATAGCTTATATTACAGAGTGAAATGTTGAGTTAATAGTATTGGCGTGAGGTTAATTAAAAAAAAAATATGTTTTCACAGAATCCAATTTGTGACCACGTGGATTGTACAAGAATATCCTAAAACTTCCCTAGCACTTCACTAATTATCAAACATCCTAAATCCTCTATGTATGCCAGCTCGTAATCGTGACATTCGCCGCGAACCAGGCCGAATATTCTCTGACGTTTTCTACTAGGCATAGAGATGTGGCGACATTGCTCCGTTTCCGTGCGGGCGTCTATAATTGCTGTCAGATTCGTGCTATTAACATTTAATTATCTCCCTGCGGGTACCATTAGAGCCCAATTACATCTGTGGGCGAATTCGCTGTGCCTAAATCATTTAAAATTGTATCCGCAACTAATAAAATTAATAAATATCCACATAAAATCGTTAAAAATACACGTATAGATATATACATGTAAATCAAAGAGTGCATTTCTGCTTAGCTCCTTTATTGTCATAAAATGAATCGTACAGCGTTCTGTTATGTAAAAGGTCATGTTTGTAACACCTCCCTTCTGGTTCCCTTCATACAATCAGCTTTACATGACTAAGAGCCTTGCGAGTGACCAAAACACTGGGTTCCGTCGTAGTGACTATTGCCTTCTATAGTGAGCTCACTGAACTGAACAATTGACTACAAACCATGTTTAACTAAACCCCAAGCGGTGTAGCTACCATGTTGGCAATATCTCTAACTGATCTTATTGTTATTATGCGTAAACGAAGGACAATTACGAAAAATAAAGTTTTCATAACCGATAACACAAGGGAACATACTGTAATGCTATTTTTAACCCGTTAACCGAGCGGGACGTATAAATACGTCAAAGGTAAACCATATCGGGTACGGGTAGGACATATGAATACGTCCTTGAAATATATGTTGCACCCTGGAACGGGCGGGAGGTATATTCTCGAACATCAAAGGTATTAGTCATCCATACATGTCTCGACATGAATTTAAGGAACAGAGGGAGTGAGTATCATTTCGATATTGAGAGTGGTGGGGGTGTTCTGGGTGCGCAGTGACGGGTACGCACTTACACTTACCCACCTGTTTTCGTATTATATATTATTTACTTTAATTTTTTATATTTCCAACCTTTTAATTTTAGAATACATTTTTATAAGTATCCATCAAATGAATGAAAGTGATATCAGCGATGACGAAATCAATGTACCACCAGGTAGAAAAAGGAGACGTATTATGAGTTCGTAATCGGAGTCATCTGACAGTAATTTTGATTACGACACGGCATTGAGCGATACTAAGAATGATCAAGTTGCAGTAGCCAAGCAACAGCATTATTTCTGAAGAATACCTACCTCAAAATGCAGAAAGACCACCATTCCCCTTCACTTCACATCCTGGAACAACTTTTGATACTCCTCCAAAAAAAGTTCCTTTGTTTTATCTTGAGAAAGTTTTGGATGAGGAACTTATCAAATTAATTACAGAGCAAACGAATTTGTACGCCGCCCAATTATTTGATAATGATCCTGAGTTGAAACCACGTTCGAGAATTTGAAAATGGAAGGATACATATGAAGCTGAAATGAAGGTTTTTTTGGTAGTATTCTTTGCTACTTGTTTGTAATTTTGTATTTTCATTTGTCCTTTATATATAAATAAACGAAAAAATATATATTTCATAGTATTTTCATTTATTTTAAGCATACATAAAAAAAATAATAATATGTAATTACGTCCTCCGGGCATTTACACGTCCTAGTGAAGAGTTCGCGCCCGTTAAATGCTGTGTGATTAAAAAGGGACTTCCCCGGTTAACAGGTTAAGGACTATTTTATCATATAAAATATTAAATAATATAAAATGTTGAAAACCAAAACAAGGGAATTTAACAGAAGGAAGTATGAGTAATTGGAACAGCTGAGAGGAATGTTGTGACTGTGGTTGCTTATAGATACTAGGAGAGAATAGGCGTTGATGATAATTTGTTCCAATTTGCGGATGGTTAAAGACATTTCAACGTGAGGGCCCTGGCATGTAACCTAACAATTCTTCGTATTACCTCGTATACAAAATCTGTATATGTATTAATTTTTATTTATCGTACGTAAATATTAGGTTGTCCAGGGTCCAGATAAAATTTAATAAATTATAAGTTTAATTTGTATTTCACTCTTTTTTAACACCATAACATATACAACAATACTGATATGACAAAAATAACAAACATTATCTATAATGTTTTCCCCATGTTATTCACACATTCCCTTGAAACGGCCAGCTTTGGCAAAGAGAAAATAGTATGTGCTCATAGTACCGTGGTTTATATTGGCCCTCGAAACTTGTTTTTGTCGTACAGTAGGTTTTTTGTGTAAGCATGTACACCAAGATTATCAACGATGTGGTCAAATTTAACTTTTAAAAAAGTTTAAATGTATATGTATAGCATCTATAGTAATAAGACCCGCGCAACGATTCGCTCTAGATGGATAAAAACGGTATGTGCATTCGTGGTTAAATCCAGGTTTAACATTTAAATAAGATACTGCCCCCGATAAAGAAATAAAAGACTCTCGTGTTTCTGCTGTGGATAGAATGTAGTTAAAGTGTAGAAATAAAAATATCTTGATTACTATAATATATTTAAAAAAGAATGTGTTCTGTCCAGAGCAATAGTAATATTATTTCCTTTATGAACAGGTAGCATAGCAGAGGACAACTTAAGTGAATAAATTAGAAAAAATACAAAGCTCTCCTCCTAGGAATCCTGACATAGTTGAATAGTTCCTTTGTCCTTTGTATGCTGAAACAAGGGTTGGTAGGGGGGAGGGGTGGCGTTATGTTAATAACAGAAAGAAAAACGAGAAGGGCAAATAGCCCTTACAAAGTTAGAATTTTAAAGAGATTTGAATGTAAAAAGAATGCTAATTGTGTCCTTCCCCTGCCTTCTATATTGCCTGCACCGAGAACTCAATCGACTCCTCCCTAGCTGATTGAGATCCCGCTCTTCGAGAGGGCTTGCTTTGAATGACGATTCATCCATTGATTCTGATCAGCTAAATCAAAAACAAAAAGCATTCCTTTTTTCGCATGATCATATCCAATCACAGTGCTGAGTTATTCCATTACATACGTACATTCAACTCAAAATATGAAAGCTAAACAGATAAAAGTTAAAATACATGTAGAATATTAAATTAGGGAAGCTACTATAAGTTAAGGTGATTATGTAATACATAAATCAATAATAAAAGCTTTATTCAAATAGGGTTCACGATCCGTTAGTCGTTAGGAAAATTTCAGAAGAACTCTTTAATTAGATAATTAAATTGGTTTAGGGAAAAATATCTTTTTTTTTAATTATTGAAACGCATTTATGATATATATTTTCTCTAGAAGGTGAAATGCATCTATTATCATTAAACTAGTCCGTACTTTCCTTTAGCGTAAAATCATGATGAGGTGGAAACGTTTTATATATAAAGTGCAAAAAAAAGATAGACTTTGAGAAAAAAACTGTTTGAATACACACGAGAAAAAAATTAGAAATTTTTCCTCGATATTCAGCTTTTACAACTCTTTCATGGAAGAAGACCATCAGTCCACGTATTTTGAAAATTCATAGAAATTTGACGGCAACAGATGACACTAACCTACAGGAAAAACCTAGGATTTTAGAAATATTTGCGGCTCAGAATCTAAATATGAAAACAGTATTTCTCTAACTGTTCTACTTGTTTAGATCAGAATTTTCTTTTTAACGTGCAGTTCTAAATCACATATGCAAGGATTGGTATGCATATTTGCCCTTTCGTCAGTCTACTACACCCTTCTTCTCCCAAAAAGACAATCTTGTATTTAGTCACAAAATTAGATGACTCCCGGAGAATATGAGTCTTCCTGGCTATTTTCCAGTGCCTATTTATTGACAGCTCAAAGCAAAGATTAAATTATGTCTTTCTACACTATGAGAATAAATATGGCTCAATCCCAATCCTTTACTCAATGAAAATGAAAGAAGGATGTAACACAATAGAATATAACATGGAGAAGATAAGGTATCATGACTCTTTCATGGAAGAAGGTTGATTTGCATGGACTTAAAATGGTAACCTTCCTAGTTGGATAGCGAAATGGCCAGACAAAATATCCTTGCTTCTTGTGCCTCTGGGATAGCAG
This sequence comes from Acanthosoma haemorrhoidale, assembly GCA_930367205.1. Classification (NCBI taxonomy): domain Eukaryota; kingdom Metazoa; phylum Arthropoda; class Insecta; order Hemiptera; family Acanthosomatidae; genus Acanthosoma; species Acanthosoma haemorrhoidale. Next base: position 105,943,117 of record OV884014.1, on the reverse strand, counting down.
AGACAAAACACACACCTGAGTTAGAAAAGAGTGGCCTAAGAGACAAAACATGGACCTTGGGGAAAAGAATTTCATTAACGGACACATAGTTGCACGAGAGAAAATAATCATTCCTCGACTGTATATAAAACTGGGCTTTATGAAGCAGCTTGTAAATGCTTTTAATAAGAACGGACCATGCTTTGCACATATAGGGGATAAAATGCCTCAGTTGAGTAGATAAAGACTTAAAGCAGGAATATTTGATGGTCCACAAATAAGACAATTGATTAAGGATCTTGCTTTCGTTAATTCCATTATTGAGGCTGAGCGAAAAGCCTTCATTTATTTGCAATTGTCGGAAATTAACTGGACAAACGTAAAGTTGAAAACTATGTTGTACTGCATATTAAGACTAAGAAGCTCTGCTACCTAGGAAGATGGGATAGTCACATGATGGTAGAGATTACTGCTCGAGTTAAAAAAGAGACTGTTTCAAAATGCACACAAGAAAATAAAGCTCCTGAAGTGTTCAGTGATTTAACTTGTAATTTAACTTGTAACTTCAGTAATTTAGGGATTTAACTTAAAATAGTGTAACGTATATTTCACTAAAATGTTATATCTTAGAAATTTTAGTTCCTAGGGAAAAACTGATGATATATTTGAATTTAAGAAATCAAATTCATATGAAATCAGCTCCGAATTCACCGGCACCAAAACATTCAATATTATGGAATAAAAATAAATTTAACACATTTGGATTAAGCAAATATATTAGTCGCCTGATGAGTTTTATTTTTGAATCATTTAGACCTAATTAGAAGACCCTGAAGGTTTCTCAAAATATTTTTTTCGAGTAAAGTTACTCCCGTCTTCCATGCTCCCGTTTACTTGTGTTATTTCTAAGTAAATAAGTCATAGAATCCTCAGTCTAATATATATAACACTCAAAATTACCAATTTTTTTTTTTTTAATTTCTAAGATCCAACTACTATCCAATAAAATCAGGAGTTCCACAGGGCAGCGTCCTGGGTCCGATCCCCTATAACCTATAGACGGCTGATGTCCCCTCTGCCCCCAATACCTTCTTGGCAACATTTGCAGATGACACTGCAGTCTTGTCATCCCATTCCGACCCTGATATAGCATCCCAACACCTTCAAAAACACCTTGATGAGATCGAGTATTGGTGCAACCAATGGCGAATCTAAGTCAATGAAGGAAAATGCTCCCAAATAACCTTTACCCTCTGCCGCAAGTCCTGTCCGCTGTGCTTGGACTACTTTGAAGGACATCTCATCTCTCAATATAAAATAAACTACTTATTTACAAAAATGTACTTCAGCCATATCTGGTAATACGGAATAGAGCTATGGGGGACAGCAAAAAAGTCGAACATTAAGCGCATCCAATCCTTTCAATCAAAAGTCCTGAGAACAATAGTAAATGCCCCTTATTACGACAGCAACAAAACCCTTCATAACGATCTTAATATACCCTACATTCTTGAACTCATCACTTCCAAATTCATGATATTCCATAGTAACCTATTCAACCACTCTAATCCCGTAGCACAGTCATTGTACTGCTCCACTCACCCCTATAATCCTCCTCGGAGACTGAAACGGGAGTGGGCTCGTGACCTCCTATAAATGCGCAACAGTGGGAGTCCTGGCAATGGCCAGTTTCCCCAATCATGTCCTGAGCGTATGTGGCTCTCGCGCTCTTCGTCAGCCTCGCTCGTATTTGGTGGCGTGGCTGGTGGGGGAGCGTGGGGGACTCTGCTTAGTCTTTCGCATGTGAGGGAGGCAACAACCGTGTGGACTTGGGGGGCCCCTGGGCTGTTTGTAAATGTTGTATGAATGTGCGAGCGAATGATGAATTGTAAATATGGTATGAATGAAAACATTTATTTCAATTATTTATTGCCTATTAAGTAAAGGCAGATTGTAATTTCATCATAATAAAGTTGTTTATACAAATAAAAAAAAAAAAAAAATTCTAAGAGCAACCACCCAGTATAATGTATAATTATTTTAATCGATATAATATTGACTACTAAGTGTATTGACCCGCAATGTAGAGTAGAGAGGGTATTGAGGCGTACAGCCCACTATTAATCTAGTTTCTGCAGAGTAATTTCAACCATTAATCACTTTTTCGTATTATACCCCATGAAGGGTTGGCTTTTTTTCTGTACTGAGATTGATTTAAGTTAGTTAGTGTTAAAACTTTTCTGAAAAAAAAAACTCTTGTAAATCACAATGAAATTCAGTGAGTCAAAGTCTGAATAATATGCGAGAATCGTCATTGAAGGGAATTTCTGGTTTGGTTGTAGTGAATCGTGATCCATATACGTTACGTTTATTTCATATATTGCTGGTTGTAAGCGTTGAAAAAAATTCTTTTTGTATAGAACTTCAAAATACCATTCCAGTATTATTAACATTGTTCAGTCACTCACAAGTAGTTTCAGTGTTAAGTATTAAACATAAACATAGGATACAATACTATAAGTAAAATATAATTAAGTGGTAGCTAGTATAATTACCACTAGTAAAAAGATAATAAATAATGTGGATGATATAACTTTACTCTTTTTAACTATGTCCATATTTCACAACATGTTTTAACAAGTTTACTAAAAGATTTTCGTATTGGGTTTATAATGTAACTATATATACACGTTAAGACTTTTCTTTTATCATGCTTATCATGTTTTATTATTAACATTTTTATTTGTAGGGAATTCCATAATGAGTACTACGATTTATTTTTATCACCACATATCTGAGAAGTTTTCAGTGTATATATTACTGATGGTAATACAAAATTATTTACTAATAAATTTTTTGAATGATAGGTGATCATATCGGTAACTGGAGCTGAGGAAATTCTGGCAATTTAAAATTTGTCAATTACAATTATAATGTAACCCATAATACAGATACTAACTAAGTTTCTTCTGGTAATAAAAAAAATACAGATAAAAATTAGAATGTGGCTTTACATAAAATACTAATCGCAAGTAATTCATCTTCGATAATCTGTTGTGAAGATTTTCACCAGACACAGGGGTTGCTTAGTACTAAGCAGCCATAAGGTGGAGTTTCTAAACAAGGGCAGTAAACTCTCACCTCCAAAATTCAGTTTAAAAAAATAAAATATGAATTCTGGTTTTGATTAGTTTGTTTAGAGGTTTGAGCATTTATTTTGTTCGTGGGCTCACCCCCATCTTAAACTTCGTAATGTCAATGAATAATTACTGGGGTTTCTTCCCTGCCAATAAAAAATGAATAAAAAAAAAAAAACGGTGAATAATTTATTTAGACTAAGCCGGTTGGTTTGTGAGGGCGGTAGGCCTCGGAAACACAACTGAGATCTATGACCTTGCTTCCAATGTACTAATGGCACTAAGATTTCCTTACTCACAAAGTTCTCCCATTTGTTATAACCAAATCAAAGTTGCCCAATGGCTTTGCCTCCTCGGGTCGATTTCTCTTAAGTGTTGATTTATCGCTACCACCAGCAAGCCATTAATTTTCCATATAATTTACTAATCCTTGTAACGTTTGCGCAGTTTGCAGTTCTTGTCATCCAGGAACAATACCAATACATGTAAGTTTGCTGTTAATGGCCTATTTAATTTTTTATGGTCTCATCGAAAATAACTGTAAATCCTTATAAAGGGTGTCGCAGAATTAACGCAAGATTTGAATTTGTCAACATTCAAAATTATGCACCCTAAAAAAAAAAAATTTGACAGCTGACAGGGAAGTCAGTAAAAATAGAGCGTTACACGATAGAACAACGTGCCTTTATTGTTGGACGTGTGTATCTCAAACATTATGAAAGTTTGGCAGCTGCAATCCGAAGATTTCATACAAAATATGGTCGGAATAGTGTTTTGACTTCATTAACTGTAAAGATATTAATTGAAAAATTTAGGGAGACTGGATCAGTTGGATACACTAAACATACTGGTCGTCCAAAAACAAGCCGTTCAAATGTCAATATCGAAGCAATGCGTGAGATTGTTGTTGAAAATCCAGGAACATCAATTCGGCGTCGTAAACACAGTTCTTTGTGCCGAAATTGGATGATATTGATGTGGCCAATATGTGGTTTCAACAAGATGGTGCCACATTCCATACAGCCCATGAAACAATTTAAATACTGCATTAGACTTTTCCAGGTCGTGTACTCTCTCGTTTCGGTGATCAGAATTGGCCCCCTAGATCGTGTAATTTGTCACCTTTAGATTTCTTTTTATGGGGTTATTTGTAGTCAAAGGTGTATGTCAACAAGTCAACATCCACCCCTCCATTAAAAGAAGAAATTCATCGCTGCATCAACGAAATTAAACCACATTTATGCCAAATGGTCATGGAAAATTTCAACAAAAGAGTGCAAAAAAGCAAAAAAAAAAAACAACAACAGAACTAAAAACTGTGTTTTCTATTTAAAAAAAATCTTGCGTTAATTCTCGGACACCCTATATTATAGCCAGTGTTTCGGTGTACTGATCAAGTTCATGATGATGTCACTCACAACTAGTTCCAGGATTAAGTATTAAACATAAACATAGGATACAATACTATAAGTAAAATATAATTAAGTGGTAGCTAGTATAATTACCACTAGTAAAAAGATAATAAATAATGTGGATGATAGCACTTTACTCTCTTTAACTATTTCCATATTTCATTTCATTTCAAAGTTTTAACACGTTTATTTTTTTTAAGATAACTATATATACAAGTTAAGACTTTTTTTTTATCATGCTTATCATGTAAATGTAAGTCATGTATTTAATTTGGTATTTTTAAAGGGCATACGCTTAAATACACTGTTTCATAATTCCTACCTTTGTTTTACCTTTATAATTATTTTATGACTCAGTTAATACAGAATCAGTAGCCGTACAGACCAGTCTCAAAAATTTCGAGGCAGTACTTACTGGAGTCCAACGCGACTTGAAACCATTTCGAGTACGAATAAATTTGTAATAAAGGAGTCATTTATTTAGAGCATACAAGTTGTGCTTTATGGGAAGGAATATTACCTACCGTTTGCTTTTAGCCTCCAAGTACTGGCTCTGGAGTTGGTTTAGTGTTTCTCACACAGTTGAAAAGAAAGTTTGTGTCTATCCAGAGCTTTATTAGCACTCTAAGTGGTTTCAAGGCGTTCTGGACTGCAGTAAGTACAGCCTACATCGAAATTGGAGTTTTGAGACTGATTCTGTATTAACGCTAAATGGTTTTTACAATCAGTCAAACAGATATGGTACTTTCATTTTAATTTTTATTGGTTTTTGAAAAGTTAGGGCATTCAAACAAATTTTTGTATGGAAAATAGGATAGACGAACCCCCATGTGCTGATCAAGGTGCTGATGTTAAGTATGGGTCTTATCTATATCCATAGCACTTGAATTGTGACCTTTGTTGAATTGTCATTTTATTTATTACCAAGGGCGATTCAGGCTACTAGCAATTAATATTTTGTTATTTTTTTTTTATAGCGTAATTATTAAATTTTAATTTTATTTAACTATATCATCGTTCGAAACTGTACAAGTGGACTTTCTATACTGATCTGAAGTAAGAAGATGCTGCTAAATAAATCTTCTGAACATAATTCAATGTAATTATATTTTCCCTTCAACGCCCTAATGTGCTTCCATGAGGGTGTAAAGGCACTCTAGCAGCCACGAAAAATACAATTCAGGGTTTTGAACCCATAACATATCATGACATAAGTTAAGTTGGCTTATATCGGTCTGAGTACGGTCCCTGAAGGCAAAAGGCCTGCAACTGTTCATACATGTGTGAGTACCTTCAAAGATTTAAAGGTTTTTAGCATCCCATGTATTTCTTCACTCCTGTTCCTATTTATAGCTCCCTATTTATAAATATACAATTTATTAATGGACAATAATCAAAGGAAATCAAATAATCACGGTTTGGTTTTCGTACCACAGAATGAACTGGTGGTTTCCTTACTTGTGTCTCGTGACTAGATCGTATAGTTTATTTACGAAATACAGTTTCGTTGTTACTTCTCACAAAACTGAGAAACCATGAAAAAAAAAAAAAAATGATTTTTATTTTTATTCTGTTCTATTCCAATCCAAAGTTTGAGTACCTGAGGCCAAGGAAGCTCACAGTTTACGGCTCCCTGCAGGGGGTTTACTAACATTTTACACAAATGAGACCCTGTTACTATCTACAATACTTTTACACCTGAAAAACCTATAAAATTCTTTTATTTTTATAGTGTGAATATAAATCATATTTCATATTAGAATACAAGTATACGTAAAAACCTTATCAGGGCGAAAAGAAACCAAGGCAGGGCGTCGCAATATATATATATATATATTAGTTATATTGACTCCATCACAGACTTTATATTTTTTTTTAATATTCTAAGCTACTTTATTGATTTAATGTAGTTATTTTTAAAAATAATAATTTTTGTGACCATATAAAAAGGTGATTTTTATTGTTTTGATGCGTTAAAAGTGAATTTTAACGGCAATTCACCTCATATTCAACATACAATTATTGCACCACTCAATTTGTTTTTAGTTAAAATTAAATGAATTCTCTACCGCTTTTGTTTTGATTTACTATTGGTGTTTAGGCGATATGCTTGTAAATATACATTTCTTTGTTTACTCTTAAATCGCTTTTTCACAAACAGAAAAATTTGACCCGTCCAATAATAAAATTCTTTCTTTGTGTAAACGTTTTTAATTTTATTCAATAGCCTTAGTAAGGCATTTAAGTGAATGCGATTGCGTTAGAGTAAGGGTACAGTCAGCGCCCAGTCACCAGGAGACTGGGTGTACATTACTCGTCCATAGGCACGGCTCTAAAACGATTTAAGGAGACATAGTGTCACCCAAAAAGAAATTAGGCCTAGCCATGTTCTTCGTTTTGGTCTCAAGTATATCATAGTTCTCTGTAAACATATTTAGCACTATACTATGTACTAAAGAAAAATAAGGAACAACTAACGTAACAAATAAAAAAATAGGAATGCTATCGAATCAGTAATAATATATTTGCATGAAAATAGGTAGGAATAGAAGAAAAGCAAAACTCCACCAAGTAACCTTTGATATGTAAAGACACCCAAAACCGAAATATATTTCTGAGATTCTAAAAGTCACAAAAATAACATTTAGATGGACCCCAGGTGATTTTGATTAGTTAGAGTAATACTAGAACACCACATATAAAGTATTTAGTACAGATTCTTCAACATCCGATCATAGCTTCCAAGAGCTAATTTATTTCTTGATTTTGACTAAAACCAAAAATGATTTCCACACTCTCTGAAAGAGACAAAGGAAATAGTATTTAAGACAGTCAGAGGTCTGTATCTTCCTGGTATACGAACATTTCCTGTAGTTGACCACAACAGCTTGCTCTGAAAAATTTTAATTATTTCTGTTGAGCACCAGCGATTTCGATATATCCTGTTAGGCATTAAGGTACACTTCATACATTAATTTACCATAACATTTGGATTCTGTGTATGGGGACTCTGCACCAGCATCCACCACAGTGAAATTTTGGGCTGCTGAATTTAAACGAGGCCATAAGAGCTTGGGAGACGATGAACGTTTGGGACGTCCAAAAACTGCAACTACCGACGAAAACATCGCCAAAGTTCACCAAATGGTGCTAGACGACCGCCGAATTAAAGTGAATTAAAGGTTATGAACATGTCAAAAGAACATGTTTGTCACATATTAAATCAACATTTAGAGATGAGAAAGCCGGCCGCGCGTTGGGTGCCGCGTTTGCAGAGAAAAACGCCGAGTACTATTTGGACGGGTTACAGAAATGGGAGCATCGCTGGAAGAAGTGTGTAGAATTACAAAGAGACTATGTTGAAAAATAAAAAAAAATTTCTGAAAAACCGTCTTGTATCTTTGTTAGGTCGGAAACTTTTCAGACCACCCTCGTAGATGTGTTTTATTCATATTATTTAATGCATTTAAATGCCGAGCGTTGGTCCGCTATTGTCACCTTACATTGCCATTAGTCGCAACTCCTTAAATAAGAACAGTATTTGGAAAAACACCAATGAATTAATTTCCTTTGCCATTTCCTCCTAGTTATGTCTATTTTTTTTTAATTAATTTACAATTTTTGGCTTAGCTTTGTAACTATTTTTGTCTTATAGCCACTTATTGAACGTTACCTAGAGAGTTAATAGAGCAAAATCAGAGCTTTAAATATTTCGTTATTTAGAGCTGCCGTGAGATGAGAAATTTTAGAAAAGTATTGAGCGAGCCTGGGTATTCTTAACGTATATTTAGTTTTGGTACTTCCTGTTGCTATGGTTATATATATTTATAAAATAGCATATATTAATAATTTTTGTTTTTTCAAAGCTTTCAAAATTTGAAATGAGGAGTGGGGTAAAAATAACATGGAATTTATAGGAGTGAAAGGGGTCCTTTTACTAGGAGGGACCTATTTGATGGTTGGGTGAAGAAATTGAGGAATGTAGTAGACCTCGGCTGAGGTGTGAATTACAGGGGAGACGCTATTCATAATTTAAATTCAATAAAAAAAATATCTTGATAATTCACATCAAACCATCCACTTTTTGCATTATAGATAAGTTAATATTGCAATGATGAAGGCTGCCATATTCTAGGTAAGCTTTCATAAATATATATCGGGGGGGGGGGGAGGTCCGAAGCCCTGATTGTCTCTTTCAGGATAGATTGATCCTAATAAAGAAAATTATCTTGCTCCACTAACTTTCGGGCTTTGCTCTTGGATGGATATCATTTAAGAATAAAACTATTTTGTAACAGAAACTAGCAGACTCTGTTTACTCTTGTTTTATTCAATTATCCTTTTTACATTTTTTTTTTTTCAAAGTTCTTGAAATTTGAAAAGGGGAGTGGGGGAAAAATGAAATAATATAGAATTTATAAGATTGAAAGCGATCATTTTACTAGTAGGGACCTATTTGAAGGTTGGGTGAAGGAATTGAGGAGTGTGGTAGATCTCGGTACAGTGGTGAGAGTCCACTGAAGGTTGAGCCTAGAGTCTGTCTAGGCATGTAGTTCTTACTCGCTCAGGGTTGGGTAGCGTTAAGTGGTGTGCCCGTCAGGGGCTTGTTGATTGGCCAAGGGCCGTAATGTCCACCATCTTGTCTGCTTTCCCAGACTACTGAGTTGCCATCTATATGGTAGCGGTGGGGGTTGTATGTTACGGAAGAGAGGATTCTGGCAGTGCCTCCTGATGTGTCGTCTTCTTAAGGCTTCTGTGATGGTGGGGATAATAATTTCCGATAGATTCAATCATCTTCATGAACGCTACCATCACAGGCTGATATATAGACGGAACGTGATCACTTGGTACCTGTTTTAAAGAAGAGTCCTCTTTTTGGCCGCTTCTAGTTTGTATACCAACTATTATTCAATGTTATCAGCACAGACTTAAATTTCAGGGATCTGACAGCGTGAATCCTGGAACAGTAAGAACGTTATTCAGATGGAAACTGATTCCATACATCTTACGATAATCTGTCTGAAATCTTGAATAACGAAGTATGCAATCGTAAGGAAGAATTCTCACTGATGACCCATGATAACCTCATTAGCATGCTGAGAAGATATCTTGCAAGTATTAATAAAATAATATTTATGTGTTATGATCAATAGACACCAATAAGTTGCTTTGCAGAGACATTCTGAAATAAATTTGGAAAAAAAAATTCAAAAACGTACTCAATTTAATATTTCGAGGTCAGAATGTTTATTATAATTGTAATTCATTTAATGGAATTTATAATTATCCAGAGTTGACTATCAAAATGCTAGGAGCCATCAATTATTACTTCTTTTTTTAAGTTACGAACGAGTAACAAGTATTCTAAAAATTGAGAGATGGAATTTCAATATAATATCGTTTAGATTAAATGGTTTCAGAGACGGAGATAAACCAAAAGATTTAATTTATAGATGCTGATAATATTTTAAAGAGAGATGCTGGCATAACTCTACATTTTTTCCATCAAAGGGGCTTAACATTCCAGTCCTAAACAACTTGCTTGCTCTTTCAGCGAACCCCCACTCCTTCGCTAATCCTTGCTTCTGATTGATGGAATTCCTAACGCCCCTCTCTCTCTCCTAACTCTCCTCCTAATATCTCTCTCTCTTAATTCAAAAATATGAATTTTCGAAAGCAACTTGAGTAATTCTGGCCTTATTTGTGCTTCTATTTGAACTATAGGAATTTGTTTTGTGGAAAAATAAAAAAAGACAGTTTGTATAAATAGTTGATCCGTGGTTCAATTGCCTTGGCAAGTTTTTTCCACGTGATCAAATATTAGAAACCAGATTGTATTTACAGAAATACCATATTTCCATTTCTCTCTCTTTATCCAAACTTTATTTCGTTTGGAATATCGTCGAAATTATTTTTGTGTTGAGACCTCTAGTGCTCATCAAAAAGATCACAACTATAAAAATAAATTTTATAGAAAGCAAAATCATTCTACGATACTAATTTTTTCCTGAAATGTTTGTTACTTTCTCTAAACAGAAAACTGTTTCAGTCTATTCCTGAATAGTTACGTAGTTTTTATAGTTTTAACTCAGTTGAATAATTTTTACCACTAATATCGTAAAATATACACAAGTAAGGACGAATGAAGATATCCATCCTGCATCAGAATTTAAACATATGGAAGGTTCGTCTGTTGAGTTGAACACAGCCGAATGTTTAGAACAAATGAAAAATAAGAAGGATTATTTTAAACAGTCAAATATCGGTGGAATATTTAAAGAGAGAATGGTTTTTGGCAGAAGGGCACAGCAGAAATATAGCGATGGGAAATGATCGGAAAAAGAGTAATGATGCCGGGATTGTGAGAAAAGGTCGACGGATGGGATTTGGGCATTACTGTCAAATAGATGAGCTTCCTCAAGAAAAGAAACTGATTGCAGGAACGCTAACTGGGAGCCATCCTGGGAGCATTGCTAGGAAATCCTACTTTAGCTACGTTATGAGTAAAAGCCTTCCAGCAAATGAAAGGGCTCCTGAGTGACTAAGATGGCTCAATAGTGGAGTACCTAACTCTGTAGGTCTCAAAAATAAGAAAATAAAATTACAATCACTCAAATGTACACATATTTCTTAATGGACTGTTGCAATAAGGGTGACAGTCCTACTTTTCCCTCGTTCAACTCTATATAACACTAAGTATAAAAAACTATAAAAAAATATTTTTCTTATATTTTATTTACGTTTTATTCTTATCCATCGAAGTAAGGTTTTAAATCTACATTCTAGATATATTACTACTCTTTAACATATAGACATTTTTGGAGCATAGAAACATTATATATAGACTGTCTTAACGTAGAAAATCATATATTATATAAAATAGTGACAAAAATCGTATTGCTATTACTTAAATAAATTGTTGAACATATTCAGAATTTTGATGAAGAAATAAACATAATATTTGGCCCTTTAATTTATCAAATTTAATAAAATAAAGCGGCAGTTTATCAATATTTTATTTAAATAATCTGATGCCAACATATTGATTCAGCCTGAATACAGTAAACATTTAGGTGGTTATATATTCGAGCATATACACACTTTATTCTAGTAAAATGTGTATTGAATATATACAATGGAATTGATAAAAACATTCTTCTGAGCAGTGCTGAGTATTTGAATAATGTCTTGTTACTTTCGGGGAGGAGAAGGTTCATTAGTCTAGAGCACTTCAATTGTACTTGCGACCGTTTGTAAAAACAATATCAGTTGATTTGAAGTAGGTCAGGAAAAACCTCCGGCTATGCGCTCCTAGGGATAAGATGGGAGAAAAGACCATTAGCCTCGGGATTGGAATGACCAGGGAATACATCAGGAATGTAATACTAACAACCACGAAAGAAAAACTCACTTGAAATAAAAGGAAAATGCCCTCCTGAGGCTACAACTAGGCAACATTACTCACTGATTAACTGGCGAGCCTCAACAGCTATAAAAGCGGAACTTTTAACACAGCCACAAGATCATTCTTATAGATCTTTTAATATCATTTGGGATTGTTCTTAAACTTAAAGAGTATTTCTTAAATCTGAAATCGTAAAGACTGTTAAATAATTGATGCATTGGCCAGAGTGGAAAACACCTCAAACGTTTCGTTATACGAAACCTACTCTTATAAACTGATGCTAAAATTATTTACTTTGCATCTAAAGAACACAAAGGACTATTCCAATTAAAATATATTTTATTAAAAATTAAACCAGTTAATAGCAAAGGAAAAATCCGAAATATGCAATGGCTTTTAGGGTAAATAAAAGGAAAACTAAATAAACCTATTTATTGAAAAGGGATCTGCTCTATTAACCTTTAGCTGACATTATGACACAGGACAAAAACAAACAATAAACGGATTTAGGTGTTTTTACCTGACGAAGCCCTTATCAATTATTCACAGGTATCTATAACTAGTAAGGATGCTTACAATTTTTATCAGCCTGTCAAGTAAAAATTAATGTAATTAATCAAAATTATTGTCTGTTGAGTAAAAATTAATGTAATTAATGAAATTATTGTCTGTCAAGTAAAAGTTAATGTAATTATTCAAAAATATTGTCTGTCTAGTAACAACTTATGCAATTAATTAAAAATATTGTCTGTCGAGTAAAGATTAATGTAATTATTCAATAGTGTCGTCTGTCGACTAAAATTAATGTAATTATTCAAAATTATCGTATAACGAGTAAAAATCAATGTAATTATTCAAAATTATTGCCTGTCTAGTATAAATAAATATAATTATTCAAAAGTGTCGTCTGTCAAGTAAAACTTAATGTAATTAATCAAAATTATCGTCTGGCGAGTAAAAATTAATGTAATTAGTCAACATTATTGTATGTACATTAAAATTAATTTAATTAATCAAACTTATTGTATGTCAAGAAAAATTGATGTTATTAATCAAAATTATTGTCTGTCGAGTAACAATTACTGTAGTTAATCAAAATTATCGTCTGTTAATCTGTTAATCTGAGTAAATAAATAAGTAAAAAGTAAATAAGTAAGTAAAAAAATAAATAAATAATAAGCAGAAATATACATAGTTTTGGTAATGTGAATAACAATTCGATAGCAATGAGAGCTTGATAAATGTTTATAAATGCAGTAGCTCTAAGCTCAATAGTTTATAAACTACGAATAACGACGTTAAAGGCTATTATGAGCTTTATTTGATATGGCTCATAAATATCTTATTCAATAATGACGGATCCTAGATTTTATTTATAAAAGTATAACCGACCAATATTCTTTCCATCCAATAGATTTTTCATTCCCTAGCTTTAATGCACTACTTATTTAAGCTATATTTTTTTTTTTAAATTAGTTTATGTCGATTTTTTAAACTAAACTATAGATTACTACATACAAACTATTTATTTATTGTCAATTTAATGAAATTCGAATGTTTCAAATCCATTGAATAAATTTTTGTGTTCTACTTATATTTCTGTTCTAGCCCTCACCCCTTCAAAAGATCATTTTTATTTTTGGTTTTTATTTCAGTGAACTCCTATTCATAGCCTCTGAACAAGATTTATACACTTCTAGTTTTGAAGCTACACTGTGAATGAATGATTTAAGCACTTTAACCAGAGCAATGAACGGTCACGCAGATGCTTTAACAACGCTACTACTGAAAATATTCCTTTATGTTCTTAAATTAATTTTCGTACCATACTTTTTTTTCCACAGTCCTCGTCCTTAATATGTTTACAAGTATAATATTATCAGTATAAAATATCATTAAATGTTCAAAGATGTTCCCCTGAAGTACGTCAGAAATATATTTTATTCAAGACATCGTGAAATTAGAGTGAAACAAAGGATCAAATTTTCTTTTTATTTAATTTCCACTTCAATTTCGCCTACTAATTTTGTCAGAGAATACAGAGCATCAGTTAGCTTCTTTCGGTTGATAGAAGTAAGATTAAACATTTTTCAAATCTGGGTAGCCGAATACAGGACGTTACTTCCATTTCCAAAAAGCGTGACTTTTTATTTTGCATGCACTTCTTTTAAGTACAACAGGCACCTACTTTTAGCTAATTTTTAAGTTCATGTATGTTGAGCAAAAACCTTAAAAAAATTATCAGAGCAAGAGTAGTATACCTGCGGTCTTGGATTAATTTAAAATACAAAACAGAAATTAAAATTGTTTTTTGAATTCGTTATGTAAGTTTTTATACATTAAGTGTATCAGTTGGTAAAATATAAAACAATTATTCCTTGATCCCTAATTACATATAAATGTTGCAACATGCAGGAACCCAACCACTTTTATGGTTCGAACTTTCTTCCACCACTTTCGAAGATCCAAAGTGAATATAGGAACACATATGAAACGCTATCTTAAATTTCAAACCGAACTCACAACGGTAATATATAGCCCAATGATATATGTAAAGGTAATCTTTATAGCTATCAGAAGTAGCACGTGCTATAATGTATTATAACACACTAATAAGTCATCCCTATAAGTATAATTTAATTAAATTACCTCTCTGAATTATAAGTGAAATAAAAGTGAGAAAGTCTATTACGGGTAAATATTTTTTCGGCAGTGGAGCACTATCAATAATGAAATTACCATCATTGTAACTGTGATAGATAGTGTCTTATAGTGTTTATAGAAATTATTGCCAACACTCCTATCCGTTTCAAATAAAGAGAAAGTGGCGATAAAAAATTAATTACAAACAAATTTTTTTCATATTTTTATTGATGGGTTAGATTACTACAAACAAACTGTTCATTTATTGTGAATTTAACAAAATTCGTAGATACATTTTGGTGTTCTACTTGTATTACTGTTTTAACACTCACCCCTTCAATAGATAATTTTATTTAAGCTGTATGTGTCTTTTCCTGCTTATATACAATTAAATGAATCTCTGTAATTTTCGTAGCAGGTGTATCCAAATGTTGCAAAAACATAAAACAGTTATTTTTTTATGGTCTGAATTATGTTTTTTCGGCTTCCTTTTATGAAGTATCAAGCTTTTCCTTTCAAGTAAATTATGTTGTTCAAATTTTATTTCGTAAGACATAAAATAAATAAAAATTAGTCAAACACATAATCATTATATTATTAGCCTATATGGAATGGTTAAAATAAGACTTCATAAGCCATAAATGACTATCCAGCTCCCGGTTGGGAATACATAAATAAACAAATAATGTATGTATAACTACAACATAAACATACAAGGCATGTTTGTAGTTGGAGCAAACATTTCAAGAGCAAGCATTAAACAAATTAAACGATCAATATACTTTCAGTTGATTAAATTCCATCATACTTCAAAAACATGATGACTATTTGTCATCGAAATTGAATCCTTCTAGATCGTCAAATAATTGTGTGTTTTTTCAAAGTTTTTTTTTTCAGTCACGGAGCTTATGCCATTTATTTGGTTCTCAGAATGTAATGATGAATAGGTTATTTTATAATGTTTCAAATGAAATACAAATGGTATCCGAAAATAACAAAGTTTTTTAACAATTTAACGGAGATTTTTAAAATACCGTTTTAGGGCCATGTGTGGTAGGATGAGGAACAGTTAAAAAATTAAATTAGAGTATGAAAATAAACAGCATTGATTCCGAAATAGCAGTTCGTGCATAAATACACCTATAATAGCTAGTAACAGTAAAATAAACAGAAACATAACTGAATTAGCTTCAATTAAACTACTATCATATATTCATATACTATGCATACATTCCGACCGAAATTGTAATTAGTAAAAAAAAATTATATTAGGTAGATTTATTTATAAGTATATTAAAATAAATATGCTTGAGGATATTTATTACACAGTAACTCGGAAGAAAAAAAAATTGATTACTGCTAATTTGCGAAAGTTAGCAATGTTCCAGAAGAACAGACTTAGTTGTCGTAAACACGCACTAACACATATTTGTGTGGTTAGTCGTAACCCTTATCGAATAAATTTACGATTTACAAAGTTTAGAATTTATTAGAGTATTAAAAAAGGATATTTTTTTTTTATCATAAAAGATAAAAGGGACTATCGGAAACTACCCAGGAAGCCACAACTGGCTTGACTAAAACGGCCAGAGAAAAAACTATCCTTAGTTTCGTTAGTTGGCCCTGATATATTTTGAAGGGACTTTATTGAAGGCCATAGTCCTACCTTCCCCCGACAAAAGGAGACTTTTACTGTTTTTACACGAAAATATGTGTGTTTTCTGTTTTCACCTCTGTTTTCGCAATGACGAAAAAAAAGGTCCTTTACCTATGAATCACCCGGTGTAATTAAATGAGATAGTTTTAAATAAGGTTTAGGCCAAAAACTACCACAACTCATTAGAAACAAAAATCGAATTACATAAAATAGTTTTATTTTAAACTATTTATCACGAACACTAAACAAAATAAGTAATGTATTACTTGTTAGGTTTCTATAAATATTTTATTGTTGAATATCCAATTTTTTCACACAGAAATTATGTTTCTTTTTTTTATATTTTTTCAAATATTTTTAACTGTGCATCTAAAATATAATAGTGAGTGCAAGGGAGAAAGTTCTTTAAAAGGCCAAGTTGAGATCGTCTACTCCAGATTGGTTAATACTTAACCAGCAAGGGTTTCAAGCATCTCGCAGTACCTCTCCTAATGCCATCCGTCAAGTGGAACAGGCAAGTTTTAAGTTTTACATGTTCGTATGAGACCTTAGGAGTTACCTAAATATTAAATTTCTTTTTATGCATATAAATCTGTTATAGTTGACTGCAGTAAATATTATAAGCTAAAAATAATTGTAGACGATGATCAGGGAGTTTTATAATCCAATAATAATGTAATATATCACAAAATATAATGCTTACAATATTTTATTGCCACCCAAAACAATATTAGACAGTCTTTGAAAAATTCAACCATTTTTAAACTTATCGTCTTTCACTAAGCACTTATCGTTTAAACTAAGCAAAAATATGTCTAGTTAAAAAACAGAAACACAGAACAATAATCTAGAAATTTGAAACTCGTTTGTTGTCTCAGAATAAAATATAGATATATTACAAAAAAATTTAAGATTTTTCAACTCGGCTTAGAGTGGTATATGTTGAAGCCTAAGACGGTTATATCGAAACATGGATTTAAATGGTAATTATGATCGTCCAAACGTAATTCGAAAATGCGATAATTCTTTAGGCCTGAACTAGAAGTCATTAAGCCATTGGGTGGTATTTAATAGTGTTATATCAAAATGTATTTAATAGTCTTATATCAAAATGTATTTAATAGTCTTATATCAAAATGTATTTAATAGTCTTATATCAAAATGTATTTAATAGTCTTATATCAAAATGTATTTAATAGTCTAATATCAAAATGTATTTAATAGTCTAATATCAAAATGTATTTAATTTCTTATTTATATAAAGTGTTTACAGCCTTTCGAGATGATAAACAATTATTCATTTTTTTTTTTTTAATTATTGTTAAATTCCCTTTTATCTCTTCTCGTTTCAGCTGCTCCCTAATATGGCGTGGTGGCTATAATTTTTATAGGTTTCAAATAAGTTAAACCTAAAATGTCCAATGCTGTACTACACTCTACATTTTTACTCTTTGCTCCCTTATCATGTTAGCCTGCTCATCGCTGATTCAAATAGCTGGGGTCGAATCTATTACATTGACTGTTTGAATTTTAAGTGGAAGTGTGTCATTAGATATAAGATATAGCTGGAGATGATGGGGCGTGATATGGAGAAAGAGTCTGAACAGACAGCGAGAGTGATAGAGAGAGAGTGGACAAGAAGAGCTAGGGTACAGAAGCTGTCACAGGTAGTCACCACCAGGAGGCTATCTGGCTGATAAGACGGCCGAGATAAGATTGAGAGAGAGAGAGAGGGAGAGAGAAAGAGAGATAGATAGACATAGAGAGAGGACCCACCTGTCACTGAGGCACTGGACCCGGGCTGTGGTGCTTGAGCAGGAGTCTAGTTGTGAGGTGCTTGCGCTCCGGACTATTGTGGTGCTGATGTGGAGCGGTGGTCCTCAGGCAGGCCTACAGGCAGGTTCCGTAGCGCGGCTAGGACTGGGGGGGCCAGCTCTTTCTCCGCCCGCGCATGCGTGTCTATACCCTCGGATAGGGGCAGTTATGCCCTCATCTCGGCCCATTCCGCTCTAATTATTAAACATCTCTAGCACATTTTGGAACCGTCAATAGTTACCAGAACATTATTGTCACAGCATATCTAGAAGACCTAGTCATAAAAGAAATACGAAAGCATGAATATGAAAAGTCTGACCAAAACTGATAATCACCGGTCCACCAACACATAGAGGGTAACCGTCTATTGCGACTGTGGGAAAAAAAACACTGTCAGGACAGTAAACTAATTAACAGGGCTGGCTGTATCAAAAAAGTTATGCTAACATGCAAATCAAGCCTATTCCACTGCACTTATGTTATCAGAAGGAATGGTAATTGAAACTTGGTTGCAGAACAACACAAAACCATAATATAGAAAATACAAAGATTGTTAGCATGAATTCAATTATACACAAAAAACTCTTTATTGCATTGGGCATTTGTTGAGTTTATTACCCGAAAACTATTTACATTCCTATCTTAAATATTAACACAAACTGAAAACAATAAGTACTATCTACATAAAAACTAATATATGATTTACAACGAAAACATAACGTGCCCAACAAGTAAATTAAATTATAAGGGGTCCGCTTTCCCATTTACAAGTGGTATACGCAGTGTAATTAACCTGAAAGATCTATAACTAGGATTTACTGATTCATAAATATATAATACTCATAATACATATAATACATGAAAATGTATACAATAGTTTTCAGCAAATTTTTTTTGAGTCGCTTCGGTTTCAAAATAAGACCAGTGGTTTCCACCCACTAGCCATAGATGTTGAGATTTCCATGAGTTTTTACTTCTGTCCGTATGCAAACCGTAAAAAAACTAAGGGAGTGTAGAAAGCCGAAAACGAGTAAGTTTTATCTTGTGCTTTAGTGTGTGTTTTGTGGTAATGTCTCCTCAAAGTGATTTCACTCGTTTTCCCTAATTCCAGAATCTGATTTCCCCCTTAGATCAATAAGTCACCACCTCTCCACTGGCCACCACTAGTAACAATATCCATTATGAGCTTATCCTCGATGAAAGATCTATACAAAAATAAATAAACTAGTATTGTGTTAGTTTCCATAGTCAATTGATGATATATAAATGTGTCCTCCGGCCAGCTCTGGTGTACGATGCCCCGCTATTTACCCACTTGACTGACAATACAGCCAAATGTTTCCAACATTTCCAGAATGGAATCACGTGAAAAGTGGTCCGACATACCTCTCTCGAGAGGTTAAAGATCGCTGACCTGCACCCGTTGCTGGTGTGCCGTCGATGGGTGAGTTCATCCGCCGGAGACACATTTTTTTTTTTACTCGTTGCAGCACCTAACCAATCCAGTGCTGAACACTACGACCCCACCAACCCTCCCACAGCGATGGCAACAGACTGTTAGGGAAAAATTAGGTTAAGAATTAGTATGTAATTTTAAGGTTGGTGAAAAAGGTGAGCCCCATCACCTTTATTAGTCAGTTTAGTCCAGTCACGTATAATGTGTGTCATTATACTTATTTATTCATTATATAATTTTTATAACAGATTCACTTGAAGATCTATAATTATATATAATTATCTGTAAATTTAAAGGGCCATGAAAGAAAAAATAAAAGATAAAGGAGGGGTATAAAATCATCCCTTCCTAGTTGACAGGTCAAGTGAAAGATCGAAAGCCTAATCAGCTAACATTCCTCTTCTAACCATTCAAGTAATTCCGGATTCATTATTTTGCATTCAGTTCTAAGCAGTCATGATATTTTTTCCTACATTCAAACCCTGATATAGCATCCCAAAACCTTCAAAAACACCTTGATGAGATCGAGTACTGGCGCAACCAATGGCGAATCAAAGTCAATGAAGCAAAATGTACAACCTGAGACAGTACGGTATTTAGGCTTCCATCTCGACAAACGACTGACCTGGAACCCACACACGAGGCTAAAAAGATAAGAACTAAACAGACGCTTTGGACAACTGTGCTTGGACTATATTGAAGGACATCTCATCTCTCAATATAAAATAAACTACTTATTTACAAAGTTATACCTAAGCCAATCTGGACATACGGAAGAGAGCTATGGGGACAGCAAAAAAGTCGAATAACAAGCGTATCCAATCCTTTCAATCCAAAGTCCTGAGAACAATAGTAAATGCGCCTTATTACGTCAGCAAAAAACCCTTCATAACGATCTGAATATACCCTACATTCTTGAACTCATCTCTTTCAAGTTCATAAAGTTCCATAGTAACCTATCTAACCACCCTAATTCCCAAGCACAGTCATTGCACTGCGCCACTCATCCCTATATTCCTCCTCGGAGACTAAAACGGCAGTGGCCTCGTGACCTGCTATAAATAAGTGATAGTGGGAGTCCTGGCAATGGCCAGTTTCTCTAATCATGTTCTGAGCGTTGATCAAAATATAAATTATTCATGAATTGACCAAAAAAAAAGAAAAAATACAGAAAAAAAGGTAATTACACCCATAAAAAACATATGCGTTTTCTATAAACCACTGAAGTGAAAGGCCAAGATTGTACATATTAAATATGTAAATCAGAGTATAAACTATTGATTTCTGAATAGGACTCTTCGAACCGTCATTAGGAATTAAAAAAATTAAGCTGTTAGAACAAAATTGAATTAACTCTGTTTCGTGTCGCATAGTTATGCCAAACATAAACCTTCAAAATAAGAGATTAGATTTTTGGGGTGTGGAGAATAGAAAGGGTCGAAACAAATACATATTTAAGCAGTCAGACTCCACCCACATCTGTGCATCTTCTCTTCTCCCAGTTTCCGGCTTACATCCCGAATTTCGATTCCGAAATCAGAAAGTGCACAGGTTTTTGCTCTATCAAAGTGCATATTTCGTGTTAGGGCTCATGTAAAATAGGTCAGGATCCAAGTACGTGGCAGTATATTTTAATACGACATGCATTTTCACCGGGGAATCGTAGCAATATTACTAGTAAAAAATGGAGGAATTCAGGGTATTCATCATTAGGTCCGTATGTCTGCCTGACGGTACATCTCGCAGTGCCTGTATCTATATACGGTATCTAGAGTACTGCATGAAACAGTATCCGAATACTTATGGTAATGGTGGTCTACCTTAGGTCGTCTGATGGCCACGTGGTAAAGATACTGTGGGTTCGTAAATTGCCAAGCTTAAAGAATAAACAATAATTAGCTTGAATCCATCGACATAGCTTTAAACCAAACATAATTTCTGTAAATCCGCCCTAGCCGTGAAAAATGTAATCAATGATAGCAATAGTCTGCTAAGATATGATACTTTATACCAGATAATATACCTGTGTGAACTGGTCTTGTGGTTTGGTAATATTATTTACAGTTGTTCAAATTAGTTTACAACATATTATAACCAATTTACAATATATAAAATAGAGTAGAGGATGGTTTATCTTATGTAGTTAGCGGTCGCTACATCTTACTTCATGGTTTATGGATTAATACAATTGATGTTAGTTTATATAATAAATTTTCTTATTCCTTTATCTATTAAAAATAATATAATAATTTTATTTTCCATTTCAAAGTTCATTATCTGATGAAAAAATAATCATTTGAGATGTTTGTCACACAGTGATTATTAATGGACAATGTTTTGATATGATTTGTACATTCTTATCATGCCCAGAAAATATTATATATACAACAACAATTTATTAAGATAATATTACAATCTGCCTTTTATTAGGCAATGAGTAATTGAGATAAGTGTCATCATTCATACCATATTTACAATTCATCATTCACTCGCTCATTCATACAATATTTACAAACAGCCCAGAGGCCCCCAAGTCGACATGGTTGTCACCTCCCTCGCATGCGAAGGAGGAAGCGGAGTCTTGGGGAGTCCCCCACGCCCCTACTTCAGCCGCGTCACTGGATAAGAGCCAGCGGAGGCTGACCAAGAGCGCGAGAGCCACAGTCGCTCAGAACATGATTGGAGAAACTGGCCATTGCCAGGACTCCCACTGTCACTAATTTATCATTTATCAGCAGGTCGTGAGGCCACTGCCGTTTAAGTCTCCGAGGAGGATTATAGGGATGAGTGGTGCAGTGCAATGACTGTGCTAGGGAATCAGGGTGGTTGGATAGGTTACCATGGAATTTTATGAACTTGGAATGGATGAGTTCAAGAATATAGGGTATATTCAGATCATTGTGACTAGTTTTGTTTCTGACGTAATAAGGGGCATTTACTATTTTTCGTAGGACTTTTGATCGAAAGGATTGGATGCGCTTGATGTTTGACTTTTTTGCTGTCTCCCATAGCTCTATTCCGTATTTCCAGATTGGCTTAAGTATAACCTTGTAAATAAGTAGTTTGTTTTCTATTGAGAGGTGGGATGTCCTTCGAAGTAGTCTATACAGTTGTCCAAAGCGTCTGTTTAGTTCTTCTCTTTTTAGCCTCGTGTGTGGGTTCCATGTCAGTCTTTGTCGAGATGGAAGCCTAAATACCGTACTGTCTCAGACACAGGGAGAGGAATTGAATTTAAAAAGACTGGCAGACAGGACTTGCGGCAGAGGGTAAAGGTTATTTGGGAGAATTTTCCTTCATTGACTTAGATTCGCCATTGGTTGCACCAATACTCAATCTCGTCAAGGTGTTTTTGAAGGTTTTGGGATGCTATATCAGGGTCTGGATGGGTTTACAGGACTGCAGTGTCGTCTGCGAATGTTGCCAAGAAGGTATTGGTGGTAGAGGGGACATCAGCAGTGTATAGATTATAGAGGATGGGACCCAGGACGCTGCCTTGTGGAACTCCTGCTTTTATGGGATAGTAGTTAGAATATTCTAAACCACAGCGGACTTGGAAGAAGTGGTTTGAAAGGTAGGACTGTAGGATTAGGAAAAGGGTCTGTGGTAAATATCTTTTGAGCTTGTAGAGCAAACCTGCGTGCCGAACCCTGTCAAAAGCTTGAGCTATATCGAGAAAGGCAGCAGTGCAATACTGTTTGGTTTCAAGGGCTGAGGAGATGTGATCAACAACGCGAAGGCCTTGTTGAGCAGTGGAATGTCGTTGGCGGAAACCAAACTGGTGTGTGGGAAAAAGGTTTTTGGATTCAACAATTGGAAGTAGACGTTTTAGTAGGAGTTTCTCAAATATTTTTGAGAGGATAGGGATTAGGCTAATTGGACGGTAAGATGAGGCGTCATTGGGTCGTTTACCGGGTGTGGTGAATAGGTCAATAATGGAATGTTTCCAGAGGAGAGGAAAGTGCGTCGTTCGGATAATGCAATTATATATATAGGTTAGGAAGATTATGGCTTTAAGACGAAGTTGTAGGAGGATACGAAAAGTAAGGAGATCATATCCTGGAGATTTTCGATAAGGTAATTTATTCAGAAGGTATTTGACCTCAGAGGGGTTAACGGCTTTTGGTGGTAGTGAGAGAGGGATAGGTGAAGTGAGGAAATCTTCAACAGTTGAGCGATGAGTATTGTTTTGAGGAGTAGGATGAGATGTGAAAGTACGGGGAAAGATGCAGAGCAGATTCCTCCGACCTGTCGCCATCCGAAGCCGCCCAGGACCCGTCATCACGACGGAGTGGGTGTGAAACAGGATGATATTTTAGGATTTTCTTAGTTAGATTCCATAAGGAGTTGTCCCTGGTAGACAGGGAGGAGAGATAGGAATTGAAAGAATCGGAACGGAAGGATGCCAATTGCCGCTTTACCAGCCTGCAGTACTGATTGAATGAGCGACGATCAGCAGGATGTCGGGATCTTTGCCACACTGTTTTGGAGTGGCGTTTGGATTGGATTAGGTCTTTAAGATGCTGAGGTAAACGATTATGATTGTGGATTTTTGGGTGACGGTGGGGTGACGATGCCTCCCAGGCCGACCTCTATAATATTAAATAATGGTTGTATATTGCATCCATTTTTAAAAATCATTTTGCAGAGGTTAGGTACAAAAAAATTAATACAAAAAGAGTTCTAACTTAACTGTGAACTGTTGAAAATTACTTATACAAAATCAAACTTAAAAACGAGTGTACGAGCCTTTCTGGCGTCCAGCAGAAGTCCAAGATGTTGATGCCCGAAGCATCTAACTAAATGGTATCAATGAAAGCAAATATCATTTGATCAAACCACTTTATCAACGTAATTGAGATCAACCAACACAACATGCATAATGGTGGTGGTGTCTACTGTACGTACAGACTCACATACCAGAACATAATGGTGTGGGAATGGGGCATTGTAGCCACCAATAATATGGTTAAAGGAATTGCACCAACACTAAGACATTTCACGGAGAGTTTACGTTCCCATGGTGCGGGGATGACAAACCTCAGACAAGGTTCACCAAGCTATACTCCGTGGAAACCTGCCTACACAAGCGTAGCGTTTTTTTGATACAAAGAAAGTGATAAGAAGGAGATATGATTAAATAACAAACGTGCCAGTACTACCACTACTTTTCCGTTGCAAAATAAAGGTGACAATTTTTTAAAAAAATACAATAATTTATTGTAGCAAATTATACCTTACCCTTTAATCGAGACTTGTCAAAGCAAGGGAAAAAATAACAATAATAGAGT
The DNA here is from genome assembly GCA_930367205.1 of Acanthosoma haemorrhoidale. Taxonomy (NCBI): domain Eukaryota; kingdom Metazoa; phylum Arthropoda; class Insecta; order Hemiptera; family Acanthosomatidae; genus Acanthosoma; species Acanthosoma haemorrhoidale. Next base: position 105,918,325 of record OV884014.1, on the reverse strand, counting down.
CAGTGGGACAGGAGTCGTACGCAGAGTGCGTACGGAGGTGACCTGGTTGCATCTGATAACCATTTGTTCAGGATAATGGCTCATATTATGCGTGGCTGTCGCCTCAGTGAGTTAGGGCTGGTTACTGGAGGCTTGTGGGATTTTTTTTTGTAATAAAACCATGAGACTATACTGCGAAGGAAACGAATTCATCTGCGAAATTTTGAAAAATTAAAAAATCGCTAATAATAACTGGAACGTTATTTTCCCGCTGATCACCTGTGGCATTCGGTGCAGTACAGAAAGAAACATTTATGCAGACATTTTACAATGAATATGGATTTTGATAACATAACTCTCTCATTGAATAAGATATTTAGAATTTTACTATGAGGCCATGTCCCCAATCCTGCAAGTATGTTCACTAAGTCATTCTAGTAACTATTTCGCTGGCTTGAACAGGAAAATCGCAAAAACCTGAATAGACATGCTAACCGGAAAAACATTTCAGTTTCTGATTTTGAAAAAAAAACAACGAAATCATAAAAAATAAGTGTAATGTAACGTATAGTATAAAAAAAAAATTGATGAGCGGTTACTTTTGGATAAACTGTAGTTTTATAATATAGTTTTTGACGAGAGCAGTGGTATTAACAATACAATGTATGGGGTGAAAAAAAGTAATTTTAGTTCACATTATAATTTTCAAAATACAAATAAGTGAGCGTTTGAGTACAATTTCATAAGATGTCTTTTCACTATCAGATGTCAGTAAGTATCCGTTTGTGACATCTCGTTTTATGAAAAACAAAATGCAAGTGTGTATGGGAATGAACACAAATCTGCACTAATACAAACAAATTTTCTGATCTAGCTCTGAAAGAAATTTATAAATTTTTTGAGATCAATAGATTGCATGTTGAAAAGAGAATCACCAGAAGTTAGACCAAGTTGGATACTCCGGTGAAGCATATGTACACCTATGATTCGGTTCCGCCTAAACTAATATTTTATATAATAGGCTTAACGTAGTCTATGATTATTAAGTCTTAAGAGTGGATTGAGCGAATTACATATGTTTGTTTAGTTCTGTCTTAGCAGAAAGTTGATAAATATTTCAATAAATTATCAACAAGTCAATTATCAAACAAGAGTGGCTGGTGAGAACACGAACGAGAAAGGTGAACTGACAAGACAATATGCCCTGGCATAAAGGAACATTGTCATGACACGGCAGTAAACTGGAAGATCCTGTTCTTTGGTAATGTATGCCCACCAAAGAATACGGCCCAACCTTTGTGCAAACAATCTCTGGGTGTTTGTCAACATGGGGTATATAAGGAATAAATTAGGTTTAATTTACATGATTCTAATGGAAAATGCGAAAGTGAATATATAGCGTACAAGGACCAATAAATAAACAGACTAAAACTTCTGTGGAAGCAGGATATACATTTTTAAGAATGGCAACATGGTTATATTGTTTGTTCAGTAACGCAGGAAGACAAAATGAAAGATAAGGGCCCTAAATCACAAAGGTAGGGTAAAATATTCATGAACGAGTAATAGGACAAACCAAAAATCAAAACTCATTCTTTGGCTTCGTCAAGTAAGTGAAATTAAACCCAAATACTCTGATTTAGAAGAAGTGCCCAGCGAAGATATATTATCGATTCTGATCAATCTCACATTGGTGCGAAAAGAGCTCATTTTTATACAGCATGATTGGAATGTTACGTTAAAAACCAATCATGTGAAAATTTTGGTTAATAGTCTCACCTACTTAGAAGTAAAAGTTTCAATTGAAAGACTCATTGGTTAAAACTGCCCAGAGAAGTTTATGTTACCAGCCGTGCCATTATATTCGTCCTGGTGTTTATAAGTTGCCTGTATAATCGATTATACAACTTGATCATTCTTATGGAGATTCATTAAATCGTTCCCATATACTCTACTAAGTAAATTTATTTATTATTCTAGAATATTCATGTATCTCGTGGTGGAGGAAAATCATCACCACTAAATGCCAATATATGTTGCCTGCCCTCGAAGCCTCTTCAATCATGGACTACTTACTCCTTAGTCTGGTTTACATTGACCTCTGGAACAGTCTTTTCTTTTTTTTATGTTTAACAACAACTTTATTACGATAAAATTACAATCTACCTCATTGGGCAATAACTAATTGTGATAAATGATCTGATTCATAACATATTTACAATTTTCATTGACTCGCTCATTCATACAGTATTTAAAAACAGCCCAGAGACCTCCCAAATCTACATGGCCCCTCCCTGTCCCGTCCCTCGCGTGCGAAAGAGGAAGCGGAGTCTGGTGAAGTTCCCCACGCTTCTCTGTCAGCCACGTCATTGGATACGAGCCATCGGAGGCTGGCCAAAAGCGTCAAAGCCACAGACGCTCAGGACATGATTGGAGAAACTGGCCATTGCCAGGACTCCCACTTTCACGTATTTATAGCAGGTCACGAGCCCACTGCGGTTTTTGTCTTCGAGGAGGATTATAGGGATGAGTGGAGCAGTACAATGACTGTGCTAGGGTAATAGGGTAGTTGGATAGGTTACTATGGAATTTCATGAACTTGGACCGGAATGAGTTCGAGAATGTAGGGTATATTGAGAGAACAGCAATTTATTAAGATAAAATTACAATCTGCCTTTTATTAGGCAATGAGTAATTGAGATAAGTGTCATCATTCATACCATATTTACAATTCATCATTCACTCGCTCATTCATACAATATTTACAAACAGCCCAGAGGCCCCCAAGTCGACATGGTTGTCACCTCCCTCGCATGCGAAGGAGGAAGCGGAGTCTTGGGGAGTCCCCCACGCCCCTACTTCAGCCGCGTCACTGGATAAGAGCCAGCGGAGGCTGACCAAGAGCGCGAGAGCCACAGTCGCTCAGAACATGATTGGAGAAACTGGCCATTGCCAGGACTCCCACTGTCACTAATTTATCATTTATCAGCAGGTCGTGAGGCCACTGCCGTTTAAGTCTCCGAGGAGGATTATAGGGATGAGTGGTGCAGTGCAATGACTGTGCTAGGGAATTAGGGTGGTTGGATAGGTTAAAGGGTATATTAAGATCGTTATGACGGGTTTTGTTGCTGACGTAATAAGGGGCATTTACTATTGTTCTCATGACTTTTTATTGAAAGGATGGGATACGCGTGATATTCGACTTTTTTCTGTCCCCCCATAGCTCTATTTCCTATGTCCAGATTGGCTTAAGTATGACTTGGTAGATTAGTAATTATTTCCTTTGAAGTAGTCTGCACAGTTGTCCAAAGCGTCTGTTTAGTTCTTGTCTTTTTAGCCTGGTATGTGGGTTCCATGTCAGTATTTTGTCGAGATGGAAGCCTAAATACCGTACTGTTTTGAATACAGGAAGAGGAATGGAACTAGTGGAAAGGGGCAGAGGGTAAAGGTAATGTGGGAACATTTTGCTTCATTACCTTTGATTTGCTATTGGTTTCAGTATTTTCTATGGAATTTTAATATGTTCTGAGTATATGGTATATTCATTTCCATTGTCAGGCTCTGATCAGTGCATCTGTAGGTCTCAATCATGTTCTGTCATGTAGCAGCTTCGGATAATATCTACTCTTCGACTACACCTAATTTATCTGATGCCACGAATAAAAACAATCGACTTGTTTATAATTTATTGAATGGAATTGTTTATAATTTTCCGAGTCAGTGAACCATGAAGAACTATGAACTTTACCACTGGACTAATTTGCTAATCTCAAAGAAACAGTCCATCCTTTGGAGTACAACCGCATCCTTTTTTTTCTAAATGTCAACCTGTAGGAACGCTTATTGAAATGAACCTTTTAGCATGATCAAGGGATATTGATTATAATGAATTATATAATTAATTATAAACGGAGATAAGATAATTAATTTTTTTCTGCAGTGATAAATATTATTACTATATTCTAAATGGAGATCTCCAGGATCTCAATTAACGCGCAAATGACAAAATGCATCATATAAAAAAAAAATCTTTACTAGAGATACCAATTAATATCAATATCAAACGTAAGCTACAGTAACAAAACTTTTAACATATTCCATGTGTCATACGACGAAAAACTTATACCATTACTGATTACTGTCAGTTTTATTGAATTATAATTACAGTTTAATCAGTCAGTCGTGATTTTTAACTTTAAAAAATACTGAAAAACATTTCTTTTAACACTAATTAATTAATTATTAACTTTTATTAGTATTTTATCCATGTGTTGACTGTGTTTTCTTTATATATATTCCTGAAATTATTATATATTTTTAAGAGCGTGGAAGCTATAAAAGACAAAACATTGGGGAATAGGTATACGACAACATGAAGATGAACGTGAACCCTCTTCAAACGTAAAGAATATTAAAGTCTTATATATTATTTTAGCTGACCAATAAAGCCAGCCAATGGAGGAAGTCATTCATAGCCTAGTTCTTGGCACCGGATTTATTTGAAGTCTTATCCATTTATCTAATCTAAGTGGTACTTGAAATGGCTGCTGAGGGCATTATTTTTTAGCATCTACCAGTAAACCGAAGCAAACAGCCTATGAAGTTGAAACAACAGAATTAAAGTTAATTAAATAGTTAATAAAACCAGAGGGTGAAGGGTTAATAAAACCAGAGGGTGAACACATAGAAAGTGGCAACGAGACTTATGGAGTCGAGGGAAGGAACTGAACTCAGTAACAGTCAACTAAATACAATGGTGGTTGTATCGAAGCCCTTATGCTGTATCGCAAATCTGATGTGCCTAGTATACTATTATAATCGATATAAGTATATCACAATACAAGGTAGCGTTATAATTTTAGAGATCGGGTTTCCAAGTAATCTATAATTATAAAAGAATTTTAAATGAATACAATTATTTACTCAAACTATTTATCACAATGATATATGTATTAATAAAAATAAGAGATACTAAACCCAATATATTCAAAAACTCCTGACTCACATTAGAGCATTTGCCTCACTTTATAATAAACATTTTTTATTAAGATTAAATCTACACTGAATTATAGCATCGAATTAAAACAATAAATTATATGCAGGAAAAGAATACTTTTATTATATAGACTATATAGGTACACCATTTACTAAGCCTCTAAACTCTATAAATAACTTTAATCCCTGATGTATACTGTTAGGACTGAGCCGACCTACATACCGTTGTATATAGTGCCCCACTACATACTCACTTGACTGACAATACAGCTAAAAGTCTCCAACATTTCCAGAATGGGATCATGAGAAAAGTGTTCCGACATACCTCTCTCTTCGTGAGAACGCCGACCTGCACCCGTTGCTTGGTGTGCCGTTCGTGGGTGAGTTCATCCACCGGTGACATCAAGTTTTTGACTCGTTGCAGCACCTAACAAACCCAGTGTTTAACACTATGACCCCACCACCGTTCCCGCATTTATGGCAACAGACTGCCGGGGAAAATTAGGTTAAGATTTTGTTGTTAGATGTGAGTTAGTTTTAGGTTTTATAAGGTGAGCCTTATAACTTTCTGTGATACCTTTGTAAAAACATAAATAACTAGGTAAAATTAATAATAATTGTATGTAATGTACACCCTTTTTTATAGAATATATATATATTGAATTGCATAATTTTAATCACAAAGGAATATGAAAAAAAATGGCAGATTGTCCTACTGGTATGGACCAACGGACTCAAGCTGTGGGATCCAGCTTCATGATTATTGCGAGGTTGTCAATAGGCTACATATCAAACTGAATATTTCATACAGGTCAACAGATGCCTTACATACAAGATGAGGTGCGTGAGACACACGAGACGTTCCATAGCAGTCTACAAGGGAACCCTGAAGCTCGGTGCACACATTCAGTGACTGTGAAAAGGTTTGGTTGGGTTATAGTTTCCTTTACATAGATTTGATATTTATGTTCAAATATTTAAATACCATTTTAAATGCCACAGAAGAAAAAAAAAAACATGTAATATTTCAGTGGTTTTTTTTTTTTTACTTTTCAATCAGTTTCTTCTAGTATATGTAGTATTCGTATAGATCGGTATGCGAATGACTCCCATTTCTGTAAGAAGCGCCACATATCACCTGCGCATTGAAAGACAACCTCTGAATACCTCAAAATTTACTAAAGGCTGAAAAGAAAGTGGCAACGAGATCTACAAAAGTTCTCCTCCTGGGCCATGTAAAACCATCACATACCTCCGTAGAGTTCATGATTACAGCATTAAAGACATAAAAAACTTTATGAATATAAAAACAGTTCTCAACCACGGCATGGCTTATAGTGAAAATGTTATAGGGGTAAATGTATGAGACGGATAGATCAGGACTGTACGTAAGGGTTTGAAAGATCAGAGTTTATAACTCCTGCATTAGAGTTAGCCCATTTTTCATGACCAGGATACCAAACGGAACCTTCAAGTAAAATATTATTCCTCTTTTTCAAACGGAGTACATACAATTACTAAAATAGTTAGGTAGGAAAGAATATAGGCCGATGAAGTGGTCAATAATTAAATGGATTTGGTTTTGAGATCAAATTGATTAATTTCACTTTAATTGACTTGTATCTGTTTAGAGACATTCTGCTAATCACAGAGATTGTATTGATGAAAATAATTTATGATAACCTCTTGTCTTAACCCAAAAAAAAAAACCAGAAAAAGTTTGACATTTGTCTTGTAGAGTGTTGCGCAGGTCTAATATGTAGCTCAAGAGACAAAAACAGAAGAGACAAAGCTAATATCCAAGGACTGGTTTCTAAGACAACATCTGCTCAGAACACCCTCTTATTAACACCTGCTTTCTTATTATCAGGGTCTATTTCTTCTATAAGGCCCCTATAGGATTATATTGCTTCAAGAAAGATATTCTATAATATTTACTATTAGTGCTCACAGCCTGACAGTTTTTTCCGTGCTAAATTATCCGTGAGTCTAGTTTGGTTCAACTGGCAATACACCTGTTCTCAGTAAAAATAGTTGATAGTATTACAATTTATTTTTTTCAAATTTGTATTATCCTGCTACCCCTAGACGCCACATTCTGGATAGATTTTACCTTACGACATAAGTAGCAGATGTCTACCGCACAGTCATTCTTCCTGTAGGCCAGAAGGAATACTTCTTTCGCCGTTTCGTCCAAATGAATGGCGATGCCTTTGTATCTCCTACCACGTCCAATGAGTGTTAGGATGCCCCATGGAGACACCTTTTCCTGAGACCTTAGAGGAAAAGGAAACAACAGCTAAGTTCTTGATTTGAAGAGGTGGGAATACGTCAGGATCATATGTACTTATTGATAATCTTAGCAGAGCCGGTCTTCTGTCCGTTCCTTAAATATTTAAGACTGTGCATTTTGTATGAATGAGCGAGTGAACGAAAATTATAAAAATGGTATCAATGAAATAATTTATCACAATGTCTTATTGCCCAATGAGGCAGATTGTAATTTTATTATAATAAAGTTGTTTTTAAAAAAATACTATGCATTGAATGTGAATTTGATTTATTACCTATGACTAGTGTCAGACCCTTGTCGATTTGAGGACACTCAGACCTCAGAGAGGAACACATAATATAAGAACGTGACGAAGAACAATCAATTGAATACAAATTCATAACCATGAGATTCATAGTTCATTTGTCTAGTCTCCGTTTTCTAAATATTTTCTGATTGTTCTTACAACCCACGTTTATTTTTTTACTAACCGAAATTACTTCATAACGTCCATTCCTTCCGGTTAAATCGTCCGTACATAACACCACTAGTGTGTACAGCCTCGATTAATCGGGAGAAGGAAAAAAAATCAGATTCAAGGTTGGATCTGTGGTACCCCTGCTGGATTGTGGGCAGGCCACCCGATTCCCCTAACCAGCGCCAATTTCCAACTTCAATTCCCGGGCTACTCCGACCATCCCCAACCGATTACCTCACAGTTTCCGAACAGTTCTTAGCAGCACGATAGCATTCAGCTCTATTACCCCGTATTCCCTTTGAGTCACGGATTAATTTTATAAGGCAGATTGAACGTTAAATAATTTCATCCCTAAAAGGTTTGTAATTTTTAAATACAATCCAATGTACGATGTATGTAACATATTCTATGTTAGCTATAAAAAAAAGTTTTGTATAATACGTCTCTCTGCTTAAAACCATGACATATTAAATTAAACAATCTTGTAGAGGAGAGTCTACTAAAAACCTTTATTATGAATAACAATGAAAACACTGGTATATATACAAATATTAAGAGATCAGTTACTGAGTTAGAAAACACTGTGGTGAATGTCTAGGCCCAAATGCCGTGTCTTGGTCCTAAGCAGGTAAGAAAAGGGTAGGATTTTAGGAATCAGGAATGGGTTGCTCACAACAAAAACAAGGGTTCTGCTCAAGTACCTTTCATATCATTTCCAAACTGGTCCTTATAATAATGCTTATAACATCACAATTGGAAATCTAGGAGACGTCATGATTTTGGAATTTTACCCATATCCTGTTATAAACAGTCTCAAAGTTTAATTATTTCTGTATTAAAGTTAAACTTCAAGTACGTATTGTAAACTACCTTGAGGAAAATACTTGGGTTTTTCCTCAACCCCCATATATATATTTTTATTTATTATCGAATTCTGAAAGGTAACTTTAATAATAATAATATTCCTGCCAAAAAAATACCCAGGGGCATAAGCCCACCTTGTTCTATGAATATAAATTATTAAACATTCTTTGGTGCTTATAAATATGCAGACTATAATTTCAAAAGACAATAAACGAACATATTCCACTATAATTGGTTGAATTCTTAAAAGCATGTTGAAAAATAACCTGGTAATTATTTTATTTTCATTTAATAAAAACAATACATATTTGTTTATACAATTTTTTTATACAGAATACATTTATTGTCAAGTGCAGATTACGTTTGAAACACAGCAAAATAGTTGAAAAAATGATTTTATATTTTCTTGGCTAATGTTACCTTTAAAGGAGATAGTCTGAAAGTGCCTAGGTACTAACTATTCCCTTACTGGCTAGCATCCGGTGACGTGGCTGGCGTAGGAGCGTGGGGGATTCCCAAGACTCCTCTTCCCCGCTTCCTCTTTCGCATGCGAGGGAGGTGACAACCATGTGGATTTGGGAGGCCTCGGTGCTGTTTGTAAATATTGTATAAATGAGCGATTGAATGATGAATCGTAAGTATGGTATGAATGAGAACACTGATCTCAATTACTTATTGCCTAATAAGGCAGATTGTAATTTTAGCACAATAAAGATATGTATTTCAACTAGTCTGAAAAGCTGGTACTTCATAAAACACACTGAACTCATACCCCGGAGAAAACTTTAAATGTATTACTCCTAGCACTCTACTCTGCAGACTACTCGTGATCTTCAACTCGTGGCGGTTGATTATGAAACGATGTCGTTGGCAGAGAACTTGAAAGACCCGACCCGCAGCACAAATGAAAACCTATTCCACGACTTTGCCGCCAGACTTAGAGGAGACCCTTCTGCTTTTAATGTTGTGACTAGTTTCTTTTTTAATTCTTTTTTCTGCCATTCCTTCTCTTTGTGTCTACTCCTCTCTCCTAGTTGTCTCAAGTTTTCTCATCCTCTCCTCTCTTCTTTGCTGTCACAGCTGCTCCCATCTCAAATCCATAACTGTTTTCCTGCTCAGTGCATCTTTGAATTGAAGAAAAGTTTTGACACATTCTATAATATTCTTCAACAACTTATAGCTATTGTAAAGTATAACTTTTTTTTGTCTCCTTTAAGGTTATCAGCATTAAATATATATATGTAATTCAATGCAAGTAAAATACTTTATGTGATAACATAACGAGTAAATATTATCAAACATATAACTAGACGTGTGTGGCTATGATCGATTATGAGTGTTAATATGAATGATTCTAAAAATATATAATAATAACAAAGGAATAAGTAAGGCAGAGTCAACGAAAAAAGTTACCACAAATACAAAAAAAATACACTGCGATGAATAAAATGATTTCTATAATAAATAAAGTATGGTTGCCACTTGATATGGCACATTCACTCAGAAATTGACCACGCATTGATGGATGCTCTAATGTCATTAGCATTTGGCACCCACCGAGTCAATCCTAAACGTCAACATAATCTGTCTCTTACGATCGCTACTTTAGTGAAACCATTCACATAGATGCACGTGTAGGAAAGTATAGGCAATAATCCACTTTTGGTACTTCTGTCAATGATTGTCAATCAGAAGAAAAGATGGGTTGCCCTTGGGTACTTGGCCGTGTGAGCAGGGCACGTCAGTTGAGCTGACCGAAATTGAGAGCCTTGAGGTGAGTCTTTAATCAATAAGCCCCTCCTTCAGGTTATTTACAATCCGTTTACTGTCACCCCTGCGACAGTGACAAATTCCAAATTGAACTTTATTTTTACTCTATTGCTGGCAAATTGAGTGGGATATTTTATACCTCTGCGGGGGGGGGGGGCTGAGTCAGCCGCTCTGCTCGTTCGGATTATTACCTGCGGGTGATTGACGTAATCCTTACCTCTCTCGGCTCTAGAATGCAAACTTTTTCTCTTCACGGGTGGTTCCCTTTTGAGATTACAGGATCCACGTTCTCTTTACGGGTGGTTCCCTTTAGAGAATACAGGATCCACGTGCTCTTCACGGGCAGTTCCCTTTAGAGATTACAGGATCCAAGTGCTCTTCACGGGCGGTTCCCTTTAGAGATTACAGGATCCAAGTGCTCTTCACGGGCGGTTCCCTTTATAGATTACAGGATCCACGTGCTCTTCATAGGCGGTTCCCTTTAGAGATTACAGGATCCACGTGCTCTTCACTGGTGGTTCCCTTTAGAGATTACAGGATCCACGTGCTCTTCACTGGTGGTTCCCTTTAGAGATTACAGGACCCACGTGCTCTTCACGGGCGGTTCCCTTGAGAGATTACAGGATCCACGTGCTCTTCACGGGTGGTTCCCTTTAGAGATTACAGGATCCACGTGCTCTTCACGGGCGGTTCCCTTTAGAGATTACAGGATCCACGTGCTCTTCACGGGCGGTTCCCTTTAGAGATTACAGGATCCACGTGCTCTTCACTGGCGGTTCCCTTTTGAGATTACAGGATCCACGTGCTCTTCACTGGTGGTTCCCTTTATAGATTACAGGATCCACGTGCTCTTCATGGGCGGTTCCCTTTAGAGATTACAGGATCCACGTGCTCTTCACTGGTGGTTCCCTTTAGAGATTACAGGATCCACGTGCTCTTCACGGCCGGTTCCCTTTAGAGATTACAGGATCCACGTGCTCTTCACGCGCGGTTCCCTTTTGAGATTACAGGATCCAAGTGTTCTTCACGGGCGGTTCCCTTTAGAGATTACAGGATCCACGTGCTCTTCACGGGCGGTTCCCTTGAGAGATTACAGGATCCACGTGCTCTTCACGGGTGGTTCCCTTTAGAGATTACAGGATCCACGTGCTCTTCATGGGCGGTTCCCTTGAGAGATTACAGGATCCACGTGCTCTTCACGGGTGGTTCCCTTTAGAGATTACAGGATCCACGTGCTCTTCACGGGTGGTTCCCTTTAGAGATTACAGGATCCACGTGCTCTTCACGGGCGGTTCCCTTGAGAGATTACAGGATCCACGTGCTCTTCACGGGTGGTTCCCTTTAGAGATTACAGGATCCACGTTCTCTTCACGGGCGGTTCCCTTGAGAGATTACAGGATCCACGTGCTCTTCACGGGTGGTTCCCTTTAGAGATTACAGGATCCACGTGCTCTTCACGGGCGGTTCCCTTGAGAGATTACAGGATCCACGTGCTCTTCACGGGTGGTTCCGTTGAGAGATTACAGGATCCACGTGCTCTTCACGGGTGGTTCCCTTGAGAGATTACAGGATCCACCTGCTCTTCACGGGTGGTTCCCTTTAGAGATTACAGGATCCACGTGGTCTTAATTAATTTTAACAAAGAGTATTATTTCTTCCGTTTTAATCTATCTATGACCATGTCAGCTCACGAATTATTGTATTTAATTTCTGGAAACAGTGTTCTTAACAGAGCAATCTGGCATTATGAACTATTGCTACTCTCCTAGTTGTTGGTCGAAGCTGTTGAGCAGTCTTAAAAGCAGTTTAAAACCGATTCTTTAGCATCAATAAACCGGTCATCTCCTGGCTCTGTCACTTGCGGCCGACCTGAACACGGTCTGTGATTGTACACGGTAACGTGCAATTGCTATCTGAACATTAGCTTCAGGTAAACTCAATGAACGGGACGCATAGGTTTGGCTTTGACCGTCTTCCACTAATGAAAAAACACAGGCTACTTTCTTAACCGTTAAAACCATTTTTTAAATTTAAAAAAAAAACTTAATACATTTTGCTTAATTTTTTTTATATTTTTTTTTTTTTCATATTTCCTAGCTTCGTATTACTAAGGTTTCGTATTAATTCCAAAAAATTAAAAATTAGAAAGCGAATGTTTTTCTAGGTGTGTCAATTTTATGTAGAGCAATGTATTTTAAAATCACCAACTAAGATTATTATATTTTTGTGTTTGTCTTCGCCATTGTGGCACTTTTTTCTTCCCAGCCCCTTTAAATTCACAGATAATTATATACAATTATAGATCCTCAGGCGAATCTTCTTACAAATTGCTTTTGTATTTCCTGTAGCGTCGCTACATTATATACAGGTTTTGTTATTTTATAAAAGTTATATAACGGAATATACAAGTATAATGGTACACATTATACGTGACTGTACTGAACTGATTTTAATAAAATTGATGGGGCTCACCTATTTAATCAAACTTAAAACTAACTTACATACTAATTCTTAACCTATTTTTTCCCCGACAGTCTGTTGCTATCCTTGTGGGAAGGGTGGTGGGGCCATAGCGTTAAACATTGGGTTTATTATTAGGTGCTGCAACGAGTCAAAAAACTTGATGTGTCTCCGGCGGATGAAGGCTTTAGAACTTTTTAGTGAGTATTAATGATTTTAATTAATATTCGCTAAATATTAATAAATGTAATAATTTTGATTTTTAAATCAGTTACGCTATGTACTTATTTGAAGAAGCTGCTCTGAATTTTTATTTTGACTGGTGTAGAAATATTATATTACTTAGCTTCTGCTGGTTAATATGTACTATTTAAATACTATATGTACTATTTATCGTTTTTTGCCAAAAGTATGAAGATCTTTCGTTTAAATGGAAAAGATCTTGTTACTGTTTATATTTAATAATCACATCGAAAGAGTTGTTAAGTTTACAGCACTTGACTTCATAACTTAGACTTTATCGGGCAAGAACGGGTATTCAATAGACACTGTAATGACTTAACCCTGGAATAGATTATTGACACTTGGGATAAGACCTAGAAGAAAATCGAGAGAAGGTGGTGCTGTGGCCGGCTGCGATAAGGGTGAGCCATCTAGAGTGGATGTCTTCGGCCTGGACCGCTTATTCCACTTAGCCTCCTGCAGGGCCAATGTCGGTGAGCAATGGGGTAGTTACTGGCACACTAAAGCCTAGTAATGTTACGAAAAACTGACCACATCATCTCTATTACAGAAAAGTTTATATAAAAAAACCCTTAAAATATAAGTTAATCCGTGTATATCAGTAGACCAACAATTTTTGTTTGTTCTGATAACATTTTTTTTTTACATTTAAAAGTATGTAAGTTTGAACGTTACCGCCAAACTTCGTCACATATGCTAGATGTCCCTACAGAGCTCGCTAGGATCGAATGATGCTCCCAGTTGTAACCTCCTGAATATGGGTACGCTTGTTAAGACAATGGTCAACACTTATTATTGACAATTGTATTGATTCAGGTTAGTTATAAATTTTATTTGTTCATTGTAATATTTGTAGCGCTAGCTAATGTGTACATATGTTTAATATTACAGTTCTAAACTGCATCTGCAAGTGTTCGATTTATAACCTGAGAACCTCCACCTCCTTTAAGTTTCTGAATTCGAAACTTACAAATCAATACAATGGAGACAAAGGCGAAATTTAATTTCATCTCAGAAGCTGGTGAAGATTCCAGAAGCATGGTAGTGAAAGTTAAGACGATTCAGCTGGTCGGCCAAACGGAAAGTTTTTTATTTCCAGAAGATAAACAGTCTAGCGCTGAGCATAAACAACTCTTCGATACTACAGTAGTGAAGAATGTGGTGAAGAGTTTGAGAATTCGAAACAAATTTCGAAAAATAGTGATAACAATGACTGAAGAGCTCTGTGAGATTTATTTGGATAAAGAAGGTAATGTAACATTTTATGATGAATATTTAGAAGAGGTTATACCTAACATAAACAATGCTATAACAGGTACCGTAGAAAAACAATGTGTCACACAAAATGTGTTCTCGGGTTAAAGATATCGTTATAGAAAAATTTAATAGCAAAATTAAAACAATTTGGTAAGTTAAATGAAAGAAAAAAAGAGAAAAAAACACAAAAATGTTCAAGCGAGAAAAAACCATGTACAATATGTGAAAAATTAGGTTTTAAAAATAGATTTCATTTAGAGAGTTTGTGTCGTTTAAAAGATAAACAATTGAAAAAAATAAAAAATGAGAATATTAAGGTTACAAATAATGGAGAAGTTCAAGATATGATAGCAAGCTCTGAAGGGGCAAAAAACGAGTAGTCCTCCCACTTATTAAAATAAAATTTCTCGCTAATCGAAATCCAGCTATTGGTCTTTATGACTCTGGATCTAATATTTCTTTGATAAATTATGAATTTTTGAATAATAATAAAGATATTAAAAAAATAATAAGTGGGAGAGATAATATAAAAGGGGTAACAGGAGTAGCAAAAACAGAGGGTACGGTTGTATTAAGAATTAAAATCGGTAATATTGAAGAAAATTTTCAGTTTTTTATTGTGAAAAGTAATAATTTTAAAGATGATTTTCTATTAGGATTAGATTTAATAAAAAAATTCAAACTATGTCAAGATGAAAACTTAATAATTACACAAAAAGAGGTAAAACAAAAAGATCAGGAAATTAACAAGACTGAAATATCAGATATAAACAAGATAGAAAATATGATACAAAAAAATTAGGAAATTTTTGCTAAGTCAAAATTCGACATAGGAAAAATAAAAGGTTATAAAGCAACAGTAAAATTAATACAAAATAGATATATTTCGAAGAAACCATACAGATGCTCATTTCAAGACAAAATTTAAATTGAAACGCAAGTTGATGAATTATTAAAAGCTGGTTTAATTAAAGAATCAAGCTGCCCTTATGCAGCTCCTGTCACTATGGTATTTAACAATGAAGAAGGAAAAAGATCACGCTTTTGTATTGACTTTAAGGAACTAAATACAATAATTGTGCAAGAAAGTCAACC
This sequence comes from Acanthosoma haemorrhoidale, assembly GCA_930367205.1. NCBI lineage: Eukaryota > Metazoa > Arthropoda > Insecta > Hemiptera > Acanthosomatidae > Acanthosoma > Acanthosoma haemorrhoidale. The sequence goes on along the minus strand of OV884014.1, from coordinate 105,902,912 downwards.
GTTTCCTAGGATTAATGATCTGACAGTACGCGCCATAAACTGTAAATTTTTTTCAAAATTGGATGTGCGATCGGCGTTTTGGTTGATACCAGTGCGCTAAAAGGATAAATATAAATTGGCTTTCGTAACTCATCATGGTCATTGGCAATGGAATTGCTTGCTATATGGTTTGAAGTCTGCTCCGGCTATATTACAAAGAGTCTTGTCAAGTGTGATAAGAAGAAATAACCTAGATAAGTTTGCCGTAAACTACATAGATGATGTATTGATTCATTCGAAGAATTATGAGGACCATGTAAAACATGTAGAATTAGTGTTAAAAGCACTACAGAAACAAGGATTTAAATTAAATAAATCAAGGTGTCAGTTTGCACAAAACAAGATAACTTATCTGGGTCATGAAATAGGAAATAATTATATAAAACCAATGAATGACAATCTCACAGCAAATAAAAAGTTTCCTGTACCTCAAACAAATAAACAGGTTAGACAATTTTCAGGTAAAATAAACTTTCTATTTGGAGTATATACCAAAACATACTATTTTGCTAGATCCCTTTAGAAATTCCTCCGGCACTAGCAATATTTGATCCAGAAGCTCCAACATACATATTCACTGATCCAAGTATTAAAGGTGTTGGAGCAATTCTAAAACAACCACAAGAAGACAAATCTCTAAAGTCAGTATTTTTCTTGTTTAGAAAACTGACAAATGCTCAGAAAACTAAAAAAGCAATATTTATAGAATGTTTAGCTATTAAAGAAGCTATACTTTACTGGCAATATTATCTGATAGGAAAAAAAATTGTCGTATTTACAGACCACAGACCATTAGAAAATTTTAATGTGAAGAAAAGTAATGATCCAGAACTACTACAAATTTTAAACTATATCTCACAATTTGACTTTGCGATTGTATATAATCCAGGTAAAGAAAATCTTGAGGCAGATTGTCTATCCAGAAATCCAGTCTTAGAATCAAAGGAAGAAACAGGTGATAACTCTGCGATTAAAACATCAAATTTATTAAAACTGGATGATTTAAAAGAAAATCAAAAGCTAATAAAATTGGATGACAAATGCAAAGTGATACGAATGCAAAATGACAAAATAAAGATAATATAATTTACAAAATACTAAATAAGAGTGAGAAAATATGGATAACAGAAGAATTTGGTATTTCACTTATTGAAAGTGTACATAAAGATCAAGGTCATATAGGAATGAAACAATTAATTTTACCAATAGGAAAAAAAATTTATTTTAAAAATATGTATAAAAATATAAGATTGATTTGCAGATCTTGTGAAACATGTATCAAAAATAAGTCAAGAATAGGTTGCTTTAAGGCTCCCTTGTCTCAACTAGGTCCAGCAAAAGAACCACTAGATATAATATCTTTAGATACAATAGGAGGATTTAAAGGGAATAAAAGTACAATGAAATATCTACACTTGGTAGTAGTTCATTTCACAAGATATGCATATATCAGCACTTCAAAAACACAAATGGCAAAAGATTTTATTAATCTAATCAAGAAAGTAGAAAAATCTGGAAATATAAAAACATTATTAACAGATCAATATCCTGGTATAAATTCAGCACAATTTAAACAATATGTAAATAAACAAAAGATAACAATAATTTTTACCGCAGTATATTGCGCATTTTCTAATGGATTAAATGAAAGGACAAATCAAACAATAGTTAACAAAATAAGGTGCAAAATTCATGAAAATAGAGATAAATCGTGGCCAATAGTAGCAGAAAAGTGTATCGAGGAATACAATAACACGATACATAGTTCTACTGGGTTTACCCCCCAATTACTTATTAACTAGAATAGATGCATCATTTGTAAATGAATGTACTACTCATTGGTACTAAATGAAAATAAAATTACAAATTTAGAAAATAATAGGGAAATAGCTTATAAAAACTCAGAAAAGACACATAACCAAAATAAAAAATATTATGATAAAAATGTTAAAAAGTTTGAATACGAAGTTGGAGACCTTGTATATATACAAAACAGTAACAAATTGAATAGAGATAAATTAGATGCGATCAGAGTAGGACCTTTCAAAATAAAACAGAAAATCTCAGAGGTAATATTTTTAATAGATAGCAGATTTCGTAAAAAGGGGTCAAACTTATTTCATGCTAGTAAGCTCGTGCCTTATTCCAAAGGGCTTTACCCTCTGTCTCAAAAAGGGGATGTAAGTTTAATGTAACCGCCAAACTTCGGCACATATGCGAGATGTCCCGACAGAGAGCGCTACTATCAAAGGACGCTCCGAGCTGTAACCTCCTGAATATGGGTTAAGACAATGGTCAACACTAATTATCGACAATTGTATTGATTCAGGTTAGTTATAAGTTTTATTTATTTATTGTACTAATTGTAGCGCTAGCTAATGTGTACATATGTTTAATATTACAGTTCTAAACTACATCTGCAAGTTTTTGATTTAAAACCTGAGAACCTCCTCCTCCTTTAAGTTTCTGAATTCGAAACTTACATATATATATATAAATATCGGGAACGAAGATACTTGGTGGTTTGAGGGGGATGCGGGAAATAAAATTTTCCTTATTTAAGATGCCGAGAAGGGGATGAGCCTGGATAAGGATCGGCGAAGGTATAATAAATTGGGAAATGGAATAAAACCATTTTGTCTGATTATATTACCTGAGCACTTGAGAGGTGGCAGTTGTCACTTATGCAGATTGGCGAGGCCTTAGATCGTTACCTGAATGCCCTTTGAATACCTGCCTGAATTACCTAACCCTTCTTCTTCATGTCGCCTCGGCCTCTCCGCTTCCACCTCAGTCTTTTTATCAGGCTTGGGCGTTCTTTGTCCTTTGTTCGCTTCCACTGGTTTTCTCGGTTATCCACCATTCTCATTGTATGTGATGTGTTGACGCATGTCAGGTAATTGACAGCTACCTCCACCCTGATAATTCATATTTAACTGGTGGATTCCGTTGAATGCTAACACGTTGGTCATTATAATGGAAGAGATTTCTAAACTCACGCTATAAAATTAAAATCAATATCAGCATACTAAATGAATTTAATATGAGCTGTTAGGATCAGCGCTAATTATCCTAATAAGGTCAGATAAAAGCACTCCAAATTCACAGTATACTTTTTTTTGTTTACAAATTTCTCACAATGTGATATTTGTGAAGCAATTGAAAGGTAAAATTGACTTGCACTAAAAAGTGATATCGCACCTTTGAAATAAGGAAATCTTAATTTAATCGTATAATTTTGTACACATGTGAGGTAATATGATTAGAAGAAATGGTGTAAGTAAGGAAGGTTTTAAATAACACAAAATGTTCGTTTCTTTTAACATAATTTAATTTAATTTTTGAGTCCTTTATCGTTTAAAATGTATTTTCTCTATACAGTGTAGTGGCTGAAGATGACAAAAGTGTGCGGTTGAAAATTTGTTGCAGAGAAATGAATAATTCCAGACACTTCTAATGAGGTAATTTATCCGAATGATTTCCATATGATAAACACAAGGTCATCACGATGCTAATCAACTCATTCAAACGCTCCAACAGCCTACGCATTTTTTCTAAATATTGGTATAAACTGACAGCGACGCCTCAAATTACAATACAGTAATTATTATAAAATAATTGAAATAGTTACAAAATGTTATAATTATGATTTTAGCGCTCTAAAATCTTGTAGAGAATTCGAAAAGCTTATTGGATATAATTTTTTAACCCTTATTTTTATTGATAAATGAGCCACTTGCGCAGGGCAATTGCTTTTTTTTTTATTATCTACTTATTCAGTCATGTATGAGAACTTATGTATTGTTAGGTGAGATATTTAATTAGTATTTAATACCTAGGTGATTCACAAGATTTACACCCATTTCAACTTAATACTTGGTAACATGTACGTTTAGCCGGTGGAAAGTTTGGAAGATGTTACATAAATATGTTATGTGTCTTCGCAAACGCATTATTATGTCAGTTCTGAAGATTTTGCTAGGCTCTTATGCTAAAATTTTCAGACTTCTTTTAATCTAATCACTGTTATGTTATAGTCCACACAAATGCAGAACAGGTTGAAAATTCCAGCTCAAGCTAGAAATGCTGATATTACAACTTTCAATTTACAATGAAACGAAAAATGTCGACTCGTGTTACAGTAAAAATAAAACAAAAAAAATTGTTTTTTTATGTGTAACAATTAAAAGTGATAGCTCATACAAAGCTTTCAGAATTTTTCATTTCCTTAATGGAAGGGATCGACTTTAGCTACGTCAAGATTCATACTACCAAGTGAATTAATCTACCAAAAACCTTTTGTTTTAGTTTTTTGTTGTTTTTACAAAGCTAGATTGCGTGCTAATGGTTCTGATGATAACAACATGATTTTGGTTAAAGTGAATTTTTGATTTAATTATTTAAGGATCTACAAAACAAATGAATTCAATTTAGTCCCAACTAGAATCATAGAAAAACGTTTGCCAATTTTCAAAGAAAACCAATCTAAAATACGAAGAGCAACTCTTCTTGTCTTGAACTGGATGAACAAATGAAAGGAAAACAAATCCTGTTTAGAAAATGAAAAATATTCTTTTTCCTTCTGTTGGAAAGAATTGGAATAAGAATTTATTCTTCTCCGTTTGAGAGGAAACGTTGAAAAGGAAGGCATGCAATGTTTTCGGTCAAATTCCTCTCTTCCACATCCAGACAAAAACAAAAGTGCAGAGAAGTTATTTAATTTACCGTTTGGAATTCTTTCGTTCCCTTGCTCAAAACTATAACTTAGAAGTATTTTGTCTACTTTGATCTCTCATAGTCTTCTATTTGACTCCATCCTTAATCGTTCAAAGTAATTCTTTAGAGATCTATTTATGTTTCCACATTACCTTTACCCTCTGCCGCAAGTCTTGTCCTCTAGTTTATTTTAATTCTATTCCTCTCCCTGTATCCGAGATAGTACGGTACTTAGGCTTCCATCTCGACAAACGACTGACCTGGAACCCACATACGAATCTAAAAAGACAAGAACTAAACAGACGCTTTGGACAAGTGTACAGATTACTTCAAATGTCATCCCATCTCTCAATAGAAAACAAATTATTAATTTACAAAGTTATACTTAAACCAATGTAGACATACGAAATAGAGCTATGGGGGACAGCAAAAAAGTCAAACATCAAGCGTATCCAATCCTTTCAATCAAAAGTCCTGAGAACAATAGTCCCTTATTACGTCAGCAACAAAACCTTTCATAACGATCTTAATATACCCTACATTCTTGAACTCATCCTTCCAAGTTCATGAAATTCTATAGTAAAATATCCAACCACCCTAATTCCCTAGCACATTTATTACATTGCACCACTTAGCCCTATAATCCTCCTCAGAGACTAAAATGGCAGTGGCCTCGTGACCTGCTATAAATGCGTAACAGTGGGAGTCCTGGCAATGGCCAGTTTCTCCAATTATGTCTTGAGCGAATGTGGGTTTCGCGCTCTTCGTCAGCATCCGTAGCTGAAAGAGGAGCGTAGGGTACTTCCAAAGAATCCACTTCTTCTTTCGCATGCAAGGAAGGGGACAATCGTGTGGGTTTGGGAGGTTTCTGGGCTGTTTGTGAATACTTGAGGGAGTGAATGAAAATTGTAAATATAGTATGAATGAAAACATTTATCACAATTACTTATTGCCCAATGAGTCAAATTGTAATTTTATCATAATAAAGTTGTTGTTAATGAAAAAAATATATCGATTTATATTTATCTTTGTACACAAACTCTTCTTTCTTCATGGCTCAATTACTAAGGTGCTAGTAACCACGTGTCCTCGGAACAGTTTCTTTTCGAAGAGTAGAGATGATCCAGAGATCTCTTAAAGGCGAGAATGAATCGGCTTTAGGGCAGTGTACACCAATTGGTGGAGTCAAGTTTTGTACAGAACTTAATAATGTTTTACCACGCGAAATTGTCCCTTTTAGCATGTGAAGAAAACGCCGATCGAAAGTACTTGTATTATAAAAATACTCTGGGAAGACGTGGATTTTATTCAAAAGGCAAAATTAAACAGTTCGTAAGTACTTTTACCGTAGAGGTAACATTATTCCAACAGTGTACCAATTGGTAAGTGCCTACTTGATAGCACGACGAATAGAGGTTTTGAACCCTCCACTCCTGTGTACAGTAAATTAAGTCATTCCAGGTCAATAGACTCTTTTAACCATCATCACGAAAAAACAAGAGAAAAATGAAAACACAGGTATAAAAATGAAAAAAAAAAAATTGTGCAAAGTCTATGATAACGGTCACCAACCTTTTCGTACCTAAATTTGACATTCTGGAATGTCGGTTAAGCGGTAGGCATCGTATATATATATATCTTCAAGATAAATTTATTGTTTATAGTTAGTATAAAACATGATATAAAAATAAAATATAAGACAAACAACTGACAATGCATGCAAAGACTTGTTGGCCAAGTCGAACTTTGAACGTTCAGGGTCCAGTCATTTCTCCCTGCTCACTTTTGGAACGCTATTAGTTTTATCTCAGTTTGTTTGTTAGATTAGTTCGATATCCTTCCAACCACTTAACTTCTGTTTATTAACTGTTCTAAAGAGCCGTATTTAAAATCTAATAGGGGTTGATGTTTGAACTAAAGTCGGTGTTCAAGCTACTTGGCGAGTGACAGAAGTGAAAAAGAGAGTGTTGCAAATCTTCAGAAACATCAAAAAGTAAGGATACACTCCATAAACTGTACAATTTTGTTAAATTGCGGATTATTGTGGAGGGAAGATGATTTTTATCGTATCTTAAAAGAACGTTCAGTGCTAATAGAAAAATCCGTAATCATCCACAAGTGCGACACGGTCCCGTGTTCTTTCCTTAGTTTAAACGTATTCAGCTTGCTGAAAATTGATTAATTTAGGAAAAATCAATTGTTTTCCCACTTCATAGGTTTAGGTCAGTATACCACAGCAGCAGAACATTAATTGATTTATTCAAAAGTTCATTAACCTAATGGAAATTGTACTCGTAAATAAATTATTTTTGTTTTCAAATAAAGACACCTTTTCCCTTCTTGAAATTAAATTTTATGAGATTTTAGACACAGGAAATGAGTTTAATTTTTTTGTGAAGTTCGTCACCCCCCCCCCCCCCCCAAAAAAAAAAACATATCCTTTTACATATTATAGGAAAATAAAACTCACAACAACTTTTAATAAAACTTACAATAACTTTTATTTTTATTTTGATATTTTTACATTTGATTTACCTATAACATTGCTTTAAAAAAAATTTGTAGTTGAGGAAAGCAAAAAAATACAAATTGAATAAAAAAAAAAATACAATAATTGAAACGGTTAAACAATATGAAATATGTTTAATGCATTGATGCGTGTTTATCATTAAAGCATGAAAGACAAAGAGCTGGCTTCGTAGAGCACTCCTCACAATATTTGCGAACTTTTTTCACTTCTTTTGAGGTCATCGTTTTTCTCAGCTTCTCGTAGCACCCTGAACATTTTTTCCTCTTCCTCTCAACGTCGTAAGCTAGACTGTGGATGCGTTTAGGTGTCCTGGGCCGTTCCAACACTTCTTGTTCTGCTTCTTGGGCTAATGCTTTTGACAATACCTCCTTGAACTGCAGATATGGTACGGATTTCCCTGTGCCTTCGTTTAACATAAGCCATGCATTGGAGGTTGCTGATCCAAAAATTAGCTCTAATGCAACTTTCCTTCACCACTTACGCCCTTTTCTCAAAACTGAGTAATATGATGACATTTGGTCACTGTAGTCTACTCCTTTGTTGGCTCTATTATAATCTAGTACACACTGAGGCTTCTTGACTGGCGTACCCTTACGATTTTTTTCTGTTTCTACCAATTAAAGGTCATGACTTTCTACGGTGCTCATCATAAGGACATTTTTCTTATCACACCATTTGATAACTTTCACTCCGTTCTTCTGCTTCCCTATGGTTCCTTTCTTGACTTTTTCGCTCGTTACATTTTTTGGTAAACCTCTTCGGTTAGGTCTCAATGTTCCGCAATACCTATAAAAGTACCAATAATACCAATAAAAGTAGTACGGGGTCTTTTGGCCCCGTGCCGCACTAGAGGTCTAATTTTAAACCTCAGTGCGGCCCAGGGTCATTTAACCCCGTTATATTTTTTATCGAATTTTGAGAGATTATTGAAGTTTATAACATATAGCCATATTAGTTTCAACCCTTTGAAAAAATCAAAAGCTGAAACAGGTTCGAGCATTTTTGAAAGTTTACCTCTTACAGGCTCAGCACTAGTGGAAAGTTCCACACGGGGTCAATTGACGCCGCAACTCACGAAACGTGTTAAAAACTTATTTTATCGCTTATATTTACCATTAGTAAGTTCGCTTGTTGCATATTCCTCTAATGCAGAGGGTAAATAATTAATTGTTTATCAGCTATATTTCAATTATAAAAGTGATCAATAATTAACTATTAGTTATTAAATTAATAAACTCGGTTAACTGGGTACTTGGATTTGATCTTCACACAAACACACCAGTGTTGGATACCTATGTAAGTAAATAAATACTATTAATACATTATATTGCAAATAGTAGTGAAGAGTAGTAGGGGAGGATGAAGGCGATGTAGGTTAAAAGTTGGTTTGCAAGAAATTACTTAATTACTAAGTTTAACTTGCCAGTGCTTGGTAGCGTATGGAACACATTTTGTCACCAAGCCGAAGTATTGGGGTTATACTTTCAAATAGAGATACTTATGTTTTGTTTGTCTGTATTTTTTAAGAAGTCATTCTTTAAACCTCTTGTATTATCATTCTGTAAAGGTACGGGGTGAATCCGACCTGGCTTACGACAAATGTACGCATATCTGGTCATATTTTCCAATGCCACAGGCACAATGTGGCCTTTTAATCGGTTATGAAGAACCAGCTAACATCAAATGTGACATTTTTGTTTAATTCACCTTACATTGTCATCTCAGGGTGTTGTTTCAGATGGAATATGCACTTAAATAGTTAAGTGGTAGCGGAAACATTTTGATGAGGAATTGGATGGAGAAATCAATGAAATAGCCTTATGTTGGGGTGATGTCAACTTGTGATATAGATGAAGATTTATTTTGAATTGGATTGGTGGAATCAGCTCATTGGTGAAAACTCTATGGATGATGAATATGGCTCTCGAAAATGTGGCATTGGTGAACATGGGGGAACAAATAACCCTCGTTACTGTACCTTATTCGGGAACGCCTGCAAGAATTATTTTGACCGACCCGATGGGAATGTACGAGGGGTTAAAGATGGAGTAACAGCTGTTCTCGATGATTTAATTATTGACAAAATCACGACTCATCTGAGTATTAATTAATTAATTCTCGTATTAATTAATTAATTAATTATTGAGAATCTCACTACTCATTCCATTAAACATCCAAGGAAAATTATATAAGTGCCTTAAAAAAATACTTCCATCTTTCCACAATAGTTTACGATACTCCACAACAGAACACCGGTATGAAATCAATGCCCTCACACTTTTCATTTTATTTCAATTAGTTTTTTTTTTTTTACGAATTGTTTACTTCAGGGGTTTAGTAAAAGGGATAATATAATATAATAAGGAAGAGACTGGTACAGAAGACTGATGATTTTTCATGATTGACGTGAATGAGTCATTTACGATTTTGAATATATGGTATGTTATTTCATTTTTTAAAAGTATAACAAAAGAAAATAAATGTTAATAATTGTCCATTAGCGTTTATCTGACTCGAAAATTGTAATAATAAAGTAACGGGTAAGATACGACCCAACGTTTATGTTTGTGTGGCCAGGGTCAAGTTTATATAGAAGTGTTGAACCCTATTAGATTCTATTTAACTGTAATTTATAAAACGAATAAACAAAACAAATGGATGGATATGTTAGTTAGGAAATCAGCTTTGGCTGTTTATTTCTACTTTATCGACCAACTATTGAATTTATTATATTTCTTTCCAAATCAAAATAAGGTTCAAGCAGCCAAAAGTGAGGAGAGATGTTGATATCTCTCCATCCAGGTTGTTATTGTTCGCTGTCTCACTTGGGGTGCTCACACCAGCTTGGACTTCTGCATCACTTTAAGTCATAAAACGTTTTTCTCTTTTGTACTGGGTTCATTTTTAAATCGGACGATCAATAAGGATACAAAAAATATACAACCTGCCAAGGGTCAACCACCACTAGCACCACCAAAGAGTTATTCTCGATAGCCTTAACACAAAATATTCAACTTCAAACCAAATCCAAAGAAGCAAGCACTAAGAATATTCGTTTCAATAATTGTTAATAATCAACCGTCAAAATACTACACATTGGACGGAACACTATAACTGAAAATATACAGCTAATCGTTAAAAAAATGTTTATATATATTTATATTTTACCTTAAAAGTACCACAATTACAAATTGTAGCATCGAAATATTCAAATATCAATTCCTTAAAAACATGTTACTAATTAACCTTTTTAATCTATATGTAATTAGTGAATTGACCTTTACGCAAGGGATGCCATTGATTGTGTTATGTAACTTCAGGACATAGGCTCTACTGTCGTAAAGGTACCTATGCTCCTAAGGGCATCATAACCCTTGTTTAATCACCAACATTATGATGCATACAGCCCTTAATAAAATTTTATAATAGATTAGAAGTTAAATGTATCTATAATATATATATATATAAAAGGAAAATGTATGGGGTTGATAATTTAGTTCACCTTCGTTCACCAAAGGTAATTCGTGTTAGATAGATAAAAAAAGTATTTATTAAATATCAACAATTAGGAATCAAACATTTAATCTTACCTTTTCACTTTATACTTATGCTTGACAAATAAATAATATAAATGGCGTGAATCATGACAATAAAATTTTTATTAAAATTATTTTTTTTATCTTTGCATAGCCCTTTTAAATTTACAGATAATTATATACACTTATAGATCCTCAGGGGAATCTATTTACAAATGATTTTTGTATTTCTTGTAGCGTCACTACATTATATACAGGTTTTGTTATTTTATAAAAATTATACAATGAATAAACAAGTATAATGATACACATTATACGTGACTGGACTAAACTGACTAATAAAGGTGATGGTGCTCACCTTTTTGATCAAACTTAAAACTAACTTACAAAGTAATTCTTAACCTAATTTTTCCCCGACAGTCTGTTGCCATCGATGCGGGAGGGGTGGTGGGGTCATAGTGTTAAACACTGGTATTAAAGACAAGATGAATATCCTAACTTTCAAAAATGAACAGTATGACGTAATTCCCCATGAGATTATGCCCACGTTAATCCATTCCTTCATAAGGTTAGGTTCCATTTTTGACGAGTATTTTCCCAGAAGCTTGTTAATTAACCTGGAGACAGGTATTTTACTTATGTTTTAATATATCTACAGGGACTAATGCAGGAAGAAAGTAAAAAAAAAAAATGTTAAAAGATAATGTTGGGAACTGGCGTGAGTTAATTAAAAATGTTTACTATTTTTTTTTGTAATAGGGGGTCTCTGTTTACCGTGGATATATTAATGGTTGGGACTAACTTAATAATTTGACATTTGTTAGGATATAGGTTTAAATTGATAAAAATGATTTTTTAGATTTTCATTAATTTTATGGACAGCTATTCTAGATACCAAGTCCTATTAACAAAATAAAGGTAGACGTTAAAGAGGTATAGGTATTTCATCATCCCTTTATTACGTTGTAATTATATACTATTGAGCACAGTAAAAGGTGTTTTGTAATAAACCTTCAAAATTCAGTTGGACAGAATAATTTTAGGAACGTGAGACGACTGCCCTTTGGTCCGATATTGGCGCAATTACTAAAGCAATGGTCACTCAATATTTATCTTTGTTTTTATTATTTACGTCATTAGTCTAATTTCTTACTATTTTATTTCAAATTAAGTGCGTCAGGCTCACTATCTTTTAGTGAGAGGAGTGTATGTGGTTCCAGGAGCACATTGCTGCTTGTCACCTGATTATGGAGGTAAACGGTAAGGAAATTAAAATTAAAATATTCTTAATATTTCTGATCTGCACTTGATAAATAAAAAAAATTAAAAAGCTATTTATTCATTGCTAACATTTAAGTACTATAAGTTAATCTAATTTTTTTTTGGTTTCAGGTGAGTACTGCAGGAAATATTCAATAAACAGTATGATGCATGTTTTTTTGTTTTTTTATGGCATCTTTTTTTCTGCTCGTAAAACATTACACATTACAGAAGATTTTACATTTTTTTTTTTGTCATTTTTGAGCCATTTTCATTATTATAATACCAAAAATGATTAATTAATAATTACAAATTTTAATACATTGCTTTATATAAAGTTATTTTTTCCATTTAAATAAGCTAAGTCAATCAGTACAGTATATTCGTACGTAGCGCTCAGGAAATATCACTGGAATACTACAATAACCTTAATTTCGATTAAAAATATTTTGCCATTTATATTTAAATTCGATATTTGAAAATTTCATCACATGAGCAGGATTCAAATTAATTTGCATAATATATACTAGATATTATACTTTTTGATGGCTATACTTTTTTAAGGTTTGATGATTTTACTTTTGTAATGGTTATATTTAAAAAAAAGGTCATGACACATGCACATCACACGAAAATTGCATGTTGCATGGTTTGGCTCGGTAGTTAATATTCACTGGAGATCTCCAGAACCGTTTGATGCACATTTCACAACTTAATATTATTCGTAATTAAGAAGAAATTTATATAATTCATATTCTTAGATATGATATAATTTATTTGATACTTTATTAAATAGAGTCATGAAAAATTTAATACATAGAAAGTATTCATTTTAGTAATAATCTCAATGTTATCAGTAAGGAAGAAAATATGTTAACTTATGTGAAATCAATTTTAGTCTTGGTCATAATCGAATCAGTGTTTTTCTAAATTTAAATTGCTTAATACAGTTTCAATTTTATTCATAACGAATTTTAAAACATACAGGAACTTTGTAGGTGAAAAGGTAAGAGTGCACGTTGCATGTTGTTTTATATTTATATGGTTATTAGTATTTATATCATCATTACATTATAGTTGTATTATATTGTTATAAAATATTATGTTTTGATGAGCCGTTAGTAAATATAAAAATAATTATGGGCTTGGTCCTTGATAATTCGTAAACTATTTTTTCAATATGTTTGCAATCTTGAGGCAATGTTACATACAGGGGACTTACGTTGAAATGTAGGAACAATTTGTACATGATTTTGTTTTTCTTTGTCAGCTCAATAAAGTTTAGGGGTCTGTCTACTAAAGTCAAACCAAGGACTGATTTAGACGCACGGAATGTGCGCAGAGTTTCACTGTAGCTCAAACTTTCATGTCATGTCTCAAATGCTTTATGAAAAGAATATTTTGACCTGTATCGATTAGTATGTTTAGTAACAGGGGCCTAACAAGTTAGACAGCAATGGAAATGAAGTATTTATAATCTCAAGAATATTTTGACCTGTATCGATTAGTAAGTTTAGTAACAGGGGCCTAACAAGTTAGACAGCAATGGAAATGAAGTATTTATAATCTCAAGAATATTTTGACCTATATCGATTAGTAAGTTCAGTAACAGGGGCCTAACAAGTTAGACAGCAATGGAAATGAAGTATTTATAATCTCAAGAATATTTTGACCTGTATCGATTAGTAAGTTTAGTAACAGGGGCCTAACAAGTTAGACAGCAATGGAAATGAAGTATTTATAATCTCAAGAATATTTTGACCTATATCGATTAGTAAGTTCAGTAACAGGGGCCTAACAAGTTAGACAGCAATGGTAATGAAGTATTTATAATCTCAAGAATATTATGACCTGTATCGATTAGTAAGTTTAGTAACAGGGGCCTAACAAGTTAGACAGCAATGGAAATGAAGTATTTATAATCTCAAGAATATTGTTCTTGAAACAGGAGGGACTCTGTTGTGACAATTTCTTCACATTATAAGCAAAAATCCCTAAAAATGATTGGGATTTAATTATTTTTTAAGATGAATTGATAATGGCTAACTATAGGACAGGACAAACACAGCAACCGGTGGCTTTCAACTCTCGGATTTCCAAAAGGCCAAGCCTATTTTGTAGGCTGTTTCAGCCAGCTCTAGTTGCTCTACCCCTTAGATCAGAGCACCCCTCTAGCTAAAGGTCAACCATTTCGCCCCTCCAAACCACCCTTCTCCACTATTCGTCTTACCAATACCTAATTAAATCCACTATCTCAAATAGAAAATGATTTAAACACAAATTTATACTAACTTATAATATATTTCACGAAGAGTGCAATTAAATTGCTCTTCTGTCTCTTCAGAAGTCAGAACTGTGATTGTTTCATTTCATTACTTGAAACACTTCACACCGGAACGACATTTGAAATAATAATTCTATACCCTGTCAATCTTTTACAAACTACTTTATTATGATATAATTACAATCGGGCAATAAGTAATTGTGATAAATGATCTCATTCATACATTTACAATTTCATTCACTCGCTCATTCATACAGTATTTAAAAACAGCCCAGAAACCTCCAGTCATGGTTGTCACCTCCCTCGCGTGCGAAAGAGGAAGCGGAGTCTTGGGAAGTCCCCCACGCTCCTCCGTCAGCCGCGTCACCTGATTCGAGCCAGCGGATGCTGACGAAGAGCGCGAGAGCCCCATACGCTCAGGACATGACTGGAGAAACTGGCCATTGCCAAGACTCCCACTGCTACGCATTTATAGCAGGTCACGAGGCCAATGCCGTTGTAGTCTCCGAGGAGGATTATAGTGATGAGTGGTCCAATGCAATGACTATGCTAGGGAATTAATTACTTTTTTTTATTTCAAAAAGTTATATTTGTTCATCAATATTATATTAGCAAGTACAGCAACCAATTTAAACTATAAAGTTTTTGAACAACAATTAGAACTGCAATTGAACGGTTTAAACTAATTGAATAATAAAAATAAAATATCATAGGGAAGACAATTTTGCATCTAATTACAAACGCGTGTAATTTGTTTGACTAGATACAAGCTACAAATGTGGATAATGAACTTATGGCTGTAATAGTGAAAAAGGCTTCATTTGAGACTACTTCATTACTTCATGGACTTAAATAATCTAAGTAAGTGCTCAACTCTAGAAGGTTGTAGGCGAATAAAGTTGCCTGACTGTTTACTCCTCCTAATGGATACAGCTTTTACAAGAAATACTGGTTCTACTCCCGAAGGACCAGGTCTAAAAATATACGTTATGTATGTTACGCACATGATTTTGGTCTTTGAACCATAGCCACTGAATATTTACAATGAGAAACCTAATAAAACTTCCTAAAAACCACGGTGTACAATTTTTACGCTTAATTAAGAAAATTATGATATACACCCCGGTAGATCCTTAATACGTAATTTATTTATTCTAATAATATCGCTGGCTAAAGGATTATTAACTCATTAGTTTAAGCCCATGGGATTTATGACTGACATTTGGCAATATACACCTGCTAAATCGTAAAAAAAGAAAGACTTAAATCTACAAAATAATAATAGTGTACAGCAAAAAAAAAATTACTTCTTCAAAAAAATTATATTTTTAAATTTACATTAATCCCGGAAAAAAAAGCTTGCAGTCATCCATATACATACAAATGTGCGTTTATTTGTTTAGTACCTTGGTACGGTTTCTCAAGTTACAGCAAAGAGTACAGTTTTAGGACTTGTATCCCCTGGTCGTTGGTTACTGCTACGACGGAAAATTAACAAGAATAAAAATACTCATTTATATGTAATTAATACATATATGCACATCCATAGATATACTCTATATGTATGTATACAATGAGTATACAGTTCTTAAATATATCTATAAGAACATAAGTGTTCTGTTATGTATTAAAACATATGTTTTTTGTCAGCAACAGGGTGATTTAGAAGTCATTAACTGAGTTCGTTTGTTAATGATATAGACAAGTATATTTCTCATGAAAAGTTGCAAAGTACTCATTTTTTATTTGAATGAAAATATTTCATTGTTCACAATTTTGTATAATTTATATTCTCAGGCGAATTTACTTTTATTCCTTTAAGTAACATGCGCAATAAATATAAAAATAGAACAGGAACTTTGGACTAGCCTGGGATTTCGAGGAATGAGCAGTTCAACACTAGGCTAATCTTTGGGTTGTTAA
The DNA here is from genome assembly GCA_930367205.1 of Acanthosoma haemorrhoidale. Taxonomy (NCBI): domain Eukaryota; kingdom Metazoa; phylum Arthropoda; class Insecta; order Hemiptera; family Acanthosomatidae; genus Acanthosoma; species Acanthosoma haemorrhoidale. The sequence continues at coordinate 105,886,624 of OV884014.1, read as the reverse complement.
AAACAAAAATGGCAGTTTGGTTAGATATTTGAACCCACACATTTGTATGATCAACTGAGAAAATTCAATTTTCTAAATCCCTTGGGTAATTACTTTTTTTAAATTAATTTAAATTGATTACAATGCAGATTTCTGCTCGTACTGCATTGCGTACATTTTAAGCAGATATTGTCTTAACAAATTAACAAATCTTAATATAGTTAAAAGTTATATCAAGTGAAAAGAGACTAGGTGATGGGGCTTACCTTCGGGCTACAATAAGGGAAAAACTAAAAACTTAACTTTCAAACTATAACGCTCCTACCTCGACCACTTCCTGCCATCGATGGAGGGATGGGGCGGGAGTAATTTTGTTGAACACAGGGTTTGCCATGTGTTGTAGGGAGTCAAAGAATTTGAAATGTCTAAGGCGAATGAATTCATCCACCGTAGGTAGCTCAAAGTTCTCGTGTAATTCACTGTTTCTCCGTTGCTCGAATGAACAAGGTCTGACCAATTTCATGAGGATTCCGTTCTGAAATTGTTGGAGTTTCGCTGTCGCTTCAGTCAAATGACTAAAAAGCGGTGCACCATACAGCAGAGCAGGCCTGAGTGCACTCTTGCATATCATTAGCTTAAGGCGTAATGATAGATTGGGCGATTTTAATAGATGAGCCTTTGTACGTGTTTGCTTTAGTTTTATGGCAAAATGGCCGCTAAAACAGATGTGATGGTTTATTTTAGCGCCAAGCTATACAAGGCTGTTTGCTGGGGAGTTTTTCTGTGTTCCTACACTGTATGCAGTAGGCAGTGGACTTTTTCCGTTTTGGAATGAGAAAATCATGCAGTCAGTCTTACCCGCGTTTACAGAGATATTGAGTTTCCAATCGTATTGACATCAATAGTCCACCACTTATTGGATCAGATACAGTAACGGACAAAGGGAGCAATATCTTAAAGTCCGGGCGAAGCGTCAATAAAAACTAGGAATAAATATTACTTACAGTTGAGTGATATAAAACATAAAGGCTGAAGGATGAGAAAGAGGTAAAATTGGGAAGTAAGGAGAAAGGATAAAATGAAAGGGATCCTAAAAGGGAAAAAAATAAAGATAAAAGAAGATGGAAAACTGTTTGCGAAAGCAATAATCTTGTAAAGATAAGTTGATGGTCTTTGGTTCAAGTTGTTTGACAGATTTCTTTCACCGGAGTGGAAACTCTCTATGAAGAGCTGTCTTTTTTATTTCCACCATCAATAAACTGTTTCGTTCATATAAACTGGAAAATTAAACGGACATTCTAGTTTGATTAATACAAAATATTTGTCTTAACTGTACAGGTCTTATTATGCTTGTCCAATTAACCTCATTGGTCTCTTTCAGTTTAGCCAATAAGGCAGCGTCTACGAAAATTATTCGAAAATACAATATCAGAATGAGTTAAGGGAAGTTTGAAGGAGAGCTTCCTAAAGGCAACGGCTGAGTTAGAATAAATACTTGTTGTTAATTAGCCGCTATTAGTTGTTTCAAAGCTTTACGTTCGTCTTTGTACCAATGTGTGGTTAAATTAGTTTGCCGTTGGAAACACGAACATTGAATATAAGTTGTTTCGTAGCCACGTGCCACTGTCGATCTGCCAACTTCTCACCTAAGATCTGAGGATTTCACCTTTGTGCCTTGGTGATGTGTGCCGCTATTTAAATTTGACTCCTCCATGTGGAGAAGGTGCTAGGGAAATAACTTTTTTTTGATCTCAACTCCCTTGGTAAAACATCCAATAGTAACTATTCAATAAAATTTTTTTTTTTTAGTTTATACACATGTGACTTCCAATAATTTTTCCATGACAGCCCAGATTTTTTTTACCAATTGCGATTTATCAAAATTTATTCCACATTCCGAATATTTTACTTTTGACTCCTCGTGCGATTCTTCAACGTAATTTGTTGAATTTCATCAGCATATAGAAAGGCTTTAGTCTGTGCTGTTTCATGTTTAAATGTTTTTCCACTTTCCATATTTCATCTAGAAATATCACATAAAGAAATAGGCTACTGTTATTTTCTCTATAGCGTGTATTTTCAAAAAAGTCGTTACTCGTTATTCGAGTACTGCCCTCACTGGAGTTACCTAGGCAACAGTATACTGTTACTACATGCCACCTCTAATGAACCAGTAATATGCTACATACGAATTGCTGTCTGGGACGATAGATGAGCCGAAGAAGATGAGCCTCGAGCATGAAGCAGAGAGTCCGCAGACTGATTGGCCTACATAAGCGCAACTGTATTCCTTGCTCAGATCAAGAACAAGGGGGCATGCATGATGCATGATGCATGGGCCAGGAGGTGAGGAAACCCCCCCCCCCCTACATCTCCTTGCCGATCTGAAAGTAAGATCTCCTTGGAGCCCTCAACGATCCGTCCCCGACAGGCTGGAATCCCGAACGTATGGGCACTAGCGGAACAGAACAGCCCACTTAATTAAATATGTATTAAATTCAAAACTAATTTTCTTTTCGCTACACGGTCACAATTAGCTCAGCCTTTTAATGTTATCTTTGTTTGTTTTCTTTATATTCCTAATGGCTTTCCATTGTGCTAATTAAAATTTTTTTTTTTTTTTAGTATTTTTACTTTAATTGGTCCTCTTCGCAATCAACTCAATGTCCTTTACAATGGCCAATACCGATAAATGAAAAAGAAAACGTTTGATTGATTGATGATTTTAGAAAAAGATCGAAAATCTTCTCAGGTAATGAATAAATATAAATGGACTGTTTCATTTCTTGTAATAAAGGCCCTGACTGTATTTGTAAAAAAAATATTGATCGGTTGATTCCAACTGCTTTAATTGATGCGGTTAATTGGCTTTCTATTACAGTTGTAATATTATGAAAGTTTTTAATGTAAAGCTCAGTTTTTAGGGTTTCGTTCTTTTTTCCAAAATCAGGGTCACATATTTCTGGTCACAAGAGTCTGGTGTCTGTCTCTCACCCTGTTCAGGTTTTTTTTACCGTTGTTCGGAACTTTTAAAATAGAGAACCCAGAAGATATAAAAAAATTATCCAAATTTATTAACTATAATTAAGGAACATCAATTAATTATTAGTAGTAATTTTTTATATGTTTTCAAAGAGTATTCTTTCTAAATTAAACGATACTAATATATCGATTCTATATTTTTTAAACAAATTGTAAACTTAATTGAAACATTCAAAAGATATTGAACTAAATAAAACGAACAAAGGAATGTGTAGGAATCCTTAAGAATTCGTAGTAGATTGAGCTTTACAATTTTTTTTTTTTTAATTTTTAACCAATGTGCGCTATTATTGATACATAATTGGTTCCTGTGGTATATTATTGTGCATACTTGGCGTGTCGAAACATGGCCCACTAATAAATTTGAAGAAAATGCTACATTTCTGTGTCGTCGGCCTCCCGTGTGTCCATTCATTCATAAATTTACACCTAAGAACAAACCTGCAGTATAAGTAGCTAGCTTTGAAACCATTTTGTAATAGGATCGTTGTTGTAATAGAGAAATACATCTACAACATTTATTCATAAACAGCTTTGAGCTTTGACTTGAGAAGGAATGAAGTAATATTAGTCGGGCCGTTATTTTTTTCATATTCAATGCACGATAACTTTTCGCAATATTTCTTTAATCAACTAATATTCTACGTAACTACATCGGCTTGGCTTTAACATCAAAAATTAATTTTCATAAAGTAGCTCCGTAAAATAATTTTCGCCATTATGAGCTCCCGTTTGTTTTTCAAGGGTGGGTTATCCTAACATAAATTAATTTTTCATTGAGGGATTCAAAGACAGAAACATTATAAATATCTGCCAATTCGCCTGTGATCTCAAGTTGCTGTAATTAACATTTGAAACCGGTTGAATCAAACTAATTTAACAAATGAGCTCAAAGGATCTCCGATAGTGAATCAACAAGCCTTGAGTTTTGCAGTAGTCAGCAGATCGTCATTTTGGAAAACTTAAAAAACAAAAAAAAAAGGTTACCAAAAATATATGTGGTTCGTCAGTCTGTTTGGCCAGTGTTCCTAAGCAACCCAGGAGTTCTTTTTGTTCACATATTGTATAATAAATAAAGGCGTTATGGAAAAAAAAAAAGTAAACCGAAGGTGAACCCCATAACCTAGTCCTGTATATTGTATTTTGACCTTTTAACTTCAAAAAGATTATTATTGTAATTCTACCCTCCTTCGAATGCATCTGCGTATGCAGCAAGAGGAGAAATTTTTAAATCTTGTACATTGAATTTCGTTCATCTATTTGTAAATAATGTTGATAAATGAAGGGGTTTTGAAAAAAAAAAAATAATAAAATTAATTACAAGAGTAATAATAATAATTTCATTTTTTTATAGAACCATATTACTGACAAAAAATATTTAAGTAGCCTCACTTTAATTATAACTTAATTCACGTTTCTTCAGAACTTGCCAACAACCTTGTTATTTTGGGTGAAATTGCAGATGTTTTTTTCACTAGACAAATGTTATAAATTTTAACGAATGGAATTATAAGATTAAAATATTCTTGAGACCCGGTTGGCGTGCCTTTCAAAGTAACACAAGCAGGAGTAACACTTGGACCGCGTTATCGAAATTCACCATTTTAGTTAGAAATAATAGCAAAACATTAACAGAATAATAAAATAAACCTTATTGGTACAAAATAAATACATTTGGAGTTCATTAATAAAAGAGTTAAGCACAAATACAAAGTGTCTTTACGTTAAAATATTAAATTTTGTCTACTTCATAATTTTCTGTTTCGCACTTGTAACAACTCTACAGAGCTGTAATTCTTAGATATATTTCTGTATAAATTATTGCGGTGTGCATGTATTTTATTGTTTTTATGGCTTCGCGATCTTCAGAAACAAGTTTTGTTTCGTTTCCATAAGTTTAACTTTTCTCGCTTGTCCCAATCTTGACACTGACTGCGGGGTGAGGGGTGGGTGGGATTGCACCCGTTTGTAGGTTCTTCGAGAGTCCATTGCAAGACGTTTGACTCATAGTCAACTAGCAAAAAGACTACACTTCTTGAGAGGTCAAGTGCGGTCCAAATGTGGGACCACGACATCCCGAGGGTTAAATTAAAACTTTTTTAATAAATTTACAAAAGGACCAAAATAATTTTACAACTGACGTAGTTTGGCATAAATAAAGTTTTGAGAAGTCTAAGGGAAGTTCATAAAGGCCGGAACTCACTATTCACAGCACGTAACTTTAGCTTTCCTCTACCCACTTCCAGAGAAAATGAGAAAACCATATTTTCATAATATTAGGACACCGTAGAAAATAATTTAAGTTGCCTGGATGCCTGAGGAATTATAATCACTCCTCAAAGGGAGCATGTGTTAATGTCTAACTCGATTTCCACCTGATATTTCTAAAAAGACAAATAATTCAATTCGAAACAAATCTAAATCAGTTGAAAACATTTTTTTTTTTTTTAAAGGCTATGCAATTACATAAACGATTAATAGTTTAGTTTTCCGAATATTTTTTATGTTTCAGGAAGATATTAAAAAAATATTTACATTAAAATGTAATTTTTAATAATTACTGTAACAACAGTGATGCAAATTATTATTGTTTTGAGTCATGCTTGTATATGACATCTTTATTGTTTAGCATTCGCAAGACATATACAAAGACACCAAGCGCAGAGACCACTTAACTCGGTATAATTGTCATCTCACACCAATGAATAATACGAAGCGAAGGTTCCCACCTTCATCATCAGATATGGATGCTGTGAAAAAGCATGCTCAGGACATGATGAGAAAACTGCCCATTTTCAGGGTTCTCACTGACATGAATTTATAGCATGTCTTGAGGCTAGTACACTTTAATCTTGACCTAGAAGGGTTATAGGACTATAGAACGCTGTTTAACGACTGGGTCGGATGAAGGATGTAAGGTACGAAGTGTTCTCGTGATGACGAATTTAATAGCATTGGATTGTATGACGATTGAAAATATTGAATGCACTTGGAACGTTCTGCCCATAACTCTAGTCAGTATGTACAAATTTGTCATAGGATTACTTTCTACTTGAGTATATAAGATTATTCTCTATTAAGAGGTGGGTTGTCTTTTTTGATTTCTACGTGGGGGGGGGGGTGTTAGCCCTTCACCAAGATGGAACCAGATACCGTACTATTTCAGATATAAGAAGAATGATGAAAAATACCTCATTGACAGAACTTGCATTGGTAAGTTATCGCAAGGGAAGTTCCTTCATTAACCATGACCCACTATGGGTTGCATCAATGCCTAATCACCCTCTTTGGGGTTATGGTGAAGTTGGAAATAAAAAAATGCGTCATTCTTCATTAAGACTAAGTGTGAGAGAAATAGTATTGAGCAGCTGCAGGAATAAACAAAGACAATTTTTAGAAATGCAGTTTAGTGACGATATCAGATCTCCTATGCAGATCACTTGATAGAAGTAGTCAATGACTTCCTATGTCTTGTGATGTTTTTAGGGAAACTTATTTTTAGGGAGTTATTTTTTGACAAAAATAATCGATTAACTTAGTTTTTTCTTTGCGAACATCAATGTATTAAACGATGAAACAAAATATGTCGGGTATTTGCGAACGCATTCCAGCGGATTTGGTTTTAATCCGTTATAAACTATAAGCCAACAGCGTGAGAGCCACAGACGCTCAGGACATGATTGGAGAAACTGGTCATTCCCAGAACTCCCACTGTCACGTATTTATTGCAGATCACGAGGCCACTGTCGCTTTAGACTCCAAGGAATATTGTAGGGATGAGTAGCGCACCGCAATGACTGTGCTACGGGATTAGGGTGGTTGGGTAGTAACTGTGGAGTTTCATGAACTTGGAAGGGATGAGTTCGAGAATGTAAGGTACATTAAGATCGTTATGAAGGGTTTTGTTGCTGACGTAATAAGGGGCATTTACTATTGTTCGCAGGACTTTTGATTGAAAGGATTGGATAGGCTTGATGTTCGAAATTTTTGCTGTCCCCCATAGCTCTGTTTCGTCTGTCCAGATTTGTTTAAGTATAACTTTGTAAATAAGTAGTTTATTTTCTATTAAGAGAGTGGATGTCCTTTGAAGTAGTCTGTACAGTTGCCCAAAGCGTCTGTTTAGTTCTTGTTGAGCTCTTGAAACATAATTTTTCTTTTATAAGAAAAACTGTAATAAGGTCCTAAGCCAGAGGATCTGATTTTAAGTAATAGCGAAAATAGTTCAAAACCCTGACACATTTTAAATATTAACAGATTCTTAGAACTGCAACTTCGAGGGGTTGACTTCACGTAAAAAATATCTCTTATAATGTTATCTATAAATAATATAATTTTATTACTATCATAAAAATAAGTTGAAAAAAAACAACTGAAAAATTATCAGATCGGGTTTTTATGTCATAGACATTTTGATGGAGTATACAGTAAACTGTACAAGATGAATTCCAATTATGGTTTTGCAGGAAATTGTGTTTGTTAGGCTTAAGTTATTTTCATTAACCTTTATTGGCTAAATATTGCTTTAGCCTTACAACTGTACAGCTTATTACGATTTTGGAACGTCGTTTGAAATTAGTTCAATCATTACGCGTAAAACAAAATTAAGAAAATAATAATTAGAATAAATACAGAAAAATATATACCCGTAAGTAACTATGTAACCTAATTGCATTTAAAAGACATAATTACACGGTGATGACAATGGATTTTTTCGCAAGAACTTTTGAGAATTGAGATTGAAGATTGGTGTTGTTTTTCTAAGCTGCATTTCCTGGTAAGGGTGTTGTTTATGCCAGCCAACTACACTACCTGGAATTACTCTTGCTCAGTAAGCAATTATCTCTTTTTCAGCTCGCAAGTGCGCACCATTTTGTGCAATATGAGCCTTGGTTGGCTCTGATGTCATTATGTTATTCCTCATGAAAATGAGTGGTGAAAAATGGAACTTTCAAAGCCAAAAAACTTAGAATATTTAGAAGTGCTTGATTTAAAAAAAAATTTCATTTACAAGCATCTTTAATTAATTAGGTCGTAGGCGGGTCAGTTATAGTACCGTTTAAGCCATATTTCACAATATTGCATGATCTTAGAAATTATATTATGTAAACTATTGATATAAAAAGGCTGGAAAGAATAAAAAAGGTACAATTTAAAATATGTTTGAGTGCTCAAATGATTAAAATTGTAATTCAAACAGAATGCTTGCCGAAGTTACACCGAAGTAAACAGAATCTACATTCCCTCTTTCTGTTGATAAGATAAACATGGAATCCAATTTTCTGAATTTCCCTTTTATCTCATTTTTTTTTATTTATTTATTTGCTTCTATTTTTGTTTTAATGCTTCAATTTACAATATTTCGTTCTTACATTTTTTTTAGAGAATGTAAGAAGAGTAATTATTTAATGTTAAATTACGATCTTTTTTTTTTTTTACAGGCCCCCTAATACAAATCCCCTGGTTATATTTTACTCACATTGGCAGGACTACATTCTCTCAGCATATTATACTCTATACTAAATACTTCTCGATCGTAAATACTTCCAATGCCTTGGCAATCTGTGATAAAGTGCTTCAATCTACTGAAGCTGATCGATGAGTGAGGCAGAAACGTCATTGAAATAGCAACTAATAGCCTCGCTAAATGGGAGGTGTTCGAAATTAATTAAATTTCCTAATTACAGGTGTTAATGGGAATACCATTCTACTGTCTGATCTCTGTGTAGATCTCATCACTCAACGTGCGAATCCGTCGGCCTATTTGACATCTATCACTTCATGTAACGCGCATACTCTAACAGTATTTATATATTAATTGTATAGTCAATTAATTCATTGCTGTAAATTAAATATCTGAGCCAAGGATACCCCTGGTGGTGAATAAAATCAGTTCGTTTTTGAAGTTGTGTGTCCCAATCAATTGACTAATGAACATGAAATATTTTTCAGACTTGAAAACTATTTATAGCCATATAAAAACACGATCCAAACTCAATTAATTAATTAGTCACTAAAAACATATTTTCTCTGTTTCGAGTGTACAGTTTTCAAATTATGAATTTCGGTAGCATCGCAGTAGAAATTGAATTCATCAGTATATCCATCAATATCATTAATGACTTTTTTGCATTGTTTGTTTAGAGTTTTCTAATGTAATCAACGAAACCTTCATTATACTTAACTATTTTCATTTCTTTATTAAATTACTTGGTAATTTATTTATACAATATGATTTTTTTATTCAATTAAAGAGGGGGGGGGGTGGTTATGTTACACAGAATCACCAACAAATGCCGTATGAGCTTATCACTGCCGTGATAGTGAGGTTTTTAGTAATTATATTATCTCAACTATACGTTATATTTATTTAACCAAAACATTTGTTAAAATAGCTCATGAATTTTCTTTAAGAGGCTAATTTAACCCCGACTATCCAGCCTCTTTACCCCTAAAAAAGACCTTAAGGGATCCGGGAATCGAGCCCACGTTTCCAGTCAAAGAAACTGGGAACGCAAAAATTACAATAACAAATTTATCTTAAATATGAAATTTTTCACAAACGTCTTTGACCGACTCCAATCTTGTCAAAAAAGTCACACGTGGTTCGAGTATTTTTGCCTCAACATTTAAATTACTGACAGGACAGTAAATCAGTGTACGAGATAAGTGTGACTACAACCCCACACATAATCGAAGACCATAAGGTGCACATAGCGCTTGTATTATAAGCGGAACCAGGTTTAGCACGATGTTGTAAATATTAGACTCACTAGACTTTTTATTAATAGGAAAAATCTAATAATTTAAATACAAACATCACCAGTTTTGTTGGGGGCACCCAACGGGGTCTGTTGTCTTTGACCTTAGCTGGTGGCCTAGTCGGTGGTTCAATTTTTATTTGTTAATTGATCTGACTCCATAAGATCATAGAGGGTGTGTCCCGACAGTGTGCTAGTTAGTTTTAGTTCCGCAAACACTTTTCCCGCTATTAAATCCAAGTAAATAACTATATTTTAAGAAATGATGACAAGTGGTAGAGAGTGATTTGAATTTAAGCTTCGTATTTGAGAAGTCATTTGAATTGATATCGATTTGAGAAAACATCAATCAGGACCTTGTGGAAACCGTAGTTACTAATAGATAGTGTCACCAATTTGCCTCTTATCAGTGACTGACACTAATTAACTTCAACCACTGTTGCACAAACAAGCGATTCCATAAAATATGTGTAGGTGCGTCAATTATGCTGCAGCCATTGATTAATGTCAATTCATTGTTTTTCATGTCAATGTTTAATGAATCGCCCTTTATTGAACACTTCTCCTGGTGATTTTGTCATTTCTGCGCATTATTTTACTAAATTATAGTTTAGCGTTATGAGGAGATGTTATGATAGTTATACATTTTATTGTAATAGTTAGCGTGTGCATTTTACAAAGCATGTTCTATGTAAATATGTTATCACTGACTAAAGGAACATATCTCTAACAAATCTCGCCAAGCAAAGTAATTCGTAGATAGTAATATAATAAAATAATTCTAAGTTAGATACTACGAACAAAATATATTATTCGTGATTTAAATTCCTCTAATCCACCAAGGATCGTCTTAATAATTAATCTCAGTTAGTGGAAATTGGCTAAAGTTTTCCTAAATTATTTTTAAATTAAGTCTAACAAAAATCATCATGTGGTGTACTCAAATCATCGTTTAATCTTAAAGTTAACATTTTCTTTTAGGTAAATTATTACATACATCTTTGTTGTAGACGACTCGCATAAAATCTAAACCTAAAGGCAGAGATTGTACTTTCAAACGGGGAAAGAGCAATTTTGTTTGTCTGTCAGCTACATGTTAGCAGACGAAAATTCACACTAATGGTCCCTCTCAAATAACCAGCATGGCACTTACTTTAAAAATTTTACAAGCGAGTAAATAGGAGTTATTTATGAGTCTGTTTTTTTTTTTTTTTGTAATTCGATGATTTTAACACATTATTTTCAGTTGTTTTTGATTTTTAGTGATCTACATAATTGAATATTTTTATTGAAAATTGATGGTAGTTTTTCTATGATTTTTTTCCGTTCAAATGGACCAGCTCTTACAGGAATTGCAACAATTTAACAAGTACTAGTGAAATATACTCTGTGAAGGACACGGCCTTCATTGATACACTTTGACATACCCTTACGGTCTTGCAGGCGTAGTATCATTTGGCCCCGGGTGTTCCTTCATCCTAGGAACCCAGGATTGTAAACATTTTGAAAAAAGTTTAAAATTAGCCCACTGGGTTTGTTTTACTGGACTTTTATGCATAATTAATAAACTTAGAGTAATAACTACTATAATCTTTAATAACTACTGTTAAGGTGTAATTATACCCTCTTTTCCAACATTGTTTGCGTCCTTTATTCTAGTCGGCTTAGATACTTTCAGGTTTCTTTCGACAGTTTCTTTGTTAAATGTAAGCTCCGACGTCAATTAATTTTTCTTTATCATTATTTGTTCTGAAAGTCCTTTTACAGTCATGAAAAAGTTCTTATTTAGTTTTTAACTCATTTAAAATTTTCTTTTGATTAATCGTCTTCTTTGCTTTTTTATTGTGTCTGGAAAAAGAAACGAACTTCTCTTTGCTATGAGAAAGAAGTAACTGTATCAAAACGAAGTTATGCTTCAAACACTAATAATAATGATAACAATAATATATAGATAAATAAATACGTGAATGAATGATCATGACAAATGTGTTCTAGAACATTAGATGACTCCTTACGAGTTTTGAGTCATAAAATTATCGGTCGAACCACTTTAACTCAACAATTATTGGCCTGGCATAAATCAAAACCGAAACTTCTTATCTACTTCTCTGTTTGTCTCTATCCACCTCACATCTTCAACCCTTCGGTATAAATAGTTTTTATTGTAAACTATGTCACTAAGAGTAGCTTTTGTTTATAAAGAATTTTCAAGTTTTCACTGTTTCCTAATAGTTAGTTGTTGTAAAAGTGCTTTCAACGGCTCTCATGGCTGAAATGAGTGCCACTTGCATCTCTTGAAGGAGCACAATAGTCAATGGTTCCCTCAAAAAGGTGTTAATAGATAACAGAGTAAATGATATTTGTGAAATATGCAGATAAACGACTTAAAAAGATAAAATACTTCACAATTGGATATGAGAACACACAGGAAACGAGCGCTCTTGGCAGCACAGGTCATTATCAATCACATGATGATATGACAATACCAGCTGTCTTTTATTTAATTTCTACCAACTTTCAACTATAATATAATAATACCATTGAAATGCCAAAAATGTATTAAAACCCCAAATTTTATTGTTAATTATTTATATAGAATAGGGTGACTCCTTAGGATGGATAATTTCGATTTTCAATCCTTAATAGGAATGAGCAATGTAATCCAATGTTCAGTTGCATCAATTCTCTTTTCTCATTAAATTAATATATTTATATTTTATTTTTATTATATTAAGTACACAATCCCCTCCCTTCCAGAGAACAATTTCTCATACGGGGGTTCTCGATGGGTTCGTGAAGTGGACTTGAGGGGTATATGGAGCCTGCGGTGCCCACTTTCCGGTGCAATGCCCCCTTGGGTTATACTGGGAACTTGGGTTTTGTTTGTATTGTAAAAAAATAAATTAACTTCGAGGGTTCAATAATGCCATCTCATGGGCCTTCCCGAAGGCTGCTCATCTGTACCACACCCTTTGAGATGCTAAAGTGGCCAAGAGCTGGTAGCTCCTTCTAATTCTGGACAAAGGAAGGAGGAACGCTTCGAGGAATTGACCAGGGCTGTCCTAGCTTTATGTTCGTAACAAGCGGAGCAGCCAAGTCTCACTTTTTTTTTTTTTCCAATCCCCTTAAAAAAAGAAAAAACTTTTATTTACTATAGGTTCTTAGACGAATCTATTTACATACTACATTTTATATATTCTATACTAAGCTATGTAATCAATACAAGCACAATGATACACAATGTACTTGACTTCATTGACAAGACTCTACAAGGTGATGGGGCTCACCTTTTTGATCACAACAAAAGAAAAAATAAAAAGTAACTTACATACTAATTCTTAACCTAGATTTTTCCCGAAAGTTTGTTGTCATCGATTGGGGAGGGGTGGTGGGGTCATAGTGTTAAACACTGGATTTGTGAGGTGCTGCAACGCGTCAAAAAACTTGATGTGTCTCCTGCAGATAAACTCATCCACCGTCGGCACATCAAGCAACAGGTGCAGGTTGGCGTTCTTTAACCTCTCAAGAGAGGCATGTCGGACCACTTTTCGCATGATCCCATTTTGGAAAAGTTGGAGACTTGTAGCTGTAGTGTCAGTCAAGTGGGTAAATAGTGGGGCACCGTACAGCAGAGCTTGCCGGGGGATACATTTATAGATCATCAGTTTGAGACGCAGTGACAGATTGGGTGCGGTTGGCAGGTGCGAAAGCCGTTAAGACCTCTGTCTTACTGTTTTTAGTTTACTACAAATATGAGTAGAGAAATGGAGATGCCTATCCATTTTTATACCCAGATAGTAGAATGAGAAAACTGGCGAATTCTCTTGTCCTCCTATACTATATGATTTTAACAAAGCTTTTTTGCCCTTTTGGTAAGAGAAGATTACGCAAGTGGTCTTTCCGGCGTTCACCCTAATGTTCATCTTGCCCAGCCTGTCACTGATTACGTTTCAAACTGACTCATCCTGTGTGAGTGCTCTTTGTTCATTCATGCTGTTGCTGTAAACTGCAATGTCGTCGAAAAAAGCGATTACCGTCGCTTTCTCATAGTTTGTCCCAACAATTTCAGATGTTTACATCCTGAAAAGAACCGGAGACAAAACCACTCCTTGAGGAACTCCACAAGTCCGAGGGAATGGGTTAGAGAGGCAAACACCCACCCTCACCCTCACCGATCTGTCCTTCAAGAAGGAAACCATCATGGTGTATAGCTGCTCTGGGCATTCCAAGTCACAAAGCTGTCGACACAGTATCCTGTGGGACACTGAGTCGAAAGCCTACGTGGAGTCCAACGAGATCATAGCAGTAGCTGTGCTCTTGTTGATACCGAGGGTGGTGTCCGTCTGTACCCACACAAGCGGATGTTCCGTACTCAGATGAGCCTGGAACCTGGAGATGGAGCTCTCATAGAGAACTAAAGGAATACAAATTAAACTTTTTTTTTTTTAAGCTCTTAAACTTATAAAATAAGATGTAGGAAAAATAAAGGAAAATTATTTTGGGCTAATGAGTGTCTTTCACTAAGGGAAGTCCTCCATTTGAAGGATGTATTAGAAGGATATAGGGTGTGGAATACCTAAAGGAGGCGGGTGGAATTAGGAAGGTAGTGAGAGTCTACCGAGGGTGGAGCCCAGGGGTACCTTAGCAATAGTTTGTAGTCGGCCAGGTCAAGCCTGGCCCGCCCCGGCAGGGGCCTTAAATAAGTCGGCCTCTCGGCCGGAAGGTCAAACCTGCTTAAACATGTAGATGGGGTCTTGTAGCTTCGGAGATCGGCCTCGATCTCTCGGCTGGGTGTAGATCTTCAGTCTCCGTCAGGGGGCTAGGGTTCGATCACGTCCATCTGTCTCCAGGCTTTGGCGGTCCAGCAGTGCTTCCATCTGACGGGCATTGGTGGTGGTTGAAGGTCGAAAAATAGTGGGTTGTGGCTATGTCTGAGTGAGTCAAAAAATTAGATGTGCCTTCTCTTGATAAAATCTTCAATGGTGAGCACTTCAAATTTCTTATGCAATTCGTCTGCCTTCATTCGGTTGAACGGGGTATGTTTGAGAGAGGTGCGGAGAACTCTGTTCTGAAATTTCTGGAGCGTTTGGAGAGTGTTAGGAGTCAGATACTTGAAGAGAGGGGTCCCATACATCAAAGCAGGTCTTAGGACGCTCTGGTTTATCAGCAGCTTGATGCGTACCGATAAAGCCGGGCTGTAAAGTAGGTGTCCGAGGCTGAAGAATTTTTTCCTAACACTCTTTAATTTCTTGCCGAGATGCGTTGTGAACGACAAGTGCCTACCGAGGGTAATCCCGAGGTAGCACAGCTTGTTGCTTACAGGGCACTCTTTGCCGTCTAAGACGAAGGATTTTGGGAGCTTCTTTTTTCTGGATTTGTAACTAAATATAATTCCTTGCGTCTTGGCCGGGTTGACTTGAATGTAGACGGCATCGAGTTTCTCGGCGATCCGTTGACTAGCGCTCTCAGCGAATTTCAGGGCTCTGGAGGGATTAATGCTAGTGCTGTAAACACCTATATCGTCTGGAAACGCGGATACCTCGCAGTTGGGGTACGAGACTACGGTGTGGGCGGTGTAAATGTTGAACAGCAGGGGGCCTAGCACCGATCCTTGAGGGACACCGGCAGTGTAGTTTCTTTGAGTCGTAGACGTAGTGCCTATACGAACCGAAAAAGTTCTGCCTGTAAGGTAGTATCTTATCAGGCTCTGCAGTTGATCCGAGAATTCGTATTCCCTCAGACGTTGGAGTAGGATGTAGTGGTCCACAGAGTCGAAAGCTTTCCAACAGTCCAGAGAAATCATAGCGGTAGCTCTGTTGCTCCTGACGTTCGATGTGACGTGTTTTTGCAATCTCACCAGGTTGTTTTTCGCGCTTAAGCCTTTGCTGAAACCAGTCTGCTCTGGTGGGATGACTTCTTGTGACTCGCAGTGCCCGGAGAGATGTACGTGGATGATTCTCTCGAACAGCTTCGAGAGTTGAGTCAGCAGACTGATGGGGCGGTAATGAGATAGCTCATAACAAACACTGTAAAGATAACAAAACCACTCCTTGAGGAACTCCTTTAAGACTCAGGGTTTCATCTAATGTCCAATAAATACATTCGACGAGAAAAATTATGTAAATTATTCGTTAAAATATGTCGTTAAAACCAGAAATAAATACTGACAACAATGCTTTTTCAAGAGTCTGGCAATTATTTCTAACATATTTTGCTATCTAATATATTAATTCTTTAGAATATGTCCTAAAATGTTTAAATAGCGATTAGAAAAAGAGGTGATAAGGCTAGGGAGTGAATCACATGGGGCCAAATGATACTACGCCTGCAAGACCGTAAGTATTACAATCAATATATACAATCAAGTATATTTACCTAGTACTTCAAATAGTAAATTTTAGCTGTAAATCATCATTTAAGGGTTGGTGCATTTGAACGGAAAAAAATCAGAAACAATACCAGCTATTCTCTCTAAAAATATTTATTTATTTAGGTAACTAAAAATCAAAAAACAAATTAAAATAACGTGTTAAAATGATCTCATTAATAAAAAAAAAAAAAAACCAGACTCATAAATAACTGCTATTTACTCGCTTGTAAAAATTTGAAACTAAGCGAGATGCTGGTTATACATTATTATGCATAAAAGTCCAGTAAAACAAACCCAGTGGGCTAGTTTTAAATTTTTTTCAAAATGTTTACAATTCTGGGTTCCTAGGATGAAGGAACACCCGGGGCCAAATGATGCTACGCCTGCAAGACCGTAAGGGTATGTCAAAGTGTATCAATGAAGGCCGTGTCCTTCACAGAGTATATTTCACTAGTACTTGTTAAATTGTTGCAATTCCTGTAAGAGCTGGTCCATTTGAACGGAAAAAAATCAGAAACAATACCAGCTATTCTCTCTAAAAATATTTATTTATTTAGGTAACTAAAAATCAAAAAACAACTTAAAATAACGTGTTAAAATGATCTCATTAATAAAAAAAAAAAAAAACCAGACTCATAAATAACTGCTATTTACTCGCTTGTAAAAATTTGAAACTAAGCGAGATGCTGGTTATACATTATTATGCATAAAAGTCCAGTAAAACAAACCCAGTGGGCTAGTTTTAAATTTTTTTCAAAATGTTTACAATTCTGGGTTCCTAGGATGAAGGAACACCCGGGGCCAAATGATGCTACGCCTGCAAGACCGTAAGGGTATGTCAAAGTGTATCAATGAAGGCCGTGTCCTTCACAGAGTATATTTCACTAGTACTTGTTAAATTGTTGCAATTCCTGTAAGAGCTGGTCCATTTGAACGGAAAAAAATCAGAAACAATACCAGCTATTCTCTCTAAAAATATTTATTTATTTAGGTAACTAAAAATCAAAAAACAACTTAAAATAACGTGTTAAAATGATCTCATTAATAAAAAAAAAAAAAAACCAGACTCATAAATAACTGCTATTTACTCGCTTGTAAAAATTTGAAACTAAGCGAGATGCTGGTTATACATTATTATGCATAAAAGTCCAGTAAAACAAACCCAGTGGGCTAGTTTTAAATTTTTTTCAAAATGTTTACAATTCTGGGTTCCTAGGATGAAGGAACACCCGGGGCCAAATGATGCTACGCCTGCAAGACCGTAAGGGTATGTCAAAGTGTATCAATGAAGGCCGTGTCCTTCACAGAGTATATTTCACTAGTACTTGTTAAATTGTTGCAATTCCTGTAAGAGCTGGTCCATTTGAACGGAAAAAAATCAGAAACAATACCAGCTATTCTCTCTAAAAATATTTATTTATTTAGGTAACTAAAAATCAAAAAACAACTTAAAATAACGTGTTAAAATGATCTCATTAATAAAAAAAAAAAAAAACCAGACTCATAAATAACTGCTATTTACTCGCTTGTAAAAATTTGAAACTAAGCGAGATGCTGGTTATACATTATTATGCATAAAAGTCCAGTAAAACAAACCCAGTGGGCTAGTTTTAAATTTTTTTCAAAATGTTTACAATTCTGGGTTCCTAGGATGAAGGAACACCCGGGGCCAAATGATGCTACGCCTGCAAGACCGTAAGGGTATGTCAAAGTGTATCAATGAAGGCCGTGTCCTTCACAGAGTATATTTCACTAGTACTTGTTAAATTGTTGCAATTCCTGTAAGAGCTGGTCCATTTGAACGGAAAAAAATCAGAAACAATACCAGCTATTCTCTCTAAAAATATTTATTTATTTAGGTAACTAAAAATCAAAAAACAACTTAAAATAACGTGTTAAAATGATCTCATTAATAAAAAAAAAAAAAACCAGACTCATAAATAACTGCTATTTACTCGCTTGTAAAAATTTGAAACTAAGCGAGATGCTGGTTATACATTATTATGCATAAAAGTCCAGTAAAACAAACCCAGTGGGCTAGTTTTAAATTTTTTTCAAAATGTTTACAATCCTGGGTTCCTAGGATGAAGGAACACCCGGGGCCAAATGATGCTACGCCTGCAAGACCGTAAGGGTATGTCAAAGTGTATCAATGAAGGCCGTGTCCTTCACAGAGTATATTTCACTAGTACTTGTTAAATTGTTGCAATTCCTGTAAGAGCTGGTCCATTTGAACGGAAAAAAATCAGAAACAATACCAGCTATTCTCTCTAAAAATATTTATTTATTTAGGTAACTAAAAATCAAAAAACAACTTAAAATAACGTGTTAAAATGATCTCATTAATAAAAAAAAAAAAAACCAGACTCATAAATAACTGCTATTTACTCGCTTGTAAAAATTTGAAACTAAGCGAGATGCTGGTTATACATTATTATGCATAAAAGTCCAGTAAAACAAACCCAGTGGGCTAGTTTTAAATTTTTTTCAAAATGTTTACAATTCTGGGTTCCTAGGATGAAGGAACACCCGGGGCCAAATGATGCTACGCCTGCAAGACCGTAAGGGTATGTCAAAGTGTATCAATGAAGGCCGTGTCCTTCACAGAGTATATTTCACTAGTACTTGTTAAATTGTTGCAATTCCTGTAAGAGCTGGTCCATTTGAACGGAAAAAAATCAGAAACAATACCAGCTATTCTCTCTAAAAATATTTATTTATTTAGGTAACTAAAAATCAAAAAACAACTTAAAATAACGTGTTAAAATGATCTCATTAATAAAAAAAAAAAAAACCAGACTCATAAATAACTGCTATTTACTCGCTTGTAAAAATTTGAAACTAAGCGAGATGCTGGTTATACATTATTATGCATAAAAGTCCAGTAAAACAAACCCAGTGGGCTAGTTTTAAATTTTTTTCAAAATGTTTACAATTCTGGGTTCCTAGGATGAAGGAACACCCGGGGCCAAATGATGCTACGCCTGCAAGACCGTAAGGGTATGTCAAAGTGTATCAATGAAGGCCGTGTCCTTCACAGAGTATATTTCACTAGTACTTGTTAAATTGTTGCAATTCCTGTAAGAGCTGGTCCATTTGAACGGAAAAAAATCAGAAACAATACCAGCTATTCTCTCTAAAAATATTTATTTATTTAGGTAACTAAAAATCAAAAAACAACTTAAAATAACGTGTTAAAATGATCTCATTAATAAAAAAAAAAAAAACCAGACTCATAAATAACTGCTATTTACTCGCTTGTAAAAATTTGAAACTAAGCGAGATGCTGGTTATACATTATTATGCATAAAAGTCCAGTAAAACAAACCCAGTGGGCTAGTTTTAAATTTTTTTCAAAATGTTTACAATTCTGGGTTCCTAGGATGAAGGAACACCCGGGGCCAAATGATGCTACGCCTGCAAGACCGTAAGGGTATGTCAAAGTGTATCAATGAAGGCCGTGTCCTTCACAGAGTATATTTCACTAGTACTTGTTAAATTGTTGCAATTCCTGTAAGAGCTGGTCCATTTGAACGGAAAAAAATCAGAAACAATACCAGCTATTCTCTCTAAAAATATTTATTTATTTAGGTAACTAAAAATCAAAAAACAACTTAAAATAACGTGTTAAAATGATCTCATTAATAAAAAAAAAAAAAACCAGACTCATAAATAACTGCTATTTACTCGCTTGTAAAAATTTGAAACTAAGCGAGATGCTGGTTATACATTATTATGCATAAAAGTCCAGTAAAACAAACCCAGTGGGCTAGTTTTAAATTTTTTTCAAAATGTTTACAATTCTGGGTTCCTAGGATGAAGGAACACCCGGGGCCAAATGATGCTACGCCTGCAAGACCGTAAGGGTATGTCAAAGTGTATCAATGAAGGCCGTGTCCTTCACAGAGTATATTTCACTAGTACTTGTTAAATTGTTGCAATTCCTGTAAGAGCTGGTCCATTTGAACGGAAAAAAATCAGAAACAATACCAGCTATTCTCTCTAAAAATATTTATTTATTTAGGTAACTAAAAATCAAAAAACAACTTAAAATAACGTGTTAAAATGATCTCATTAATAAAAAAAAAAAAAACCAGACTCATAAATAACTGCTATTTACTCGCTTGTAAAAATTTGAAACTAAGCGAGATGCTGGTTATACATTATTATGCATAAAAGTCCAGTAAAACAAACCCAGTGGGCTAGTTTTAAATTTTTTTCAAAATGTTTACAATTCTGGGTTCCTAGGATGAAGGAACACCCGGGGCCAAATGATGCTACGCCTGCAAGACCGTAAGGGTATGTCAAAGTGTATCAATGAAGGCCGTGTCCTTCACAGAGTATATTTCACTAGTACTTGTTAAATTGTTGCAATTCCTGTAAGAGCTGGTCCATTTGAACGGAAAAAAATCATAGAAAAACTACCATCAATTTTCAATAAAAATATTCAATTATGTAGATCACTAAAAATCAAAAAAAAACTCAAAATAACGTGTTATAATCATCTCATTACAAAAAAAAACAGACGTTACACTCATAAATAACTCTTATTTACTCGCTTGTAAAATTTTTAAAGTAAGTGCCCTGCTGGTTATTTGAGAGGGACCATTAGTGTGAATTTTCGTCTGCTAACATGTAATTGACAGACAAACAAAATTGCTCTTTTCCCATTGAAAGTACAATCTCTGCCTTTAGGTTTAGATTTTATGCGAGTCGTCTACAACAAAGATGTATGTAATAATTTACCTAAAAGAAAATGTTAACTTTAAGATTAAACTATGATTTGAGTGCACCACATGATGATTTTTAATGGCCTTAATTTAAAAATAATTTAGGAAAACTCTAGCAAATTTCCACTTACTGAGATTAATTATCCTTCGTGGATAAGAAAAATTTAAATCACCAAAAAATATTTTGTTCTTAGTACCTAACTTAGAATTATTTTATTATATTATTATCTCCGAATTACTTTGCTTGGCGAGATTTGTTAGAGATATGTTCCTTTAATGAGCGATAACATATTTACATAGAACATGCTTTGTAAAATGTTCGCAATAACTATTACAATAAAATGTATTATACGTTACACTCATAAATAACTCCTGTTCAGTCACTTGTAAAATGAATGAGCGATATGCTGCTTATTTGAGAGGGGCCAATATTTTTTAAGGTTTAATTGGGTTTTTTTCCTCGATGAAAACATCATATCAAATAATGTAGTTTAAATTGATAGTGTCAGGGTTTCAACCGATGCCTATTAAGCTGTGATGTTTTTGAATATACGTTTCGAATTGGTGATCGATTGTATCACCAGCTGATAAACAACTTACAATTGCCGCGTACCTTGTACAAATTGATATTTATGAAGTGACTCGGACAAACTGTAAGTGCGAAGGGGCTAAGTGTGACGGAGGACGGGCGCTGTTCAGGAGCAGGATCAGTGGTCGATGTACATTAGCCAGCCACGTCAGTCAATGTTCGCCTTTCAGACCGGCCTCTTCACATCTTCTTCTATTAATAATTCCTGCCTTTCAGCCCCTGCCGGTCGACTTTGGGCCACCAATTCACCTCCGAGTGAACAAGTATTGACCGCTTCTTCGAGGCTTAAGCTCCGCAACTTCGGTGTGTTCTGTCGACAAATAAACAGAATGAAATAGCGCCACAGATAAAGAAGTTGTCTGTTGAAATTTAAGGCCTGAAGTTAGAGGCTCTACTATCAAAAAGGTACACGTCTGACTACCAATCTTTTAGTATGTTCTGTGATATATCAAGTATTTGACCTGAGTTTTTGCAATAGTTTTAAAATACTGACCAATGACAAGTTAGTAACTGTTACAATGCGCACATATGCCGAAAATATGTCACGCAACTAATGCCATTTTGTTTTTAGAACTACTAGGTGGCTCGTATCCAGTGACGCTGCTGACGGAGGAGCGTGGGGGACTCCCCAAGACGGTTCCTCTTCGCATGCAAGGGAGGTGACAACCATGTGGATTTGGGAGGCCTCTGGGCTGTTTGTAAATACTGTATGAATTAGCGAGTGAATGGTGAATTATAAATATGGTATGAATGAGAACATTTATCACAATTTGGCATTGTCCAATGAGGCAGATTGTAATTTTATCATAATAAAGTTGTATAAAATAAAAAATCCCACTTTTTAACAAATGACTTCCTTCTTCTTTAAAAACAAAGGTGTCGAAAGCTTCGCTTGTCGATCGAGAACGCCATCAGCCACCAGATGGGGTTTTTTTAAGTTGGTTAAGTATTCATTTTTAATTCCAAATGAATTAGTGATGCAGAAGGGAAATGATGAGAACATAAATTTATTCCTGGGCCCAGAACAATCTTTAATAAAGTAGTCAAAACTCCCTTCCATTAGTGTGCCTAGACATTTGAAACGGTGTTTTATTGTAAATTTATGCTGTGATATGGACATTCTGTCAATGAGGTAAACGGATCAGATCCCCAATTAAGTGTTTTACAGTGAAAAATGTATATTTTTGTGTGCTTTTCTTGTTATATGCTTCATATTGAGATTGTTAAATGGAATGAATGGCCCCTAAAAAGGGCTAAGTAAACCATCTATTTTAGCATTCCATGTTACTGCTTCTATTTTTATGTAATAGGTTCGCGTTAAGAAGTATACTAAAAGTGAATACAGTTTGTTATAAAGTACTCCGCTTTACCTGGTTTATCCTCAAATTGTACAGAATTACTCTTAAATATATTTACACAAAGGTTTATTTCCAATCTTATTGCCTTAAATTCATTACTTTCTTTGTACTAAAGTTAATTTAGGTTTTTCTTTGTTTTTAAAACATATATATATTTCTGCATGTAAATTTTAGAACTGATTCATCAATGTATTTTTGAACAGTGGTTCCTTACAGTTATGAAAAAGAGACTACTTGTGGATTTCTCATATTGTTTAAAAACCAATCGATGTAAATTATATATCTAAAAATAAATTAAAGATGAAGAAAGACAGTTATTTATATTAAAGCAATTTTCAGTGTCTAGTAGGTTTAAATAAATAAAATGACGCAATATTGATACTTGATATTTAATTAATTAAAACATTTATATAAATAAGGGTATAAATACTTGAGGTTTGTTGTGATATTAATTCTTTCAATTATCAATACAAGATTGTGTGTACGTTGTGAATTTTGATTTATGTATTTTTATAACCTCTAGTTGTTATCTTGAGTTGTAGTGAGCATAAAATGGTTTCTTATTTTCAAAATATTATTTGCTAAACCATTGATGTTCGTGTACAATGGGATTTTCTTCAAGTCCGGATGTTTTTGACTTTATGGTCGGTAGTACATTTGCTTGCTGATTTGGGCACTAAAAAGTGGGAGAACTTCACTTGTGATGTAAAAATATTCCAATTGTGGGGTTCTGTCGTATAGTTAAATGTCAAATTTTCTGACTGTTGTTCCACTCTTAGATTTTAAAATGCTTGGGGTGTTTCCTATTGCCGAATTACGACCGAGAATCTAGTCCAAAAATTTTTTTTTTTTTTCACAGAGCTAAACCAAAAAGATTTTGAAGATACATGACTATGCTATTTCGGCTTTCGGTATTTATGCTTGTGTGTTCAACAGTACTAGTCTAAATATTGATCCGTTGGTTTTTAAAAAAGAATATAGGTATGTTCTACTTAACCATGGGATAACTTTATTTCTTTATTTAAAATTCTTCCAATTATCCCAAACCATCCAACAGAGTCAAGCTGGTTTGTTTCATTCCATACAATTAGTAAAGGCCAATTATATGAGTCACTAGGCTACTGATCCTAGCAAGTTAGCGCTTGAAGTTGTTCAATTATTCCTGTATATATTTGACAAGGTTAGGAGTTAACATTTGTCCTCCATTGACTGATAACTGAGGATGGTTGTTGACTCCGCCATTAGGAGGTGAGAGACGATCGGAAGTGGAATGAGATAGGGCAGATAGCGAGACGGGCAAGTTGCGGATGGCTGTGATTGGTAAAGTTTAAATTTATTCATCGATTACACTTGCCCTTTGAGGTTAAACATCAGGGCTTTTTGTTACGGCCCTTCTCATTGGCTCAGTGACCGAGTCGGCAAACTTGTACTCGACCAGTGTTTGACTGTTAGCAGTGTTACAAAGTTTGTCCCAATTATTTGTCTACTCGCTATAAGTGGCAAATTCCGTTTCGTCATAACTTAACCAGGTGCCAGTCTCAGTCCGGAAGGAAATATGTTGCAACTATAGCAACGAAAGCATTCGACTCTGTAGATCATTGTACACTCCTGCGACGCCTGAACGAGCACGAATTTCCTGCGCAACTCCAGAACATCATGACTTCCTACCTAGCAGGCAGAACCTTTTCTGTGTGAATAGGAGCTACATCAACCACAAGTAGAAATTTCATGGTCGGAGTTCCCCAAGGGTCGGTGCTGGGACCCCTACTCTTCAACATATACACCGCGCATATAGTAGGAGCATCGTACTCCAATCGTGAGGTAGCGGCATATGCGGACGATATAAGGGTCTACAGCACCAGCCTCAACCCAGTGAAAGCAGTAAAGCTGCAGAGAGCACCAGTCAGTTAATCACCGACCGGCTACGAGCTGTCCACATTCAGGTGAACCCGGCCAAAACTCAAGGGATCGTCTTCTCTTTCCAGCATGGAAAACGAAAGCGTCCACCCAGCTTCACCATAGACGGGACTCAATGCAAACTTGCCAATAGCATATGCTTCCTAGGCATCAACCTAGGCAGACACATGACGTTTGGCACACACCTGCAGAAGAAGTTGAAAAGAGTACGTAGGACTTAATACTCTCTCCAGCATCTTATCACAAGCCCGGCTATATCCCTTCGGCTGAAACTCTTAATATATAAGAGCGTCCTCTATCACTGCTGTTTGGAACTCGGCTTTTCCGTTTTCTCTACACCAGCACTATAACTTTTTTTTTTTTTTTTTTTTTTTTTTATCCCTTCCTGGGCTTTCGCCCACACGGGGAATCCTCATGGCTCGTGAAGCGGGCGCATGGGTCTGCTCGTCGACTATGGTGCGCGTATTCCGTGCAATGGGTGTTTGCAACGGTCAGCGCACCTTGGGAATTCTGTTTTTCTTTTTTTATTTCATTCCATAACACATTATAAGTACAAAATTAAACGAAACTTAAATTTAAACAAAATTAAACGGAACTACAAGGAAATAGAAAATTATCGTACAGAGGAGAGAAAATAGTCAGGAAACAGTCCTGGTCCACTCTGGGACAAACAGCAACAAAACAAAACTATATACATAAAAGAAAACAAAAGGAAGCCTATTATTTCTATTTACACTTTTCTTACTTACTAACTTATACTATATTTACAATTCCTACATAATAACTTACACTATATTTACATCCTTACATCTACCCTAACTAACTTACTTACTATATATACATGGGGGGTGTATCCTCTAGACCCTACTCTAAGCTCACAGTGACTCTCTCCCCATCCGGCGGTACAACGCTGGCTTCGCCTGCAGGGTCTCGATGAGGAAGAAGCCCCCCGCCCACCAGATTGCCCCGGGAAATAGTAAAGTGTCCGGGCCCTTGCAGATCCACCCAATGCCCTACAAACTCGCGGAAGGCGGTGTAATTACTTTCGCTGCTTACCAGCTCCGGTAGGTCCTCCTCTCCCAAGGTATAGGTCCCTATCTTCGTTAACAGTCGCGCTCTTGCCGGCTCCAGTGCGTGGCACGTGAGCACCACGTGCTCTGCCGTGTCTTCAAGCCCGCAGTGAGGGCAGTTCCTACCAGCACTATAACTAGACTCGAGAGCTTCCAGAACAACATCCTGCGCACGGCACTATGGCATACCCCTTTTCGTGACATCCACGAAAAGTTCAAGGTCCCTACCATCACCGAAACCATCCAAAGAAAACACATCAAGTTCTTTAACTCGATGAAAAATAACCAAAACCCTCTATTCCAAGACATGGCACCCCCACCGCTACCGGCAAGATGGCAACTCTCAAGATCTGGTAAAGCAGACCAAATGGTGGACATCATGGCGCTTAGCCCACCAACAGCAAGCCTCTAACAGGCACCCATCAATGCTATCCAACTAAATATGACTGCACTACATGCCTAGAGAGACTCTAGGCTCAGCCTTCAGTTGACTCTCACCACTTCACCACAACATTTTCACATCTACCGAGGCTTCCTACACTCCTTAATTGCCTCACACCACTTCCAAGCAGGTACTCCTAGTAAAAGGATTCCCTTATCCATAGTCTTAAAAAGTCGCTGTCTAGTCACGTATAAGGTGTATCATTATGCTTTTTTTATTCATTATATAATTTTTATAAAATAAAAAAAACCTGTATATAATGTAGCGATGCTACATAAAATACAAAAATAATTTTTAAATAGATTCTCCTGAGGATCTATAATTGTATATAATTATCTGTAAATTTAAAGAGGCCACGAGAGAAAAAAAAATCCTTTGACACTATGACCCACAACTAATGTGGGAAAATCATTTTTCGTCTGGCTAGTATGTACGTATGTATTTACGATAGTGGTTTCATAATTATCGGATCGATTTTAATTTTGATAATGATATACTACTAATAATTTCACCCTTGGTAACCACTGTACATGCTTGATATGTCTGAAAAACAGTTAAACGTCCAAAATAGTGGCCTTATTGTGGGCAACTCTGTTTTTTTTTATATTTTCCAAACTGCATCTCTCAGAATGTCTGCAGCCTAGCTTATCAGCTGAATATGTCTTATAGCTATTAAGGACACATTATTGACGTTCAAAAGCTAAGCGTCCCGAAAATATAATCCGGATGTTTTTGAACGTTTGAAGTTTTTTTTTTACATTATCTTTGCTTTGTAATAAAAATTAGCTTAATTGATAAGCTAATAGATGCTTTGCCCAAAAAATAACAAGAGCTTTATCAAGTGCTTAACGAAATTGTGTATTTTGTTTTACTGTGCATATTACACTAATAAATATATACAGTTTTTTTTTTTTTATTTTTTGTTCCGGCATTTGTGCACCGCGGCCTCACTGAGACCTATTGTGCGCCGTCCATGTCTCTGTCCTAAATATGTGACAGGCCCACGGCCTTTGCAAATCTGAGGATACTGAATGGATCGATCAGTTCACATAGTTTGGGGTCTACAATGCGATCACTACCAAAGTGAAGGTATCGCCTTCTAGCTAGGTTATCACAGTCACATATTATATGACGTGCCGTTTCTCCCTCTTTCTTGCAGAATCTGCAGATTGGTGATCCCACTATCCCCAAATTAAAGAGGTGTTTATTTAACCGACAGTGACCTGTGTAGAGTCCTGTCACACTTTTGAGTGTCCACCTGTCCATTGATAGAAGTGCTGAGCTTCTTCTCTAACAGGGTCCATTAAGAATCAGTTTCGAGTGTTCCTGTTTCTTAGTTTCTCTCCAAGAGAGTCTTGCCTTGTCCTCTATAGCTAATTTTATACGCCTTTTAGCGTAGCTGAGGCTGATACCACATAAGGGTTCAGGTGCAAGAGGTGTCTGTTCTGAGCTCACACACAATATATACAGTTATTTCGAAGGAAGTTTAAAATTCATATACCAGCTCCATCGCCACAATTTGTTTTATTAATAGTTTTATCAATGATTCATAGAAATGTGTCCTTCTCTCATAAAATAATGGACCCGAATACAGATAGAGCGTGTAGTCTGACAGCTGTTCGAGCTAGATAAGAGACAACGCGTGAGTCCTGCGGTTCGCTACTTATCGCACAGCCCCAACTATCTTAGCGCCCTGGGCCACAGGCCTTAATCAGAGCCACTGCTTGTTCCGAGGTCTGTCTTATTAGGTCCTCATGTCTGGCGTTTAATCTTCCAAACCAACTTGTTCGTTAGGGGTCCTCCGTGCTAATGTTCAAATTATAAACTTTTTTAAATTAGTTACATATTGTCTGATAGTTACAGCGAAACAGTTCGAAAGGTACCATTCATTCAACAGCACTTATACAACCGTTCATTGCATTAAGGAGAAAAACAGTTGCGATGGTTTGCAAATAAAGGCATTTTCTAGACTGTGACGATTCGTCTTTTTGAAAAAAAATCAAATGGTAGTGAACCGGTAAGAAATTCGAGCTGCGGGGAAATTCACATTTCACGTACAACTGAATGAAATTTACCTTCCCCATCTGACGGAAGAAATAAAACTATTTAGTAAATCCTCAAGGGTAGATCGATTTTTGCCAGGAAGTGTGCAACTCACTGGTGGCAGTTAAATTTTTCATTTCATACTAGTGTTTGGGTGTTGAATAATTATTGTAGGCCTGTAGGTGACTTTTGGCGTTAGGGTAAGAGACACGATACAAATACTAGTCGAACGAATCTGATACAACCACAGGTGTGGGGTAGTGTCTCTCATTTGCCCGTTACCCTTTAATTTCAATGTGATGGTCTACCTATATGATCTCTTATGCTCAAAATACATGATAATTACAAGCAAATTCACCATTATTGGGGTTAAATAGTTTAATATGAGACCAAAGTTAACTTTGATTAAGCAAAGATTCAAAAAAATGCTTGAGCATGAGTTAGAAGCTAGATTTTCCAAGCAACATCAGAATGAGCGAAGGAACATTTTACTGTCATATGTGACGACTCAACTGCTAATAGCGACTGAATTGACAACCTGAACAACAAGCAAAGCGATATTAAACAAGATGAAGGGTTGAGAACGATGGTTTTGAGGAGAGAGGGATAAGATCTGATGCTGCAGATAACGCTGATGGAAAGAGCCTGTGATCTTGTTCCGATAGTGATCGGGGCCTAGGTGGATTGAAGATCACTGATAGCTTGAGCGGTGGGCAGGAACAACAGGGGTTTGTTTGTCCTCGTCGCAGTGTGCTTGTTTCGTATCATCATTCTTCTTTGACGTTGTAAGACTGATATTTGCCGATAACCAGTGTCACTTGCTGAAGTAGCACTTGTATATGTCTATTATAGTAATAGGAGGACCGGGAAGTAATGTCGTTTTTTTACATTAAATTGAAACACATAAATTTAAATAATAATAAATAAGTTTTTTTTTTTCAATTATGTAATCACCCTCGTTATCAACAACCTTTGGCCATCTAGTGTGCAAATGTCAAATGCCAGACCGATAAAAATCAATTGATTACTGAGCCAAATATTAGGAGATGGGATTTTGGACATCATCCAAATTTGAAAATTTTGTAGGGACTGGAATAAATTGAAATTCGAGGGCGCAATATCGGGTATGGTGGGTGAGACTGGAGATGGAAAATGGGTTCTCTATGATAATCCAAAACGCAAAAGGTAGTGTCTCTCTACAAATGAATCGTTACGAAGTACACCTAAGCCAGGTTACACCACAAAAAGGTGTTTTCGTGTGATTGGTGGAGTATTCGCGGGGTCGTTCGTTTTGAAGTGCTGGAACCTGGACAAACTGTGAATGCAGACTTTTTCTGTGAATAATTGGATCTAGTAAATCAATCTTTAATTTTAAGAGTGCTCAGCGATTGTCAATAGAAGGCATTATTCTGCAACTCGATAATGCAAGACCGCACTGGGAATAACGAACCCAGGAAAAACTTAATGAATTGGGGTGGAAGGTATTGCTTCACCCACCATGCTCACCCGATATTGTGCCATTGGATTTCCATTTTTCAATTTGCAAATTTGGATGATGCCCAAAATGCCATCTCCAGATATTTCGCTCAATACAACTTTTATCGATCTAGCATTTGAAAATTGTCACATTAGATGGCAAAAGGTTGTTGATAATGAGGGGGATTACTTTATTGATTAAAAACAAAAACTTGTTAATAATATATTTGTTTAAATTTAATGTAAAAAATACGACATTCCTTTCCGGTAGCCCTAATATTCAGTTTAGGCCGAAACTGAAACATATTTTTTAGAAGAAACAGCATTGCTTTAACAGTTAAACCTTACTTTTAGATCTTAAAACTATTTGGTAATTAGCTACTAGTTTGCCCTCCCCACCAACAGTTTATAACAGCAGTTTTTATGCAGCATACCTTCTTTCCTGCTACCATCTTCTTTACCAGATTAATCAATTTGCTCCCATCAACGGGGCCTCCCTCATACTTCTACAATATATTATTCTTTTCCTTTCTTATTTTATTATTTTCATAGGTTTACCTTTAATAGTAAAATTCCTTTTATACACTGAAGCCTATCTAGGAAAAGTTTAATTTATAATTGCACGTTAAAACATACAACTATAAAACGAAAATGTCAAAGACAAGGTTTAAATTAAATTATACTAACTTGATATTAAACGACAACCTTATTATGATAAAATTATAATATGCGGTATTGGGCCATAAGCAATTGTGATAAAATGATCTCATTCACACCATATTCACAATTTTCATTCAATCGTTCATTCATACTGTATTTACAAGCAGCCCAGAGACCTCACATGTTTGCCACCTCCTTCGCCGGCGAAGGAGGAAGTGGAGTCTTGGGGAGTCCTCCACGCTCCTCAGTCTGCCGCGTCACTGGATAAGAGCCAGCGGAAGCTGACCAAGAGCGTG
Organism: Acanthosoma haemorrhoidale; assembly: GCA_930367205.1. NCBI lineage: Eukaryota > Metazoa > Arthropoda > Insecta > Hemiptera > Acanthosomatidae > Acanthosoma > Acanthosoma haemorrhoidale. Next base: position 105,855,894 of record OV884014.1, on the reverse strand, counting down.
AGAGCCACAGACGCTCAGGACATGATTGGAGAGACTGCCGCTTTAGTCTCCGAGGAGGATTATAAGTACGGGTGCTGCAGTGCTAGGGGATTAGGGTGGTTGGATAGGTTACTATGGAATTTCATGAACTTGGAAGGAATGAGTTCAAGAATGTAGGGTATATTAAGATCGGTATGAAGGGTTTTGTTGCTGACGTAATAAGGGGCATTTACTATTGTTCTCAGGACTTTTGATTGGAAGGATTGGATGCGCTTGATGTTTGACTTTTTTGTTGTCCCCCATAACTCTATTCCGTATGTCCAGATTGGCTTAGGTATAATACCTACTTGAATTAATTTTTTTTTTCCAAAATCGATTATTGAGGAATACGATTCCTGTTTATCATATAGAGAATTGAGAATGTAAAACAGCTATGTTGGTCTATAACCATGTCAACTAGTTTTTTCCAACACCTATGCCTTATTAAACAACACCTTAAATAATTAAATTGTTTTCGATTAATGAATGTTTACTTCCTTAATTTAGGTTAAAAGTTTGATTGTTTATCTGACGGTAAAAACCATTTGACCAATTTAGTTAGCGGTGTACATATTAAAATTTAAAGTTTGTACGTCAAGGGCGGGGGAAATGAAAAAGACTAAGGGACGGAAAAGAAAAATCCGTGATGGTATAACAGATAGAGAGCAGGGTAGAATGAAAAAAGAAAAAGTAAAAAAGAGGGAAACTAAAGAGATACTCGGAAACCACATCCATCAGCAAAGGGCCCGCTAAACGAAAAACTTAAACCTCAACAGCTATTTACAAGCCCTCAGCTGCAGTTTCAGCTCCCAGGAGCTCTTCAGTAACTGCTCGCCCGCTGTTTGTTATTGCACAGCCAACTTTGGTCTTAGTTCCACTGTGTCCGGGATTAGGAAGTACAACTTAATCTCGAGTAACTTTTTATATGTTATAGATTGTTGCTACGGAAGTTGAGCATTTAATCTATTGTAAAAAAAATGAACAATTCACTAGATTATGACCATTAAGCGTGATGAGGTGTAGGGGCTTCAGTGGTCAGTGCTAGGCATTACCTCTCAGCTTTGAATTCGTATTTGTTAACTGTTCCATCCAAGTAGCTCCTCATTTATCCTCAAGAGACTGAGTAAACCCCAACTTGACTCATAACCAGTAAAAACGGCAGACTTAATGCTTTCAGGGTATCGAAGAACCCCACTGAAGGAATATTGCAGCTAATAGACAGAATTCTATCTATCAAACAAAAATAATTTTTTTTTTATTTTTCATAGCAGCTTTAAGTATACAGGTAATTATAGATCCTCAGATGAATCTAATTACAAATTATTTTTGTATTTCCTGTAGTATCACTACATTATATACAGGTTTTGTTATTTTATAAAAATTATATAATGAATAAATAAGTATAATGATATACATTGACTGAACTTACTCTAATACAGGTAATGTGGCTCACCTTTTTGATCAAACTTAAAACTAACTTACATACTAATTCTTATCCTAATTTTCCCCTAACAGTCTGTTGCCATCGATGCGGGAAGGGTGGTGGGGCCATAGTGTTAAACACTGGGTTGGTTAACGAGTCAAAAAACTGCAACGAGTTTGGCTGCAACGAGTCAAAAACCTTGATGTGTCTCCGGCGGATGAACTCACCTACAGACGGCACACCAAGCAACGGGTGCAGGTCAGCGTTCTTCAACCTCTCAAGAGAGATATGTCGGACCATTTTTCGCAAGATCCCATTCTGGTAATGTTGGAGACATTTGGCTTTATTGTCAGTATTATTAAATATTTTTTTTTTTAGCTCTTAAATTTTTAAGATTATAGATAAGGGAAAAATAAAGAGAATTTATTTGGGGTGAGCGGATCCTTTTACTAGGAGTACCTGTTTGAAGGTGGAGTGAGGGAATTAAGGAGTGTGGGAAGGTGGAAATGTTGCGGTGCAGTGGTGAGAGTCCACCGCTATTCATATATATATATTTTTTTTTCTAAAGCTCATTAGTTAGAAATTCCGGATGAGGGAAAAATATAGAATATTTAGATTAATTGGATCCTTATACTAGGAGTATCTGATTGAAGGTGGTGTGAAAGGATTAAGGGGCGTGGGAAGCCTTGGTGGAGGTTGGTTGTTTCGGTAATTCATAATAATTATGAAAACTGTGAGATAACATATCACGAGTGACGAATTATGTGTGAACGAGATGAGAGGTTTTTCGCAGACTTTGTTGTTGTCGCTCAGCGTTACTCAGATACTTCCAAAAGGACAAGAATTCTACTTCTTGCCGTCCTAAATGCTTTGCAGGAATTTCATAAAGTAGACTATCCTACTTATAGCATCGAGTCCCACAGCCATCATAAAGCACAATTCGAGTCCACACTTGTTGATTTCTGGCTGGGTGCTCTTCCGTGTGAGCTCAATCAAAGCTCTCCTTTGAGTCAAAGCTTCTCCGATAGATTATATTATAAAAGTGATTTCTGAGCAGCCAACTAGATTTGGCTAGGCTCTCGATATGTTCGGGGAAGCTTATCTGGAAGAGCACCTGGTCGATGCTCAGCTACCGCTCCCAATACCTAAGCTACCGCTCCCAATACCTAAGCTACCGCTCCCAATACCTAAGCTACCGCTCCCAATACCTAAGCTTTATATTGTCTATGGACAGCAATCATTGAACCATAGGAATTATCTGTTTATAATTACAATTAAGGTACAAATACATTAACGTATTTGAATCGAATGGGTAAATTCACCATGCTTATACTATCAGCACAAATTCACCAAATATTTTTAAAACAAATTGAGCAAGCCTCGAGATCTAGTATGCTTATGAGATATAAAAATAATGACGGTTGATTTGTTTTAATTGCTTGTTTGGTTGCCCCGGCTACATTTTGTATGAATATCAGTAAGAATGTTAACAGCACATATTGAGTGAGGGTATTGTGTATAAGGTATAAATGAGCTGTTAAAACACAATTATTTGTCTAGCTAAACTTCAAATATTATTAAATAATTTTAAAAGTAATTAACATGAAAACATAACATGCTAAACTGTAATATTAGAGTTTACATACATTACGAAGAAACGCTGTTACTAAACACTTGGCATTAAACTATATTTTAGCAAGATTATGTTTTTGTTTGATAGCCTCTGCTGGAGTCTGCACCACGGGCTAGCAGGGAAACCCTGTTTGAGGAACCGTCAGTTATGTCACATATGTATAATCGTATCTTAACAAATGATATGGACTGTGTTTCATAACTTATAATAATCATCCCTATTATGATTATCTTATATTATCCTAATATTAGTAACGTATCTTCTCTTCCCAGACCTCTACTCTAAATAATTGGCTCCACGACCTTTTTTATCTTCGCCATTATTTTCGCTGTTACCGCAATCCTGCTACCCCTACTACAGCTTTTTCTGCACAGATAAATAGCCCTTAGGCATAAGACAGTTGTTGGTTCCTTATGGAACTAAGTTCTTCTTTGAGCTCTTAGCCTGTAACCATATATAATTGTACATTTCTGTTCTATACCAAATAAAGTTTATTTTTTAGAGTTGTAGAGCAACAGAAATATACTTGTAAAATGTAAAAGAATTGTAATTGTAAAAAAAAATATAAAGATGAACTATATATGAAAGAATCAAGCAGCTATTGAATAATAGCTAATGTTTACTGAACAAATGATCACAGAATAAATGAATAGCAGCAAAATACAACAGATAAACAATTAACATAACATAGCAGATAACTTAAGTCTAAAAGTGGAAGAACATGAACATTCAATGTTTTAAATACTAAAAATGTAGGGACGAATGTAATCAAACGAAGTTTTCGCCTATCTGACAGGATATGTTATTTACGGTTAAAAAAATATATACTGCTTTATTCATCAGGACTTTTTATTTTTATTAGTCCGCGTTTTATCTTATTCGGATATTGTCTGTTGGCTATAAATCGGTAAATAATGATTAATGGACTACCTACGACCGACATTGAATAACGACCCACCCACCAGAGAATGGAACAAACAGAACATGTAGATTTAGTGCTGATCGAAAAACCCTCCAAGATACTAGAGTGTGGTTTGGTTGCTGTATTATTCAGATCAATCATAATTATTCGTTCAGGGATTTATTTTTTTCTATTTTTGCAGATATTATCCCTTTATGCAATCTATATCAAAGGCGGTAATCGTGTTTACTCAATATTTTTTTTTTTTTTTTTTTTTCAGGCTTGGTGTTTTACCAATCTTAATCGGACCATAAAATAACATAAAAAATTGTTAATTTAATTTAATATTAAAATTATAATAATCATTCTTATTATTATAAGATTAGAATAATATTTGTATACTCCTGGTTGCATAGTTGCATATGTTTAAAGACAGTAAACTATTCTATTCTGTTAGTTAATTGTTGAAGAGCGTAAAATGAAAAAAGTCCTTTATTTTTCCCACGTCCTATTTTTATAAGTGTGAGAGCTAAAAAAAAAAAAAAAAATAGAAAAAATAAATATTTTCTTAATCAGTAGTAATTGTATTATATTTGGTTTTTATTTCATACTGCTCATGCTTAGGTGAGGAAGTAATAGCTTGGAGTGTCTAAAAAACAATTAAACTTTTATTATCATTAGATTAGAATAAAATTTGTATACTGATCACAAAAACACATTATTTTCATAGATACGGTACATTTTAACATAGTTTTTGGTTTTGTAATAGTTTTATTCCTTTCTTTCCTTCAGTACAGGAAAGATTTTACTTTCGTGTGCTTATTGATGTATACATATTTAATTATTTGCTGTGGAAAATTTGACTCCTTACTCCTGGTCTTCAAAAAGTTCCATATGTTTAAAGACAGTAAACTATTCTATTCTGGTAATTAATTTTTGAAGAGCGTAAAATGACAAACCCAAAACAGTTTAATTCAAACATAATTCTTAAACTTGTCAAGTTTATAAAAAAAATATGTTATACTATAGCAATGGTAATTATTACATAAGCATTGATGATTTATAAAAATATTAGTATGCATTAAGATTGACAAACCAGATCTCGGAAAATTTATTTGCTCCATTTATTATGTTTCCGTTAGAAGCATCATAGAAAAAATAAATATTTTCTTAATCCAGTAGTAATTGTATTATATTTGGTTTTTATTTCATACATACACTGCTCATGCTTAGGTTAAGAAGGATCAGCTTGGAGTGTCTAAAAAATAATTAAACTTTTATTATCATTAGATTAGAATAAAATTTGTATACTGATCACAAAAAAACATTATTTTCATAGATACGGTACATTTTAACATAGTTTTTGGTTTTTTAATAGTTTTATTCCTTTCTTTTCTTCAGTACAGGAAAGATTTTTACTTTCGTATGCTTATAGATGTATACATATTTAATTATTTGCTGTGGGAAATTTGACTCCTTACTCCTGGTCTTCAAAAAGTTCCATATGTTTAAAGACAGTAAACTATTCTATTCTGTTAATTAATTTTTGAAGAGCGTAAAATGACAAACCCAAAACAGTTTAATTCAAACATAAGTCTTAAACTTGTCAAGTTTATAAAAAAAATAAAAAAATATGTTATACTATAGCAATGGTAATTATTACATAAGCATTGATGATTTATTAAAATATTAGTATGCATTAAGATTGAAAAACCAGCTCCATTTATTATGTTTCTGTTAGCAGCATCATAGAAAAAATAAATATTTAATTAATCAGTATTAATTTGGTTATATATAATTATCTGTAAATTTAAAGGGGCTATGAAAGAAAAAAATTTAGGACAAGAACTTGCCTAGTTGAAGATTTTGCCAGGGAAGTTATGATTTACGTAATCTTGACAAAAAATTTAATAAATCTCTCCTGAATCTCAAATGTTATTTTGTAAAAAGATTTTTCGTTGAAACGCTAAAAAAAAGTTCCTTAGACAAAATAGGCCTATGACAAGAAGCTCATCCAATCCGACAAAGGGTCAGACTTGATTACTTAGGCCTAGGGTCAGGCAGGGTCTTGACACGAGATCAGAATGTATATTCTAGCTGAAAAAAACAAACCGTAAACAAGATCAGTACACAGACTTTTACGTCACCAATCTTTGACATTGTTGTATCATCGTCTCGCCATTATCGGCCCTGGGTGATCCGAATATATCCCACCAAAGACGACAGACAAATCTTTACTTATGAACTTGGGAGGGACTTAGTGAAGTGTGCTCACCAGTTGCCGCCTTTGTCTTTGAGACAGGTACACAGTGGAGGGAAGAGCAGCCATGTTAAGCACCGACACCGGCTTAGTAATTACCAGATTAGAACTTGGCGCCATTAGCCCTCTCACTTGTCTCCTCTCACTTTTACCCTAGCTCAGCGGATCCCAGAGTCCTTTGTGCACGTCTCAGATGTTGGTTAGTTAGCCGTTTTATGTCGAGTTATTTGAACATGATTAACTCCAAGTGAACACGTCCAAAGCTAAAAAAATTATATAAATGTGAGAATCTCGGAATCGCAAGAAGAGAAGAAAAATATATATGGATGTTATGTTTCGGGAAGTAGGCGAAAAAAATAAATTCGCGTAAGTTATTAAGCTTCAAGTATCTCTAATTATTCTTTTTACTGACATAGCATCATCTCAGTCTATGTTTCACCTATTCACGCTTCATCACATTCTGGAACAGTACTCATAAATTTATATGTTTAGAAGGAACAGTAACAGAATACGCAAAATAAATATTATGCAATCGTTCGAAAAAAAATATAATTAGTCGCTTAATTTGTATTAGCTAAGGATAATATTTTTATCTAAGTCATATCCCTCCCAACAAACGTTTTTTCTTCCTTATCAACATGGAAATTGATTTTTTTAATTATATAAGTTTATATTTACCTCAGATTCATATAATTATTTTTTTAACCAAGTTTTTTTTAGTATGCAATTAATTTACAACAATCTGCTATCTTACTTAAAATTATTGGAAAATATTTATTGTTCGTTTCAATCAATTTAATAATAATTTATTAACTAAGTTTATACACGGATCATCTATTTTAGGGTATTTATCTAAAAATTCCATGAATAAAATCATACAAATCTACTTGAGACTTGAATCGTGGAAATATAGCAAATTCATTTTCTAAATTCACATTCATGTAATTGTCTTACCTTTAACAAAACATGTTGTCGGGCTCCCCCAGTTGGGGCTCAGTTTATACCTGGGTATCCCCAAGGGAGTGAGGAGACGCCCGCCGCGGCTAGGATCACTACAACCTCTTAGCCCCGTCCGGCGAGCGCCCAGAAAGAGATAAGGCGGGTGGACCTATGGTCTTTCACCCTGGCCGCCGGCCTAGTCGGCAGGGCAGCCTAATTCACTTTGATCTGACTCCATAAGATCTTTAGAAGGTGTTTGTGCCCCGACAAAGTACTGTGTTCAGGAGAAGAGGTATATGGTAGGTTTATAGGTAGTTTATGTGGTCTTGGAATGACCACGAATTCACACTCGGTATCTAAGGGTAGGCGAGAACCGTCCGGATCCCAAAGGTGAGTGTGGACCGGTGAGAGGCAGACTGGATTGCAATGGGAGACACTGCATTGGCAGTCTTTTCTCCATACCACGGTTCACCTGTATAGCGTCGTAGGTGACGCCTGTTTAAGGTAACATTTTGTTATAGTTTATTGTGTCAGTGATTAGTGGTGCATGGGGACGGCGCACCATTAAAATATTTTGCTGTTTTTGGACTTGTTCTCGGAAGAATGGAGATGGAAGTAGACGCTTCCAGGAAGCGAGTGACATCCCCGACAGCCATCACGCACAGTGAAGACGGGGGTTTTAAATACCCGAAAATCACAGTTAAGGTCCAGCGACCGGCAAAAGCTACAACTCCGACTAAGATCGGTAATAAATTTCAGGCTCTAGCGAGCAAGACGCCGGACAGCCCAAGCCCCACGGCTACAGTGACTAAAAGCCACCACCCGTTATTGTGGCAGGAGAGACTACATCAAGTCTAACCCAGATTCTCAAAAGCGCTAATATCATGAAACTCGCCCTCCAGGCCAGATTCACCAGGGCACGACGGGATGCAAACAGTGCTGCTCAAACAAATGCCGAGGAGAGGGATAGTACAACTAGCAAACTTATACAACTCTTGCATAAGATTGCGGTACTTTCTTGACCCATGGAAACAAGCCATCTTGTTCCCATTACTAAAGCCAGCCAAGAGTGGAGATCTCCCAGCCCACTACCGCCCGATCAGTCTGCTACCACAGATGGGGAAAATCTTTGAGAAAATTCTTTTGAATTATCTCAAAGATTACTGCTCGGAAAACGACATCATTCCACCAGAGCAGACTGGATTCCAATCCAGTATGAGCGCAGAGCACCCCCTTCTGAAGGTACAGTCATAAACTAGCCATAACATGAATAGAAACATAGCCACGGCTATGATTTCCGTTGATTGCACCCAAGCATTCGACTCGGTGTCTCACGGGACACTGTGTCAAATGCTCTGTGACCGGGAATGCCCACAACAACTGCATTAAATTCTGGCTAGCTTCCTGAAAAACAGATCGGTGCGGGTGCGGGTGGGTGATAGCTTTTCCGAAGCTGTGCCACTGACCTGTGGAGTACCCCAAGGCGCCGTCTTATCCCTTGTACTATTTAACGTATACACGTCTGAGATTGTCGGAGCCCGGTACAAAAATACCACAGTTACTGCTTTCGCAGATGACATAGCGGTGTACGGTAGCATCATGAGTGCCAAGGTGGCTCTAAGACAGGCTGAAGTAGCCTGTAACCAGATCAGTGAGAGATTGGGGAGACTCAATATCTCTGTTAACGCGGGTAAAACTGACTGTGTAATTTTCTCTTTTCAAAAGTGAAAAAGCCCACTCCCTACTAGTTACATAGTAGGAACGGAGAGATATTTACCAGCCAACAACCTAGTATACCTGGGAATTAAAATGGACAGACACCTACATTTTAGTAACCATTTGGCGAAGAAGTTGAAGTACACGCATGAAGTCTTACCGGCTTACGCACTTATTGACTTCCCCCAATCTATCACTGCGTCTCAAGCTACTGATTTACAAGAGCATACTCAGGCCTACCTTGCTGTACGGTTCACCGCTGTTTCGTTATCTGACGTATACGACAGATAAGAAACTCCAACAATTCCAAAACGGTATACTGATGAAAGTGGTCAGAGGTACTTTGTTCGAGTTGCGGAGCAACAGTGAGCTTCACAAGGTCTTTGAGCTGCCTACGGTGGATGAATTCATCCAACAGACATATCAAATTTTTCGACTAACTGCAAAAACTTGACAAACCCGGTGTTTAACGCGTTAACCCCCGCTCCGTTCCCCCATCGATAGCAGGACGCTGTCACGGCTGGAACGCTTTAGTTTTAGGTTTTAGGTATAGTTTTTAGTTTGTAAGTTTTTTCTGCCATTTTTGAGAAAATTGCAAATGATCTTATTCATATTTTTCATTGTATAAATTCAAAGGGTTTAGGAAAAAAAAACGAAAAGTCGCGAGGAAGAGGTCTCTCCCAAGGAGGTGTTAGTTTTAACGAGACGAAGGCAGAGATTCCCACTAGGATGGTGTGGGTCTGCCAAACGCCGGACTACAACATAGCAGTTTAGGAAAGAGAGACGCAGAGGTAGTTGAATGAGAAGTCCATGGTTTTGAGTAATGCCGCAGGCGCCAGTGCAGAGAGAGAGAGAGAAGTGTTCAAGGTCCTGGTTGCTTGATGTCTGGTTTCTAATTTTTTTTTTTTCTAAGCGCTTAAACTTATAAAAATAGGATGTGGGAAAAATAAAGGAAAATAATTTAGGGCTGATGAGTGCCTTTCACTAAGGGGAGACCCCCATTTGAAGGATATAGGGTGTGGAATACCTAGAAAGGTGGATGGAGTCCGGAAGGTAGTGAGAGTCTACCAAGGAAAGGATCTCTATGACTCAGGAGCTCGGGCTTATATAGAAGGCCAGCCAGTAAGGCGGGTCAACTCCCCACCTACGACTGACTCCTTCACTACTCATCCCCCCACTCTCCGACTGACGTCATAAGCTTAATCTATTAAATATATGGAAAAAATGATAGATATGATATGATCTGATCAAGAAGAGAGTGACTTATAATTATTTTTAATTAAGAGGTGGCCACAACACATGTTACAAATATTTATTTTTTTATCATATTGGATAGGCCTTCACTATCCAATATGATATATTTATTTTTCAATACTAATAAATTGATTGGTCCCCTACTCTTCAGCATCTACACCACGCACATAGTAGGAGCATCATACTGCAATTGTGAGGTAGCGGCATATGCGGACGATATAGGGGTCTACAGCACCAGCCTCAACCCAGCGAAAGCTCTAAAGGCTGCAGAGGGCGCCAGTCAGTTGATCATCGACAGGCTAAGAGCTGTCCATATTCAGGTGAACCCGGCCAAAACTCAAGGGATCGTCTTCTCCTTCCATCATGGAAAACGAAAGCGTCCACCCAGATTCACCATAGACGGGACGGAAGACAAACTTGCCAACAGCATATGCTACCTAGCCATAAACCTAGGCAGACACATGACGTTCGGCACACACCTGCAGAAGAAGCTGAAAAGAGTACGTAGGACTTACTACTCTCTCCAGCATCTCATCACAAGCCCGACTATATCCTTGAGGTTGAAACTGCTCATATAGCAGAGCGTCCTGAGGCCAGCTCTACTGTTTGGAACTCCGCTTTTCCGTTTTCTCCAAACGAGCACCATAAGTAGACTTCAGAGCTTCCAGAACAAAATCCTGCGCAAGGGACTATGGCATACCCCTTTTCGTGAAATGAAGGCTCCTGACATCCACGAAAAGTTCGAGGTCCCCACCATCACCGAAGCCATCCAAAGAAGATACATCAAATTCTTCAACTCGATGAAACATTGCCAAAATCCCCTATTCCAAGGCTTGACACCCCCACCACTACCGGCAAGATGGCAACTCACAAGATCGAGCAAAGCAGAGGAAATGGTGCTCATCACGGCACTAGGCCCGCCAACAACAAGCCTCTAAGTGGCACCCTCACTGAAATCAGTCTAAATAAGAATACACTACATGGCTAGAGAGACTCTAGGCCCAGCCACCAGTGGACTCTCACCACTGTACCGAAACAACCAACCTCCACCGAGGCTTCCCACACCCCTTAATCCTCTGACACCACCTTCAAGCCGGTACTCCTAGTGCAAGGATCCGATTAACCTAAATATTCTATATTTTTCCCTCATCCTGAATTTCTAACTAGAGAGCTTAGAAAAAAAAAACTAGCCTGAATGTGTAATGACCAGATGAAATAGTTTTCCTGAGTCTAGGAAGCAGCTTACAGCAGATATTGCTATTTGTGGATCGGTAACTATATGATCAGATGGACGCATCCACATGCATGGTGGGTCCATGGGCACCGATGAGCTAAAACTTCAGTCTTTTGTATTTATATTAATTCCGAACACCGCATAAGGTCTTCATTTCTGTAATGTAATAAGTTTTTTATAATTGGAAAATTACAAAAAAAAAAAATAAACTTATCAGGGTCAAAAAACATGGCCCACAAAGTGCAATTATGGAGAAAATCTCAAAATATACTTCAGGTTAATCCGTTATAACTTTCTAAATTTTAGGATACATCCTGTATTAAGATAAAACTCTTGTTCCTAAAATCTATACTTCCTTTCAATCAAAAGTCCGGAAAACAATAGTAAATGTCCCTTATTACGTCAGCAACAGAACCCTTCATAACGATTTTAATGTACCTTCTTCTTTCTTGAACTCATCCCTCCCAAGTTCATGAAATTTGATAGTAACTTATCCAACCACCCTAATCCCCTACCACAGTCATTGCACTGCACCAATCATCCCTATAATCCTCCTCAGAGACTAAAACGGCAGTGGCCTCATGACCTGCTATAAATGCGTGACAGTGCGGGTCCTGGCAAGGGCAAGTTTCTCCAATCCATGTCCTGAGCGTCTGTTTGTCAGCCTCCACTGAGGACCATGGGGGACTTCCCAAGACTCCGCTTCCTCTTTCGCATGTGAGGGAGGTGACTACCATGTGGATTTAGGAGGCCTCTGGGCTGTTTGTAAATACTGTATGACTAACAAGTGAGTGAATGCAGGTTGGAAATATATATATTTATATAAGTTAACGATCGTCAACGAAAAACGAGAAGAAAAAGGAAATAGGTTGAATGTAGTTACTGAACGAGAGTTGTCACAAGACTGTTTTTATTTGAGCTTTTAAAGCCTCTCTAAATACATTCGGGATGTTTACATCCCGATGACTTAAGGATTAGGCTGGCTGCCTACGACGTCCGAACCTTAACTCCCCTCTGCCAGTTTACGCATATCTCTTCGTAAACTCCAAGGTCCGCCGCACTCAGCACACAGCCTGTAATCCCTTACATCACGTTTACGGTCTAATATATTCATAGTCCTCACAAAAAAACAAAGAAAAGAGATAATACAGAAATAAAACAAAAATAATAATAACAAAAAATAATACATTCGCCCTGGACCCGGTGGCTGCCAGGTAAAAAAAAAATGGAACATCCACAATATAAATAATGAAAACAAAAACTCTCTCTGAGCGGCACATGTGAATGTGAACATGTGAAACATATGATTCCGGATCAGTTGCTCCGTATCGGATCGAGGGCACACCATCTTACGCACATTCAACACCCTCCCCCCTGTGTTGGGAGTTTCAACTGTTCAATGTGAACGGTTCGCCTCTTCTTTGGGGTGGTCATACTCTCGATGGTCACGAGATTATGTTCCCGAATTATGATGACCTTAAAGGGCCCCTCATACCGAACAAGTTCCTTACTACGATTTGACACGACTTTTCTGTACACAACGGTCCCAATCGATATTGCTTCTATGCGATCCCGCACCTTCAAATTTGCCCGTGCCACGCGCTTGGATTTTTCGCGCATAATCTTATCGCGTACTTTGTACCACATATTTCCGAGCTGTATGTGGCTGTTATGGAGCTGTGCCACCATTCCCTCATCCGCCACCGTCTCTGGCCAGTTCCTCGGTCTCACTCGTAATCCAAACAAAATTCCGAAGGGTGCTAACCCCATCGTGGCATGTATCGAGTGGTTGTATGCCGCCACCGCCATTGGCATCGCTACGTTCGCCGACAGGCCTTTATCCACCTGGTACACGCGTAAGTGGTCGCTGAGGGTGCTGTGTAACCTTTCGATGGTTCCCCTGCTCTTGGGATGCCCGGGGGTATTAAAATGCCATACCACATCCCGTTTTTGCATTTCGGCTCTCACGGTTGCATTGTCAAACTCCCGTCCCCCGTCCGACGAGATCCTCTCTGGTATGCCGTAGAACTGAAACCATGTGTTGAGGGCTTGTAATATGGAATCTGATGACTTGTCTCCCACCGCGTAGGCCATAGCCACTTTGCTAAATGGGTCGATGATAGTGACCCACTTAAAACCCCGCCACGTGAAGGTGTCCACTTGAATCTCCGTCAGTGGTGCTTCTGCCGTGGGTGATTCCTCCTGGAGTCCCTGCGGGGGATTTCTATCATATTTCGTCTTCTGACAAACTTCGCATGCTCCGATTACCTCCTGAATAGTCCGCTGCATCCCCCACCAAAAATAGCGCCTTCGTAGTGCTTGTGCCGTCTCCTGCCCACCGCGGTGGTTGGTTTTTCCTTGGTGATACGCCAGTGTTACCTCGCGTTGCTGCTCCTCGTCCCGCAGGGTTTGGACCACGGAAAGACACCGAATGAACGAGCGATCCACCCCCAACAGCTCTTTCTGCCACAGCTTTTTAATTTTGTCCCACACAGTCTCGTTGCCCACGAATAAATGGTGTGTTTTGCCGGGTTTGGACACGTCCTTGAGAGCCTGACAAATTTGATCTCCTCGAACTCCCGGTGGTGACCAAATCGTCGCGATCTGACTCCTACCGTACGTACTATGGAGTATTTTCAGAGCACTCGATGTTTGAGTTTTCCAAATGATCTGTCTCCGCTTATCATTGATAATTTCGTCCGTCGTCTCCATATCACGCGGTCTCTCTCCTATAGACTCGTCTGATGGTGTGTCCGCACTCCTGTCACTATCTTTCCGCGTGCTGCTCCTGCCCGCTTCTCCAGGCGTCCATTCCTCAATGAACTGCCTCATACCGCTCGATGTTTCCCCTTCTTCTATGGCGTTCACCATAATAGCGCGCGACAGCCAATCTGCCACGACGTTGTCTTTGCCTGGCTTATATACAATATCCAGATTGTATTGGGCTAAGAATTCCTTCCACCTTGTTACCCTTGAGGAGGATTCTTTGAGTTTTCCGACCCATTGAAGAGGTCGGTGATCCGTATGTATTCGAAACCTTCTGCCAAATACATACGGACGGAAGTGCCCAATGGCCCACACTATCCCGAGGAGTTCTCGTTCCAGAGCGCTGTACCGCGCCTCCGTGTCCGTCAGGCGTCTGCTCGCGTAAGCCACCGGTCTTTCCCCGTCTTCGCCTTCCTGTGACAATACTGCCCCCAAGGCATAGTCGCTTGCGTCGGTGGTGATCGTGAAATCCTTCTCAAAGTTAGGGAAAGCCAAAATCGGCGCCTCCTGCAAACGTGCCAAGCATTTGCGGATATTCTGCTCTATCAGCGGCGTGATCATTATCCGTGCTCCTTTCCGTAGTAAATTGTTAATGGGTACCATATATTCTGCCATGTCCGGCACGAAACGGCGGTAGTAATTGAGCGTGCCCAGTAATCTCCGAATCCCTTTTACATCTTTTGGCACCTCCATTCTCTGGATCGCTTCTACTTTCGTCGAGTCTGGTTGAACCCCTTCCTGTGAGATTGTGTGCCCTAAAAAACTAATCTGCTCCTGCCCCAGTGACGATTTGTCTATTGACAGTTTCAACCCGAAATCCCTTAATCTCTCAAATACGTTCCGGAGGTGTTGAATATGTTCCGATTCCGTTCGGCTGAAGATCAGCAGGTCATCCATGTAAATTTGGCACATATTTTCGTCCATTCCTCTCAGAAGTTCGTCCATGAGACGCTGAAAGGTTATTGGAGCATTTTTGAGACCGAACGGCATTCTCGTGAACTCAAAATGCCCTCTTTCAAACGAAAACGCCGTTTTATGTTGGTCATGCGCAGCTAGTTTGATCTGATGGTACCCTGCTTTTAGGTCCAATGTGCTAAAAATTTTTGCACCGTTTAGTCTGTCTAGGATGTCTTCGAACCGCGGGATCGGATATTTTTCGTCCAGGGTATTATCGTTAAGTTTCCGAAAATCCACCACGACTCGGTATTTTTCCTCACATTCTCCCGGTCGACTTTTCTTTTTCACTGCCCACAAAGGGCTATTATACGGAGACGTGCTATCTCTGATAATACCTTGGCGCTTGAGATCCTCGATCTCCTTTCTAATGTGTTGTCTGAGCGCTTGCGGATACCGCCTCTCCTTCACATACGTCACCCGCTCTACTTTTAACGGGATCTCATGTAGCGTTTTCCCCGTTGCTCCTAGCTTGTCCCCTTCAGCGAAAAAAATATCCCTAAACTCGCTCCTCAGACTCTCCCTCCAATCCTCCACTCTCTTAACCACTCCTATTTGCTCCGTTTCGCCCCTTACGCCCCCCAGGCTTCGATAGGTTCGCTTCCCTATTTTGATCCTCCAGTTCTCACCCTCGTTTTCAGCGCGCGCCTACTTTTCCCAGTAAATCACACCCAACTATTATCTGGTATTCCCGTGGCATGTCTTCCACGACGTGTACTTTTATGTCACCCATTACTTTCGCCCATTCTTCCAGCCCCACGACCGCTTCTCCCATTACTTCGCAGGGTCCCCCAAGAGTAAGTAATTTACACTTACATACCTTGATCTGGTGTGCCCTCTCTCCTCTACGCAACCTCTCTAACGCACCACGAGATATTATTGTATTGGTGCTGCCAGTATCAATGAGGCACCTCTCCCCCTTCCCGAACTCGATAATTGGCAAACCACACATCCTTTCCCGCACTGTATTGCACCTTAGGATGCGGTCGCCTCTCTGCTGCCACTCTCCTCAGGCCTCCGTACGCCGCTCCCATCTGCGCGAGGGATTCTTCTGCCACTCTCGTCGTCTGCTCCCGCTGCGCTTCGACTCCTCTCCGTCTGTCTCCGACGTCCCTAATGACTCGTCGCCCGATGATCCAATTTCTCTTGGTGTCGCGCTCCACCTCTTCCGGATTTCCTGGTTGTTCACCTCCATTGGTTCTGCTTTGTGAAATTCCCTTCTACGAAACAAGTATGGACATTGTCTTGCTATGTGTCCTTCTTCCCCACACTCAAAGCACTTAGTGCGAGGGCACTGAGCTACCAGATGGCCCGTCTTTCCACAACCATGACATTTCCTTTCTTCTTTCCGAGGTGCGTACCTAGGCCTCGTCACTCCCAATCTTCTCTCTCTTGTCGCTCCCCTGTCTCTACCGGCAAATGGCATTTCCTGTCTCCTCCACACTGCTTTTGGGGTCCTGTTTCTCCTATATGGGATCTGGCTCCAATCGTTGTCATCTTCGTTCATTTTTACTTCTTCTTCCCTTGCGCTAGCATCTATCATCGCCTGGGCGCATTCGAGGAACGATCGCTCATTAGGGAACCCTTCCTTCCTTCCCGTCTCCTTCGCTAATTGTACCTTTAAGATTGTTGACAGGAATCCCATCCTGCCCTCCACTTCATCGGCGCTAGTTGTCTCCCTCATTTTCTCATTTATTTTATTGTAGCGGACAACCAGGACTGCAGCATACTGTCCACTATCCTGTCTCGGAGATTTCATTTCTCGAAACATTTGGAATATATCCTCCTCTGGGGTCCATCGTCCCCCCCCCCATATGCTTTTTTCAGTCTCGTCTTTACTATCTCCCACGGGGTTTCCTCGTCCGCCTGTATCAGGTTCAGCACCTTCCTTTTCACCCTGCACACCAGGTCTGCCTTTATTGACTTAGCGTCACCTGGGTCGAGTGACCCTTCGTCCATCTTGGCTTGTATCCTCTCCATAATCCTATCTCCACCTTTGAGAAAATGATTTAACTCACCTATTTCCCCAGAAAATTTTTCGAGGTCTGAGATCATTTTCCTCATGTCCTGTGACGTCACTGCCCGCACCTTCATCCACGCCAGTGTGTTCGCATGGGCTTCAGCCATGGTTTCTTTAGGTAACTGTGGAACTTCAAACGCTGCCGGCCGCAATTCCACCATTACCTACTTTAATTAAATCACACGAAAGTGAATAAGAAGGAAAAAAAAAACAAAAACCAACTCGCACGTTAATGACTCGAACCCACTCCGCTCCCGGGTTTCGGCACCAGTTAACGATCGTCAACGAAAAACGAGAAGAAAAAGGAAATAGGTTGAATGTAGTTACTGAACGAGAGTTGTCACAAGACTGTTTTTATTTGAGCTTTTAAAGCCTCTCTAAATACATTCGGGATGTTTACATCCCGATGACTTAAGGATTAGGCTGGCTGCCTACGACGTCCGAACCTTAACTTATATATATATATATATATATATATATATATAAATAGGTATGGATGAGAACAATTATCACAATTACTTATTGCTTTAAAGTAAGTCGGAAGGTAATTTTAGCACAATAAAGATGATTCAATTAAAATCTATAGTGGCCTCTCAGCTTCAAAACATTTTCGTTCCGTGAAATCTTAAATATTCATTTCCTTCTAGAGGTAAGTGGATGGAATGATACTGTGTAAACATGAATTATACGTACATGCCACCGTGCATACGTGTCCTAAGGAGGCCTAATGCGATGCAAATACAAATATATAGGATCCACTATTTACATATTAATCGACCACACGCCTCTGATCCCCAATCCCTAAATCCCTGATTGCTAACGGCTTCCTAATTGCTGCAAACTGCTCCTGTTGCTGGCGGCCCCTCTAACCTAAACTTGGTTAGTTACTAAAATACTACCTATTTATATAATTTTAATACGGAATATTGGTATATATTAAATATGTATTGTTATTAATGTTATTAATGTTATTAATGAAAGGTTTAAATTAATTTTCAGTGTTTCATTGTTTTAAATGAAAAAAACCCTATAGTTTTCTGTTCTTGTTTATATGTTCTGCTTTAATTGTAATTTAAAAATACTGCCAATTATAGAAAGGCTAATTGGTGATTCACTTCAAATAAACGCTATAAACGAAAGAACTTCAGCTGTCTTTAATTACTAAATTCATTAAAGGTTTCTATAAATCGTCTTCACAACTACCTTGATGGCTTATTAATATTGCAGTTTTTAAACGTAACAGTATAAGTTGGCTCACAGTACAATTGTATCAATACTCACTTTGTTGTACGTTAATCTCAATTACATTAGACTGATATGAAATTTAAAAACTTACACAAGCATAACTTTAATAATTACTAACTTCTAAATGATCGATCTTCGTACTCCTAGTACCTTATAATGAAACATATCTCGAGATAAAAGAGGTGTAATATAGTAGAAAACAATATGGGACAAGTCCTATATGAATGACAAAATCATTATGATGCCGAATTCATAAATGAAAAATTGAAAGTATGATAATATAATGCTTGAAGCATGACGGGTATTAGGAGGTAGAGAAATCTAGAGGCTATTTATTTTCTATAAAGGTGAGAAAGAAGGGATTTTAAATTCCGGGAGTATACAGAGGATTCGAACTGTAGAATATGGAATATATAACAAGGGCGATGAGAATTTAGGTTTTGGAAAAGGAATGTACCGACAAAAATTGTGATGCGAAGGAGGAAAAGAGAAACCCTAACTGGCGTAAAAGTGACATACTTGACGAACCTTTACAAAAGTACGCTACGGCTAACGTACCGCTAATAAAACTGGACAAAATTACTGAAAACTACCTTAAAACTTGAGAAACCAGTACAAAAAATGACAACATATAGATTAATAATTTTAACCTAATTAACAATAATTGTGTTCAAATGATTAACATGAATAATTTACGTATACACTGTATTTAGTCGTTTAAATACGGTTTGACAAAATATTCCTCAGAAGACCAATTTATTTAATAATTAAGCCATTTTATTTTCATTTCTAGAAAATAACAGGATTTTGTATATAATTATTATTAGGCATATTAAAATCTTAATGTTAGGTCAAAAAAGAAACCAGAATAGTCGAAATTTGGATTGAATAACTGTTAATAAGACGAAAACTGCAGTAGCTTGAGTCTACTAACTTTAAATACTAAAATGCTTTTAGTTATATTTTCCGAGGCCTAAGAAAAATTACTGCCATCTCAGTGTAGTGGCAGTCCTGATTCGTTCAGGATAATATCTAGAATTAGATTAGTTCTAATACCTAAACTGATTGATAATCTATAAGGAGGTAATAGCGTTTACTGCAGGGGCTGACAAAGCGGGTAGGGGTCCTGTATGATATTCAATAGGGTTTGTGCTGCAGTGATTCAATCTCCCAGGCCCGCTACTCTAAGCCTATATATGCAAACTGCCTGACGCCCTCTGCAGAGTGGCTCAGCTTCAAGTGGTTGCCATTGCTCTGCTTATCCTTGTTACTTTACCTTATCTTTTCTCATACATAACTTATCAAACAACTTTCAATTATAACATGAATATAAAACATTACATGATAATACAACCAAGATCCGAAATGTATATGTATTTGTTTGTTCTGTTAGAGAAAAGGCGAAATTTCCCAAACATTCGCGTCTTCACCCTGAGAATACTTTTTTCCATTTTTTTACGGAAGCTCATTAATGAATACATTTGCTGTAAATGGTTGTACAGTTCCACCCACTCCTAACGTGCATTGTGTTCAAATGGTTAACATAAATAATTTACTCACACACACAGTATTCAGCTGTTTAAAAGTATTTAGTAAGATCGGCTTAATCTACCATCTTTGAGCTAGAGAGCGCTTGACGTCATCAAGGTTATCTCTATATATTTGAACGCGTTCACAACTTATATCTTTCTAATATAAACCTTTTCATTAAGAAACTTAAGGAAATCTTCCTTCACTATGTGATGGAGGTTCAAAAGAAGGTGCCTTTGTTTTCAGAGTGGTCCACTTTGTGCAAGTAGATTTCGGAAATGTAAGTGAAACGGTATGTTGCCTTCTGTTAAGTTTTATATATTAATTATATATGAGTTCGCATATGTTAATTATGAAGTATGGAGGCTACGTACATAGTGTATGTAGAATATAAGGGAAAATGGAACTGTAATGTATTGTTTTTAAATGAAATATTAGCATTCTGTATAGACCTATTCATTTTATATATATAAACTTTATTATAATAAAATTACAATCTGCCTTATAGGGCAATAAGTGATTGGGATAAATTTTCTCATTAAATATAGTAGGTATAGTAAAAGTGCATGTAACTCCCTATATTTTGTTCCTCCATGTTTTGATTAATGAGCTCGATAAAATTAATGATTTTATATGCATGGACTGTTTTAATTATTATTGTAATTTCTATATTATTGAGTATTGTACTGTTTAATGGTACACTAAGTTCACCTTATAAAGATACACGTGTTAATTCGTTGACTGTGCAGTCAGTGTTGAATTCAGTTTCCTTTTGTCGATTCACTTAGTGGGGTCTGGCACCAGTTCTACTTTAATTTTTGTATAATGGTTTATATCGGTGGAGAATCATTAGCGCATTAGTAACAATGGCTGTAGTAATTGACAATGAGCGCATTACTAGGATATGAAAGAAAACAATTACTCCGGAATATACCGACAACTGTATTAACGGCAACGATAATCTGGTTTAATGGCGGACCTCTGCCCCTTCCAGCCATTATCGTCCGAAGCACTTCGTTACAATTACCATCCATTACCCAATACTGCCCGTGCATTATGTACTTTGCTTGGGATATTAGTGATGTCATTTGTCATTAGCCCGTACCCCTATGGGTTCCTCTGATATATATGTATGCTATAGCCATGTCATATTTACTATTTAAATATATATTAAGAAATGTAAGACAACAAAAAAACAGTTGCAGCTGGCATTAGGTTTCTCCTCAACTTATGTTATTTTTTGTCGTGATTGTTCATCAATGAATAAAAAACGAAGCCTTGGGAATTAGAAATTTTTATAATGATTCTATAATTTCTTTGGCCTAAGTAATGGTAATAAATTGTGGTTTGTTGAGTAAAACTAGTCTGTTGATTGTTGATTCAAGGATCAGTGGCCTTATGTTTGTTATTGTCACCTGTCTAGAACTGTCACCGCGACTTGAATTTAATAAAGAGACACAAAATGTATTCTTTTTTATTACCATACTAGTAAACTAGTCCAGACTCAATAAAAACTAAACGTAATACGTTCATTAATAAATAACTAATTAACTTATAAGTACGCTGAGACGCTAAAAAGTGGCCACTATGAAGTATTTTTACTGCTTTCCGATCAATTAGTCATAAATTGGAATTGTGTATCAGGTGATGGCACAACTGAACATTGATCGTACCAATTAAAAAATTTTTTTTTTATAAAAATCACCACATGTTTCCAGAATAAATAACAGACCATATGAACCATATTACAAATATAAAGGTATAAATTAAAAAAAAATCAGTGGTCTATAAAAAATATTTTTTTAAAGTAATGTGAAAATAATAAAATAGGGTGGGTCCTCTAGCGTTCATTACGGCTTGGATTCTTAATAAGGTTATGAATATATCCCTTACGGATATTTTCGTATTCTTCCGTAAGGGAACCTTTAACTCCTGAAGCGAATGTGGTAAGGATAGACGTCTCTTTGTTCGTCTTGACCACTCATACCATAGACGTTCAATAGGGTTTAGACCTGGACTACATGCTGGCCATTTCTGTATGGTGGGTGAAAGAGCAGTTATGATTTTGGCTGGGATTTTGAATCTCGGACTGAATTGATTTTATAGAGGGGGTGTCTCTTACTCGCTACTCGCTACGGCTACTCGCTGCTGGCTTGGCTGTTGTCCGATTTGCATTGGAAGGGAATTTTTGTTTGTCAACAAAATTTTTGGAAACTGGAAATTGCCATATCTATATAAATATTTTGAACATCAAACAAAAACAAAACACCAAATACTATACCAAACAGGCGCTTTATTTTATATTAAAACTATCTGACAGCAATAACGGTAATTAATAGCGAAAAACACGAAAGCTATTGATTTTTCAGCTTCTCAGCTCTGACTTCAGGAAGTTTAAAAATGAGACTAAAACATGTCCCTAACAACTACGGTTACTACTCAAAAATAATTACAACGCTCAACCCAACTCAACTATTTTAACCAAACAGTATGGGATATTGATAATTACACAAAAACGTCTCTAAATGGTACAACCAGAAAAGAAGATATTATGTTGCAACATCAAATTTTTATATTTTTAATTATTTTATTAGATTTTCTGTACCTTTTTGGGTACATTGGGGGGGGAGGGTTACCATTTGATAAGTAACTATTGGACTCCCTGAATTATTGACCGAATAAGGTTTTGAATAAATTCCTGAAGAATATTTTCGTATTATTCCGTTTGTTAATATATATAAAATAATATATTTAGATTATTAAAATGATTGGTGTGCTTGATGAGATGATGACATTTATAATTTAATTTTAATTTGTAAATATTTTTACTTAATTTGCGTATGTAACGATATTTATTTTGTAATAGTAAGATTTGCTTATTTGATCTACAATTACAATTTTTTGGTAAATATCACTATCTTTTTTGTCAGTAGTTCTATTAATGTTGTCTAAAAGTTACATTATATTTATCATATGGTTGCCCGACGCTAGAGCGCCTATAAACCAAAATAAGCATTTATTTTATTACATAATCACAGTATTGGTGGCTTTCAAAGGATATCTAGCAATCCTAAACTTGATTAACAATGAGCGCTGTGTTTTCTACTTTCCCAAAAGTCATTTACCATTGCCGAGTCAACGTTACCACCAGAGCACTTCGTGTGACCGCCCCATTAGGTCTTAAGCAGCCGGTAATATCCTCGGCTATTAGGAGGAAGGAAGGGAAGGCCTTCTCCGGAGAGGGAAAAAATAGGGAAAGAAAGACGGGCCGAGAGAGAAAAGACGAAGGGAAGAAGGAGAGATAGAGGATAAAAAAAAACGGAGGCTGTACTGGAGTATCGACTTCGCTGGCCGCCTGGAGATATACTGGCTTGTTAATCCAGGACCTACGGGCGGACAGCCCTAATCCTACAGGATATCTGTGTGTGCCCAGGACTTTATCTATAGCACCCTTTGTATCCTCCAGGGTCTAATGTCCGACTCCAATATAAATGTATGGTTAATTGTTTTTGCATGTATGCAAAGAAATATTTTCGGGTTATCGTCAACATACATCTGTGTAACAGGTGCCTACTACATTGCGACCTCACGGAAACAGCAGCGTTCCACAAAAAATATGTCTGTTCCATTGTTTTTGGTTTTTATTTTTGTTTGGTTTATTTAATTTGACCTTGAACAAATATAAATTTCGGATTAAACTAATTACTAAGCCTGAAGTACAAGAAGTCAATTGAATATAATAAATGTTCTTTTTTTTTTATTATTATTAATTCCATTCCTTCCCTGTACCCGAGACAGTACAGTACTTAGGCTTCCATTCCAGGAACCCACATACGAGGCTAAAAAGACAAGAGCTAAACAGACGCTTTGGACAACTGTACAGACTACTTCAAAGGACATCCCATCACTCAATAGAAAATAAATTACTAATCTACGAAATTATACTTAAGCTGTACATACAGAATAGAGCGATGGGGGACGGCAAAAAAGTCGAACATCAAGCGTATCCAATTCTTTCAATCAAAAGTCCTGAGAAAAATAGTATTTAGTATTATTACGCCAGCAACAAAAACCTTCATAATGATCTTAATAGACCTTAAATTCTCAAACTCATCCCTTCTAAGTTCATGAAATTCCATAGTAACCTATCCAACCACGCTAATCCCTTATCACAGTTATTGCACTGCACCACTCATCCCTATAAGCCTCCTCGGAGACTGAAACGGCAGTGGCCTCGTGAGCAGCTATAAATGCGTGCCAGTGGGAGACCTGGCAATAGCCAGTTTATCCAATCATTTCCTGAGCGACTGTGGCTCTTGCACTCTTTGTCAGCCTCCACTTGCTCGTATCATGTGATGCGGCTGACGGAGGAGATACAAAATTTTACTAATGCTAGTTATTTTAACGGACATATTAGTTACTTTTTGAGATAGGAGTACCCACTTTTCTACGTCAGGGTTATCGAATTAAACAGTTCAGGTTAAAAACTTAAATTAATAATATAAACGAATCTTGTCACCATCACGACATTTTTATTTCTTTTATCTTACCCAACCCCTATTTACACCATACACATTCCTGTTGTTGCCAAGATCACAAGATCCTGCGACGAGAATCGTAAATCACTGCCTCACGGCAGTCGATGGAGCTCCATCGAACGAAGAAGTCCGGCTAGAATATATTATCGAGCTGATTATCTTTAGAGTATAACTATATTATAAGTATTGGATCAGTTGTCATAATTGACAAACTGGGATATAGTAAGGCCATGAAAATGTATTTACTGAAAAAGGATAGATATATTTGTAGATACGGTAGAAGACCGGTAGATATCCGGAGAGAGGGAGCCAGTGATGCATACCCCAAAGAGAGGGTGCCCCTAGAGAGCAGGCCTCGGACACAACTAAACCAATCAAAAGTTGAATTTGATCTCAGTTTGCTCCGGCACATCCGTGGTCCATCGTGACCTTCTCTTGAGTATGTATCTCCAAAAATTACATGAGCCATCGAGGATGGATTCTCCAATAACCTACATATCCAAACTATACCTAATTTAGATGATTTCGGTCGAACATATCCAGGTCACCAAGGTATAATCCCGAGGAGTATCCTAAGGGGAGAAACACAGCGATAGCGAAAAATGTTGTACCCAATCAACTAATTAACAGAGGTGGTGGTATCGAAACCCCAATGCTTGATCACATAACATAAGATACACTTAGTACAGTACAATCCTCATAATTCGTATGCCAAGAGACTCAGGGCTTATAACAAATTTTCGAGACTTTATAAATAATGGGATTACTAATTATTGAGTGTTAGAAAAAAGAAAAAAATCATATTAACAGTTATCAGAGTTTATTAACATTTCAAATCTAATTTTTTCTTTCAAGCTCAATAAACATTGTCACTTACAGTAGCACATATTTTTATTTTACTGCTTTAAGGTACGCCAGTGATAATCTACTTATTCTTCAAAATTGACGACAGTCTAGATGGAAGCATTGTGCATCTTCGATTTTTTTCTTAGCTATCTGCAACAGCTTTCATAATCTCCTTTTTTCAAAAAAGGACAGACACTTATCGGTACGCTTTAAACTCATAGTAAAAACCATACTGAACTAAATCAAAAATAAAGTAAACAAACGCGATTAAGAAAATTAAGGAGTGGGAAGCAGGGTTTTTTTTTTTCTTCGAATAAACAGGATTTTTAACGGAGATTCATGAATATGTATAATATGGATAAAGTGGTCTTGGGCACAAAAATTATCACAAATTGTTTTGAATGAATGCATTGATTTTTTTTACGAATATAGACGATTTTTGCAAGAGACCGTTCATTACGAATAAGCGGAATTTACAAATTAAAGGGATTTAAATTACCGAGATTGTACTGTATAAATAAGCAGTACAATATCCAATATTTGTATGACTGAATATACAAATGATTTATCAAAGAATTTAAAAAGAAAAAAGAAGAAACATAAAATCAACAAATAAAACTAGGAAACATGTAATACTAGAAATCAAATGTTTAAATAAATTCGTCATTCGATCAATATATTATATACATGTATTGTTGCCTTAACACGGAAATAATTATCCTATTATAATACAAACTATTAACCGGTACTGAACAAATACTAAAAATATGATTAAGCCAAAACATTACATACACCGATAAATAACCGTTTATTCCGTTTCTTTTTATAAACTATTTATACCTTGTGTTCAACCTAATAAACCTCATAATTAATAGTTAAAATAAGAAAAGCAAAGCGTCCTTCCACTTTCGCTACCAAAATCCGTCAGCAAAGAACAATCATTTTATAGAAGTCTAAACTTTCCATCGGTAGAATACATTATTAGGAACAGATTGATTTTGCATTGAGTTTAGAGACAAGCGGAATTGAGAGAATACACTATATTATACAACCAACAACTTTATCATAATGAAATTACAATCTGTCTCATTGGGCAATAAGCGATTGTGAAAAATTATCTCATTCATACCATATTTACAATTTTCAATAACTCGCTCATTTATACAGAATTTACAAGCAGACCAGAGACCTCCAAAACTCCACATGTTTGTCACCTCCCTCGAAAGCGAAAAAAGAAGCGGAACCTTGAGAAGACCCCTACGCTCCTCCGTCAGCCGCGTCACCGACTACGAGCAAGTAGAGGCTGACGAAGAGTGCGAGAGCCACATACGTTCAGGACATGCTTGGTGAAACTAGCCATTACCAGGACTCCCACTGTTACGCATTTATAACAGGTCACGAGGCCACTGCCATTTCAGTCTCCGAGGAGGATTATAGGGATGAATGCAGTGCAATGACTGTGCTACGGGATTAGGATGGTTGGATAGGTTACTATGGAATTTCATGAACTGAGAAGGCATGAGTTCGAAAATGTAATGTATATTAATATCGTTATGAAGGGTTTGGTTGCTGACGTATTAAGGGGCATTTACTATTGTTCTCAGGACTTTTGATTGAAAATATTTGATAAGTTTGATGTTCGACTATTTTGCTGTCCCCCATAGCTCTATTCCGTATGTCCAGATTGGCTTAAGTATAACTTTGTAAGTTAGTAATTTCTTTTCTATTGAGATGGCATGGTTTTGAAGTAGTCTGTACAGTTGTTCAAAGCGTCTGATTAGACCTTGTCTCTTTAGCCTCGTGTGTGGGTTTCAGGTCAACCGTTTGTCGAGATGAAAGCCTAAGTACCGTACTAACTTGGAAACAGGGAGAGGAATCCTAATACATTAAAACACAAATATAATGAAGAAAGATAAATTGAAACTCTTCGTCTTAAAACCTAAATACAAGTTAGTGTAACATGGAATTTGACTATTGTAGTTTTGAGATAAGTGTTTGTCATCAGTGTAAGCCCAATATTATATGTTAGGCAAACATAATATAGATTAAGTGTTGGTTAAACACCATACAGAGGCCTTCAAACACATTGGTCCTCTCAAATGAAAACATACGAGACTAAATTTCAACATTAGCTAATACATTTACATAACAATGGGAGGTTGAAGATTTTTAAATAACATAATATTCACAGTTAAATATTAAAAAAACAGTCAACAACGATTGCTGGAATCGAACAAATAAAAAAAAGAATTTGGCTCTAAATACATTTTTCAGTTTTTTTTTTTTAAAAACAAAATACTGATTTTTTTGTTGATTGGATAAGATTTATCCCATCACTGTTACACTTTCATAAATTCACGAATAAATGAAATGAGAGAGAGTATTTTGAATTCCGTTATTATGCCACGGTACATTCCACTACTGTCAGTTATTGAAAAGGCTCCCTTCTCTTTTAAGCCCCGTGCTTAATTAATATTGTTTATCGTGGAGTAAGGAAAGCAAACAGACTTTGGCCTCTTGATGGAATGTTATTTGAAAGATTATAAGAGTGCTTTTTATAAAGTAAAAATAAATAAATGTAAATAGATAGATAAAATAAATGGAATGGAAACGTGAGGAGAGGGGATGAAGTAGGTTGTGATGCAGTTAGCAACTTCCCGACTATTGATGGAATTAGCCGACATTTTCCTTCTCCGGAGCAGAACTCGGTCCAACATTTTTCCTTCGGCATTAACAAGGTCTGCAACAAGTCCTGCGAGGGTGGTGGTGGTTGAGCGAGGAATTAAATAAAAACTTTTACTGTACAGCCTTAAAGGTTCATTTCCGGGACATCGATCTTATCTCGGTCGTCTCATCAGAGCTCTCGGCTATAAATACAGCCTTCATCTTAACCCTGGTGATGGGATTTTCTCCATTTAAGGCACGCACATTGATATCATTGTTAGATAACACAATCTCAATTTATTCCTTATATACACGATACTCAACACACCGTGAAATAGTTTATTTATTTAATCTTTTTTTTTTGTGCTAAAATTACAATCTGCTTTATTAGGCAATAAATATTTGAGATAAATGTTCTCATTCGTACAATATTTACAATCCTTAATTAATTCTTGCTCAATGATATAATATTTACAAACAGCCCAGAGGCGCGGAGTCTTGGGAAGTACCCCAGGCTCCTCCGTCAGCCGCATAACATGACACGAGCCAGTGGAGGCTGACAAAGAGCGCGAGAGCCACAGATGCTCAGGAAATGATTGGATAAACTGGCCATTGCCAGGACTCCCACAGTCAGGTATTTATAGCAGGTCACGAGGCCACTGCCGGTTTAGTCTCCGAAGAGGATTATAGGTACGAGTGGTGCAGTTCAATGACTGTGCTAGGGGATTAGGGTGGGTTTTAGTTATTTGCATAGATTTTAGTTGCGGATGTATTTAAATCTCAACAATATCGTTTTTTATTACTTTGTTAAAAATGACAGCAATAAGCCCTCATTTGTTAGTTGCCAACTTGTGATATAAAATTTCAAAATCTTTTAATTTATATAAACAATTTGACTCTTCCAAAAACTATAAATTTTAGCCGTATAGTAGAATAAGTCTCAATAACGGCCCTTTTTAATTACGTAACAATAAATGTTCAGCTGAAGATCACAGGTCAGAGCTGTCAAAAACGTTCTTTAATAATAGCATACATTGTGGGAAACCTGAAGTGTTTATTTTAAAAAAAAATTGCTTTATATAAAAATATGATGAGGCTATTAAACTTCCTATCAAAATATAAGCTGGAAGAAAATTATTCATCTGAAAACTTTATACTAAATTTATTCATTTCGTTGGTGTACTGAATAATAAGACGGTTGGAAGAGAAATCTAATGTATTTTTAAGCCTTTGTCGACAAACTCTTCGCACACATATAACTCGTTATTAATCAGCAAACTGAACAAACTTCCCTAAGATGGAAAAAACTCAAGTTTCATCATTAGTTGAATAAGAATTTGTATGTGTTATTGTGTTATTTTAACATATTCATTTATGATATATTTTTTCAAAACTATTTGGTTTTGGTTTAGAGAAAAATTAGCTGAAATTCAAACCATTCCATGGAACTCCTTCATTTGGGCTTGTAATTACCTATTCTCTTAATGTCCAACGTTCATTTTAGCTACTCTATCGTATGGCCACTATTTACATTAAAACTTGATGTAATATAAAATAAAATAAGTGAAATCATACAAAGAAACAATAGATTAATCTCCGAACGGGTTGCATATTGGGAAATTTGGTTTTCTCGTTGAACACTATTAAATATTACACTAGAGGGTCAACTGATAATTTTCTCTTATATTTGAACAGTAGTTCAATATAAAAAGTTAAGGAATTAATTATTGTTATAATTAAATAAGTGACATTCTTGGAAAATTTGGTCAAACTCGTTGTGTATATTTGCCGGCTCACAGTCGACTAAGCAAGGTTATTGATAAAAGGGGCATAACTCCCCAGCCATAATTTAATATCTAATAACTTGCCGGCAATACTTGCGGTGAATCGATGCAGTTTAGCGAAAATTGGTTTTATCCAATGTCCCTTGTTTGCTGCTAATATTGCGAATATCCCTATTTTATTGTCGTTAATATTATACCCCGTTTTAATACATTCCTTCATTGGTTGTATTTGTTCCCCAGTAACGGGGTATTATTGTATTTCGTTAATTTGTTTTCTATGCTCCTTTATTAAATAGATTTCAACCTAGCTAATAATATAGATTAATAATATTGTGAGATCCCATAGCAAATAATGTATATTCATATATAATTTATCATCAATTTATATTATAAGTTTAGTAACTTTAGACTATTCATAACCATGAACCAATATAGATCTAACATAACTTAACAAAACATGATTACTTGTGTAAATTGAGGGTGACTCTGAATATATTAATTGATTCCTAAATAATTCAAAAAATTACCTCGACACTATGAGTTGCAAAGCTACTAGTTTTTTTTTTTTTTTTTTTAACGGCTTTATTATGATAAAATTGCAATCTGCCTTTTTGGGCAATAAGTAATTGTGATAAATGATCTCATTCGTACTATTTTTACAATTTTTCATTCACTCGCTCATTCGTACACTATTTACAAACAGCTCATAGACCTCCCTAATCCACAGGTTGTCACCTCCCTGCATACGAGAGAGGAAGCGGAGTCTGGGGAAGTCCCCCACGCTCCTCCATCAGCCGCGTCACCGGATACGAGCCAGTAGAGGCTGAAGAGCGCGAGAGCTACATATGCTGAGGACATGATTGGAGAAACTGGCCATTGCCAGGACTACTTGTAGGTTTTAGTATTACAATTTTTACTTGACTCAATAATGCTATATATCGCTTATGAAGACATGCTAAGCTGACTCCACAGTTAACTTAAACACTAATTTAGATAACATTTCTACATATTGAATCTTTCAGTCTCCTGTAAATCCTCGATGAAAAAAAACTCTCTTTGAAATTCGTGAATAAGCTTTTGTAATTACGAAACTAATCTGCCAACTAATTATCACTGCTAGAGAAATAATTTAAGATATTAGGCTAGTTAAGATCAAACCTATTCGAGATGGTACCCGTATTCATAAGGCAGATCCGGTCGTCATCGTTATGTGATGTAAGTGGAAAGTACGGAAATTGACAGAGATTTTCAAGTAATTAGGGAAAGTTGTCAAATTTAATGCTACGATATAAGTGAAAGGCCTGGCAGAACAGTTTTCAACTCATGACAAAATGGAAGAAATAATTTCATTTAGAGTATAAAAGCTTTCCGGTTGACAGTAGAACTGATTCAATTTTCACAAGTTGTTTTTCGGATATGATTCCGCATGACATAAAACTTAATTTTTTCTTGAGTTAAACATTTAGGATAGTTCCAAGACTACTGTCGTCTATTGAACGAAATTATAATTATGGTTCAATTGAAAAATCATCGTTTATTGTAGTTTAGTTATAATGTGCGCTTAAATCTAGACATTGATTTTTTTTATTAGAAATTGTTTGTATTAGTTAAGTATTATTTAAAGTGTACGTATATATAAAATTCAATAGCCATTGACGTTAAAATAACATAGCATTCTAGAACTCATCCCTTCCAAGTTTACGAAATTCCACAGTAGCCTTTCCAACCACCCTAATCCTGTAGCACAGTCATTGCACTGCGCCACTCATCCCTATAATCCTCCTCGGAGACTGAAATGGCAGTGGCCTCGTGACCTGCTATAAACGCGTGACAGTGGGAGTCCTGGCAATGGCCGGTTTCTCCAATCATGTCCTGAGCGTCTGTGGCTCTCGCGCTCATGGTCAGCCTCCACTGGCTAGTATCCGGTGACGCGGCTGACGGAGGAGCGTGGGGGACTTCCCAAGACTCCGCTTTCTCTTCGCGGTGGATTTGGGGGGTCTCTGGGCTGTCTGTAAATATTGTATAAATGAGCGAGTGAATGATGAACTGTAAATATTGTATGAATGAGATCATTTATCTTAATTACTTATTGCCTTATAAAAGGCAGATTGTAATTATAGCACAATAAAGGAATTTAACTAAGTAAAAATAACATAGACGAAAGTGTGTTCTAGAATCACGTAGAATTCATACAAACGGTTCGTAATAAAATAAACTAATTTTTTATGAGTTCGAGCTCTACTGAGTGCTCTAAAAGCTGCAGAGGGCGCTAGCCAATTAATCGCCGACAGGCTGCGAGCTGTCCACATTCAAGTGAACCCAGCCAAGACTTAGGGGACCATATTCTCTTTCCAGCATGGGAAAAAGAAGCGTCCACCCAGCTTTACCATAGACGGGACTCAATGTAAATTAGCCAACAGCATCTGCTACCTGGGCATCAACCTAGGCAGACACATGACGTTCGGCCAACACTTGCAAAAAAAATTAAAACGAGTCCGCAGAACTTACTACTCTCTCCAGCATCTCATTACCAGCCAGGCCATATCCCTTCGACTGAAACTCCTCATATACAAGAGCGTCCTGAGGCCAGCTCTACTGTTTGGGGCACCACTTTTTAGATTCCTACATGCCAGCACCATAACTCGCCTCCAGAGCTTCCAGAACAACATCCTGCGAACGAGACTGAGGCATACCCCTTTTCGTGAAGGCTTCCGACATACACGAAAAGTTCGAGCTCCCCACCATCACCGAAGCCATCAGACGACGTCATATCAAGTTCTTTGACTCAATGAAGCACAGTCCAAACCCTCTCTTCCGAGACATGACACCACCACCACAACCGGCACGATGGCAACTCACAAGATCGAGCAAAGCAGAAGAAATGGTTGACATCACGGCACTAGGCCCACCAACAACAAGCCTCTAAGTGCCACCCTCACTGAAATCAGTCTAAATAAGAATACACTACATGGCTAGAGAGACTCTAGGCCCAGCCACCAGTGGACTCTCACCACTGTACCGAAACAACCAACCTCCACCGAGGCTTCCCACACCCCTTAATCCTCTGACACCACCTTCAAGCCGGTACTCCTAGTGCAAGGATCCGATTAACCTAAATATTCTATATTTTTCCCTCATCCTGAATTTCTAGCTAGAGAGCTTAGAAAAACAAAAAAAAATGAGTTTGTTATGAATGACCGTTTACTATGCATTATTAACCAGTTATTTAAGGGAGAGAGCTTGGTATTTATATGTTTAAGGTGCATACTATTGCTTATTTAATATTAACATAACATTGTATATATTTATAATTTAAACTAGTTGCTACCTATTACAATGTTTTACAATAACATGGATAGATTCTTGGAAGGTAGCCTCCTTTTCTCAAAGTGCAGAAATTAAGCTAAACCACTTAGTCTTAGTCTCATAACAGCTGTCCTTTTCTGTAACCTTCCTCCCAAAAGTTATATTGGATCCATTACTTGCGGTTACAATTACAATTAAATATGGCTTACAAAATTACTTAAAAATACATGTAATATAATAAAGAAAAAACCTTTTTGAGAAATAAATGGTTGTATTAGAAAATATACTTTAAGCATCCGCCTCTCCACAATATAGTTTATAAAAAAAAAACGTTTGCAACAGCTCTAAGCTGTCTTCTTCAGTAGTAAAATGACAGCATGGAAAACACACAATGTTTGTAATTCTTTTTATGAAGTTAAGTATTCTAGGAGCCTTAGAGTGAAGTAAGTACAGTTAACCAACAACATTTTTTAACTGTTTTAATTCTTAAAGAAAAGAGAAGAATAAAGTTTTTCTTACAATTAGTTTATCATTCTATATTCGGCACTAACCACATAGTATACAAAAAATTGTTAAAAATATTTATTCAACTGAAAGTTCGCTGGATTCATATGTGCAGTTGACCTTATAGTTCAATGTCATTCGAGAAAGCTGTTGTATTTAAGTACTATTGTAGCTTGCAGACAATTTGTCCATATAACTATTGGGTTGGCAAGAAAGTGATTTCGGTTTGCAGCAGTAGATTGCGTTATGTTTGTTTCGTTATTCTTTTGTCAATGTTAGACTTTTTTTCTTTTGAGATTCGGTAGTCGATACCTTAAAGTTTCTAAAGAAAGAAATTCCGTATAATTTACTTAATGTATAATAATAATTAATTTAATGTTTACTACTGTCTATTTACGGTCAGTTTTAACATGGAGTGCAAAAATAAGCATTTTCGACACATTTTACTTCTTTACTGTCATAAAGGCAAGAAAGCGGCTTAGGCTCACAAAGAGATACGTGAAGTTTATAATGTTGGTTGTTTAACAGAACGCACGTGTCAGAATTGGTTTAAAAAATTTTGTTCTGGAGATTTTTCACTGAAAGATGACAAACGTTCTGGTCGACCTTCTCAAGATGGTGATGGCAAAATGAAAGCCATAATTGAACCGAATCGTCATATAACTATGCGAGAGATTGCAAAACAGTTCAATGTATCACACACAACAATTGAAAATCATATAAGACGTCTTGGACTTGTTAAAAAGCTCGATATTTGGGTTCCGCCACGACAATGCGAGGCCTCAAACATCTTTAGCAACTATTGCAGCATGGTTGGGAGGTGATGTCGCTTCCCCCGTAAATATCCGACCTTGCACCATCAGATTATCATTTATTTCGAAGTTTACAAAACTTCTTAAAAGGTTAAAATTTCAGTAATCACCATGACCTCAAATCGCACTTGGTTGAGTTTTTTGCTGATAAGGACCTGAAGTTCTATGAGGGCGGGATCATCAAGTTAGCAGAAAAATGGCAAAAGGTCATCGAACAGAATGGAAGATATTTTACTGATTAAAGTTCACTTTTTTTATAAAAAAAAAGAGTTTTATTTCACACAAAACATCGAAATCACCTCCTTGCCAACCTCATATTTATTTTACTTCGACTTCGACTGGGACAATATGCTAGCGTGCCTTCCATTGAGCTGTGAATCGCTGCATGTTGTACATCAAGACGGGGGTGTCTTGTTCTTGAGTGGCTGTTGCTTAGCTTATGGCAGATCATCAGCTAATTGACGATTCATCTCTTCATGTAACGTTGTCCATTGGTCGATAGTCAAAGATGCTTTCGTTTTTCTGATCTTGGATGTCATCATGTCTTGGGGAGAGACAGGGATGAGGGAGGGGAAGGGATTCGGGGTCTCTCTCCATTGCTGTCATGTTAACACTTACTCCAACGTGCACGAAGACCAAAGAATGAACTATTTGTTTATCTTTTAGGGTTTCTGTTACAGCTCTGGCTAGAGGTTGTTGCAAAGATGTTATCTTTGATAGTTAAATATTTTTTAAGCTATAATGTTCATAATGTTTCCTCGTCGTACGAAGCAGCTACTGGGAAGTCTGTAAACTGGTAAGGAAGAGACAATATAAATTTGAGCAGCCTATTTACGCCCTGTGGCCTACATGGAGGATTATTTTGAAATTAGAATAGTTTGAAGAGGATAGATAAAAAAAGATTTTTAAAATTAAAAGATCAATGGCTGATTGTATTAAAATTGATATGGGATGAAAATCCAAATTTAATACTACCATTATGATGAATATTAGTGCATCACTTTGACGAACCCTGTAATACAATTAATAAATAATAAACATGTAGTATTAAAGGTATTGATGCATCCCTTATTGGCGTTTTACCGGACTTTAAACACAAAATGGCGTTCGTCCGATCGTAAAACATGATGTTTTTTAGGCAACGGTCACAGTGCGATAGGTGACTGTTGATAAAAAAAGTTCGTGTTTGACCCAGAGTTCCACCCTCCCTCCTCTCTATTGCAGTTTGATTTCGCCCTTACAAAATGTATTAGTAGTCTCTTTCTGCAATGCCTTGCCTTTACTTACAGTTTTTCTACAAATTATCTCAGGCATATGCTGTGTGAACGATATCGTTTGTATTTGTTTAATACCTTGGCTAATAACGTTCTTAGGTACAATTTTCCTAAGCATGAAACTGCTTCATGATAGGAAGGTTCTAGGTTTAAGTCCTTAGACGGAAGGGAAGTTTAGTTTAACTCCTAACTATAGAACTAACTAACTAAATATAACTGAAGAGCCCCTAACACTAAATTGTAGCTAGTAAGAGAGCAAATTATTTTTAAAAAAACCCAACCAGGTTAGGAAATACTTGTTTCACCATATAGTAACAAGTAGTTACAATTCACTTTAGAGGAATTTGTTTATGAGAGGGTGTTGCATTTATTACCATTTGTACTAGTTTCTTTTATATGTGCTATATAAAAACATGCATAAGTAACAAGTATTGATCGTATATATATATATATATATATATATATGTTTTCTTGTACCTGTGAGTCATATTTAGAAAATTATGGATGTGGCAACCACTAACTACATAAGAAAAATCACCCTATATATATATATATATATATATATATATATATATAAGTTAAAGCCAGAGGAAAGTTATGTTGTAAACTAATACGATCATGGGAGGTAAACAACCCATGATCCTATGTAGGTCGGATTACTAAGGAGAATAAAGTAGTCTTTTACTGGAGTCACAGTGTGTCGGTGTTTTTTCCTCTGTCATTATTATATTTTTATCACACTTAACCGCCGACGATTAACTGGTGCCGAAACCCGGGAGATTACGGGAACCTCGTACGGCGGCGTAGAAAGTAATTGTTTTTTTTTCTTTCTCTCTAATTTTTTTTTCTTAATCGTCTCCTCTCTTTTACGTTTTTAATAACATGCCAGAGGGAGTGTTACGACCCGCGGTGCTAAGTGGAGCTGCAGATATACCTCAGTTGCCTCAAACGACGATGGCAGCGGCTCACGCGACTACATTAGCGTGGATGAAGATTCAGGCGATCACGGCTCAGGATATGAGGAAGTCCATTTCCGATCTGGAGAGATTCGCAGGTGAGACCGGGGAACTGAATCATTTCCTTAAGGGGGGTGACCGGCTGATGATGCGGATAGAAGGAAAACGGACGGAGGATTTAATAACTTAAGGAGATGCCGATTCACTGAGAGCAGCTCTGGTGTGCAGAGTTAAGCGGAGCATTCTGAATATGATCCAGGCTGACGAGGAGACCTCATGGACCATAGTGAAGGAGCGGCTGAAGAAAGCATTCGGCGGGGGAAGATGGACCCCGGAAGAGGATATTTATGTTATATATTTATATTATATTAATGTTCCGGGAGACGAAGAGGCACCGACAAACAAACGGGCAGTTCGCCGGAACACTGCTGGCTCAATACAATGGCATCACGGAGAAGATGCGGGAGACATTGAACGCGGCAGAAGTAGAGGGCAGGATGGAGTTTTTGTCTACAATACTGAAGGTGCAGCTAGCGAAGGAAACAGGAAGAAAGGAGGTGTTACCTAGAGAGCGCACGTTTCTAGAATGCGCTCAAGAAATGGTGGACACCAGCGTCAGAGAGGAGGAAATTACAGTTGGCGAGGAAGAAATGGACTGGAGGAAAGTAGTATATAAAAGGCCCAAAATCGCGCCGGTCACATGGAGGAAGAAGGAGGTAGAGTACGGTAGAAGAGAGAGGGCGGCAGTGGGAGAAAGGAGCCGAGGAAACGCGGGACGCCCCAGGAGAAGGGAAGACAGGAAGTGTTATGAGTGTGGGAAAACAGGACACCTGGTAGCTAAGTGCCCACGCACTAGGTGCTTTGAGTGTGGCACGGAGGGTCACGTAGCAAGACAGTGCCCATATATGAGCCCACGCAGAAACGTGAACCGTCCCGAGCCAATGGAAATCAATGCTCAGAGAGTGTGGAGGAGGGAGAGACATCAGTCAGAGGCTTCAGAAACTTCGGAAATCTCCGAAACGGACAACGAAAGGGAAGAGCTAGGAAGCGGAGTGGGCTGTGGAAGCGGCAGTGCCCGGAGGAGCGGCCGACGACAGGCGACGGAGGAGAGGGGAGAACGCGAGATCTGAGAAGAGTTGCAGCGGAGAGGTGACCGCACGTTAATAAATAATATTGTAAAAGGCACACATGGCGGTCTGCCTATAATTAGAGTCGCGAGTGGAGTGCAGTGCTTAGTGGATACGGGGAGTACCAACACAATAATGTGTCGGGAGACACTAGAGAGCATGTCTGGAGGAGGGAGGATGCCTCAAATGCAGGTATGTTCTTGTAGCTTGGTCACCCTGGGGGGCCCCTGCAGGGTCGAAGGGGAAGCGATAATAGGGTTGGAAAGATGGGATCGTAGCGAGGAGAAATTACGGGTCCATGTGGTGGAAAAGATGCCCCGGGAATATGGAGGGATCATAGGGTGTGATCTGTTGGGGAAAGTTGGAGCAAGGATTAGGAACAGGGAAGGGAAATGGGACATTTGCTTAGGTAAGAAAACATATAGGTGCCTGAGACAAGGGAGGTACGTAGGGAGAGACGGTAGGGCGCGAGTAGGGGCGATTAGGCGAGCGGAGGATTGGAGAGTGGAGCTCAAGAGAGAATATACGGACATTTTCTTTAAGGAAGGGGAGAGATTGGGGGCCACAGGAAAAACAGTACATGAGATTCCGCTCAAGCAGGACCGAGTAAGCTACGTGAAGGAGCGCAGATACCCACAGGCTCTGAGACACCATATTAGGGAGGAGCTGGACAACTTGAAAAAACAGGGGATCATCGAAGATAGCACGTCACCATATAATAGCCCCTTATGGGCTGTTAAGAAAAAGAGCGTGGAAGGCGGGGTCGCAGATAAGTATAGAGTGGTAGTAGACTACCGGAAGCTCAATGAGAATACAGTGGACGAGAAGTACCCAATTCCACGGTTCGATGACATTCTGGACAGGCTGAGCGGGGCCAGGATCTTCAGCACCCTGGATCTCAAAGCGGGGTATCACCAGATACAGATGCATCCTAGGGACCGACATAAGACAGCCTTCACTTTTGAGAGAGGTCACTACGAGTTCACCAGGATGCCATTTGGATTGAAAAATGCACCCATCACATTCCAAAGGCTCATGGATGAGTTGCTACGTGGAGTAGATGAGTCCGTTTGCCAGATATACATGGACGACCTCTTAGTATTCAGCGCGACCGAGGCCCAACATGTAGATCACCTGAGGACAGTTTTTGACCGAGTGCGACAATTCGGCCTGAAATTGTCGGAGGAAATGTCCCATCTGGGTCAGGAGGTCATCAGTTTTTTGGGGCACACGATATCCAAAGAAGGAGTCCGACCAGATGCCGGGAAGGTAGCAGCAATCCAGAAGATGGCGGTTCCGTCGGACGTAAAAGGGATACGGCGGTTGATGGGAACACTGAACTACTACAGGCGATTCGTCCCAGAAATGGCAGCATACCTAGTACCTCTTAACAACCTCCTCAAAAAGGGGAAAAAAGTAGCCATCACCCCCGACATAGAGGCGAACATGCGCAAGTGCATGGCACGACTACAAGAACATCCTGTACTGGCTTTTCCGGATTTCACAAAGCAATTCACAATAACGACGGATGCCAGTGAATATGCCTTGGGAGCAGTTCTGTCACAGGCGGGGGGCAAAGGGGACCGTCCAGTAGCGTACGCCAGTAGGCGCCTCACAGAAGCGGAAAGTCGGTATAGCGCGCTAGAGCGGGAATTATTAGGGATAGTCTGGGCAATAGACCATTTCCGGCCCTACGTGTTCGGGAGAAGGTTCCAGGTGCACACCGACCACAAACCGTTACAGTGGGTTGGTAAATTAAAAGAGTCGTCGGCGAGGGTCATGCGTTGGAAGGAGTTCCTCAGCCAATACAACTTGGAGGTGATATACAAGCCCGGTAAGGAAAACGTCGTGGCGGACTGGCTGTGGTGGTCAACGCACTCGAACAAGAGAAGGGGGAATCCTCCCGAGACGGAAGGCAGTTCTTGCGAAAATGGACGCCGGAGAGAGAAGAAGACCAACAGGAACCAGGGTCTACGGATTTGGTACCGTCGGCAGGAGGAGGGAGCTCAACGGACGACAGGCCTGCGGACATGGAAGAGCGGGAAGAAATTATAAACGATAAGCGCCGCCAGATTTTACTACAGATCTGAAAGACGAAGACCTTCGGCCCCATGAAAATAGCACATGATAGTTCTCCACGATCGACCACCACGACCATATGGTCGGCTCCAGGGGTGAACAATGACCAAATTAGTCGTGCCCTTAATGATGCTTCCACACCAGGGAAGACCCATTTTCTTTATGTCGGGAACGCAACCGTATGGGAGAAAATTAAGCGCCTTTGGAGCAGGTTGGGGTTGACCGAACATTTGTACGGTGTACCAGATGGTAGAGACCATCCCGGATGAGCCAACGCAGAAGGAGATCACAAGAGACGGCTCAGGCGTTGAGGCGGAAGTATTTCTGGTGGGGGATGCGAAAGACAATCCAGGAAACACTAGCTGCGTGCGAAGTTTTTCATCGTACCAAATATGACAGGCACCCACCTACCGGGCAACAAGTCGAGACTCCCACGGCGCAAACACCGCTCACTGACCTTCAAGTTGATACCTTCACTTGGCGGGGACACAAGTGGGTCACCATGGTTGACCTCTTTAGCAAAATGGCTATGGCATACCCTATTCGGGAAAAGTCACCGGAAGCAGTGCTAGGCGCGCTGAGGCGTTGGTTCCAATTCTACGGCGTCCCAGATCGGTTAGCGTCGGACGGTGGAAAGGAGTTCGATAACGCCGACGTGCGGAAAGAGATGAAGGCTCTGGACGTGATGTGGCACGTCAATACCCCAGGGCATCCAAAGAGCCGAGGAGGAATTGAGCGTCTCCACAGTACCTTGGGCGATCATCTCCGCGTCTACAATGCCGACAAAGGGTTGGAGCCGGCAGAGGCAATGCCTAGGGCGGTCATTGCGTATAACCATTCTGTCCACACGACCACCGGGTTTTCACCCTTTGAAATCCTTTTCGGACTTCGTGGGCGTCGCCGAGACACGAGTTGAACGGTGGTGGGAGACGAGACGTCCGCACAACTCACCACCAACCGCGTGAAACTGGGGAAAGTATGGGGGAAGGTGTACGCGATAATTACCGGGGAAAAATCCAGGAGGGTGTTGAGGGAGAACGCGGGCGTCAAACCACTAGAAGGGTGCGTTGCGATAGGCACTACGGTATATCGGTAAGATCGGTTCCAATAGGAGTAAGGAGGTGTCCCGTTATGAGGGTCCCTTTCGGGTGATCACGATTCGTGAACACAATTTGGTGACCATCCAGAGTGTTCATGAACCCGCGAAGAGGAGAACTGTCCATCTCGAGCAGTTAAAGCTTCCAGTGGGGAAGCCATCCAAATAGGAAATTGACTCTAATTTTCTCACTCCTGCCCACATCTCTTTTGGTTTTTGGTGGCATTTGCCAGATACATGTTTTTTTATTTTACTGTTTTAACCTTGTACCACATTGGATAAAGTTATGTTCTGTTTTTATGATTATAAGACAGTGTTGTTCTGCTCTAGGCGAGCAGGAAATTATTATGTCAGAACTGTATATAATTAGCATAAGTGTTAAGTTTCAGTTCCCGACGGATGGTCAGGAACTGGCAGGGGGGAGTTAAAGCCAGAGGCAAGTTATGTTGTAAACTAATACGATCATGGGAGGTAAACAACCCATGATCCTATGTAGGTCGGATTACTAAGGAGAATAAAGTAGTCTTTTACTGGAGTCACAGTGTGTCGGTGTTTTTTCCTCTTTCAGTGTCATTATTATATTTTTATCACACTTAACCGCCGACGATTAACTTATATATATATATATATATATATGTAAGTTTCGAATTCAGAAACTTAAAAGGAGGGGAGGTTCTCAGGGTATAAATCGAACACTTGCAGATGCAGTTTAGAACTGTAATATTAAACATATGTACACATTAGCTAGTGCTACAAATATAACAATAAACCAATAAAACTTATAACTAACCTGAATCAATACAATTGTCGATAATGAGCGTTGACCATTGTCTTAACAAGCGTACCCATATCAGGTTACAACTAAGCGTCCTTTGATAGTAGCGCTCTCTGTCGGGACATCTCGCATGTGTGCCGAAGTTTGGCGGTTACGTTTAAACTTACATCCCCCCTTTTTGAGACAGAGGGTAATAAAGCCCTTTGGAATAAGGCACGAGCTTACTAGCATGAAATAAGTTTGACTCCTTTTTACGAAATCTACTATCTATTAAAAATATTACCTCTGAGATTTTCTGTTTTATTTTGAAAGGTCCTACTCTGATCGCATCTAATTTATCTCTATTCAATTTGTTACTGTTTTGTACATATACAAGGTCTCCAACTTCGTATTCAAACTTTTTAACATTTTTATCATAATACTTTTTATTTTGGTTATGTGTCTTTTCTGAGTTTTTATAAGCTATTTCCCTATTATTTTCTAAATTTGTAATTTTATTTTCATTTAGTTCATCAGGTACAAATGATGCATCTATTCCAGTTAATAAGTAATTGGGGGTAAACCCAGTAGAACTATGTATCGTGTTATTGTATTCCTCGATACACTTTTCTGCTACTATTGGCCACGATTTATCTCTATTTTCATGAATTTTGCACCTTATTCTGTTAACTAGTGTTTGATTTGTCCTTTCATTTAATCCATTAGAAAATGCACAATCTACTGCTGTAAAAATTAATGTTATCTTTTGTTTATTTACATATTGTTTAAATTGTGCTGAATTTATACCAGGATATTGATCTGTTAATAATGTTTTTATATTTCCAGCTTTTTCTACTTTCTTGATTAGATTAATAAAATCTTTTGCTATTTGTGTTTTCGAGGTGCTGATATATGCGTACCTTGTGAAATGATCTACTACCAAGTGTAGATATTTTATTGTACTTTTATTCCCTTTAAATCCTCCTATTGTATCTAAAGATATTATATCTAGTGGTTCTTTTGCTGGACCAAGTTGAGACAAGGGAGCCTTAAAGCAACCTATTCTTGACTTATTTTTAATACATGTTTCACAAGATCTGCAAATCAATCTTATATTTTTATACATATTTTTAAAATAAAATTTTTTTCCTATTGTTAAAATTAATTGTTTCATTCCTATATGACCTTGATCTTTATGTACACTTTCAATAAGTGAAATACCAAATTCTTCTGTTATCCATATTTTCTCACTTTTATTCAGTATTTTGTAAATTATATTATCTTTAATTATGCATTTGTCATCCAATTTTATTAGCTTTTGATTTTCTTTTAAATCTTCCAGTTTTAATAAATTTGATGTTTTAATCGCAGAGTTATCATCTGTTTCTTCATTTGATTCTAAAACTGGATTTCTGGATAGACAATCTGCCTCCAAATTTTCTTTACCTGGATTATATACAATCTCAAAGTCAAATTGTGAGATATAGTTTAAAATTTGTAGTAGTTCTGGATCATTACTTTTCTTCACATTAAAATTTTCTAATGGTCTGTGGTCTGTAAATACCACAAATTTTTTTCCTATCAGATAATATTGCCAGTAAAGTATAGCTTCTTTAATAGCTAAACATTCTATGAATATTGCTTTTTTTGTTTTCTGAGCGTTTGTCAATTTTTTTGAAAAGAAAAATACTGACTTTAGAGATTTGTCTTCTTGTGGTTGTTTTAGAATTGCTCCAACTCCTTCAATACTTGCATCAGTGAATATGTATGTTGGAGATTCTGGATCAAATATTGCTAGCGCAGGCGCTGAGCATAAGTATTTTTTTGTTGTCTCGAAACAATCTTTACATTGTTTTGACCAGTGAAAATCTACATTTTTTCTTAATAAATTTCTTAAGGGATCTAGCAAAATAGTATGTTTTGGTATATACTCCAAATAGAAGTTTATTTTTCCTAAAAATTGTCTAACCTGTTTCTTTGTTTGAGGTACAGGAAACTTTTTAATTGCTGTGAGATTGTCATTCATTGGTTTTATATAATTATTTCCTATTTCATGGCCCAAATAAGTTATCTTGTTTTGTGCAAACTGACACTTTGATTCATTTAATTTAAATCCTTGTTTCTGTAGTGCTTTTAACACTAATTCTACATGTTTTACATGGTCCTCATAATTCTTCGAATGAATCAATACATCATCTATGTAGTTTACAGCAAACTTATCTAGGTTATTTCTTCTTATCACACTTGACAAGACTCTTTGAAATATAGCCGGAGCAGACTTCAAACCATATGGCAAGCAATTCCATTGCCAATGACCATGATGGGTTACGAAAGCCAATTTATATTTATCCTTTTCACGCACTGGTATCGACCAAAACGCCGAATTTACATCCAATTTTGAAAAAAATTTACAGTTTCTGGCGCGTACTGTCAGATCATCAATTCTAGGA
Organism: Acanthosoma haemorrhoidale; assembly: GCA_930367205.1. Classification (NCBI taxonomy): domain Eukaryota; kingdom Metazoa; phylum Arthropoda; class Insecta; order Hemiptera; family Acanthosomatidae; genus Acanthosoma; species Acanthosoma haemorrhoidale. The sequence goes on along the minus strand of OV884014.1, from coordinate 105,811,811 downwards.
AACGGTTGACTTTCTGGCACAATTATTTTATTTAGTTCCTTAAAGTCAATACAAAAGCGTGATCTTTTTCCTTCTTCATTCTTAAATACCATCGTGACAGGAGCTGCATAGGGACTGCTTGATTCTTCAATTAAACCAGCTTTTAATAATTCATCCACTTGCATTTCAATTTCAATTTTGTCTTGAAATGAGCACCTGTATGGTTTCTTTGAAATATATCTATTTTGTATTAATTTTACTGTTGCTTCATAACCTTTTATTTTTCCTATGTCGAATTTTGACTTAGCAAAAATGTCCTTATTTTTTTGTATAGTATTTTCTATCTTGTTTATATCTGATATTTCAGTCTTATTAATTTGCCGATCTTTTTGTTTTGTTATCTCTTTTTGAGTTATTATTAAGTTTTCATCTTGACATAGTTTGAATTTTTTTATTAAATCTAATCCTAATAGAAAATCATCTTTAAAATTAATACTTTTCACAATAAAAAACTGAAAATTTTCTTCAATATTACCGATTTTAATTCTTAATACAACCGTACCCTCTGTTTTTGCTACTCCTGTTACCCCTTTTATATTATCTCTCCCACCTATTATTTTTTTAATATCTTTATTATTATTTAAAAATTCATAATTTATCAAAGAAATATTAGATCCAGAGTCATAAAGACCAATAGCTGGATTTCGATTAGCGAGAAATTTTATTTTAATAAGTGGGAGGACTACTCGTTTTTTGCCCCTTCAGAGCTTGCTATCATATCTTGAACTTCTCCATTATTTGTAACCTTAATATTCTCATTTTTTATTTTTTTCAATTGTTTATCTTTTAAACGACACAAACTCTCTAAATGAAATCTATTTTGAAAACCTAATTTTTCACATATTGTACATGGTTTTTTCTCGCTTGAACATTTTTGTGTTTCTTTCTCTTTTTTCCTTTCATTTAACTTACCAAATTGTTTTAATTTTGCCATTAAATTTTCCATACTTACAATTGACTTTCTTTCTAATTTATTTTGTATAAAATTTGGTAAGTTAATTACAATCAGATTAATTTGAGTATTTAGTGAGATACTTTCATCTATTTCTAACAATAAACTTCTTTTCTTTAACGCATATTCTAACAGGGAACCATTTAAATATTTAAAATTATATGCATATGTTATATCGGTCCAGGACTGTGCAGAGAAGGTCTCAATAAAGGAATTATTCCAAGCTTCCCAATTAAACATTGAGTTCTGTTTCCAGAATATATTATACCAATCTAATGCAGACTTTTCTAAGAATAATCTTAGAGCTTCTGCATATTTGTCTTGAGTAATCCCCACTCTAGCACACTCCTGAACGAATAAATTTAGCCATACATTAGCATTTAAATTTTCACCATTAAATTTTTCTATAACCATATCTTTAACCCGAGAACACATATGTTTTTCTACGGTACCTGTTATAGCATTGTTTATGTTAGGTATAACCTCTTCTAAATATTCATCATAAAATGTAACATTACCTTCTACATCCAAATAAATGTTGCTGAGCTCTACAGTCATTGTTATCACTATTTTTCGAAATTTGTTTCGAATTCTCAAACTCTTCACCACATTCTTCACTACTGCAGTATCGAAGAGTTGTTTGTGCTGAGTGCTAGACTGTTTATCTTTTGGAAATACAAAAATTTCCGATTGGCCAACCAGCTGAATTGTCATAACTTTCACGACCGTGGTTCTGGAATCTTCACCAGCTTCTGAGATGAAATGAAATTTCGCCTTTGTCTCCATTGTATTGATTAGTAAGTTTCGAATTCAGAAACTTAAAAGGAGGGGAGGTTCTCAGGGTATAAATCGAACACTTGCAGATGCAGTTTAGAACTGTAATATTAAACATATGTACACATTAGCTAGTGCTACAAATATAACAATAAACCAATAAAACTTATAACTAACCTGAATCAATACAATTGTCGATAATGAGCGTTGACCATTGTCTTAACAAGCGTACCCATATCAGGTTACAACTAAGCGTCCTTTGATAGTAGCGCTCTCTGTCGGGACATCTCGCATGTGTGCCGAAGTTTGGCGGTTACGTTTAAACTTACATATATATATATATATATATATATATATATATATATATTGTATATATATTATAAACAAATGTAAATAACATTACAAAAATTGCTAGGAGCCAATTAGTTATATGAGCTGGGACACCAGCTGCCAGTGGCAGGCAGTAGAGCCATCTGCCAAGAGACCTTCCTGGCTCACGTCTCTATGTCAGCGGACAAAGAAAACCACATACTCAACCCTCATTTGGTACTATAAAAACGATCCTAATTGGCTACTGACGAAGCCAGCTGAGTATTTAAGACCAGAGGTTTGGGGCCTGTATATCATTCTTCTGGGTACTAACTGGCTCGTAGCTGCTCTGCTTTAAACTCTGAAACTTGGCTTCTTCTTTATGAAAACCTCTGCATCTCTCTCTCCTCACCTCGCTACATTTTAGTCCGGCGTTGTCAGACCCCACACCTTCCTAGTGGGAATCTCTGCCTTCGTCTCGCTAAATCTAGCACCTCCTTCGGAGAGACCTCTCCCTAGTGGACAACGGTTGTCGTGGCCCTGCAAGCTCACCACAGCAATTCAGTCTGCCTCTCTCCGGTTCACACTCGCCTTTGGGATGTAGACGTATTTTGCCTACCCTCAGATACTGAGTGTGAATTCGTGGTCATTCCAAGACCACACAAACTACCTACACCACCTACCCTATACCTCTTCTCCTGAACATAGTGCATTGTCGGGGCACATACCTATTATTATTTTAGTGAGGAAGCTTAGTTACCAGAAAAATGTCAACGAGGCCCATTTTCACTTGAAGGGTAGATAGACCACTGAACTTGTGGTCGTTTCATTGAGGACACCCTTACATGTATTTAAAACATATTTACAGATACATACATGTTTATGGGAATCGTAATATAGTCATTTACCGACCCGTGAAGCTGCTCAGGGGCTTAGAAAGGCAGCCGACACCGACCTGGCCCCCTAATCGCATTAGTTTCCCTAAGCCTTCAAAAATGGAGAGAGAGTTTCGCAGTAAATGGTTTCATTTAAATAATATTTAGCTGCCTAGTCACCACTGGGAACGGAGTTTAACTTCACCAACCAATATTTGAAATTCCAAACAGCTTTTCTTTGTTTATCACAGTCCTTTCTCCCCCAACTCAAAGACCATTTTTTTTGTATTCTCTGTTTTTCATTACTTCAAATATTCATTGAATAAGTTAACCAGTGGGGTGGGAGGGCGGTAGTTGTTTTGCACAATTTGCATGAAACGGTACAGGTGAAAGAAAAAAATATAATTAAAAATCTAGATACATTCATGATGGCCTATTTTAAAACGACTATACTTCCGGTAAACTCTGGCAAATTATAATTTATTCTATATATTGGATTTACAATTTGTATTCACTACATTGTGCTGATTTTACTTTTGCGAATTTTCAAATTTAATTAAAATAATATTTTAAAATGGGATAACTAAAAAAATACGATTGACAAAAAAAATTATTAAAAAAATACCTTCCAACGTTACCATTCGATTGAAAAACTGAATATAAAACGAATTACTGAAGTATATAAACGGAAAACAAATAAATTATTATAAATTGTCATAACATTGTATTGGTTATATGTGTTCCTTCTTCGGTACCACGTGGCTTAATAAATTCACGGCTTATTATCATTTATCTTTTCAGTATTGTTACTCCAATTGCTTTCTGTAAACAAACATCATGACTCTTTCTACTTCTAATTACCAAATTATAGTATATAATAGCTAGTATATATAGCATAGTATATATTATATAGTATTACTAGTATGTAATAACTCACAACTGTCTTTTCACTCATAACCAACTCACAATTGGCTTATGTTTGTCATGTTATTTCATGGCACACCGCTTGCATTGTACGTTATTATGGCCTCCTGAGTCATTACACTTCAATGAGATATTACTTATTTATTAATTACTTTATATCAACCGATAAAATTACTACAATATAGATTTCTCCCGGCTAATATTTACTGACTTGTAAGGGCATATGCATGTATAAAAAATGGTTAAACATTCAAAGTATGAGACAAAAATAAATATTATCACATTTTTGGAGACAAACACTTCATTCACATATCAATATGAGGCTGCTCAATTACAATTGTGTAGTTAAGTAGATCGATTAATCAACTGACAATAATTTGGAGACAAAACAGTAAACAGAACCGTACTAACATTGCAAAGATGAATACAGTACTTGATCAAGGAAGCGATACACTCGAAATAACTAATGGGTGTCCCAGAATTAATGCAAGATTTGAATTTGCCACCATTTGTGCAGTAAAGTGCTGGTGACCCTAAAAAAAAAAAATTGACAGTTGACAGTTTAGGGTTAGTAAAAATGGAGCGTTACACGATAAAACAACGTGTCTTTATTGTTGAGCATTATCTCAAAAATAATAAAAGTTTGGTGGCCCCAGTTCGAACATTTCACACAAAATATTGTCGGAATAGTGCTTTGACTTAATGAACTAACTGTGAAGAGATTAATTGAAAAATTTAGACAGACTGGATCAGTTGGAGACTTAAACACACTGGTCGTCTAAAAACAAGCCGTTCAAATGTCAATATTGAAGCAGTGCGTGAGAGTGTCAAACGAGGCTAGTCAAGCAGTGACTGTTACTGGTGCTCAATATCGTGACATGATAACACACTTCTTTGAGCCAAAAGCGGATGGTATGGGTGTGGCCAATATGTGCTTTCAACAAGATGGTGCCACATGCCATACAGCCCATCGAAACAATTCAAATACTGCATGAGACATTTCCAGGTCGAGTACTCTCTCGTTTCGGTGATCAGAATTGGCCCCCTAGATCGTGTAATTTACCACCTTTAGATTTCTATTTATGGGTTTATTTAAAGTCAGAGGTGTATGTCAACAAGCCCACATCCACCCGTGCATTAAAAGAGGAAATTCAAAGCTGCATCGACGAAATTCAACCACATTTATGCTAAATGGTCATGGAAAATTTCGACAAAAGAGTGTGTATGTGCCAGCAAAGTCGTGGAGGCCCGATGTATTATTCCATAAATAACCCTATCCTATTTACTTTACAATTAAAAAAAAAAATACAACAAAAACTGGGTTTTATATTTAATCAAATCTTGCATTAATTCTGGGACACCCTTTATAAATTATTTTAAAGGTACTTTTTTCAATACAAAAAAATACAAAATATGGAAATACATGGGAATGAAATAAATGAGTTATATAGTGAAGAAACAATGCCCCAAGATACTCGTAGGCGAGAGTATCTGAAAAAAAATTAATGATCTAGAAAAGTACTACTGTGTCTATATAAAGTAGTTTATTCGTTAAACAAAAAAAAATGTGTTTTTATGTAAAATTAACACCGGTTAAAAATGGACTGTAATACAATAGCACAATCATCTTAATTATTTTTTTGTGAGAACAATTGAAAATTCTAAATCTAAAATTAATGTGGCCTAAGACTTCAAATGTACTATTATCAAGTTATAACAATTTTTTTTTTTCAGATTGGGTGTAAAATCGTTATGTCCACATATTCTGGGCAACTAAATGTACTAGCAGAACCCTATATTTGTTTCTATGTATTCGGGATTGAACCCAGACCTTTTACACCATCATTCAGTTAAGCTATTGATGAGATGAAATTAATGAAATATAGCTTATCTGAACTGACAATAACCGTTGAGAAGATGACTAATTAAGTTAAGGAAGTTGTTAATTAGCTGCGGGGAAGCACAGAGCCCGCATCTGGGAAGGGCTCGAGCCCGGATGGTGGCTATTGACTGACCCAGGGCTCCGACCCTGATCACCGGTGATCCGCCAACCTGCCCTGGGCATGTCGTGATATGAGTGCATGTCTCCCTTATGCCATATATCCGTTAAGCTCGTGTTTCGAATGAGCTGTGGAAATGGGTTTCTGCACAGAGTTAATGCTTTAGACGTACTTACAATAAGTATGAATCTGTAAATATTTCTGATTTATTAAATCATCAGCCGTAGTTCTATTTATTCATTCAACTTCGTCATCCGTCGGTGTTTCACGAAAACACCTGTTCGTCCGGCAGATCTGTAGAACTGGCCTGATCGACAGACGGATTTTGGCAGAGAAAGGAGAAGGATGAGTTGCCGAATGTTTCGTTGAGTTTTATGAATTGTATATAGGAGTATAAATATTAATAAACAGAGTATGAAGGTAATATACATGATCTATGTAGCTTATCAAATAACGTGGGTCTGAAAAGTGACAATTTCAGGTTATTAATTTTTTTTATGTTGTATAAGCGTAGGATTCTAATTACTTTCCTGCATTAGAGTAATAAACTTATCAGATTAAAACAGAACAAATGGCCAAATGTCAGGCCCGGAGATTGTAAATATTTTTTTTTCACCGTATCTTTTATAACGTTACATGTTTCAATAAACAGTTTGCGTATTTAATTATATTTACTTAAACGCTTATATTTTACATATATTGTTCCAAAACAAGATTAAATTATTATTATTATTCTTCTTATAAGTTTAATATTGCGGTATACTTGTACTGAAAATGATACTGATTTCAACGGAATACTAAGTGCACCTAAGGGTTTCCAATAGCATAAATATTTCGAGGCAACCATCCCTGTTAATTAGTTTGCGGTTCTGGCAGTGTCGAGTTCAGTAATGCCACTCAAGTCCTTTAACAAAATCTAGTGACATTATTCTCTAATTTAAATGTGTTTTTTTTTACGCTTCGGGTGGAATCCCTAAAAAAAAAAAGGAAAAAAGGAATTACATATTAAAAAAAAGAAAAACTGGCCAAGTCGTTTCCTACCCTATCGTCCTGGATAAAACTGAGATTCCAGCTCGTCATTGGAGGGGATGTGAGACAAGACATGACAAGAAGACTCGGGACCAATGAGGCCCTCGGACAATGCCGGGCTCTGTCTGGCACTGGACCGACTTTGGACCCACGCCAACTCCTGACACCTCCCGCTCCTAAATATATTAGATCCGAGAAACATAAACAGCAGTCCTTTTGTCCTGGCATCTGTCAAAGAGCCTTGTTCCCCAAGGACAACCTAGTGGAAAACAAATCTTGCCGTATGTATACTGATTATGGAGGCTCGAGTTAGTACAACGTCCTTCAATATGGTTTGCTTCTTAAACCAAATCTTTAATACAAGGGGCAGCAATGGCTATGCTTATACTTTAATAAACAAGGCGGAGGGTTAAACAAAAATGAAACAATTCTATTCTCATTCAGTCTTAATTTCGTGTTCATTCAGTAGCTTACAATCAATAGCTTTGATATTTACTATTTTTTTATTTTCTACAAAAACGTTTATTACTACTATAATATGCTGATTTATTAATTCAATCGTGCTTTTGAAAATTTCCTTCTTATTAAATGAAAACTTAAATATGAGCTAAATAATTCTTACTGTATGACAATAATTTATATTGGGTTAAATATCTTAAATAGTATATATATAAAATTTCTTTATTGTGCTAAAATTACAATCTGCCATATTAGGCTATAAGTAATTGAGATACATGTTCCCATTCATACAATATTTACAAACAGACCAGAGGCCTCCCACATGGTTTTCACCTCCCTCGCTGCGTAAAAGAGGAAGCGGAGTCTTGGGATGTCCCCCACGCTTCTCCGTCAGCCGCGTCACCGGATACGAGCCAGTGGAGGCTGACGAAGAGCGCGAGTGCTACATACGCTCAGGACATGATTGGAGAAACTGGCCATTGCCGGGTCACGTATTATAGCAGTTCACGAGGCCACTGCCGTTTTAGTCTCTGAGAAGGGTTATAGGGATGAGTTGTGCATTGTAATGACTGTGCTACGGGATTAGGGTGGTTGGATAGGTTACTATGGAATTTCATGAACTTGGAAGCGATGAGTTAAAGAATGTAAGGTATATTAAGATCGTTATGAATGGTTTTGTTGCACACGTAATAGGGGTCATTTACTATTGTTCTCTGGACTTTTGATTGAAAGGATTGGATATGCTGGAACTTTCTTGCTGTCCTCCATAGCTCTATTCCGTATGTCCAGATTGGCTTAAGAATAACTTGGTAAATTAGTAATTTGTTTTCTATTGAGAGATGGGATGTCCTTCGCAGTAGTCTGTACAGTTGTCCAAAGCGTCTGTTTAGTTTTTGTTTTTTTAGCCTCGTATGTGGGTTCCAGGTCAGTTGTTTGTCGAGATGGAAGCCTAAGTACCGTACAATTTTAAATAGTAGGTGCTCGAGTGACTTGGCAATACACAGACCTCAAATGTACTTTAGGAAACAACCGATACTTATGTATGTTGATAGTTTTAACTGCAGCCTAAATGTTTGATATGGTTTTCATCACGAATAAACCATTTCGTCAAAAATAATCACTAATGATTTAAAAGGATTTGAGTTCTTCATTCTCTTTCGACTTACTACATAGATGAGTTAGGCTCTGGATCACCACGGCCTTCCTGTCCATGCCCGTGGGAATGAATGTGAGACTGGTACAGGAGGAGAATGTATGAAAGGTAATTGGAACACTGAGAGTACCGAGGCACATAAACTCCGAGAGCACAATACACGATTATGCCGAGTGCTAAGTGCACAAGCTTGAATTCCCCACTACGGACGTCTGTACTCCAGGTGGTAAAGATCTGCAGCCCCACTTTTGGTCTGGCATAGAAAGACCTTTATTATATTAACGTCCGTTCGTGGTCATCATCACCTTCACTAACGATCGGACAGACTGTTATGTACTAGTTAATGAGTGTTTGGTTGTTATAGCAAGTAAGAAAAATATTTTTATGATATTAAAAAAAATGTTACTCCCTCTACATTCTTAAGCAGCTACTCTAACACGGCCTACTAATGGACACTGTACTTGCTAGTTTGACAGCAGGACAACAGTTCTGTTTTTTTAAATATTATTTATTTATTTAAGAAACAGCAGAATAAATTACAACTTGCAAAGGACAATACAAGTCGTGAAGTTAGTCCGAGACTAAGTCTCGTTGTCAGCTTCTCTTCATCCGCCGTGGAGGGTTTCCAGGAAGTGTCTGTGAGGATGAGTAGTTAGTTTGTATGTTTATGATGACCTTGATCTGTGTCCAATGTTCTGTTAGATACGTGTACAAAAAAGTGTTCAAAATAAAAACAAAAATCTGACGACTGTTACTGACTTCCAGGCTATCTGCAAACATTCAGCCTTATTGAAAATGAGTAACAAAATTGTCATCAATTTTCAAACTTAGTGTAACTCCTTCAAAAAAAAAAACTTGCAAGTTGATTGAAAACGGCAGTTATGACAAATGACAGTTAGCATTTTTTCAATTAGTTTATAAATAAGTCATTCACATTGAAGTGCTTGACAGAGTGTTTAGAAATTAAAAAAAACACATTTTTTATTTTTTAAATTTGAAGAGATATTATTTGCTTCCTTAAGTTTTCTTTTGAATTCATTATTATTTGATGTATTAGGTTCTTTAGTCAAATTTGTAGGTTATTAAGCTTGCAATATTCTTCATAAACAAATTAAAATTTAATTTGATAAGTATAAAATGATTTAATTACTTGTCGCTCTTCTATAATCGTTAAAAGAAACTTCAACACGTGGACTTATTGTAAACGGAACGGAAATAATTTTAATTGAAAAGACTTTGAAAACAGTGCGGCACTCTCCTAATCGGGAAGATTGAAGGGAAAAGCATCTGTCTACAAGAATAGCTCTTTGCCGGGGATAAGGGAAAAGCATTTGAACGTAAGCAAATTTATTTTTTCCCCCGGGGAAAATCCACCCGGCTGGGAAAACCGGCCGTTGTTTTTCATCCCCCAGGAGAAAAGCCGACCCTCGTGGACAAATCATCCCCCCTCATTGTAGATATGGCCACTTCAATCCTCTTATCCAGCTGCTCTTCCAATAATATTCTTGTCCCTCTGTCTCCTCCTTCCCCCTCTCTCTCTCGGGCTATAGGAAGTTTTCAGAAAGAAAAAGTCAACCGATATAAATGATTGGCTAACGCTGAGCTACCGACCAATAGAATCAACCCACCTACCGTATACCTGTGGCAGATAAACTAGACGCATCGCTAGATGGAATATAAACAGTAGCATATACATATCGGGGAATATACGTATTGAACTCTCAACAGTGTTTTAACGTCGATTACTTAACACTCTTCTACTACACCTCAACGGTATGCCCTTCATCAACGATACTTACGCAGCCTTACTTCTTAATCCTGTCTGTAATAATTCTCTTTGTGCTAGCAAGATTAGGGAACAAACCCTCTCCAGGATATATCCAGCCAACAAATCCCAGTATACACGGAAACCCAAGGAGACGAAAAAAAATATCTTTCTAAAACTAAAATATTAATGTTCTGTATACAAAATTCAAATTGCAAACATTTTTTCTCTATAAAGACGCTTTATCTGTCTCGATTAATGTTTACAATTAACACTAATAATTTATCAAATATTCTAAATATGACTCGAATTAAGTGAGTGTGTAGTGTATATTTATAAGTGTGATCTTGATTGTTTTAGCTTATTTACGTGTTATTGTAATAATTGCTAAAACTATTTTTTATTTAATATTTGTGTTAGGTGGGGGCATTTTTTGGACTGATAATATACCGTATATATTGCGATTCGATTTTTGAATTCAATCTGAATTAATATAATAGGTGGACTGGAAAGTAATGTCGTTTTTTTTACATCGAAATCAACACATAAATTTTTAACAAGTTTTTGTTTTTAATCAATGATGTAATCATTGACCCTCGTTGTTAGCAACCTTTTATCATATAGTGTGCAAAATTCCAGCAAAATATCTGGATATGGCATTTTGGACATCATCCAAATTTTAAGTTTTTTTCCCACTTAGAAAATGTAGCGTTCGGAATAAATAGAAATCCGATATCGGGCAAGTATGGTGGTTGAGGCAATACCTCCCACTCCAATTCATTTATTATTTCCAGGGTTCTTGCGGAAAAAATAGGCACAGTGGGGTCTTGCATCATCGTGTTTCAGATTAACACCTTTTTTTATTGACAATTGCCGGGAAATTTCAATTAAAAATTGATTTACTCGATCCTAATTGTTCACTGTGAAGGTCTGCATTCACAGTTTTTCCAGGTATCAGCGATGAACGACCCTGCGAATACTCCACCAAACACACAAAAGCGCCTTTCTGGAGTGTAAACCTGGCTTAGCTGTACTTCGTGCCGATTCATGCGGAGAGAAATTTTTGGATTATCATAGAGGACCCATTTTTCATCTCCAGCCTCACCCACCATACTCGCCCGATATTGCGCCATCGGATTTCCATTAATTCCGATCGCTAAAAATTTGAAAATTCGTATGATGTTCGAAAATGCTATCCAGATATTTAGCGCAAAAACCAATTGATTTTTATCAATTCAGCATTGAAAATGTGGATACTAGATGGGAAAAGGTTGCTGATAACGAGAGGGGTTACATCATTCAAAAACAAAAACTTGTTAAAAATTTATTTTTTGACTTTACATTTTACAATTCTTTCCGGTCCCCCTAATATTTGAATTGAGTGGAGGAGGGAGGGAGAGATGAGGCGAAAGGCACTATGGAGGCTGTTTACGATTTGAAAGAATACACCTTTGGGTTGCAGCAGGTAGTCTTTTAGGAAATTTGTTGACAAAATAAGTAAACCTCTTTGGGAAGGCCCTGTTTTTAGTTCAAAACGCAGTCAGACCTTTAACAGTTAACATCTATCTGTCAGGAGTTAAGCAATTTATATATGAAAGAGGCTGGAGGCATCAATAGCATCCAGTAGAATACTTCCCTATTCTAAATATCCCATCCACTATTGCCACAGGTAGGAGATTACATTCATACATCAATGGAATGTACCTTGCAAAACTTTTGTTATTGTTAGATTTTCATATTTAATAATTACTCTTTGAACTGATGGATGGAATAGAAAATAGATTCATTTTCTATAGCAGAAGGGAGATTTCCGTATGACTTCTATTTTCTAAAATTTGACTAACAGGTCTGCTTTTACACAACTTTAAGGTGAGGCTTAAGGCTACCTCAGAGGAACCCGTATACAATAAAGTACAAAAGCTGAGGTCACGGCTGTGACGCTGACGCCGTTGTTTGCTGATAATATAATAATGTAGTTTTGTTAACTCTTGCCGCTCATCTAAATTTCTAATGACCGTTGACAAGCAGCTGCCTACCGGAGGCCTAGCCCCTTGGGCCACATCCTGTACAAGCCATCTCTGCTGCGCTTGCTCTAACACTTATACTCAAAGAGTAACCTTACAATAAATAACTAAACCTAACGAAACCAAGACAACACATCAGACAACCAAGAACAATTTTAAGTACTCGAAGATTTATTTCAGGTATTTGTGATATTTTTACATCGAGCTGAGAAAAATTTTACTCATTGTAAAACTGCTCAATGGATAAAAATAAACGTTAAAAAATATAAATGAAAAAAAAAAAATACAAGATTCGTGTATGCATAATTTGGATTTTTTGTTTTCTTCTTTTTTTAACGCCAAAATTACTTCATTTTCATTGCATATATATGTGTAGAGCTAGCCCCTGACTGTTTCAATACTTATAAATCCTTTCAAACACAACATAAACTGTTCAAATAAATAAATAAAAAATAAATATTCAATATGATTTGTCATAGTTATCTTTAGACTTACCCATTATAACAATACTTTAAAACCCACTCAAATACAGTATTACCCTTAGTTGTGCTTTATCTTAACAACATAAAAACTAAAATGTTTCTGAAGAACAATTTACTTCGTCAGTGTGCGTTAATGACTGTCACAGTACATCCTCAAATTCGATTTCACAATTATTTTATTGATTTTTGAAAAAAAAAATGTAAATAAGGCATAAACCTTTTTTTCACTCTAAATAAAATTAATTAATGAATCTTGATTAACGGCTACATGGTCTTACACAGACGATTCACACAATATTATTTTTTTTTTAATAATTTTTTTTATTTTTAAGCTCTCTAGTTAGAATTTGAGAATGAGGGAGAAATATAAAATAAACACTGCTTCGCACAATATTATATGATTGTCTTGAAATTAATAACTTAGGTGTAATGTTGTCTTGCTGGGAATGAGAAATATAAACACATCAAAATACTTCAATAAACCAGTGAAGATTTTTAACTTTTAAACTTTTCTGAACAAATGGCCTTTTGCCATTAACATTCCATCTTATCAGATTGAACGTTTTAGTAATTTTTTTATTTAATTCCATGTCACACGTGTTACATAAAATGTCTTATAAACTTTCAAAAACCAAAATTTCCTCAAAATATAACAAACATATAAAATTGAAATGTATAATAATTGATAAAAAGGAGCCAGAATAACTTTCGTAATCATTCAGCAAATCGAAAATAATATCAAAATCTGTTGACTGATTGCTTTTAAACAGCGGTATATTTGAAGTTTGTATCATGGTAATCATATGGATCATATGGAAGGTATATCATGGTTTATGATGTCTCACCTAATCGAAAGAGATGCCGAGACTCAGTTGGCTCGCCATTGCAGACCATCGTCAGTTTCTCAAAAACCAATAAAATCATACCAGGTTTAATAGACCAAACGTGTTCCATATTGTTTTTTTAAACCATCTTGACATCTGAAATAGCTTCATTAAAAAAAAATATATATATATATATATATATATATATATATATAATTACTTAAATTGTAAAATACTCATTAAACCTGGACTCCGACGATTTTACTATTGGGTACAATTATAATAGGACGTATTTTTGGAAAACCGTTTCTTTTTGAAAGTAGGAACTCTTCTTTCGTTCCTGTCAATTATACAATGGAATTATTATATACATACAACAATTATACAATTAACTGTAAACTTAAAGGAGCTATGAAAGAGGGGGGAAAAAAACAACTGCCATCATACAAATTATTTTTGATGCTACAGAAAATACAAAAATGATTTGTAAATAGATTCGCCTGCGGATCTATAATTGTATATAATTATCTGTGAATTTAAAGGGGCTATGAATGAAAAAAAAAACGCCATCATAAGAACTTTGAATTAATGAACAGCTCATTCATATGTTCATTCAAACGACACAGGCCTTCACTATATCGCTATTATATAACGGTTACAATCATTTACAGTGTATCAAATAACAACATTGCTCGGAATAAAGCTCTTTAGACTAGCTCTTTAGATTGTTCGTTAGAGACGACACGTGTTAGGACCCACAAAGGTTCAATTCCGCTGATTGTGTACCTTCCAATGTCAGCTTATTTCCTCCCCAAAAAAAACGTTTTAGAGTTTTTCCGTTTATTTTTTAAAATGAGTTTCTTTGATTTTTTTCCGATTCATAAACCATTTTGTTTTCACCCATGTACCACTGTGTCTTTATTAGTCTATGTTAAGCTTTTCAAGTCAGAGAGAAGTTTGAGATAAATTCAATATCGGAAAAAACATGTATTATGTAGCCATCTGCATAAAAAATGAGTAAGTGTCATTAACCCGGCAGTACTCGCTAGGAAAAGTGAGTACTCTCATCTCGAAGTTTCATCTTTCTTTCATCAAATGATGGACTTTAGAATGCCAAAAAAATTACATTATTTTTAAAATATAAAGAAATAAGTAACAGGATTGTAATAAACTTCAATCAATCAATAAATTAAAAAGTAAGTTCAACAACGCAGGGTGTAAACATTTAATGAGGTATCTTCATATAATTAAATAAACATTGCACATTAAATTGAGACTTACACATTAACACATTTCGGGCAGGTATAATTAGTGTATGAGTGGTAACTAGGTATGTTGCATTTAACGCATACATTCTTCGTTTTTGTATTGTTCTTTCTCTCACAGTCAATTTTCGGAAATCGGCTCATCCAAGAGTCCACCTACTCGTTTAGGGTTCATTCGCAGTTCACATGCAAAGGAGGATTTGGTACCGAGCAACGCATATGAGCTGAGATGCAAAGGTCTAACAAAATTCAATAAAAAAAGGTAATAATTATAAACACAGCAAAAAACAAAATAAACAAAAAATCAAATCGCACTACTTTGGATGAATGGTACGGACTTATTGCACAAAAATTTTATTTTGCGTCGGCTGAGGACGACGAAACATGGACCGGAAACGATAATCATGTAAACTCAGCTAAACGGAAACTCGATCTCTTCACCTGCTCCACTTCCAAATTACCTGTGTTTTTATTCAAACATCAGAGAAAATATCACGGCTCGAGTTCTTCTGGATTAACTGAAAAAAAAAATTTTTTTCATTCAATTTGAGCAGTTTATCGTTCAGGAGTCATTAGAATCGAGAGTTTTAAAGAAAAAAAAAACACAACAACAAAGTACTTAAAAGAACATATACGACTGATAAATAAAAAATAATAGGCATTATTAATATAATCTGCCAATTTGAATTTCAACAGCAGAAAATAACACCGTTCCAGTCGTCAGCGGACGAAAATATTTTTTTTTTTATGCAGTTTTAATCTTAAAGCCCGTTTTGTTATTCAGAATACATTAAAACAATACGTAGTGTCTACAATGAAATATAGCATTGGGGCTTTGATTGTCAACAAACAATGCCACCATTGAATACATTAGGTCAAAATATTTAAATCTTTCAGCTTTCATTTTAATGTTTTATGGCTTATTTATTCCAGCGAATAAAATCAGGTTACGTGATTTTGTTTGGTCTAATTTAAGTTAAACGGGAAAAACAAAGGGGAAAAAATATATACCATAACAGATGATTACACATTATTTTTTTTTTGTTCGCATAAAAAATGACATTTATGAACGAGCTTCGACAAAAATAGCTATTTACACTTTATATTTTTTTTTGAAGTTGCAGCTTGTAAAATTTCTCTTTGGATTTTATTTCGTTTCGAAGTGAATAAATCCAAGTATTGCCTAGGGTTCATTTATTTTTTATATTTTTATATTTTTTTATCACAGTTTATGTTGTGTTTGAAGGATTTAGAAGTATTTAAACAGTCAGGGGCTAGCTAAACATATAATTTTTTAGTTTTAAACATAAGAACAATTATCACAATTACTTATTGCATAATAAGGCTGTAGCGACCGCCAACTACATAAGATAAATCATTATATACTCCATTGCATATGTATTGTAAGCAAAAGTAAAATAACATGAACTAAATATATTATAAACAAATATAAATCATTGTAAATGTGTTAGGCAATAAAAAAAGCGGAAGCCAAGGCACACGAGAAAGGTCAGCCCAGGTACCCGCCGGGCCTAAGAGCCAGATGCGCGAGGGTCACCAGCTGGCAGTCATAAACTTAACAACCCTTTTGGGGGCCACTCTACCTCCACGGCTTGACCCCGGGTCGGGTAAGCAGGTGGCGGTCACGTGCCTCACACCGGTCACGTTCCTCGCCACAGGTGTGCGTGTGAACCGCCGCCGGATTAGACCCTCGCAGCCTCCCAGCAGGAAGTAGAGATGGTACTTAAGGCAGGGCTCCTGGCCCTGTTAGTCAGTCTCCTCGCGAGTCTCTCGCAAGTATCAGATACTAACGCCGTCATGGAACGATTGTCCAGGATTAACTCGAACAATCCGCACTTGTCACCAGGGCTAGGGTGATCAGGCACCCCCTAGTGACGACCCCACAAAGGCTGATTGTAATTTTAGCACAATAAAGAAGTTTCAATACAAAAAGTTCAATACAAAATATACTTAGAATGTTTATCTATCAAAGAAGCAATGATATACTGGAAGTACTGGCTCATAGGTAAGTCATATACACTTTATTCAGACCACAAATCACTAGAAGACATGAATCTGAAATCTAAAATTGATGAAGAACTGGGTGATTTGACATCTCTATCGCAAAAATGAATGATGAATATGAAATTACAATAACATATGATCAAAGAAAAACGAATTTGGAAGCAGACTGTCTAAGCAGAAAACTAGTAAGAATTGGATAGAAATACATATAAGTTAAGTCCGGGCGCCGCTAGTGCCCAGCCTTAATCCCCAAACATATGTTATCTGTATATGTTTACAGGTAATACCTATAGATAGAGGTATCTTGGTCTAAATAAAGCAGTCTTGTTATAACGTTCTACGTGTTCTTATTACCAACCTTTCTTAGCTTGTAATTCAATAAACATTAACTGGTGCCGAAACCCGGGAACCGTGGAGAAAGAGAGTTATCGAGTGCGAGCGTAATTTTTTTTTGTTTTTTTTTCTTCTATACGCGAAAGAGAGAAGATTACTGAAGGAGGAGTTTTGAGACAGCCCGTCTTGAATCTCGTAGAGGGAGCAGATATTAGAAGAGTGGGAACTATGCCAGAAGTTCATGCCACGGCGCTCGCGCTGATGAGGGTAAAAGCGATGAATACCCAGGATCTGAGGAAGGCTGTTGCGGAGCTGGAGAGATTCACTGGGGAATTGGGTGAGCTGGACCATTTCCTAAAAGGAGGAGACCGTCTCACAGCTTTAATTGGAGCTAAAGCAGAAGAAAATTTAATAGATCCCAGAGACGCGGAATCGTTGAAGGCGGCCCTGATATGTCGGGTCAAGAGAAGTATACTGAATCAAATTCAGGCAGATGAAGAAACCCCGTGGGAATTAATTAAGATGAGATTGAAGAAGGCGTACGGAGGAGGACGATGGACTCCCGAGGAGGACATATTCCAAATGTTTAGGGAGACAAAGTCCCCAAGACAAAGTAACGGGCAATATGCAAGACGTCGACAATGAGTGGAGCCGAGTTGCATACAAAAGAACCCGGACCCTGAAACCAACCTGGAGGAGACCAGAAACGTCCGTTATTGGCAGAGACAAGGGAACGACAGGAGAAAGAAGATTTAGAGGAACGAGACCGAGGTATGCCCCGCCCAGGGAAGAAAGAAAATGCCACGGATGTAGGAAGGCAGGACATTTAGTGGCACAGTGTCCTCGAACAAAATGTTTTGAGTGTGGCGAGGAAGGACACATCGCGAGGCATTGCCCGTATATCTTCCGGAGGAGAGAATACCAACGACCAGAACCAATGGAGGTAAACACTCAAGAAGTAAGAGAGAGACGGAGCATGACACATGGGGAGAGTGGATCATCAGAAGATGAGTCATCAGGGACTTCGGGAACTGAAGGAGAAGAAGCGAGGCGCAGCAGAAACAGGAGACAGACAGGGCAGAAGGTCGAGTCACGTAGATGGGAGCAACGTGATGAAGCCTGAGGAGCGTGTTGGCAGAGAGGCGACCGCATCCTGAGATGTAATGCGATTCGGGAGAGGATGTGTGCGTTGCCAATAATTAGGGTCAAAGGAGGAGAGATGTGTCTGGTGGACACGGGAAGCACCAACACCATCATGTCTCGCGGAGCGCTGGAGAGGCTGTATGGCGGAGAGAGGGCACTCCAGATTCAGGTATGTAATTGTAGTTTAATCACCCTGGGAGGCCCTTGCGAGGTAGTGGGAGAGTTAGTCATAGGGCTAAATAGGTGGGCGAAGAAAGGGGGAGATCTAAAGATACATATAGTAGAAAACATGCCGCGGGAGTACCAGGTGATAGTTGGGTGCGACCTGTTGGGGAAGGTAGGCGCGCGTGTGGAGAATATCGGGGAAAAATGAAACATTAAGTTGGGGAAAGTGGAATATAAATGTCAAGGGACTATATGGGACGGAAGAGCGCGGATAGGGGCGGTTAATAAAATAGAGGGCTGGAGGGAAGGCCTACAGAGGGAGTTTGAGGATATTTTTTACGTAGAGGGAGACACGCTAGGAGCGACTGGGAAGACGGTCCACGAGATCCAGTTAAAGAAAGAACGCGTCACATACGTGAAAGAGAGACGATATCCGCAGGCACTACGTAGGCATATTAGAGAGGAGCTAGAGAGTCTCAAACGGCAAGGGATTATAATTGATAGCACTTCGCCATATAACAGTCCTCTATGGGCAGTGAGGAAGAAAAATAGACCTGGGGACGAGACGGAGAAATACAGGGTAGTTATCGATTATCGGAAGTTAAACGAGAACACGACGGACGAGAAGTATCCTATTCCCCGATTTGAGGACATATTAGACAGATTGAACGGGGCGACAATATTTAGTACCCTAAATCTAAAGGCAGGCTATCACCAGATCAAGATGAGTGCGAACGACCAAGACAAAACGGCCTTTACATTTGAGAGGGGGCATTATCAATTTACCAGGATGCCATTTGGACTGAAAAACGCCCCGATTACCTTTCAACGCCTAATGGATGAATTTTTGAGGGGAATAGACGAAGCGGTATGCCAGGTCTACATGGACGATCTGTTAGTTTTCAGCAGAACGGAGGCAGAGCACGTTGAGCACCTAAGAAGTGTATTTCAAAGAGTCCGCGAATTCGGATTAAAATTGTCCATGGAGAAGTCTCTGTTGGGGAAGAAAAAAATCAATTTTTTGGGCCACACCATCTCACAGGAGGGGGTTAAGCCAGACTCTACGAAGGTCGAGGCGATTAGAAGGATGGTGGTGCCCACAGATGTAAAGGGGATCCGTCGACTTCTGGGGACGCTTAATTATTACAGAAGATATGTGCCGGACATGGCGGCTTACCTGGTGCCTATTAATAATTTACTGCAAAAGGGAGCGAGGGTGGTAATTACCCCAATCATGGAGCAGAACATCCGGAAATGTATGTCTAGCTTACAAGAGGAACCAATATTAGCATTTCCCGATTTCCAACATCCCTTCACAATCACCACTGATGCCAGCGAATACGCACTGGGGGCAGTGTTGTCGCAGGAGAGAGACGGTGGGGAGCGCCCGGTGGCGTACGCTAGTCGACGGCTCACAGAAACGGAAGCGCGGTATAGTGCTCTAGAGAGAGAGCTCCTAGGTATCGTCTGGGCTATAGACCATTTCCGCCCATATGTCTTCGGCAGAAAATTCCGTGTTCACACCGACCACAGACCCCTACAATGGGTAGGAAAGTTAAAGGAGTCCTCGGCACGGGTCACGAGGTGGAAAGAGTTTTTGTCCCAGTACAATATGGAGATCATATATAAACCCGGGAAAGAGAACGTAGTGGCAGACTGGCTGTCCAGAGCCATTACTGTGAATGCATTGGAAGAAGGGGAACCATCCGGGGAAATCCAACAGTTTCTCCGGGAATGGACACCCGGGGAGGATGGGAGCCTCGGTACGCGAGGAGATAGCGAAGGTGAGGAAACCCTTGAAGAGGAAGGTTCCGCCGCCGAAAGACCTGTTGAAATGGAAGTAACAGAAGGGATCGTGAACGACAAAAGACGGCAGATCATTTGGAAATCCAAGACCTCAGGGCGGCTGCAGATCGCATATGACAGTTATGGGAGAAGTAAAATCGCGACGATTTGGTCGCCACCAGGGGTTAGGAACGACCAAATTTGCCGTGCATTGAAAGATGCCTCGGAACCCGGAAAGACCCATCATGTATTTGTAGGGAATGCCACTATTTGGGAGAAAATTCGTAGACTCTGGCGAACGGAACAACTTGGAGTGGATAGGATATTTATTCGGTGCACGTCGATGGTGGAGACACTCAAAGACAGAGAACAGCAGCTGGAAGTGACGCTGGCCTATCACCAAGGAAAAACGAACCACCGTGGAGTTCAGGAAACGTTGCAAGCGTTGCGGCGGAGGTACTTTTGGTGGGGAATGAAAAAGAGCATACAAGAAATGATAGGGGCATGTGCAGTTTGTCTCACTACGAAGTATGACAGACATCCGCCACGGGGGCGACAAGAAGAATCGCCCACCGCCGAGACACCGTTGAGTGACTTACAAGTGGATACCTTCACTTGGAGGGGGTATAAGTGGGTTACCACAATCGACAGCTTTAGCAAAGTGGCCATGGCGCACCCGGTGCAAGATCGGTCATCAGACGCGGTAATGCTGGCATTAAATACCTGGTTCCAGTTTTACGGAGTACCAGACCGGATCTCGTCGGATGGGGGTAGAGAATTTGACAATGCCAACATCCGAAAAGAAATGAAGACTCTCGATGTCTCTTGGCATCTTAATACCCCAGGGCACCCTAAGAGTAGAGGAGGGATAGAAAGATTGCACAGCACCCTGAGTGACCACCTGCGGGTATATCACGCGGAAAAGGGTCTGCCGGCGAATGAGGCAATGCCGAAGGCGGTGGCCGCTTACAATCATTCGATCCACACCGCGACGGGGTTCTCCCCGTTCGAGATCCTCTTTGGGCTGCGCGAAAGACGGAGAAATGGGGCAGAGACGGTAGCAGACAAGGGAATGGCGGAGAAAATGGCGAGTAATACTGTCGGTTTGAGGAAAATTTGCGACAAAGTCAGAGAAAGGATAACGAGGGACAAAGCGAGACGAGTGGAACGGGAAAACCTCAAAGTCCGGGATCGAATGGGGGAACTTAAAATCGGGACTATCGTCTATAAAAAACTAGGGTCAAATAGGAGCAAAGAGCTGGTGCGATATGAGGGCCCATTTAAAGTGGTCGTGATTAGGGAACACAACGTCGTGACAATTGAGAGTATACGACCCCCTAAGAAGCGGCGAAATGTCCACATAGAACAGTTAAAGCTTCCACCAGGGGGGGAGGTTGTATCTTGGTCTAAATAAAGCAGTCTTGTTATAACGTTCTACGTGTTCTTATTACCAACCTTTCTTAGCTTGTAATTCAATAAACATTAACTTATAAACAATTAAAACTTGTGAACTTGACTAAACTTTGATGTAACATATCAATATAAAAATAAAG
The DNA here is from genome assembly GCA_930367205.1 of Acanthosoma haemorrhoidale. Taxonomy (NCBI): domain Eukaryota; kingdom Metazoa; phylum Arthropoda; class Insecta; order Hemiptera; family Acanthosomatidae; genus Acanthosoma; species Acanthosoma haemorrhoidale. Next base: position 105,789,933 of record OV884014.1, on the reverse strand, counting down.
GGATACGAAATAACAAAAGCAAATAGATTGAAAAACCCATTATATACTTGTAAGTTTCGATTTCAGAAACTTAAAGCAGGTGGAGGTTCTCAGGTTATGAATCGAACACTTGCAGATGTAGTTTAGAACTGTAATATTAAACATATGTACACATTAGCTAGCGCTACAAATATTACAATAAACAAATAAAACTTATAACTAACCTGAATCAATACAATTGTCGATAATAAGTGTTGACCACTGTCTTGACAACCCATTGAGTACCCATATTCAGGAGGTTACAACTCGGAGCATATGAGCTGTAGGGACAACTAGCATATGTGCCGAAGTTTGGCGGTAACGTTCAAACTTACATACTTTTAAATGTAAAAAAAAAAATAATGTTATCAGAAGAGTTTAGTCAAAAATTTTGTAGAGGCTGTGGAATTTGCATACAAAATAAATCAAGCATACACAACAAATTCGGCTTGAGTTCTCACCCAGGCCTGGTCATAAAGCCTTTTGAAATTATCTCCACAGAGACAATTGGAAGTTCAAAATCCACGAAAAAATATCTACATTTGTTAGAATACCTCCTCACAAGATACGAATTAAATCTAATCAGTGCAAATGATTTTGTAAAACTATTCAAGAACATAACAGAAACAGAGGACGTTAGCATGTTTCTGAACGATTAATACTCTGCAATAAATTTAAAAGAATTCAGGAAATTCTTAAATGAGAAACGGATACCAACCATCTTCACGACAGTAAATGCACCATTACCAAATGCTAAACAAGGCTATGCTGGACTTTGAAAGCTCAAGAATTCGTGAACAATAATCGATAGTAGCGCCTAATCACTCAGAGAATGGCTTCGCACAAAGATATATTTTATATGGTACATATGTCACCATTTCACCCAACAGGTACTCCTAGTAAAAGGATCCACTCACCCCAAAGAAATTACTTTATTTTTCCCTTATCCATAATCTTAAAAATTTGAGAGCTAAGAAAAAGAAAGGAAAAACAAAACATTTTACCTAATGAGTTAAATAAAGAAAAATTAAATAGTGAGCGGAGACAAATAGGACTTGGAAATACAATAAAATCGCTTAGTTATAAATAATTCTAAATACTATGATCTTAGACATAGTGAACGTGGAAAATGGAAACAAGCTAAACAAAAGGAAATCAGATGAGCTGAAAATTGGGCCATGTGAAATAGCTAAAAAATTGGGCCATATGAAATAGCTAAAAAATTGGGCCATATGAAATAGCTAAAAAATTGGGCCATATGAAATAGCTAAAAAATTTCAAACTCAATATATAGAATAGATTCAGGCCACAAAATAAAAAAAACAGAATCAAGTCTTTCTCATATCATTAAAGTTATTTCAATCCCTACAGAAGAAAAAAAAATAAGGAACAGGAGAACAATATGAATAAATTTACCGAAAATTACGTTATCTTCCCCAAGTAAGGGGGGGGGGTTGTAAAGACAATGTATTTCTTTAAGTTTGAATTTAGCCGCGTTCTACGTAGGAGAAGTAATGTCCGCTTTACACGGCAGGGAAAAACTAAGGTTAAAAAAAAAACTTGTATTGATTGAATGAAATCATGTGTGATATGCAAGTTTATTAAAAGTAAAATAATAACAATTGCTAAAAGGAATTGACATATTAAAGAATACAGTTTAAAGTGGTTTCTTTGTTTAAAGCGTATGTGGGCAACAGCCGGCCCGCGGGCCGGATCCGGCCCGCTGTAAGATTTGATCCGGCCCGCGAGACATTTTGAAAAACCCAATTTAAAAAAAAAAAATACACTACTTACTCATACTCATGGAATCAAGTGAGCGAGCAAGCCGAGTGGCGGTGATCATCAAAGAGTGAGGCGGCAAACATCAAAGTTCAAAGCCATTGATGTTTGCCGCCACACTGGCGGCGCAACAAAGGATTATTGCTTCGCAATTGTATTGTTCTACACTAGACGATTCTAGATCATTCCTTCATTTTGCCTATATAAGCGGGTGGATGGCCGGAACTTAGTTCAGTCCTATTCGAGCTACCGTGGTGATAAGTTTGCTTTGTGACTTTGTGTGCATCTTGAGTGCTTACTAATTATACCTATTTTCTTATTAAGTTTATCGAACGATAAGTAAATGAAAATGATGTCTGGTGGAAGGAAACGAAAAGTAGATGCAGAGGGTCGCCAGTTTCAAGAAAAATGGACTGAAGAATTCTTCTTTATCTTGCACAATGGTAAGCCTATTTGTTTGATGTGTAATGAATCCATTTCGGTGATGAAAGAATTCAATATAAAGAGGCATTACTCAACTAAGCATCCTACGCTGCTCTCACTGACAGGACAAATAAGAAAAGACAAAATCCAGAAACTTACCGCAAATTTGGAAAAACAGCAGCAAATATTTCATAGACAAAGAACACAACTTGATAATGTTGTGAAAGCTAGTTTTATAGTTAGTTCAAAATTGGCAAAGTCATTGAAACCATTTGCCGAAGGAGAATTTATCAAGGAGTGTATGTCAGAAGTTTGCAGTGTTTTGTGTCCTGAAAAGAAAAATGAATTTGAAAAAATTAGTTTGTCAAGACGAACCGTTGTACGACGTATAGAAATGATGGCTAATGATATAAAAACAACATTGACTGGCCGTATGACTGGTATTGAATCATTTTCCATAGCATTAGACGAGAGCACCGATTTGTCTGACATAGCTCAACTGGCTATATTTATTCGAGGTGTTGATAAAGAATTCACTATTACTGAGGAATTGCTTGCTTTACAGCCGCTAAAAGGAACCACTACAGGAGAGGACATTTTTAATGAAGTTCAAAAGGTATTCACAAGTTTTGGCTTGCCATGGTCGAAATTAGTTGGAGTATGCACAGATGGTGCACCTTCTATGGTCGGCTTACGTAAAGGTTTCATCGGAATTTTGAATGAAAAAGCAACTGAATTAAATGTGCAAAAAGATGGTTTGATAGTCCTTCATTGCATTATCCACCAACAGAACTTGTGTTCTAAGTCCATTCGACTCCAGAATGTTATGAATGTGGTAGTAAAAACCATCAATTTTATTCGATCCCGAGGGCTTAACCATCGTCAGTTCAAGGCGTTTTTGGATGAAATATCAGCCGAGTATGACGACGTAACATATTATTGTGAAGTCAGATGGCTAAGCAAAGGGAAAATGCTGAAACGGTTTTACGAGCTTAGAAATGAGATAGCAGAATTTATGCAAATAAAAGATAAACCACTATCTGAATTGAGTGACGCAAAATGGATATGTGACTTAGCATTTCTTGTCGACCTTACAGGCCATTTGAATGATTTAAATTTGAAACTTCAAAAACAAGGACAGTTAGTAAATGATTTGTACAGCCATTTGAAAGCGTTTCAGAACAAAATCCGCTTGTGGGAGGCACATATGCTGTCTGGTAACAGTTACCATTTCACCACGCTCTCTGCGTATGAAAATATTGCTTACGCTCAATATGCTGAAGAACTCAAGTTACTGTCGGAGCAATTTTCGATCAGATTTAGCGATTTCAAACACATGGAAGACTGTTTCAATTTATTTGCTACTCCAACAAAAAGTAATGTACAAAATGCTCCAATACACTTGCAAATGGAGTTGATCGAGATTCAAGAAAACTCACTCCTAAAATCTAAATTTGAAGACGTGGAGTTGTGCGATTTCTACAAAAAATACCTCGAAGAAGACCATTTTCCGCAGCTTAGAAAATTTGCAAGAAGATTGATTTGTGCGTTTGGCAGTACTTATAAATGCGAACAGTTCTTTTCATTGATGAAAGTTAATAAATCAAAACATCGTACAAGGCTGACTGACGATAATTTGGAAAATTCTTTACGTCTTTGTACCAGTGGAATTAATCCAAACATCGATGAATTAGTTTCCCAAATTCAAGCTCAAGTGTCTCATTGATTTCGGTGTCGCTATTTAACTTTCGTAGTTTGTAACAATTCTAAATTTAACGATTTAATTTAATGCTGTAGGTACCTATTTTTTCATTTCATTTTGTTATTTTAATAAATTGTGTTGTAATAACATTGTCGTATTATTTCATGGCTGACTGATATCTATCGCTAAAAATTATGAACACTACTTTAAAATGCACTACTTTTAAACGCGGCCCGCGAACGTATTTGCACACTAAAGTTTGGCCCATAACATGTCAAAGGTTGCCCATACCTGGTTTAAAGCGTAAATAGTGTGAATCAGTGTAAAAAGAATTTATAATTAATGAAATTTTAATTACAGAGCTAGGCAACATTGTTTGATTTGTCAATCCTAATTAAGAAAAACAATTTAGCTTATATGTATACATAACTAATGGAACATTGATGGATTAGATACTTATTAGGTCTTATAATATGAATTTGAAAATAGTAAATACTGAGTATAGTTCTGTAATTCGCAAAAACCTCGGGTGAAAGCTCGTCAGTGATTACAACTACAAAGTATTTATATGATACTATAATATTAGCCTGTAGTATATTTGTAATTATCAAAGATTGTTTACTAGTCCTAAACGGCTATTATAATTGTTATATCTAAGGGAAGCTTCAAAAACTCCTTGATGAGATCGAGTATTGGTGCAACGAATGGCGGATTAAAGTGAATATGCAAAATATTCCCACATTACCTTCACCCTCCGCCACAAGTCTTGTCCACTAGTTTCTTGTAATTCCATTCCTCTCCCTGTATCCGAGACAGTACGGTACTTTGGCTTCCATCTCGACAAACATGACCTGAAACCCACATACAAGCCTAAAAAGACAGGAACTAAACAGATGCTTTTGATAACTGTACAGACTACTTGGAAGGACATCCCATCACTCAGTAGAAAATAAATTACTAATCTACAAAGTTATACTCAAGCTAATCTGGACATACGGAATAGAGCTATGGAGGACAGTTATAAAGTCGAACATCAAGCGTATTCAATCCTTTCAGTCAAAAGTCCTGAGAATAATAGTAAATTACGTCAGCAACAAAACCCTTCATAATGATCTTAATATACCCTACATTCTTGATCTCGTTCCTTCCAAGTTCATGAAAGTCCATAGTAGCCTATCCAACCACCCTAACCCCGTAGCACAGTCATTACACTACACCAATCATCCCTATAATCCTCCTCTGAAACTAAAGCGGCAGTGGCCTTGTGACCTACTGTAAATGCGTGACAGTGGGAGTCCTAGCAAATATCCAGCTTCTGCAATCATGTCCAAGGCGTCTGTGGCTCTCGCGCTCTTGGCCAACCTGCACTGGCTCGTATCCGGTGACGTGGCTGACGAAGGAGCGTGGGGGACTTGACAAGACTTCACTTCCTCTTTCGCATGCGAGTGAGTTGACAACCATCAGTTCTCACAATTACTTATTCCCCAATACGGCAGATTGTAATTTTATCATAATATAGCTGTTTTGATAATAATACTTAACGGAAGATATATATATATATATATATATATATATATATATACATATACATAAAACACTCCAAAAAATACTTGTCACTACTTCAATTCTGTATCATAGTTCAGAGCTGTAAGCATATTCCATATCATACAAATAAATATTAGTAAGTAATTAACCACACTACAGAGTGGTCATCGGCTTCTCCAAAGGTTAAGAAAGAGGAACGAAGTCGAGCGCTCGTAACGCGAAGACTCGTTACACCGCCAACGTAATCGAAGGGAAGGAGAATGGAAAGAATCAGAAGAAAGAAAGCCGGAATCATTTTCTTGCGGTGGTGGATTCCATTTGTACCAACCAGTGCGATAGGGCTGAAGAAACTGCTGGACAAAAACCCACACAGCTCTATTTGAGCCTCCTCACTGCTCCGGGTTTGTGCCCATTCGAGAAAAGTGTATTTGCTTTTATGGGCTAGGATCAAGGAGCGTCATTACATAGAGTTCAATATAGTGATCGCATTTCTAGCTCGGGCATTTCTTCTAGTTAACCTCTTCTGTCCCGTATTTTTTTTTTTTTAATTTTTAGCTGTGAATCAACCACTGCAGCCTCGCCGTGCTATGAGACGGAATCAAGGTTCTATGTAAGGACAAGTTATTGAGATCTTCAATGTAAGGGTATTTCTAAGACACATCACAAGATAGTTTGGACTGAAACATGTCAATCAAAATTATTCTCGGAACTTGAGTGCAGTCGTATTTTTTTTTTTTTTTTTTTTTTTTTTATTCAACATCAACTTTATTATAATAAAATTACAATCTGCCTTATTAGGGAATAAGTAATTGAGATTAATGTTCTCATTCTTACCATATTTACAATATAATTTACTCGCCCATTCATACAGCATTTATAAACAGCCCAGAGACCTCCTAAGTGAAGGAGAAAGCGGAGTCTTGGGAGGTCCCCCACGGTCCTCCGTAAGTCGCGTGATTGGATATGATCGTGTGAGCCACATACGCTCAGGACAAGGCCACTGCCGTTTCAGTCTCCGGGAAGGATTATAGGATGAGTGGTGCAGTGCAATGACTGTGCAAGTGGATTAGGTTGGTTGGATAGCTCACTATGGAATTTTATGAACTTGGAAGGGATGAGTTCGTAAACGTAGGGTATATCAAGATAATTATTAAGGGTTTTGTTGTTGACGTAATAAGGTTTACTATTGTTCTCAGGACTTTTTATTGAAAGGATTGGATACGCTTGATGTTCAACTTTTTTGCTGTCCCGCATAGCGCTATACCGTATGTCCAGATTGGCTTAAGTATAACTTTGTAGATTAGTAGTTTATTTTTTATTGTAGAAGTAGCCTGTACAGATGCCCAAAGCGTATGTTTAGTTCTTGTCTTTGTAGCTTCGTGTGTGGGTTTCGGCAGAGGATAAAGGGTGGGAACATTTGGAAGTCGTGTCATCATGCAAGCAATCTTCTGCATATCTAGAGAATGAGAAAAGAAGATCCTCGTTTACATATTAGAAGCTGATCAACAATTAATTTATGATCAGTTATCTTCTAATTGTTCATACAACTTTAATTGCGAAGCTTAAAGGAAGAATGTCAGGAATCCCTGATAATGACCAGGGCTTATGTTGAATGTATTTAGAAGAGGTATGATTATATATTCATATAAATATATATATATATGACCTCTTTTAAGTCCACTTATTGTAATAGGAACGTTGAAGGGTGATAGGTCGCATAGAATATTTTATAAAGGTTGTCTTTTCTAATGACTGGCAGACACTTGACATTTCGTGCAGTGTAAGAAAACTTTTTAATGGAGCGTTTACCTTCTACACTTCTATGTCCAATAACTCATTAGGGTCAAGTTAAATTCAATAGTAGAGCCTCCTCCTATCCGTTCAAACATCATTAATTTCCAAGAAAATTATAGGCAGGCGAAGAATTACAACGATTTAAGCGATCGTTGTTAATTCATTATTGATCCTTCCGGTTAGTGGTTTAAATGTGACAAAAGATCCAATGAAAATGTCAAAATGCAAAGTAACGATGTTCAGAACCAAACGATCACTGATGGTAGTGATAATGAAAATAACTTTAATGGATCTACCATCACTGTCACGAATGTTCAAATGACAGTGGATAATAATATATTCCTAGATAAACGGTTTGTAATTTTCATTATGGAGTGCTAAATGTTAATGGAACTGTCCAATGTCCTTTGAAATATTTAACAAAATAATTTCTATAAATTATATCCAATGGCGAAATAACTTTCATCAAATCATCTTTCCGTAAAAACATGGTCACAAGTTTCGTCAAGTATAAATTTCGCTACTCAATACGATATATAACTTTATTTATAACAAAATGATAACTTTATTTATAACAATATGATAACTTTATTTATTTAAACACACTATACGACTAACTTAGTTTCTGATTAACTGAGCTTATTTCATAGAATGTATGATAAAATAGAGATAAGATGTGTCAAAAGAATTAATGTGGAAGTACGACGAGCTTTGTCGGAGTCTACGAAGACCCGATGATTATTCAATCAAGAAAAATGTTAATTCAGGGATGGATACATGGAAAATAATAAAATAATGGCGGAAAAACTAAAACTATAGTAGGAGCTCTAGTTTGATGTATTCTCGATGAACTTAGAGTTGGTAAAATATAGAAACTAATATGTCTTACAAAAGTTGAGATGCCAAACACATCTTTCAGCCAAACACCTTTGAATACTATATTCGAAAAATATAAGAAGAATTTGATACGGATGAAGTCGAAAAGGACTAAAAAAACAATATTATCGGATCTACAGCTCATCAAGCAAAATCCTTACTCAACTGAAAAGAATCAATCTGTTATGATTACAATTCGAAAAGTTGGTAAAGACAGTTGTTAAAATTGAATAATTAATCCTGAATAATTAATCATATCAAAAGGCAAAAATAAATAATAGAATGAACTATTGGAAATATTTATATTCAAAACGCATTGTCACCATGGAAAGTTGGCTTAGGTCTCAAAGCTCCACAAATGCAACCCTTGTAACTTATTATTAAACAGCTTCATTATGATAAAATTACAATCTGCCTCATTGACCAATAAGTAATTGAGATAAATGTTCTCATTCATACAATATTTACAAACAGCCCAGAGGCCTCCCAAATACACATGGTTGTCACCTCCCTCGCATGCAAGAGAGGAAGTGAAGACTTGGGACTTGGGACTCCCATGCTCCTCTGTCAGCCGCATCACTGGATACAAGCTAGTGGAGGCAGACTAAGAGTGCGAGAGCCACATACGCACAGGACATGGTTGGAGAAACTGGCCATTGCCAGAACTCTATTTATTTATAGCAGGCCATGGGGCCACTGCCGTTTCAGTCTCCAAGGAGAATTATAGGGATGAGTGGTGCAGTGCAATGACTGTGCTAGGGGATGATATAAGGGGGAAGCTATCAAATGAACTTGGAAGGGATGAGTTCGAGAATGTAAGCCCATGCTTTGAATAGTAAGTAAATCTTTTGTAACCCTGGGTTTTGATTTCAAGGGACATTTGAAGCTTCATGGTGATTTATGTTTACGAAACAGTTCAGAAACGGTTTGAGAGCGAAAAGAATAATTGGGAGACCACCACAAGGTCCTGTGGTTTCGATTCAGAAGTAAGACTTATTCCTTAATGAATAAATTAATTTATGCTTCTCTATTGGTTGATTGTGTTTATTAGGGCCATAAGATACAACTGTGAAGACTCTTGTATATTAGCACGAATGTATATTTTGGACGCGGTAAGAACAATGAAGGAAGTTCACAAAAGGGCGTGCAATTACCATGCCGATGTTTCTGAATAACTCACTGATGAAACATTACTTGTTTGACTGTAGTGTTGCACTGTGGAAAATAGAAATGCCTTGCCTTAAATAACAACTTAAATAATAAACACTTAAATGCTACTCTTTTAAAACTAACGCTGGATAAAATTCTACAATACATTGTGTGGCTTAAATCCTAACTGGCAAAGGAGCTTTTCACTCACATCTAATAGATAGTAAACATGTCAACATATACGTCATGCACACCACAAATACATGGCTTTTAGTCTTGAACCTTGTATTACACAATCTTCGACTGGGGCAGAAACTAGAAAGAAACAGAGCAACCTTGATAAAAATAAATGGTTAAGTCAGACACCATACTAAAATTTGTTCATGAACAAAAAAATGTTGGATTTTAATGTTCGTTTCTCTTCAGAACGGTTATTAAATTAGCAAGCACTTTAGACTGCCCATGTTCAGCCAAAACAATCTGTTCTCAGTTAAATAATCTTTGTAGAGGAGAGTCTTTTAAAAGAACAGCTTTATTATGAAGTGAAATCAAAACACTAGTATATATATATATGTAATTATAATATATATATATTTTCTTAGCTCTCAAACTTATAAAAATAGGATGTGGGAAAAATAATTATTTTGGGCTCATGAATGCCTTTCACAAAGGGGAGTCCCCCATTTGAAGGATTTATGAGAAGGATATAGGGTGTGGAGTTGCCTAAAGGAGGCAGGTGGAATCAGCAAGGTAGTGAGAGTCTACCGAGGGTGGAGCCTAGGGGTACCTAGGCAATGGTTTGTAGTCAGCCAGGTCAAGCCTGGCCCGCCCTGAAATAAGTCGGCCTCTTGGCCGGAAGGTCGACCCTGCTTAAACAGGCAGATGGGGTCTTGTAGCTTCGGTTGAGTCGGCCGGGAGATGCCTCGATCTCTCGACTGGGTGTAGATTTTCAGTCTCCGTCGGGGGGCTAGGGTTCGATCACCTCCATCTGTCTCCAGGCTTCGGCGGTCCAGCAGTCCTTCCATCTGACGGGCATTGGTGGTCGTTGAAGGTCGGAGAATAGTGGGTTGTGGCTGTGTCGGTGTGAGTCGAAAAATTTGATGTGCCTTCTCTTAATGAAATCTTGAATGGTGAGCACTTCAAATTTTTTATGTATCTCGTCTGCCTTCATTCGGTCGAACGGGGTATGTTTGAGGGAGGTGTGGAGAACTCTGTTCTGAAATTGCTGTAGCGTTTTGAGAGTGTTACGAGTCAGATACTTGAAGAGAGGGGTCCCATACATCAAAGCAGCTCTTAGGACGCTCTGGTATATCAGCAGCTTGAGGCGTACCGATAAAGCCGGGCTGTGAAGTAGGTGTCCGAGGCTGAAGAATTCCTAAGACTCTTTAACTTCTTGTCGAGATGTGTTGTGAACGACAAGTGTCTACCGAGGGTAATCCCAAGGTAGCATAGCTTGTTGCTTACAGGGCACTCTTTGCCGTCTAAGACGAAGGATTTCGGGAGCTTCTTTCTTCGGGATTTATAGCTGAATATAATTCCTTGCGTCTTGGCCGGATTGACTTTAATGTTGACAGCATCGAGTTTCTCGGCGATCTGTTGACTGGCGCTCTCAGCGAATTTCAGGGCTCTGGTGGGATTAGTGCTAGTGCTGTAAACACCAATGTCGTTTGCATACGCCGATACCTCGCAGTTGGGGTACGAGGCTCCTACGATGTGGGGGGTGTAAATGTTGAACAGCAGGGGGCCTAGCACCGATCCTTGGGGGACACCGGCAGTGTAATTTCTTCGGGTCGTAGACGTAGTGCCTATATGAACCGAAAAAGATCTGCCTGTAAGGTAGGATCTCATCAGGTTCTGCAGCTGATCCGAGAATTCATATTCCCTCAGACGTTGGAGTAGGATGTAGTGGTCCACAGAGTCAAAAGCTTTCGAACAGTCCAGTGAAATCATAGTGGTAGCTCTGTTGCTCCGGACGTTCGATGTGACGTGGTGTTGCAATCTCACCAGGTTGTTGTTCGCACTTAAGCCTGTGCTGGAACCAGTCTGCTCTTGTGGGATGACTTCTTGTGACTCGCAGTGCCCGGAGAGATGTACGAGGATGACTCTCTCGAACAGCCTCGAGAGTTGAGTCAGCAGACTGATGGGGTGGTAATGAGAGGGCTCATAACCGCTTTTCGCTGGTTTCAGAAGGGGGACCACTACAGCGTGCTTCCAGCTCTGGGGGAAATAGTGCAGCATGAAGCAGGAGTTCAACACGTTCGTTATGAATGAGATTCTTTTCCTTGGCAGCTCCTTGAGTAGGATGTAGGAACAGGTGTCTAGGAACAAGTGGGGTCTGGGGCTAAAAGCTGAGATATATATGTTATATATGAGGCATATATAAGAAAAGGGTATTTCAGGAAATGGGAGGGAGTTCTTGGAGGGATGCGGTCACTTACTTAAAAAATAACAGGAACCATCAGTGATTTCTATGAAGTTACAAGGCAGGTGTACAGTAGAAGGGGCCTGCTTATACTTTTAGCATTATAAATAATATTAGCATTATAATATTCTTAGCATTATATAACTCTCGATTGATTTGAAGTTTTGAAGATAACCGAAAATTAAGGTTTATTTGAAACTTAAATAACACTTTATATTCTAAACCTAAACCTTATTGAAAACAAATAATTTGTTGGTTTTCAATGAAATATTTAACGGTCAACGTTAAGGCAGGGTTGAGACGCACTTCGGCGAAGTGGCTCAACGTGAGTTTCTGTGAAGCATAGAAATGAATTAAAAGGACAGCGAATGCTAACATCCAGGGAGAAGTGACGCAGTTTGAACGCGTTCCGTGAGATTTGAAGGTTTGTACTCGTGCCGGAGTTTTTGCTAGGGTGACTACTCACTGTGAGTCACCTCACCGAACTGCGTCTCAAATTGTGCTCTGCCTTAAACATGGTATGGTCAGGCACGTTAGGTCCTTGTTGTGTGAGATAGAAGGTAACATTGTCTATTTAAGACATACCGGCTCGTTGTCCAGTAATAAACCTATAAACCGATCACAGTGAAATGTTTGTTAATTTTGAAGATAAAAATCAATATACTGATGTTATGTATGTCACATAAATTGATTAGTTATAACGTGTAGCTATTATTAGGCTTGTGTGTGTTGATGTGCATATACCTTTTTTTAAAATGAAATTTAATTTAAACACGGAAAAGCTCCTATGTCCAATTTAAACCTTCGAAGGGAAATTAAATTCCGCAAAATAACAGCGTCAGCTACGGGTCTATTGGTGAAATGAATTTTCAAAGCTACCAACTGGGGTTCGGTAAATTGGTTAGTTACTCTTGGTGTAATCAATTAGCTTTATAGCAGACTTACGATGGTAGTTAATTAAACCCATTTGGGGTGAGTTAAATATATATTTATTAGGTACCAACAGGTTTATATATACTACATAAACGTTTTTAAACATATGTTAATATGTGTATTTCTATGCAATTTATATTCTAAACAAGAGAAAAAAATCCACATCGGAAAATCCTTTGAATATAAAGCTCAGCTTTTAAATTCAAGGTTCAGCGCATCACATGTTATTACGTGACGGAAAACCGTGACGGAAAACTGTGATGTAACGTGCCATATTACATGCATTATTTATGAGGAAAATTCAGAAAACGTTTTCCTAGCAAAAAAAAATCATATTTCTCTTGGCGATTTCTTAATATTATCTGTGAACTTTACTTGAATAAATTATTCCGGAAACGTTAAAAGTTTCTAACATTGCAATGAGTGCTATGAGCAAGCATTATATATATATCACACATCACACTTATTTTATCATATTTGTCCAATAAATATTTTTAGCTCATAAAATAATTCATTTGAGAGCGAAATCGTGTTTTACACATAAAATAAAGTTTCAAAATGTAGAAGAATATTGAAAAAAAAAAATAAACATGGAAACAACTTTTTTAAAGTAAGCGTGCTCTATAACAAGGTATTTCTACCTCTGGCACGAATTGAAAGACATTTTGAATGAAGCCCTTAGGAACTCTTCAACAACAGCTCTTTCCAACTCTTCAAGGGTAGTAGAACATGGATTCCGACGTCGCAGTCTTGGTTGGTGTAGAATTTAAGTCTGGACTTTGTGGTGGTCACCCGAGCGCTGAATCCAAACCACAATCAGGCAGTCGTCAACCATTCATGCTCTGTAGGGTCTGCCATTATCCTCTATTAACAAGAATACTTCGCCAATGTCGGCACTACATGTTCTTCTATTATGTCTCCAAAGTACCTCTGAAACGTTAAAGACCTTCCCCGGTCAACAACCAATTCAATACAAGTGCCGAAGGAAATGCCACCCCAGAATGAGCCACGTGTATAATTACGGTCATCTGAAGACTTAAGGCCAACTCTTAAATAATCTGTAAAAAGGACTCCCTTCCAGTTTTTAAGTCCAATTCAGGTCATTTTGAATCATTTTTGTCAATTTTGAAGAAGCATGGCCATTAAGGAGAAAGGCACATGGGCAGGGTGTCCAGCTGTAAAGTTATTTTTATTAAGCCTTCTTCTGACAGTCCTGCCGGAAATGGAAATATTTCGGACTTGCCTTATGAGACTTCTTATGCCATTTCCGGTGATGCACCGGTTTAGCAAAGCCTGCTACCGGATGTACCTATCGTCCCTTGCTGTACATCGAGGCCGACCCTGTTCCTTTCTTCTTTGGTGACACTTAGTCTCCCTAAATCTGTTTAGAGGCCTGCCTATGGACGAGTGATGTCTCTTGGTGGCTTCACACTGGCTGTACCCTTTCGCCATCAATTTCACAACCCTAACGCAATCGTATTAACTTCAGTACCTTACTGGGGCCATTGAACAAAATCAAAAACGTTCACTAACAGTTTATAAAGAGAAAGAATTTTAAGATTGGATTGATCAAACGCTACTGTTTGTGAAAAAGGGATTTAAGAGTAAACAAAACCTTATTCACGGTCTATGTTTAAACAAATATCACCTAAATAAATAAAAGCGGAAGGACATTTATTTAATTTTAACAAAAAAAAAATTGAGTGGTTCGTTAATTTTGTCCATCAGTGTTTATGTACAGAACACATTTGCTGAAGAAGTTAATTAAAAGAACGTTTTGATTCTTGACGGACTGGATTTTTCACCTCGTCATTTTATTTCTTTAATCGTCCATTCCAATTAATGGTTCCTTTCCAACAAATAAAAATAATTGTGAAGAATATTCACAAAAAAAAACAACAAAAATCTTTAAGAAGATCAGTTAGTTGTCGAAAGTATATTTTTTGAGATATATTTAAATTTATTTTTGCATTCCCTCATTTAATATGTCCTTGGCTATTATTATATAATAAAAGACAAGAAAGTTCAGGTTTTTTTTTTTTTTTTTTTACATTTAGCTGCCTGAGCAACTGAGTGCTTCTGAACTAAGATTGAAATCAAAACCTAAATCTAAAATGTATCGTAATATTTTATTTACTTGTAGGAGAAATACTTTATTACAAGCCTGCCCAACTGTCGTATTGCTGAAAGACAGCGTACTTATAGTTTTGTTTTTTGTTTCTACCTTCTTCTTCATCTTCTCCTCATTCTTTCTTCTATCAACTTAATAGATAATTTACTTTGAGGTGAGAGACTGTAAATAAAATAATTGGATATTCCAACACACTATCTATTTATATTTTTGGTTAGTATAATAATATCGTAAAGCATGAGAAATCAATATAATAACAATATACATAAACAAATTGAAAGTATTTCAAGTGTTGACTTTGTTTTCTCTATTCAATATTTTTATCAATAATTGTGGATACTGCACCCACAAGCTCACTGACAATGTTCGAAATATTATTACATTCTCAGAAGTGATTATGTTGCACTTATTGTGCTGGTAACACTCAACTATTATTTCTAGCTCACTTAACTCAAATTACTTCGGATTTACTTGTATTTGTACATTTGACCTCTTGCTCACGAACTCCATTCTATTTCCCTCCTTACTCCTACTTCCTTAAACACGAAATTTAATAACTGAGACTCATACATGTAGCAATTGATACTCTGGCAGATTCCCATCTATGTCCTCAGACAAACATTGATTGACTGCACTTTGGTTGGCTACAAAATTTGACTACAAAAGGCCACGAGTTGTTATAATTGTTGAATGTAACTGGGTTTAGTTGATCTCCTAAAAACTGCTGGAGTGAAACTTTGACTTAAAAAAAAAATATCTGAAAGTTCAAGATTAGACGCCATCACAAGAAAGCTGAAAATCTGTGAAAATAAAAGAGGAATAATTTACCATTTTGGCCTATTTTTTGGTTTTGAAGAAATATAAATTATTTCATAAAATACCAAGTAAGAGATAGCAATCTCAAATTACACTAATTTGTCCGAAGGACTAAATAATTAAAAACCAGGTTTTTAATCATTATTATATGCCAAATAGGTATGCAAAAAAGAAAAACTGACTAAAACACTATAGAATAAAAAAGGATGATACAATATAAAACACATTAGAAACCCAAAAATGTTTTTAATTTATCACGATTAACCAAGTAAATTTAATCTTAGTAAACAAATTAAAATACCAGTAATTTTATTCATGCTAAAATATTCTAGAAAACACCCGACTGACTGTTTGCATCCAAAGTTGAATTGTATTGAAAATGTTTGGTCCTTGTGTACAAAATGTCCTAATTGAATTTTTTGTCCAAATTCCAAAATATTCTGTTATTACCTATAGACAATTACTTATGGCATTCAACAGTCGTAAAAATTATCCAGTATGTATGTGACGTTACGGACATTCCAACACAATTACTGAAAACTTACATACTGATAACACATACGTACATACTTACTGAAAAGTTTCCGACCTAACAAAGCTTTTATTTCTCTTGCTTTTATTTGTTTTATCATCATCTTCATGTTGAGGTCGGAAACTTTTCAGACCACCTGTGTAGTATCTATTTATATTTTTAGTTAGGATAAAAATAGCGTAAGGCATAAAAAATCAATATAATTATTAGCAGAAAGAAAACCAAATATAACAGAATTAAGCATCAAAACAATTGAGCTATCTTTTACTTCATAGCCTAGAAGCACACACTGACAACTGCTAAGTTCTTGAGTCATTGAATAGTGTAATACTGGATTGCCCGAGACACCCAAGATAAGACAGGCTTGTACACAAACTTAAATGGTTAAATTAGTTTAAAATTTTAAATGAAGTTCAAAGATTTATTCAAAAGATTAAATTCTTGGAGACTCTTCGTCTCAATGGCGCTTAGAGGGGTATAGATGACAAAAAATAATTTTGTTGATAGTTACATAAAAACTTACCTCATGTGATGAAAATGATAGCCGAATTGTAGCAAGTTAGAAGTCTCACGCTACACCTGCCTGATCTATTAATTAAACGTCTCCTTTGAGCGGAAGTTTTGACATAATTAATATATCCTATGGTGAGCAGACTGGAGTTACGCTGACAAAGAGCGTAGAAAAGTCGTTGTTCACGTGTGCTAGTTAATGCTACTTGCCTGGAGCTGAAGAAGGATAAAGGGCGCTTGGAGCACTCCCTTCCACTTTCCAGAGGGCGGGGCATACAGGCATTGTCACTGGGCCCTGAATAAGAAAACACTCAACTTGTAAAGTTTTAATTAAAACTGACCTGTGCTCGTTATAAGGCTCCTTCTAGCTTCGCGTGTCTCGGAGGGGAACAGCTACTCCAAGGTTGGTGTTTGAGAGCTTTTCGCACTGCTAGCTGTCGACTGGACGAACGTTATATATTGTTATAAAATCTTGTTCATACAGGCAATGGGGTAAATAGTGTTAACTAAGACTAGTAAAAAAAAAAACGTTTTAATGTACACAACTTAGCTACAGTTCGGAGTTGGTAAAGCAGTGGAACCTAGGCAAGTATATATACGGAACGCACACCCTTCATTAGTGAAATCCCGAATTTGTATTTAACAAAAAAAAAACCACTCAATCACCAAAACAAAATACATCTAAAATTCCAGCCCGGTACCACTTTTTATTTAGTCTTCACCTTCTCGTGGCTCGCAAAAGATGTTCCTTATTTGTACAGCTCCAATAGCACAGTTGAATGTTAAATTTCATAAGTCCAGTTACTTCAGAAAGTAAATACTCTAATACATCTTTAGACTGGTTCTTTCGATAAGAGATCCTGAGGAGCAATTATATCTTGTCTTACTTAAGTCATCAGGACAAAACATAGTCCGTTAGTGCGATTAGTTTCCAACTTTAGCCGTATTTACCACTCAGGTAATAAAGGCATATATTAGGGCTTAGGTCGAAGCTCGTCCAAATACCACCACCAACAATTATTATTTCTTTAATTGGTTACAAAAACTAAACAAACGCTTTGGACAGCTGGACAGACTACTTCATAAGACACCCCACCTCTCAGTAGGAAATAAATTACTAATCTACAAAGTTATACTCAAGCAAATCTGGACATACGGAATCGAGCTATGGGGGACAGCAAAAAAGTCGAACATCAAGCGTATCCAATCCTTTCAATCAAAAGTCCTGACAAAAATAGTTAATGGCCCTTATTACGTATGCAACAAAACCCTTCAAACGATCTTAATATACCCTACATTTTCAAACTCATCCCTTCCAAGTTCATGAAATTCCATGCACCACTCATCCCTATAATCCTCCTCGGAGACTGAAACGGCAGTGGCCTCGTGACCTGCTATAAATACGAGACAGTGGGAGTCCTGGCAATGGCCAGTTTCTCCAATCATGTCCTCAGCGTATGTGGCTCTCGCGCTCTTCATCAGCCTCCACTTGCTCGTATCCGGTGAGGCGGCTGATGGAGGAGCGTGGGGGATTTTCCAAGACTTCCTTTTTTTTCATACGAGGGAGGTGACAACCATGTGGATTAGGGAGGTTTGTCATGTAAATATTGTATGAATGATTTATCTTAATTGCTTATTGCTTAATAAGACAGGTTGTAATTATCGCTCAATAAAGAAGTTATATACTTTAATTGATTAGAAAGCTGGAGAAAAAAAAATTAATTTAAGGGACGAATCGAGAGTATATGGAATTAAAGGGATGATATAAAAAGGGCGCTGAAAGCCGCAACAGTACAAAGGTGCAATAAGAATTGAAGAGTCCATTCCAGACTTTGCTGTTTAACGAATTATACCGGGCCGATAATGTCTCCTCATGAAGGGGCGGCCCCACTCCCAGACCCGCTCCCGGGGGGTGAGGAATCCCACCTTTTATTGAAAATTTTTTTCCATCTTCTGTTGTCCGATCTACCACTGTCTTCCTTAATAAAACTTCTCAAATCCTTTCTTCAACAATTTACGGCTGTTAAACTCGGCCCCTCCTGCCACGGATTCTTTCATTTCTACATTTTAAACTTTCCCCGAATGAAGTTTTAAGGGTCTTTTTATTCAACTTTGAATCGGCCATAAAAAAAAAAAAAATGATAATTTGATTCAAAAAGAGGTCACGCACACAAGAAAAACATGTATAATTATTGTACGTAAATTTAGTTCGTTTTATTTAAAGTAGGAGTATACAATATCTTTATATAGAAGGAGGAATATAAGGATCTTTTTCAAGTTTCAATCAAAGGTTTTCGGACAAGTACTACTCAGGCATATAATTCTCTTGCTTCTATTGTACTTTTTTAATTTGTCAGAGCATATTTCCGTTCTTTTTATTCCTCAGCTTGCTAGAGACAGCTAATAACCCTCTAGAAAATCAAGAGGGTCAATTAAGAAATCACTATACAAACAGTTATTCTTGCTGTAGGGGAAGTGGCGGTATTTATCTGAACCGCAAACCGTCTTACCTGATAGGGGCTGATTCGTCCTTCCTTTTCTTTATTATGTAGACCAATATTAATTTCTATAAATTTATTAATCTAAAAATATTATTATGTTCAAATCAAAAAGGAACGAGGAAACCAATAAAAACAAAATAAATTAATTCTTACCGAATTTTATTGGTGCACACTTCAACATATTTGTACAAAATTAATAATGAAATAAAATTTTGATTCTTCTGAACATATCAAACGAAACCTAGTTATTTTTTTTGTCAATATTGTTCAATGTAAAAATGTCTTAAACCAAAACATGAAGAAAAAAAAATATTGAAAACTAAAAATTATTATTCTTTTCTTATTGATTTTTATTACTAAGTACAAATTATGCAATCGGAGAAGTATCTTAAATTAAAAAATGACTAACATCATTATCATTCATTTTGGTGTAAGCATCGTAAATTTCTTGTATATGCTCGTTTCGAGTCAATAATTCTGTTGTAATGTATAGGGTGGGTGGAGCATTAACCCGAAACATTACACAATATTGTTTCTTTTGTCCACTGGCCAATTTATTGATTAAAGCGTAAAAGAGTGATTTTAAATTTTAGTTTAAATGTTAAATAAAATGGATATAATTACAAGTGTTTTCCATGGAATAATATAAAACTATGAAATTGTAAGATAAATTTCGATTATTTCGAAAACACTCCATTAATCTAAAATAATAATTACATTCAAGTTTAATGTAATTTGGATTACAGACAATTACTTTTGACGATAGCACCCAGAATAGAACTGTCTTTGGCAACAACTAGACGTGCACTGACTAATTCCGAATCCATCTAAGCGATAATATAACAATGTACCTGTACACTTTACTCTTTCAACGTAAACCAACCCTTCTTCCAGTTATAATTTGTTTAACTTCAATCAAACAATTTAAAACATAATCAAATTAAATCTTATTAGTTATCTTTGAGTTTATTACATCAACAAAATTCATTCTTGCTCCAACACTTGCAAATAAAGATGGTTAAATGCATCATCAAGTGAATGAATGCACATTTATGTACTAAAGTCATTCATTATACGTTGGAGTCTGCTTGTTATTAACTTAAAAACTTTGTCTTTTAACAATATTTATTGGGGCAATAATTTTTTCAATAATTCTACACAATCATTAGCATGTGCATCAACAAACAAATAACTCGTGATACATTGCCCTATGCGTTGTATGATACATAATTTAAAGTAATCACTATTTAACACTATAATAAAATATTATACAAACATGTTTAATAACATTACTCTATCAAATTAAACGTGCACTAACGTTTCAACGTACCATGCCTGTCAGCTTCCAGGCTGTTCCAGGCAGACATTTTGGTGAAAACAAAATCCATTTTCGTTTCTCCTAGTTGAGCTAATGCGGACATACAGAATCCAGCCAGCCGGTACTTGGAAACTTCATCCTCAAATAAACTTGACGGAAACTTAACCAAAGCCGATCTCCCAACAAACCCTCCCGCTCAAATACAATTATATTTTCTAAAACCGACCAAGCCTAGTCAAACATTTTCTCCAAGTCAACGGTCAGCCTTGCCCCAGTTTAAAATTGGGCAAGTGAGAGACAGCTTGATAGAAAATAATGTTATAGGCGGGAAGCAGTCTACTTTGATAGTGCCGCTATCACCGCGATATTGCCAGAGCAGTTCTTCTTTATCACGGGATAACACGAACTTGTCGCTTCCCCACCCGGCCATAAAACCTTTTATTGAAATTAGTATAGCTCCCTTGGGTGCGAGGTTTTCCGCTATAATGCAGTTTCGCGTGCAAGCGCCGCAGGTTTACATTTTCTTGGCTATTTCACAGGAACACGATGTTATCTGAGATACCGTCCCTCTTAACATTGATCGTAGACATGTTCATAATCTTCAACATACCGTCATTGATTCAAATGAATATTTCTTTCTGGCCATGTAGAATAACATGGCTATTATATGCAGGCAGAATTAAGACAAATTCCTCTTGTCGTGACATTTACCAGTGGCCATTAATTCTGGCGTTGTTGCTTAAAAAATATTTGGTTTAAAAAAACAGCCCAAAACTCTACGAGAAAGTACTTACAATTTTTTTTTTTCTCTTCATAGCCAATTTACAGATAATTACATACAATTATAAATCCTCGGGAGAATCTATTTACAAATTATTTTTGTATTTTCTGTAATACAGGTTATACATTATACGTGGCTGGACTGAAATGACTCTAATAAAGGTTATGGGGCTCACCTTTTTGATCAAACTTATATGCTATAACTAACTTACATACTAATTCCTAAGCTAATTTTTCCCCAACAGTCTGTTTCCCTCGATGCGGGAGGGGTGGTGGGGTCATTGTGTTAAACACTGAATTGGTGAGGTGCTTCAACGAGTCAAAAAACTTGGTCACCGGCGGATTTTACAAATTAAAACAGCTGTCCGGCATTAAACCGTTGAAAAATCATAAAAACATATTCATACAGCGTAGTCATTTCACACTAACAAGCAAAGACAGTATTTCAGAGTAATATTTATTTTTACATAGTTGTATTAAATTAGAAGAGAATTGCAAACAAAACATTTTGGTTTCAAAAACAAAAAGTGAAAATTACATATTACCACAAAGGTTAGAGCTCTCTATGTTTGGGGCGGTGGATATTATGAAGAGTTTGATTACTGCAATTACTTATCATGATTAGGTTATCAAATTCGACTATGTAGAATTTGTTGAATTGTGAGGATTTTTGTGGATTTAATCATAGAAATTTGATTATAATTCTCAAGTGCTGCTAAATCATTTAGAGCTTTCTTTAGTTCGAGCCATAGATATAACTGCAAACCGTTGAAGCTTATATTAATGTTGATCCAATGTAATGTTTCTTAATAATAAAACTAACGCTGATTTAGTTATCATGTTTTTGGGCTGTTTGTAACTTGAAAAGTTTATTTCAGATATATGGTAAAAAAAAAAAAGTAGTACACTTTTCAAACAGCTGCTTATGTATCTGAGTAAGCCCTGGTCTCACTGAAAAGGAATCCTTACGTCCGTCAGAATCATAGCGTGAGAATCAGTTCTCTGAATCCTTTGTGAGTTATATTACACACTAGCAGCCAGGTTGTATTTCTGTCCAAATACGCAAGCATACACTATGTTTATTTGAAAGATGATAATATTTTAAGGGCAATATAAAGTTTGGAAAAGCGTTGCAGTCTTCAATCGTAGCAATGCTTTAAATTTCTTCGAATAAAAAAAACAAATGGGTTCTCATTTACAAGTGAGGTGTTAACTAACTGCTTTAAATGCAGTAATTTCCATTGATATTAGGCCTGAGTACATAAATATTGATTAAACTCGTGAGCCTACCTGCGGAGATTGGGTGGGCCAGGTAAGGCACTAAACTAAGGAATGCCGCCTCTGGTTTTGCGGGCGGCAGTGGACTGGGATTTCCATTTACAGCCTATATGGCCTGTGGCTGGACCCTGTGGTCGGAACACCCTCCATAAAGTGGCTACTTGACCCTTCGACGGTGGTCGGAGCGTGATAGTGACCCCAGCTTCACTCTTTAATAAACGTTCATCAAGCAACAGTACTCTCGTGTAGCACTGAATCACTGAATCATTTTTCCAATTACAGGACCTCATGTGAGCACAATAAGATAATTTTGTAAATATAATGCTCAACGATTTTCCTTAGCAGGGAACGATATTTTTTTTAAAAGTATTTATTTCGATGCATGACACATTAGTTAATTAATTGTATGCATTAATTTTAGTAATATGAAGTTTTTTTAAATTAAGATACTGAATAGGTAATTCTTTATAAGCACAATTATTTAGAAACGTCAAAGTAAAGAAAAGATGTAGATACGAATATTTCACACTTTCTGTTTTTTATTCATTATTCTTAATTTTCTTTTCATGACCTCTATACCTGTCATGTTTGTGAAAATATTTCATTAAACTTCCTAATTCCTCGTAAATTTGACACGTGTAACTTGAAAGGAACCCCTCACTCGACGTACGTCATATTTTCAGGAGTTCTGTAACACAAAGGGATCCTCACTAGAATACCAGCTCAGTTACATTACATTGTACATCAAAGAGGAGAGGCAGTTGGCGAGAGCACATGTCCCGTAATTCCAGGGAGGTGGAAGTGAATTTGATAACAGAAGCTCTATATTTTTATCATTGTATTATTTTAAACATAAAATAACATCTTCAAATGTCACGCATCAGTATCAAAATGTTCATCTTATACACCGTTTAAGAAATAAAATTAAAACCAGAAAACACAAAGTTTTGTTGATAAAGAGAACGGACCTTCATGTATGATTGAGACCAGGGTGTCACCCAGTTCATCTGGTAAGGTGGTTTGGAACTGTAGCGGTAAGGCCCTCAAATATATTCTTGGTTGACTCAATAACAAAATGTGGGTACCAAAAACAAAAAATGAGTAACAAAAGGTACCCGGAGCGGAACAATGTCACAACATAAAGTCAATGATTGCTGTGTTTAGTCTACTTCCATTACGTGTAAATCGTTAGTGTAATTTTCCAGCAATGAGCTGGAGGAATCACTGGAATTAACGTATTGAACGTGACGGTTTATTTGTAGCACTACAATAACAATGGTTAGTTAATGGTGAAGTGGAATATTTCTTAATAGAGGGAAATAAGATGGGTCAGGCGAATTGGTTTGGATGATATATACAAATTTCAAATTTTAGTTTTCAAAAATTCTTTTTGTATTGTCATATGTTATGCAGTTTCCTACAATTATTGTGAATATTTAATAATTTTTTTTAGAGGATTCCTCAACATAAAACAAAATAAAGAAAAATTGCATTATTATAAAATAAAAATTAAAATAACATCAATGATCGTTGACGGTCACTGGACATCATTCACCCTGAGGCTGTGTATGATAATACAGAGGTTAACATTAAATGCAACCAAATTTTAATGATGAAACTATAAAATTTTATAAGATTAATTATATTTTTATCGATGATATCTATTATTATATATATATATATATAAGTTAATGTTTATTGAATTACAAGCTAAGAAAGGTTGGTAATAAGAACACGTAGAACGTTATAACAAGACTGCTTTATTTAGACCAAGATACCTCTATCTATAGGTATTACCTGTAAACATATACAGATAACATATGTTTGGGGATTAAGGCTGGGCACTAGCGGCGCCTGGACTTAACTCCCCCCCACCAGTTTACGAACACCCATTCGCAAACTTTGAAGTCCAACACTCGGACGTCTTAGTCCATTCAAATAATGCTCCGCTAATGTTACAAAGGAGCAAAGGCCAGCCCCGCCCGTACACAGCCTGTAATCCCTCACATTAAGCTCTAATCCTATAAAACGTAAAAACCAACTGTCACTTGTAAACAAAAAACATAAAAGAAAACTTTGACTTTTAAAAAAAAACAATACTTCTGTGGGAAAAATCACATAACTATAACTATTTACAATGTTCCTTGCGTGTATGCTGCGAGGACACTCCAGCTCATTCCTGATCTACAACCTCCCCCCCTGGTGGAAGCTTTAACTGTTCTATGTGGACATTTCGCCGCTTCTTAGGGGGTCGTATACTCTCAATTGTCACGACGTTGTGTTCCCTAATCACGACCACTTTAAATGGGCCCTCATATCGCACCAGCTCTTTGCTCCTATTTGACCCTAGTTTTTTATAGACGATAGTCCCGATTTTAAGTTCCCCCATTCGATCCCGGACTTTGAGGTTTTCCCGTTCCACTCGTCTCGCTTTGTCCCTCGTTATCCTTTCTCTGACTTTGTCGCATATTTTCCTCAAAGCGACAGTATTACTCGCCATTTTCTCCGCCATTCCCTTGTCTGCTACCGTCTCTGCCCCATTTCTCCGTCTTTCGCGCAGCCCAAAGAGGATCTCGAACGGGGAGAACCCCGTCGCGGTGTGGATCGAATGATTGTAAGCGGCCACCGCCTTCGGCATTGCCTCATTCACCGGCAGACCCTTTTCCGCGTGATATACCCGCAGGTGGTCACTCAGGGTGCTGTGCAATCTTTCTATCCCTCCTCTACTCTTAGGGTGCCCTGGGGTATTAAGATGCCAAGAGACATCGAGAGTCTTCATTTCTTTTCGGATGTTGGCATTGTCGAATTCTCTGCCCCCATCCGACGAGATCCGGTCTGGTAATCCGTAAAACTGGAACCAGGTATTTAATGCCAGCATTACCGCGTCTGATGACCGATCTTGCACCGGGTGCGCCATGGCCACTTTGCTAAAGCTGTCGATTGTGGTAACCCACTTATACCCCCTCCAAGTGAAGGTATCCACTTGTAAGTCACTCAACGGTGTCTCGGCGGTGGGCGATTCTTCTTGTCGCCCCCGTGGCGGATGTCTGTCATACTTCGTAGTGAGACAAACTGCACATGCCCCTATCATTTCTTGTATGCTCTTTTTCATTCCCCACCAAAAGTACCTCCGCCGCAACGCTTGCAACGTTTCCTGAACTCCACGGTGGTTCGTTTTTCCTTGGTGATAGGCCAGCGTCACTTCCAGCTGCTGTTCTCTGTCTTTGAGTGTCTCCACCATCGACGTGCACCGAATAAATATCCTATCCACTCCAAGTTGTTCCGTTCGCCAGAGTCTACGAATTTTCTCCCAAATAGTGGCATTCCCTACAAATACATGATGGGTCTTTCCGGGTTCCGAGGCATCTTTCAATGCACGGCAAATTTGGTCGTTCCTAACCCCTGGTGGCGACCAAATCGTCGCGATTTTACTTCTCCCATAACTGTCATATGCGATCTGCAGCCGCCCTGAGGTCTTGGATTTCCAAATGATCTGCCGTCTTTTGTCGTTCACGATCCCTTCTGTTACTTCTATTTCAACAGGTCTTTCGGCGGCGGAACCTTCCTCTTCAAGGGTTTCCTCACCTTCGCTATCTCCTCGCGTACCGAGGCTTCCATCCTCCCCGGGTGTCCATTCCCGGAGAAACTGTTGGATTTCCCCGGATGGTTCCCCTTCTTCCAATGCATTCACAGTATTCCACCCGCCTTCTTTAGGCGTTCCACACCCTATATCCTTCTCATACATCCTTCAAATGGGGGACTCCCCTTAGTGAAAGGCACTCATTAGCCCAAAATAATTTTCCCACATCCTATTTTATAAGTTTGAGAGCTAAGGAAAAAAAAAAAAAAAAAAAAAAAAAAAAAAAAAAAAAAAAAAAAAAACATTCACAGTAATGGCTCTGGACAGCCAGTCTGCCACTACGTTCTCTTTCCCGGGTTTATATATGATCTCCATATTGTACTGGGACAAAAACTCTTTCCACCTCGTGACCCGCGCCGAGGACTCCTTTAACTTTCCTACCCATTGTAGGGGTCTGTGGTCGGTGTGAACACGGAATTTTCTGCCGAAGACATATGGGCGGAAATGGTCTATAGCCCAGACGATACCTAGGAGCTCTCTCTCTAGAGCACTATACCGCGCTTCCGTTTCTGTGAGCCGTCGACAAGCGTACGCCACCGGGCGCTCCCCACCGTCTCTCTCCTGCGACAACACTGCCCCCAGTGCGTATTCGCTGGCATCAGTGGTGATTGTGAAGGGATGTTGGAAATCGGGAAATGCTAATATCGGTTCCTCTTGTAAGCTAGACATACATTTCCGGATGTTCTGCTCCATGATTGGGGTAATTACCACCCTCGCTCCCTTTCGCAGTAAATTATTAATAGGCACCAGGTATGCCGCCATGTCCGGCACAAATCTTCTGTAATAATTAAGCGTCCCCAGAAGTCGACGGATCCCCTTTACATCTGTGGGCACCACCATCCTTCTAATGGCCTCGACCTTCGTTGAGTCTGGCTTAACCCCCTCCTGTGAGATAGTGTGGCCCAAAAAATTGATTTTTTTCTTCCCCAACAGAGACTTCTCCATGGACAATTTTAATCCGAATTCGCGGACTCTTTGAAATACACTTCTTAGGTGCTCAACGTGCTCTGCCTCCGTTCTGCTGAAAACTAACAGATCGTCCATGTAGACCTGGCATACCGCTTCGTCTATTCCCCTCAAAAATTCATCCATTAGGCGTTGAAAGGTAATCGGGGTGTTTTTCAGTCCAAATGGCATCCTGGTAAATTGATAATGCCCCCTCTCAAATGTAAAGGCCGTTTTGTCTTGGTCGTTCGCACTCATCTTGATCTGGTGATAGCCTGCCTTTAGATCTAGGGTACTAAATATTGTCGCCCCGTTCAATCTGTCTAATATGTCCTCAAATCGGGGAATAGGATACTTCTCATCCGTCGTGTTCTCGTTTAACTTCCGATAATCGATAACTACCCTGTATTTCTCTGTCTCGTCCCCAGGTCTATTTTTCTTCCTCACTGCCCATAGAGGACTGTTATATGGCGAAGTGCTATCAATTATAATCCCTTGCCGTTTGAGACTCTCTAGCTCCTCTCTAATATGCCTACGTAGTGCCTGCGGATATCGTCTCTCTTTCACGTATGTGACGCGTTCTTTCTTTAACTGGATCTCGTGGACCGTCTTCCCAGTCGCTCCTAGCGTGTCTCCCTCTACGTAAAAAATATCCTCAATCTCCCTCTGTAGGCCTTCCCTCCAGCCCTCTATTTTATTAACCGCCCCTATCCGCGCTCTTCCGTCCCATATAGTCCCTTGACATTTATATTCCACTTTCCCCAACTTAATGTTCCATTTTTCCCCGATATTCTCCACACGCGCACCTACCTTCCCCAACATGTCGCACCCAACTATCACCTGGTACTCCCGCGGCATGTTTCCTACGATATGTATCTTTAGATCTCCCCCTTTCTTCGCCCACCTATTTAGCCCTATGACTAACTCTCCCACTACCTCGCAAGGGCCTCCCAGGGTGATTAAACTACAATTACATACCTGAATCTGGAGTGCCCTCTCTCCACCATACAGCCTCTCCAGCGCTCCGCGAGACATGATGGTGTTGGTGCTTCCCGTGTCCACCAGACACATCTCTCCTCCTTTGACCCTAATTATTGGCAACGCACACATCCTCTCCCTAATTGCATTACATCTCAGGATGCGGTCGCCTCTCTGCCGACACGCTCCTCAGGCTTCATCACGTTGCTCCCATCTACGTGACTCGACCTTCTGCCCTGTCTGCCTCCTGTTTCTGCTGCGCCTCGCTTCTTCTCCTTCAGTTCCCGAAGTCCCTGATGACTCATCTTCTGATGATCCACTCTCCCCATGT
The DNA here is from genome assembly GCA_930367205.1 of Acanthosoma haemorrhoidale. Classification (NCBI taxonomy): domain Eukaryota; kingdom Metazoa; phylum Arthropoda; class Insecta; order Hemiptera; family Acanthosomatidae; genus Acanthosoma; species Acanthosoma haemorrhoidale. The sequence continues at coordinate 105,761,532 of OV884014.1, read as the reverse complement.
GTCATGCTCCGTCTCTCTCTTACTTCTTGAGTGTTTACCTCCATTGGTTCTGGTCGTTGGTATTCTCTCCTCCGGAAGATATACGGGCAATGCCTCGCGATGTGTCCTTCCTCGCCACACTCAAAACATTTTGTTCGAGGACACTGTGCCACTAAATGTCCTGCCTTCCTACATCCGTGGCATTTTCTTTCTTCCCTGGGCGGGGCATACCTCGGTCTCGTTCCTCTAAATCTTCTTTCTCCTGTCGTTCCCTTGTCTCTGCCAATAACGGACGTTTCTGGTCTCCTCCAGGTTGGTTTCAGGGTCCGGGTTCTTTTGTATGCAACTCGGCTCCACTCATTGTCGACGTCTTGCACCCTCACTTCTTCCTCCTTGGCACTAGTGTCGATCATTGATTGTGCACACTCCGAGAACGAGCGCTCATCAGAGAATCCTTCCTTTCTTCCTGTCTCCTTGGCCAGTTGCACTTTTAGAATTGTGGATAAGAATCCCATTCTACCCTCCACCTCTTCTACGCTAATCGACTCTCTCATCTTCTCCGTTATCTTATTGAAACGGACTACTAACCCCGCAGCATATTGCCCGTTACTTTGTCTTGGGGACTTTGTCTCCCTAAACATTTGGAATATGTCCTCCTTGGGAGTCCATCGTCCTCCTCCGTACGCCTTCTTCAATCTCATCTTAATTAATTCCCACGGGGTTTCTTCATCTGCCTGAATTTGATTCAGTATACTTCTCTTGACCCGACATATCAGGGCCGCCTTCAACGATTCCGCGTCTCTGGGATCTATTAAATTTTCTTCTGCTTTAGCTCCAATTAAAGCTGTGAGACGGTCTCCTCCTTTTAGGAAATGGTTCAGCTCACCCAGTTCCCCAGTGAATCTCTCCAGCTCCGCAACAGCCTTCCTCAGATCCTGGGTATTCATCGCTTTTACCCTCATCAGCGCGAGCGCCGTGGCATGAACTTCTGGCATAGTTCCCACTCTTCTAATATCTGCTCCCTCTACGAGATTCAAGACGGGCTGTCTCAAAATTCCTCCTTCAGTCATCTTCTCTCTTTCGCGTATAGAAGAAAAAAAAACAAAAAAAAATTACGCTCGCACTCGATAACTCTCTTTCTCCACGGTTCACGGGTTTCGGCACCAGTTAATGTTTATTGAATTACAAGCTAAGAAAGGTTGGTAATAAGAACACGTAGAACGTTATAACAAGACTGCTTTATTTAGACCAAGATACCTCTATCTATAGGTATTACCTGTAAACATATACAGATAACATATGTTTGGGGATTAAGGCTGGGCACTAGCGGCGCCTGGACTTAACTTATATATATATATATATATATATATATATATATATATAAGGGTTGCTAGGTCTTCTTATTATAACAATAAGTAATCTGTTTCTCTGTAAAACAAAAGTTTATTTAATTGATAATTAGTTTACAACTATTACAAATAAAATCTTAATTCATACCTGTAAAACAAAAGAAACAACAATTACAGTTTATTGTTATGACTGTTTGCACTTTACTTAATTGTTTACACTGGAAAGCCTTTTAAAAACCTCCTGGTCATATGTCGCTAGCTCCACCTAGTGGCAGCCAACTGAAGCACGCGCGTGATAACAAAGCGCTGCTAATTTAATTGAAGAAAGCTTACTTTCTTTACATCTCCCCTTCCCACTGTGAAAATTCTCGTGAGAATTTTTATTATATAATGTTTATTCTGCTGGTATCAGTTTTGTTATGTGGAATAATCCTGTGTCTTCGTTTCTTTTTTCAGTTTTGATTTTAAATATAGTATTTGATATTTTCTCTGCAATTTTGAATGGTCCAACCCTAAGTTCGTCTAATTTTTTCCTATTTAATCTATGTCCGTTTTCAATATATACTAAATCACCTGTATTGAATTCCCTTTCCTTTCTGTTTTTGTCAAATAATTTCTTATTGTATTCATGTGATTTTATAGTGTTATCTAGGGCTAATTTTCTATCTTCTTTCCAAACCTCTGCATGTGTTAGTTTCCTTAGTTCCTCAGGTAGCATACTTGTGTTAGTACCATCTAGTAAATATTTAGGTGTAAAACCTGTAACTGAGTGTTCTGTTATGTTATATTTGTCTACACATTCTTTTGCTATTGTTGTCCAAGCTTTCTTTTCTTTAGATTCATTGATTCTACATCTTATTTTATTAATTATTGTTTGATTTAATCTTTCATTTATGCCATTTGAAAATGGTGCATTTAAGGCTGTATAAATGAGTCTGATATCTTGTTCTTTTAGGTAATTTTTGAATTCTTTAGAATTTAGTCCTGGATATTGGTCTGTTAATATTGTACCTATGTTGCTCATTTCTAATGTATTTTGGACTATTTTTATAAAATCACTTGCAGCTTGAGTTTTTGAAGTTAATATATGTGCGTATCTTGTATAGTGATCAACTAGAAGATGGAGGTATCTTTTCGTTGATCTTTGACCACCAAATCCACCGATCGTATCAATCGACACTATCTCATACGGCTTTGTTGCTGGTCCTAATTGAGACATTAATCCATATTTTGCTTGACCTCTAGATTTATTCTTTTTACAAATTTCGCAAGTTCTGCATATATTCTGAATGTTTTTTATTAATTTTTTTGAAGTGTAATAAGGACATATTCTGTTCATCATTTGCCTTATTCCGATGTGACACCAGTCTATATGTGTATCTCGTATTAATTTAATGCTTAATTTTTCTGATAAAACTATCTTCTTTTTGTTTTTAATTTGTTTATAGATTATACCATTTTTATCTGTACTTTTTTTCTTAAGTTCTCCTAATGCTGTATTTTCATTTTGATCTTTAATTATTTCTTGTAGTTGGATCATGTTTACTATTTTTAATATTTCTTGGGTATTATCTTTTGACTCTAATACCGGATTTCTACTAAGACAGTCTGCTTCAATATTGAATTTCCCTGGTATATATGTAATTTTGAAGTCAAATTGAGACAAATAATATGTTAAGTCACCTAGTTCCTCGTCTGTTCTTGATTTTATATTAAGGTTTTCTAACGGTTTATGGTCTGAATAAACTTCAAATCTTCTTCCAATTAACCAGTATTCCCAATAATTTATCGCTTCCTTTATTGCTAAGCATTCCAAATATATAGCTTTTTTTCTTTTTTGCGACTCATTTAATTTTTTTGAGAAATAGGCTACTGGTTTTTCTTTTCCATCTTGTTGGGTTTGTTTCAGTATTGCACCTATACCTTCTATTGAAGCATCTGTAAATATCTTAATAGGTAAATCTTTATCGAATATTTCTAGGACTGGTTGAGAGCACAATAATTTTTTTATCTCTGTGAATGATTTTTCACAATCTTCAGACCAATTATATTTTACATCTTTTCTTAACAATCTATGTAGTGGATCTAGTATTGTTGAGATTTTTGGTATATATTTGTGATAGAAATTTATTTTACCTAGAAATTGTCTAACGTTCTTCTGCGTTTTTGGAGTCGGAAAATTGAGTATTGATACTAAATTGTCTTTAATTGGTCTTACTGTATTATTTTCTATTATATGTCCGAGATATTTAATTGATTTTGATGCGAACGTGCATTTTTTTAATTTTAATCTGAATCCTTCTTTTATTATGGCTTCTAAAACTTGTTTGATATGCATGATATGATCTTCAAAAGTCTCTGAAAATATTAATATGTCATCTATATAATTTTCTGTAAAGTTCTTTAGATTATTTTTTCTTAGTATACTTGATAAAATTCTTTGGAAGATTGCTGGTGCTGTTTTTAAACCGAATGGTAGGCAAGTCCATTGATAGTGTCCTTCTTGGGTTATAAAGCCTGTTTTTTTTCTATCTTCTATCCTTAGTGGTATTGACCAAAATGCTGAATTGATGTCCAGTGATGTAAAATATTTACAATTTCTAGCTTTAATTATTAAATCATCAATTAGCGGAAAAGGTTGGGCCTGGGTTGTGACAATCTTGTTCAGATCTCTAAAATCGACACATAATCTGGTTTTTCCTTCACCCTTTTTTAATGCAAGGGTCACTGGTGCAGCAAATGGACTATACGATTCTTCAATTAAATTTTTTTCTAATAGTTTTGCCACTTGCTGTTCTATTTCTTTTCTGTCTTCGATTGTGCATCTATATGGTCTTTTACTACAAAATTTTTCCATCAAGAGATCTATTCTTGCTTCATAATCTTTTACAGTTCCTATATCATACTTGTCTTTGGCAAATATTGTTTTATATTCTTCTATCAATTGTTCTATTTTGAATTTTTTTTCATTATCTAAATGATCTAAATTTATTTTAAAATCTTTCTCTTTAATATGTTCATTAAAATTTATTTCTATTATATCTTTTCTTTGCGATTGTTTTTGGCTTATATTTAGATTTTCGTCTTGCCTTAATTTAAATTCCTTTATTATGTCTAGGCCTATCAAAAAATCATGAAAAGTCTCATTTTCTACAATAAATACATCTACTTCTTTTTCAATATTGAAAATTTTTAATTTTATTCTTGCTAATCCCTTTGTGAGTGCCACACCACTAATTGTTTTTAATTGTATTTTGTTCTTATCTATATTATTATTTTTTATAGTTTTTATTAATCTTTTATTAATTAATGAAACTTGAGATCCTGAGTCATAGATCCCTTCTATTTTTATCTTATTTTCCAATACAATGTTTAATTTAATTAGTGGTGTGTTTACTCGTTTTTTGATTCATTATATATTTCTACATCTAGGATAGAATTGTTATTTACTTTTTTTGGTGTAGTGTTCTTTTCTCTACTTTCTTCATGTTTTTGGAACCAGCATTTATCTTTTGGGTGGTATCTCACACCTTTACCTAAATCTCCACACGTTTTACAAGGTATCTTTACTTCATATTTCTTTTGAGAATCTAATGTAGGTTTTTTTTGAAAATTTCTTTTATTTACTAAACATTCAAGTTGTCTCAATTCATTAAATAAGTCTGTAGTTTCTTTTAATTTTTCCTTGTTTATTCTATTCAATATAAATTCTGGTAACCCTACTGCTATTAATGCTATAAGTGACTTTATATCCATATCTTTGTTAAAATCTATCAAAAGTTTCTCTTTCCTCAAAGCATAATCCGTTAACGAACCTTCTCGATATTTAAATGATAGTGCATAGGTTATATTATTCCATCCATTATCTGTGAAACATTTTAAGAATCTTGTTTTCCATTCAGACCAACCAGCATTTATTGTTAGTCTTATGAGTGTGGAAGAGTGCCAGTCTAAACTTGGTTTATCAAAAAATAGTTTCATTAGTTCAATTTTTTCCTCACTTTTATCTATTTGAAATCTAGAACACTCTTTTTCAAAGCTTTCTATCCACTGTTTAGCATTAGTATTTTTGCTTGAAAATGTTTCTATGAGAAGTTTTTCTGATATTTTTTTTAAGTCTTTCTCGTTATCTTTCTTCTGTGTTGTTTCTATCAGTTTCTCTAGTATTTCCTTTAGACTATGATCTTGTGTTTTGTTTGTACTTTCCTCATTTATTTCCTCTAAATATTGATCTTTAAATTGCAGATTTCCATCTTCATCTATGTATGTGCCCTCTAATTCTTTTGTCATTGTAATCCACACTCTTCTTATCTGATTTCTTCTGTTTAATGAATTAACTAACTTTGTGTACTTACTTGTCTTTTTCAACTCCACATGATCTTCCATATATTTGAATTCTTCTGGCAATATATATCTTCTTCCATCTCCTGTACCAATTGAGGTGATGGCAATTGCATTTGCTTTACTGTCTTTTGGTGAAGTCACTATCGTAAATTCAAAGTGCAGTTTTGACATCATAAACAAATTGTTGTTTTATAAGGGTTGCTAGGTCTTCTTATTATAACAATAAGTAATCTGTTTCTCTGTAAAACAAAAGTTTATTTAATTGATAATTAGTTTACAACTATTACAAATAAAATCTTAATTCATACCTGTAAAACAAAAGAAACAACAATTACAGTTTATTGTTATGACTGTTTGCACTTTACTTAATTGTTTACACTGGAAAGCCTTTTAAAAACCTCCTGGTCATATGTCGCTAGCTCCACCTAGTGGCAGCCAACTGAAGCACGCGCGTGATAACAAAGCGCTGCTAATTTAATTGAAGAAAGCTTACTTTCTTTACATATATATACATATATATATATAATTCCTTTATTGGGCTAAAATTACAATCTGCCTTGCTAGGCAATAAGTTGATATCTATTATAACAATATAAATATGAGGTTTAGCAATAAAATTGCTACATTTTATGCGTAATGTTTTTTTTGTTTCTTCAAATATGATCATAAACATCAATGCAATAAAAGATTAAAACGACACTCACCTTTGGAGAACTGGCTAAACGGCAAAAATTTGAATGGGGTTGGGGGGTAAATACAGGAGGTCTATCCAAATTGCCAGTAGACAGAACCTGGAAACCATCAGTTAAAAATATTTAAATTTTTACAACTGGTAATTTTTTTTAATTTAATCTTTAGATTAAAGGCACATTTTTCAGGTTGATTTTTTTTTTTGGAGAAACTCATGTTTTACACCCGTGTGTTAGTTGCAATATTCATGTCTTCTTTCCAAACTAGAGACATGAAATTTCGCCAAGAGGTCTCATTTGGTGTACAAAGGTCTCAAAAAATATAACCGAGCATTGAGAGTCAATGACTAATTAATTAATTCATTAATCAATATTAAAAAAAAAAGATTAACATAATAATCTGGAGGTGATTGAGGAGGGAAATAAATAAATACCTCCATGTGTTGCTTAAAATATGAAATGTTTGTTATAATTACATTATTTTTTCGAAACAATTAAATTTAAAAATAATTACAAAACGACTTTTTGATGAAAGATTCCCCTAATATCCGTATAAATTAAAAAGAAACCAACACGACGAAAAATAAAGAAGTGGTATTAAAACAACAATAAGGAAGTAATAAAAAACATTTTTGTACCGAGCAGGTCATTTAATTAAAATATTGACGTCCAATTTAAATTATTAAAAATGTAATGAAAAGTAAATTCAAAGACTACTTCAGTTCTAATTTCGTACAGCGGTAATAATGCACACCACTGTTTTACCAGTCATGCTAAAAGTAAAATCAATATTACGAAAAGTAATTAAATTGTAATTAATAATCAAGTACTTTTAATTACCAAATGAATATTTTTTCTTCGTCTTCAGTTTCAGATTAAATATATTGAAGACCAGATAATTAAAATATACTACATAATTGGGCTGTATTGGACTATGTGTTACAAACAGTCATTAGAGGTTCATAAGTTGGTTTTCAAAGCTTTAATGGTAAAGTGTATGTTGCGACCACTAACTACATAAAATAAATCACCCTATACTCTATTGCTTATAATGTAAATTGGTTATAATATGTTGTAAGTTAATTAAAACAAATATAAATAATATTACCAAACCACAAAGTCAGCTAAGCGTTGTCAGACCCCACACCTTCCTAGTGGGATTCTATTCCTTTGTCTTGCTCAAACTAGCACCTCCTTGGAAGCGATCTCTTCTTTGCGGACGGCAATCGCCTGGGGTCCTACGAACTTTACCTAGTAGCATCTCCCACAGTGATCCATTATACCTCTCTTCGGTTCACACTCGCCATTGGGATCCGGACGGTTTTCGCCTACCCTCAGGTACCGAGTGAATTCGTGGTCATTCCTATAAAAACTACCTATAATACCTTACCTGTTCCTCTTCTCCTGAGCATAGTGCACTGTCGGAGCACATACCTATCAAATATAGAGTCAGATAGTGTGACCCGTCCGCCACGAAGCAATTGTCCAGGTCATAGTCTAACCAATCCTCACTTCGTCACTAGGGCTATATCATTTTTGACATGAAGTCATAGTCACATGAAGGATATCAAGGAAATAGTGGATTGACAGAACCAATTCAGCCCAAGCTGAAGTGCGCGGTTTTCACTTAGGATGAAGGACACACTGCTAACTGTGCCAGGACGTTCCAGGCTTCCTGACTACCCTTAGGTGGAAGAGCTGATAGAAAGAAATCTACGAGGGAACGAAAGTGACGACAGACAGGGGAGTATAAGTCAAATATAGATTTCAGTACTTAAAGATTGAAATATACTTTCAAAATGATAATGAATAATTAAATTTAGTTTATACTCGCTCAAAAACATCCAGAATTTTAAGATTCCTTTAAAAACTACTCAAGAGATTAGCTGATCTAATTCATTTAAACACGCAAGTAATATCTTTCAGTGACGAAACATGTAAGTTTACTTATTTACGAATATCTTTTGTTACATTACGTAAAAAAATACAATGTTAATTGGCTAATCGGGTAGACAACCCTTTATTTTGATTAAGCACAGTTACACTTATTTACTAAGATGTAGCCTCTGTTATCTATAACCTATAGAAAAATTAGTTTCCTTATAATTGTTTTCTGTCTTTGACATAGGAATTTATCCCGATTAAATCGCCCGATCTCAAGGCTAATTTTCTAGTTATTAATAAATTGAGAAACTAGGAATTGTGAAATATATTCAAATAAAATAGTTATAACAAATAATTATAATTAACATAGATTATTGACAAAAGTATACAAAAATATTCAATTCCTTTTAAATTAGGATAATTACTACTAACTACAAACATGAATTTGAGCTCAATTTCTTTTAATGGATCCATAATAAAAACAATATTAATATCACCCAATCGACGATCTTCCTGTTATCCAATCAACGTTACTTTCTGCTGTTGGTTCTTCTCCTCTCTTCCTGTATGGTAACCGCCAATTCGGGAGCTTGCTAAGTCCGTTCTTCTCGACGGTTGTGCTAAGACTGGTGGTTTATCTCATCCCCACTACTAGGAGCATAAGGGAAAATGCTTACCAGATGTGAGGGTTCCTGGTCTTTATTCTCAAATATCATGAACGTTACAATATATATATATATAAATATATATATAGATGTTCAGAAAATGGCAAGTCTGGGTACGAGCCTGCTCACTATAGGCCCATCAGTCTGCTGACCCAGCTGTCGAAAATCTACGAACGGATTCTCTACACACATCTCACCAGGCACTGTGACGCTCAAGACATAGTTCCACCTCAATAGACTGGCTTCAACAAAGGGCTCAGCGCGGACTGTAACCTTGTGAAACTGCAGCGGCACGTTGCATCGAACATGCGCCACAACAGAGTCACCGCGCTGATCTCCCTAGACTGCACGAAGGCATTCGACTCAGTCGACCATCGTACACTCCTGCAACGCCTGAACGACCACGACTTCCCGGAGCAACTACAGAATATTATGTCCTCCTACCTGGCAGGCAGAACATTTTCTGTACGCATAGGAGCCACGTTAACTACCAGGAGGGATTTCGTTGTTGGAGTTCCCCAAGGGTCAGTACTGGGACCCCTACTCTTCAACATATACACCGCGCATATCGTAGGAGCTTCATACTCCAACTGTGAGGTAGCGGCATATGCGGACGACATAGGGGTCTACAGTACCAGCCTCAACCCGACGAGAGCTCTAAAGGCTGCAGAGGGCGCTAGTCACCTGATTGCTGATAGGTTGCGAGCTGTCCACATTCAAGTGAACCCAGCTAAGACTCAGGAGATCTTTCCAGCATGGGAAAAAGAAGCGTCCACCCAGCTTTACCATTGATGGGACTCCGTGTAAACTAGCCAACAACATCTGCTATCTAGGCATCAACCTAGGTAGGCACATGACGTTCGGCACACATTTACAAAAGAAACTGAAATTCGATTTTTTGATTTTGAGATTTTTGAAGAGTCATTATGGGATATGGTTATTGAAAGTTGGCAATTAGGCAGAACATTAATTTTCATAAAACTTCAATTCGTTTTTTACTTTACTTTACATGCATAATGAATATATAAATTGGTCAAAATATCGATTTTGAAATTAAATTTTTTGTAAACTACTGGATCACTTTTGGAGACACACATATATTTAAAAGATAGATGTCAAATAAATCTGTTTCTCTGGTTAGATACGTTTACTGTTCATACTCTGATGGTTTGATTCCAATATTCTGGGAGGTCTGGAGAGAGAGAGGTATGGTTAGAATGAGAAGCTTTGTTAAACCAATCCTGAGTTTCTATGTTTATGAGTATTCAAAAACAACTTCTGACCCGTGCGTCATTGATTATTATAATTTAACAGCACTTAACCACTGGAACTTAAATTAGCTCGTAGAAATAAAGTACGCTTATTACTTTAGTTGAAGTTATTGCCACAATTTCATGAAATAGATACATTGCAGGTATCCAGCGATTCATGATAGTATGGAATCACTCTAAACTATCAGTGCAGTCGGCAGTATCGATGGAGCGGGGAAATGTCGCATTGTCGAAGAGAGCGAGTGCAATAAGCCAGGGCCAGCTCCAATGCCTGCTGTGATTGAGCTCTTGATTCGCTGCTTGATTGGGACCAAATCGCGTTTCGGGATTGACTATCAGATGGAGCTAATGAGTCCGCTCTTAATGACTTCTCTGCCCGCTTTTAATTCCTCCTTGTTGCCGAAACTGTATTCGACTATCAGTCACCATTACCCCCGTAAGCCCCATCTCCTGCCTCATCCTCATATTGAACTAATACAAAAAAATTAAGCGAAGTTCAATCAACAGATCAAGAGCTCAAAGGAGCACTGATACTCAACATATACAAATATAATGTTTTTCAGGTGTGTGTCTCAGGTTCAGTCGAGCATTCATACTAATCTTTTGCTTCCTCTCGTTCAAATTTTCATTATTGCCAAAAAAATGTTCAGAGCCCTCAAATACATTTATACTAAACTATTCATTTATTAAGGGTTCGACATCTGTACTTCTTCCTTGGGCGAGAAATGAAGTACATATTTGATGTAGAAATATTTTACTTCTCATATTGGAGCTGCATGAGGAAGAAGCATTCATGCAAAGCCAAAGGATTTTAAAACGATATAAAATAATGCAGCGATTTTTTTGTTGAAAAATGAAACAATTTCTTCTATGGAATATTTTTTTTAGTATCTGGGCTTCTTCAGATCTCTCCTACTCATTGAACATTGAACTCGGAATCACAATTATATTGACACTTCTTTATTGTGCTAAAATTACAATCTGTCTTATTAGGCAATAAGTAATTGTGATAAATGTTCTCATTCATACCATATTTACAATTTTACATTCACTCGCTCATTCATACAGTATTTACAAACAGCATCCTGGAGGTCCTGGAGCATCCAAGAGGTCCTGGAGGCCTCTTAAATCCACATGGTTGTCACTTCCCTTGAAAGCGAAAGAGGAAGCGGAGGCTTGGGTCCCCCACGCTACTCCGTCAGCCGCGTCACCAGATACGAGCCAGTGGAGGCTGACGAAGATCGCGAGTCACATACACTCAGGACATAATTGGAGAAACTGGCCATTGCGAGGACTCCCACTGTTACGCATTTATAGCAGGTCACAAGGTCACTGACGTTTCAGTCTCCGAGGAGGATTATATAGGGATGAGTCGTTCAGTGCAATGACTGTGCTAGTGGAGGAGGGCGGTTTGATAGGTTACTAAGAAATTTAATGAACTTGGCAGGGATGAGTAGTAGCAGTAATAAAAACATTTTACTTAAACATAAATTAAACTCAAAATTAAATCACAATCATAATTAGACGGTATTTTAAGTGCAGAGGTTTTATCATCAACTAATAATCAAACTTAGGTGTCTTTAGTAAATATGATATATATATATATTAGACACAGCGGCCACACCAGTTTTGCCTAATTATGCGTCGTATCTTTAAGTATGTTACCTACCCACTGAAGTATTTGTCATTTGACCCACTGAGTCATTTGAGACCGAACGCCCTATTGCATTAGACCGCTAAAGTGGACATATAATCGATATAAAGTCTTTCACAAGAGAGAGACTGAAATTTTGAAACAAGGGAACCAAAATGGTAGAATCCAGGAAAGAAAATGCCCATCTATCAACAATGAAGAATGTACCTGTAATTCTAGATCATTCTTTGTTTCTTTTCGGTGAAGGTTATAGAAATTTCCATAACCAATATTATGTTAGTATGAAATATTTCAAATAGCCAATATTATGCACAATGAATCCAATGCCCTAAGAATATATTAAATAATGCACATAATATTATTTATTCCTCATAAATAAGGAAGTAAAATGAAAGAAATTTTACAATATATATATATGTTTTTAATAGAATAACTTTTGAGAATTATATGCAATAATGAAACCATACATAAATCTCAATGGTACAGTTACATTATTCAACATTCTTATTCTCAGCCTGACTTTCTACACTAATAGAAAAACATATATATGCATTTTTATTCATTTATTCATAACTTTATAATAAAAGGGATGGTTGCGAGCGGCATCGGCAAAACAGTCAACAACAAGGATATTACTTATGAACTTTAAGAAAAACTATTTACTCGAAATGTTTTAAACTTTTTTCAATGCAATTACTCCATGGGATGAACACTTTAATGCATTATCGTTTGATATTATAGTTTTGTAAGCATTGTAATGATCAGGTATTTTTGATGGGAGGGGAAATCAGCTGCTCCTCACTTCAGCCATTATTTCTTATTTTATTTTCAATCGTCAAATAAATTGGCAATATCTACGTTTACTTTCAAGTAACTTAATAATAAATAATCAAGTATTGTTAACTATCTTTATTTTATTTGATATATATATTTTATTCTATCATTAAGAGGATAGAGTAAAATAAAGATTAGTATAGACTATAAAATAAAGTGACTAATATAAATGTAATTAGATCGACGTTAAAAATTATCTCTGAATTGTGGTGCAGTTTCATTTGCCAACACACTAAGTAGGTGTTTTTTCTTTTTGTCCCCCCCCCAAAAAAAAACACCTTTGCTTAGACATTTTTACAAAGAAAGAACAATGGATGAACAAATTGACACATCTATGGCTTCTCTTCCTGCATAGCACAGCAGGCGTTTGAATTACTGAACAATCGTTTTGAAGTTAAAAATACATAATCAATAAACTGGACTAGGTGATGGGATTCACCTTCGGTTTACAAAAAATGGGAAACTTACATAGTAAAACTTAAAAACTAAAACTTAAAGACTAAAGCGTTCCTGCCATCGATATGTGAATGGAGCGGGGGTTATCGTGCTAAATACCGGGTTCGTCATGTATTGCAACGAATCGAAGGATTTGATATGTCTATGGTAAATTAATTCATCCACCGTAGTTAAAGACCTCGTGAAGCTCACTGCTGCTCCGTTGCCCGAATGAAGTATGTCTGACCACTTTAATCAGTATGCCGTTTTGAAATTGTTGGAGTCACCGCGCTGTCGTATCCGTCAGAGACTAAATGCCATAAAAATGTCAATACATTTTGATGCAAAAACACAAATATTACTGTTTGTAAGCAATTTTTTCTAATCAATAAGAAGCTTATAGCATTGGGCTTTTGGTTATAATGTCAGACTGGGTAAATTAGGTAGCTACTCAAAACCAGTAATGCACAGAGTTTCTCTTAATGAATTAACGCAAGATTTGATTTAAATAGAAAACAGAGTATTTAGTATTTTTCTTGTTATTTTTTTATTGAAATATAAAGTAAATAGGATAGGGGATGTCGGGGGCGTCACTAGGGGAGTGCCTGATCACTCTAGCCCTGGTGACAAGTGCGGATTGCTGTAGTTAATAACATGGACCATGTTCCATGTAGGCGTTAATATCTGACTCCATTTATTGATAGGGATGTGTCCCGACAAGACACTGTGTTCAGGAGAGAGGTTCAGAGGTTCATAAAGAATAAGACCAGTTTTCAGAGTTCGGACGAGAGATCGGCAGCGTAGTAGTACAAGTCGTCAGAGGGTCTGCTAGAGGCTGTGAGGCAAGGTGCCGTCGCAGAGGTGTGGCAGAGAAAGTGTAGACTAGTGGAAGGATGAGTGGACTTACCACCAGGGCCCCGGGGCCCTGGCGTATCGCGACGAGTGATAGCGGTAGTCTAGATGAAGAGACTGGAAAAAAGTGAAGAGTGAGCCTACCAGGGCCAAGCGGACAATAATTATGAGCTATTAGGGGCAGTGGCTTACCCTCTCAGGCTTTATTGCAGGACCTTCGTCCCTCTGTTACTTGTTTCACGACTACCGACCTCTCTATGGTTTATTACAAGAAGTTTACAAAGATTTGCATTTATATTATAATACATTATGCACCAGAGTATAGGGTAATTTACATATATAGTTAGCGCTCGCTACAGGGGACATTTGGCATATATATGGTTGAATTTCGTTGATGCAGCGTTGAATTTCCTCTTTTAATGCACGGGTGGATGTGGGCTTGTTGACATAAACCTTTGACTTCAAATAACCCCATAAAAAGAAATCTAAAGGTGTTAAATCACACGATCTAGGGGGCCAATTCTGATCACCGAAACAAGAGAGTTCACGACCTGGAAATGTCTCATGCAGTATTTTAATTGTTTCATGGGCTGTATGGCATGTGGCACCATCTTGTTGAAACCACATATTGGTCACATCAGTATCATACTTTATGGATTTTCAACAACACTCTCACGCACTGCTTCGATATTGACAATTGAACGGCTTGTTTTTGGACGACCAGTGTGCTTAGTGTCTCCAATTATTATTGTTATTATTTTATAATTATGCTAATAATTGCCACAGAATGTAGGGTGAATAGTAGAACATAATTATGGGACACTATCAGCCAGGAATTGAAACCTTTATTTTTGGTGTCCCAGTTTCGTTCTGTCTTGGCGAAAAAAAGTGAATTATCTTGAATGATCAATGCTGGATTGTGGAAGGCTACAGAAAGAACACAGCTTTTTTTTGTCTTTCCACAACAGTTAATTTATATATTTTTTTCAAAAAACGCTTTCGACAGCTCAAAGCTGTCATCTTCAGTCATCTAAAATACGCTATTTAGTCTCTGACGGATACGACAGCTCAGCAGAGCAGGCCTGAGTACACTCTTATAGATCATGAGTTTGACGTGCAGTGATAGATGGGGGAAGTCAATAAATGTGTAAGCCGGTAGTGGGGGTTCAAAGCCCAACTGTATATTTATACTAAACTATTCATTTATTAAGGGTTCAAAATTTTTATGTACTTCTTACTAGGGCCAGACATGTAGTACATATTTTACTACATCTGAAAGAAACATTCATGCAAACCTCAAGGACTTTAACCCATAACATATATAAAATTATGCTAGGGCTATCATATTGATGAGTTTTTTTTATGAAACCATCTGTATTGCTTTTTTAGATCGATTGTTTTTTGTTCGTGGTAGCCTTACCTTTGTGTGTTCATTCACTAGAAATATGATTTTTCTCTAATTTAATTGACAGAGAATCTCTTAGACACAATTACACTATCGATGAACATATATGTATATTGTTACTGTATATTTGACATATACTTGTTCCTTTGATACATTTCTGCCGGCCTAGCTCTAACCTACCACCTGGATGACGTTGTGCCTAGCCTTCAAGTATTCACGACAGTTGGAGCAAGTATGCATGCGGTTAGTCGAGGGAATGTGGCCTACGGTTAGCTGATATTCGGGGATTTCAACACCGGCCTTATCTCTTGAGAAAATTAGGCATTCCTTAGAAATATCTCGGGGCCCTATACTGACTCTGGGGAAACTATCTTCGCGGATGTCAGCCGCTCTTCAGCCATCGATCGCCCTCACGAAGGGCTCTAGACTTTCGGAGAATAGTGTGACAGTAGATTCCGCCATAGACTCAACTTGATAATGCACAAATAGTTTCAATGTGGTTAAAAGTAGACCATACAACGCTGCTGCAAAGACTGCTTGCAAATAAAATTATAGAAAATTACTGCCACGAATGAGTATGATTTCCTGTTCTGTTCTTCAAAATTCCTTTTAGTCTAGGTACTAATTCATTTTTTATTTTCGAAAATATTAATAATAAATTATTTAAAATCCCATCTAGAAAAACAAATACTGATGCATACTAAAGCATATATTACTTATTTTTATTTTTTCCGCAAGGCTAACCCAAAATTTAAAAACGTTAGGGAGGTTAGAATAGCAAGTCTAGAGAATTTTTTTTTTCTAGTCAGATTTGTCTTCTATCTTATAAAAGCCTAAATTTTATGTAACGAGAATTATATTTATGATGCACCGGCAGACGAACTCACACCCACCGATGGCACGCCAAGAAACGGACGCAGGTAAGCTCTCATTAAGTATTAAGTATTAATAAATATTAAGTATTTGGTATAAAACACAAATGTACAATTATATATGGTTACATGCTGAGAGCTCAATGGGGAATGAGCTCCTATAGGAAGCAACAACTGTCTTGTGCCTAAGGGGTGTTTATATGTGTACAGAAAGCGGTAGTAGGGGTAGTAGGAAAAGGCGCAGATAGAAAAGGTCGTAGGAGCCAATTATATAGAATAGAGGTCTGGGAAGGGAAGATAAGTTACTAACAGGATAAAATAAGATAATTATAATAGGGCTGATTATTATAAGTGATGAGACACAGTCCTTAGGATGTTACTGATAAACATACCATTTGTTAATGATAAGATTATGTATGACAAAACTGAGCAAACATAAACTCCCAAGAACGAGTGAAAAAAAAAAAATCAGTCTTGGAAGGGATTGGCTTAAAATTTCCTCAAAGGTTATTAAAAAATAGTTTTAAATATAGCTATTGAACTTATGAATATAATTGCAATTATGATATTATTAAAATTTCCGTAATTCGGAATCTTCATCATCTTTGACAGTGATTAAACTGGAATTTTCACTAAAGGACTTCAGTCAAGCTGCCTTTATTATTATTGCCAAACATTATTATGTTCCTTAATAAAGTGCAGAAATTACAAATAGTCTACGCTTTACCTATTTTTATTTCATCTCATTTAAATGACTATTTTACATTTTAAAAAGTTTAAATCATTTTCTATCTATATACATCATGATGGGAGCGGTAATAATAATTCCTCCAGGCAAAAATAATGTCATATAAGGATATTGAAGACATATGCAGAAATGCCGTATAGAATATTTATTGATGCGAGGTAGACCAGCAACCATTTTATCAATATAGATATCAGTGTTGGTTTCAAGTGAGGCTTGTGAAGACCACGACATATATCTAAACGCTGTCTGCGATTATTTAGCATGCGAGCTGGGTCTGGTCTAACATCGCTGAAGAGTTAGAGAGTGCAATTAATACACGCCAACGCTTCCAATTGAGGCTAAATATCTTAGCAGCTTGGGAACATTTAGTGTAGTGGCTTAGTGGGATTGCCTGTCAGTTTAACGTACCCTCCATAATGACGATGATGATGAGTTTTGAATCCATTCTCTTAATGTGTTTTGTTCGTTCTATTTATGGACCTGTGTAGAAAAAAAATGTATTTTACATTGTATGTAAAGTGATGAATGAAGTTATTCTCCGCATCAGGGTAAGCCAAGGTAATAATAAACTCTAAGTGTACAATGATCAGCTATGGGTGCCGGATCACTAACGGAATCGAGGGAAATAAACTCAACACAATAATGAGTCGTTCTGCCATGGAAGACTGGAATGGATTAAATAATATTCACATTAGCGATAAAATTAAATGAATGAACGAGTCAAGAAGAAGTTAACATCCACAAAGAACGAAAACCGAGCTTGAGTAATTCAGAATGAAATGACGCCAAAGTAATGGCAAGAGAATAGGTCAGCTGACCCTTATTACCTTCTCTACCTTGACCAACCATCCTGAGTGCGATAATGAATTATTAGCCTATCATCGCTGGGAGACGAAAATTCCAAATTGGTAGATTAGAGCTGGACTAATTAATTAAGAAGTTTGTAATTGAACTGTGTTTTATTTTTTTTATATCAACATTTTTATTGTGATAACATTGAAATCTGCCTTATTGCAATAAGTAATTGTGTTCAATGTTTTCATTCATACTACATTTACAATTCTTCATTTGCTCGCTCGTACATACAGTATTTAAAAACAGCCCAGAGACCTCCCAAATCCACATGTTTGTCACCCTACTCGTATGTGAAAGAGAAAGAAGAGTCTTGGGAAGTCCCCCCACGCTCCTCGGTGGCGTGAGAGTCACATACGCTCAGGACAGGATTGTAGAAACTGGCATTTGCCAGGACACCAACTGTCACGTATTTATAGCATGTCACGAGGCCATTGCCGCCGCTCTAGTTATAGGGATGGTAAATATTTTTTGATCTTGTAAAGCAAACCTGCGGGCCAAACACTGTTAGCTTGAACCGTGTTAAATCGGAGATTAGTATCATAAATTTCACACTTACATTTCAATACCATGTAATAAAGAAATAACATTTGATGTAGTGACAGGTTAATGTTCAATAAGTTCGACATGATGACTCAGGAATGTTTAATTTAAAATTAACTTGCTTGACATAATCCAATGCTTGTTTTTCTAATCATATAGATTGATATAAAATTAGAGATGTGCATGAGATCATCAGTAAAAAATAATTAAATTTTGTTTTGTCAACGCATGTGCAAAAACTAAAACTGAACCGCTGGAAAATAGTACAGGTCCTACAAAATAGTGAGACCACCAATCCATAGATTAACTAGTTACTAACTAGTTACTGACTAGTTTAAGTCAAGTTCAAGTGCTAAACTTTGTCAGTTTATATCTATTTATAGATTCTGTCAGAAATATGAATTAAGCCGAAATTCAATATTTAATAAAGTCCTTCAAACATTTATCAACTCAAACTTCCCTTGCTAAATTATTTTCATCTCGTTAGTTATTACCTTCAAAATATAATATATCGCAGTCAAGGGAATAATTAAATGAGTGAATTTTAATTGTCTGTATCCGTTGCATTGGAGTTGGGATTACAGAACACCGTGTCATATATTAATACAAAAATCAAAACTAAAATTAACATGTATCACTATTAATACAAAGATAATATAACATTAAAATATATTTCAATGATATATCACATACTTATAGTTATTACAAATATATGAAAAAATTAAAACAATGAAATGTTATTATAAATCAGTTAAAACGAGCCCAGTATGGTAAAAATGGTAAAGTAGTTATGAAATACAATAAAATTAAAACAATATTTATGAGAGTATAACTATAGACGAAATATAAAATAAGATTAAAACAGTGTTGACGTTTCAATACGACAATAATAATTCTGAAATTTAGACAATTAAACATCTATGCGCAATGTTCAAGTAACAATTATTTAGAGAAAATGTTAAGATTTTTTTTTTTGCATGCCCCCAGTTGTATATATGTTTATTATCAAAAAGTGGAATCAAGTTTTTAAAAAAGTACAATATCCATCCACATATAAGATCAATGAATACGAGTCCATACCAAATACGGGTTCTACTTCTAGAATATAGGATGCATATGAAATTTATGTTGTTAATATGTATAATATGAATGAGCGAGTGAATGAAAATTGTAAATTGATATGAATGAGATTAATTATAGCCCAATCAGGCAGATTGTAATTTTATTATAATAAAGTTGTTATTATGTAACGTATATTTATCAACACGCCTTTCTTTGAAATTCAAAGTATGTATTTATTCATTTTAAATGCTTATATTTTCTTTTGATGGTGGGTGGTTCATTTCCTAAAAGTTAGCGATTAGGCATAAGTGTTTTGATACATCAAGCTCTGTACACTAGTTGATTGTCTTGGCAATAAAGCTTGGAATAACCATTAATTTCTATTTTATTGGTACACCATGATCCAGTTAAATTAAACTTGGAAAATACAAATTGATGAGATTATATACAACAAATAAGCCTATGAGGGTAATACAGAGATATGAGCAAGAGCGATAAAAGAAAGGTTATGAAGAAAATGTTATGGAACAATTTTAGCCCGGAGGCCTTCGACGGGCTGCTCAACGATGAAGGATTGCCCTTCAGAGCCAGGCCCGCCAGTGCAGGCTAACGGACTTTTTTCGCATTATAAACATATATGTACCCACTTTTTGTATAAGTGAATACTTTAAATAATATACAGCTTATATTAAATATGTATCTACCAAAAGGCCTGCTGGCCTCACTGCTTTTTCATTCAGTTCTTCTCACCCGTTTTAACTTTTTCGCTTGTAACATTTAGGATGTAACTTTCGCCTCCGGGTATGTGTATGTATGGAGATTTGTTAGACCTATATTTGGAAAATAATTACCAAAGGAAATATAATAATGAAGTTGTTTTTCATTTTTTTGGAATGATGGAGTGCTCAGTTGCCCAGGGAGGTGAAAGTGCCAAATCCGAACTGAAGGAGAGTAACAGTGACCGGTCTGACATACATACCCTGAGGACGTTTTCTCGACGGTTACACACTGACATGCTCCCAGTGAAACCAGCAAGAGTGGATAATCCACTCGTTACAACATTACCTACAAAGAAAACTACTCTTTTAGTCTCCGAGGAGGGTTATAGGGATGAGTGGTGCAGTGCAATGACTGTGCTAGGCGATTAGGGTGGTTGGATAGCTTACTATGGAATTTCATGAACTTGGAAGGTATGAGTTGGAGAATGTAGGGTATATTATGATCGTTATGAAGTGTTTTGTTGCTGACGTAATGAGGGGCATTTACTATTGTTCTCAGGACTTTTGATTGAAAGGATTGGGTACGCTTGATGTTTAACTTCTTTGCTGTCCCCATAGATCTATACTGTATGTCCAGATTAGCTTAAGTATAATTTTGTAAATTAGTAATTTATTTTCTATTGAGAGATGGGATGTCCTTTGAAGTAGTCTGTACAGTTGTCCAAAGCATCTATTTAGTTCTTGTATTTTTAGCCTCGTATGTGGATTCGATGTCAGTCGTTTGTCGAGATGGAAGCATAAGCACCAATTTTCCACGATCGTTCCATTAAATGGCCTGATGATGCTAAAAAAAACTACTATACAAAGGAAATCATTTAGAGTCCTGTAAAGGTTGTTGTTAACGTAAAGGTTATTGTTAAACACTTGAGGATGGCAGGCCCAGTGGCCTGTAGAAGAGAAGTGAATCATTTAAGCCTAAATTATAATGATTAAAAATCAACTCTTCCAGATCGCCTCCTCATACATAAGTCTTTAATAAACCATTTAAATAGAAAAACAAACAAAATATAGAAGCCAATTAAATAATAAGTCACTTTTAAATATAACGATGTTCATGATTTTATTACTACATTTATTTTTATTCCTTCATATCCCCTTGTTATTATAAATTATGGAATCAGTATAGACTACATAAATGTATCTATTTACAGAACGAGTAGGTCATTCATTATATGTCCTTTAGCTTGGCTAAATTGTATTCAAATTTTAATAATCATACATTGCAATTTGTGGTTACAAAAGTATAATTCACATTATACAATAGTTGTCTGAGCTTGTTTAATAGTTATAGGGCTCACCTTATGAATCATAAAACTTAAAACTAACTTGCGATGCGGGAATGATGGTGAGGTCATAGTGTTAAACACTGGGTTTGTTAGGTTCTGCAGCGAGTCAAAAAATTGTCTCCCCGGGGGACGAACACACCCACCGACGACACAACAAGCAACGGATGAATTTCGGCGTTCTTTAACCTCTCTCGAGAGATATGTGTGACACATTACTACATACTCAACTATTACTAATTAGTAGGTTAGTGGTACATCAAAATCAGAAAGTGAGGTTAATTATGACTAAATCTATCCAATTTGTTTTCTAATCCCTGCTTCTGCTAATTCGTAGGATCTGAGACGAGCACTCAAATGGAATCAATGGATTGGACACATATACGCAGAGACTTGGTTAAATTGTCTTTGTTCGTTGAATGTTACGTATGTACGAAACTTGTAAGTACATGTTACTGCCAGCGGCTGTCGATACGAAATACATAATGTTATAAATATCAATAACCAGTATAACAAACAAATATACTGACATGATCGGAACTCCTAACAAATATTCAATTTGGGACACTCTAGCAACTGACCTAGTCCTCTCCAGAAGATCTTATCTTAGTGAACTTTCTTTGGCTACGCCCACTCAGAACTAAGAGCCTCGGGCTAGATATTGAGATGGTCCAATTACTGCCAGTGTATTTGTTTATTGGCTATTCTACAGAAGTTGTAGTTAATAATTACCCATAAACCAAAATAAATATTGCTAATTTCAGTCATAAATATTCTTTCCTGTAATCAAATTATAATTATAGCCACTACCGTTTTTTTTTTACCAGTGAAATCATTTGTACTCACATCTCGCGAATAAACGTGAGATCGGATCATCGTTAATAACGTCACTATGAATTTTCATTAGAATTACTCATTGTCGGGTCGTCATGGAAGGGGTGCCTAGTTACTCTAGCCCTAGTGACGAAGTGTGGGTTGATTAGGTTATGACCTGGACAATTGCTTCATGACGGGTCTTATTACTGTACTATCTGACTCCATACTTGATATGCATGTGCCCCGACAGTGCTCTATATTCAGGAGAAGAGGTATACGGTAGGTATTGTAGGTGGTTTATGTAGTCTTGGAATTCACTCGGTATCTGAGGCTAAGCGAAAACCGTTCGGATCCCAATGGCGAGTGTGAACCGGATAGGCAGACTGGATTGCCGTGGGAGACACTACTACGTAAAGTTTGTAGGGCCACGGCAACCGTCGTCCGCGAAGGAGAGGCCTCTCCCAAGGAGGTGCTACTTCTAGTGAGACGAAGGCAGAGAATCCCACTAGGAAAGCGTGGGGTCTGACAAGGCCGGACTAAAACATAGTGAGGCTAGGAAGAGAGATGTAGAGGTTTTCATAAATGAGAAGGCCGAATCTTAAACATCAGTTCAGCTGCAAGCACCATTTTGAGGGGCGTAGTTAGATTGATTTATCGGCTAAACCTAGAGGGTGTATACAGCCTCCAGTAACCAATGATCTTGGGTCTTATTCTGACCAACCAAACCGCAGGATTGGAATGACGCTAGACGTTTCTTGACAGGGACCTCTGACTAGTTTTTTGGAGCTACGTCTTTTATTGTTTACAATATTTACACTGGTATGACTTATGGTTTGGTTATGTTATTTACATTTGTTAAAATTGATTTACAACATATTATGACCAATTTACAATAAATACACAATAGAGTATAGGGTGGTTTATCTTATGTAAGTAGCGGTCGCTACACTCATTAATGAAGGATCCGAAATACAAACCATCCACTGAGATAGTATTTCAGCGTTGACTGGATCGAGTGGAGGGAGGGAAATGCCAGTGCCTCGCTGATTAATAAGTCGATGGCGCTGCGAAGGCATTTGTCCCTGTCCACTTCCTTCCGGCGCCCAATCATTTTGTCCTTCGTTTAATATTTAAGAGGCAGCTGTTAGCTCTCCTCCACTTCCGATACCTTTCACCACAATCACCGCCTCTTCAATTGGATTTCCCTGTTCCAGGGACCCTTCGTCACCTGGGATTAGCTCTTCGTCTCGTCGTTTGAGATCGATTTGGGGGAAAATGTGATTTTGTCATCAACCACGTGACACTTTCACTCAATATACGTGATATTAATTGGCTATAATATGGCTATTTTACTACACTACAAATTTTACTTATGTTTAAGAATAATGCAAGTGGTGCAGAAAATTAATGCTGAGCAGTTTTAGACAAAGTTCAGTTTCAATAATTTAAAAAGTAGCAGAAAAGGTTCATAGAAGCTATGAGTGGGATGAGTTACTTATAATTTGTAAGTGTAGTCATCGGGGTAGGAAAAGGAGGAGCTGCCCCAAAAAGTTATGTTATAAAATTTATGTTATGAATGTATGTAAGTCATGATAAATACTGGATGTAAACAAGCTGCTGAACCCCTGAACCTTCTGGAACCCCCGTAGCCAGAGCGATCATTTTTCTCAAATAAGACTACATTTACTGCCCTATAACATAAGTGAATCCCTAACATACTCACGTTTTTGCCTTTTCTTCTATGAATCTCCATTATAGACTAATTGAGTGTTGGATAATAACTTTTTTCATAAGGTTC
Source organism: Acanthosoma haemorrhoidale (assembly GCA_930367205.1). Lineage (NCBI taxonomy): Eukaryota > Metazoa > Arthropoda > Insecta > Hemiptera > Acanthosomatidae > Acanthosoma > Acanthosoma haemorrhoidale. Next base: position 105,737,418 of record OV884014.1, on the reverse strand, counting down.
AAATTAGATTTGGTCATGATAACTATTTATGCGGAAAGAAATTATAAGTGAAATAGTCAGCCTCCTGGCTTATTCATCTCATTTTTTGGGTCCTACTTTTCCTCGTAGTCGTCAAAATCATTGCCTTAAATGGAAGACTATATTCCGCAGTTTTGAGAGACAACAATAGCATAAGTTATTTAGCGAGGTTCTTGCCAGTATTGAGATATGATAATGATTCCCTTTATCAAGTGGTAGTAGTTGACTTGTCCTTAAATGCAATAAAAAAATAAAATAAATAGCGGTGGTTATGTTTTTTTTAAGAAATCAAGGGGTAACCATTGCACTATTTTGCCAAACATTTTTCAAACCAAAGTACCCAGACTAATAATTGCCTCACGACTGCTAACTGCACAGAAACACTGCACATGAGAAAATTATTCAGAAACTATCTGGCCACTCAAACCCACTGATATTGGCACATACTTGACCTCCTTGACGACTTAAAAGAAGCTGGAATGTTAAGTTCTGTTATGGTAACCGGCTAATCTCAAAAAAGTATTTTGGGATGGCATCGCTAGATTTTCTTAGTCCTCATATCATTTCTGTCTTATATACCTTTCAAATTATGATTCCATCGTAAATTAAGTAACGCGAACAACATACAAAAAAATATAATTAGATTAAACATTGACTCTTTCTCATTTGTCATAAGGTTGTAATTATTTTTAGAATCTCTGAAGCCTCAAGTAAAACATTTATAATACATGTGCAATATAGTAATGTTAATCTCCATGTTTCCGAAGCAACAAAAGCCTTCGAAGAACGTATCTTTAATGTTAACTAAAGTAACTAATGATAATAAAAACTTATTTTTCATGATTTTTCAGAAAGTGGACAGTCAAAATGTATATTTGTTTCCTCATTACCTTTACATGTCCACTAGTTTTTTTTTTTTTTTAATTCTATTGCTCTTCCTGTATCCGAGACCTTGCGGTATTTATGCTTCCATCTCGACAAAAGACTGACATGTAACCCACATACGAGGCTAAAAAGACAAGAACAAAACAGACGTTATGGACTACTGTATAAGTGGGACTACTTCAAAGGACATCTCATCTCTCAATAGAAAATAAATTGCTAATCTACAAAGTTATACTCATCCCTACAATCCTCCTCGGAGACTAGAGCGGAAGCCTCGTGACATGCTATAAATACTTGATAGCTGGAGTCCTTGCAATTGTTTTTTTCTCCCATCTCGTCTTGAGCGTCTGTGGCTCTCGAGCTTTTGGTCAGTCTTTACTGGCTCTTACCCTTGTGACGCAGCTGATGGGGGGGGGGCTGTTATTTAACGAGGTTCTTGCCAGTATTGAGATATGATAATAATTCCCTTTATAAAGTGGTAGTAGTTGACTTGTCCTTAAATGCAATAAAAAAATAAAACAAATAGCTGTACTTATATTTTTTTTTAGAAATCAAAGGGTCTCCATAGCACTTTTTTGCCAAACATTATTTGGCACATTGAAGTCCTACTTCCCGAGACTCCACTTCCTCTTTTGCATGTGAGGGAGGTGACTACCATGTGGATTTTTGAGGTCTCTGGGCTGTTTGTAAATACTGTATGAATAAGCGAGTGAATAAAGATTGTAACTATAGTATGAATGAGAACATTCAAAACAATTGCCCAATAAGGCAGATTGTAATTTTATTACAATAAAGAAGTTTGAGTATTTCAAATCGGCTATAAGCCCTTTGATAGTAGGAAGTGTTGAGCCTTGAGCTTAGCGATGCAAATTAAGGAGGAAATCCCAAATAGGTTGACTGTATTTATGGTCATGGATTTATCTGAGTGTAATGTAATTTGTGCTTTAGTGGATTTGTAATCTCAAGGTCTTCATCTTGATTTTTAACAGATTTAGTAACTCTAATCAGGGCTGTGATGTTTATCTTGTCTATGAAAGTGATCTGTCGCTTATAATCGATGTATTGGATGTGTGGAGTCTCTCAATAAACTGCCAGTAAGTCATAAATTATAATGACCACGACAGATATTAATTGAAGATACTTAGTTTTCATGAAAATCCACTTGTTTTCTGCCAATTTTTTTTTTAATAACATTTTTACATTTATTTTTCCTCAAATGCTGTTCACACATATGTCAACACCAACGGGGCACAAAAGAAATTAAACAACCAGAACTCAAAATTGTGAGCTAATTATAATTAAGGGTCTCTCTGATTTCAGATTGGGTATTCTACCCTAGAGCTATCATGCCCTACTGAATACAAACTAGCCCGCTCTGACAAACTCCACCAAATGTCGGTAAGAGTTCTTAAAAGGTCTCGAGAGGAAAGCAAAAGTGACTTGATTTTGACTAGGCTAGAGTGTTGGCATAGGTCTGAATTTGAACACTTTAGAGGTTCTGGGTTTAGCCCTAGTAATGTGATAATATGTTGGCTAACAATTAACTTTAAAAACATAAATCTACTTCACTTTACTACACCAAACCCAATCAACTCTATCGTTTTTACCTGGCAATAACAAACAACAACAATCAAATGAATCAAATAAAAATCAAATGAATCAAGAAACAATCAATAGCACTCCTTTAACAATAGACCTTTTCATGAAAAACATAACGAATATTATGACCACTATTTCATTAAAAAAAAACTAAATTTCGATAAAAAAATAATGTTAAGCGCTGGGCTCTAAGCTACCTTCCGATGAGGAAAAAAGGAGTCTCGAGTAAAAGGGAGCACCCGCCGGGGCCTAGTGTCTTGCCAGCCTGGCCTCTGCCCGGTGGGCGTCAAGAAACAGATAAAATGGATAAACATGTGGGTTTTTACCTTTCCTGGCAGCCTAGTCGGTGGGTAGTTTCATTCGTATTAATCTGACCCCAAAACATCTTAGAAGGTGTGCCACGACAATGCACTATGCTCAGGAGAAGAGGTACAGGCTAGGTATTATAGTAGTTGACGTGGTCTTGGAATGACCACAAATTCACACTCGGTACGGGTAGGCAAAAACCGTCCGTATCCCAAAGGCGAGTATGAACCGGAAAGAGGCAGATTGGATCGCTGGGGGAGACGTTACTAGGTACGTTTGTAGTGCCCCAGAGGCAGTCGTCTGGATGGAAGGGATCCCTTCCAAGGATGTGCTAGTTAAGGCAGAGAATCCCACTAGAAAGGTGTGGGGTCTGACATGGCAGGACTAAAACATAGTGAGGTTAGGGAAGTGAGAGAGAGAGAGAGTGAGGAGAGAGGGGAGCAGTGTTCACTTCAGGCGCCGGGTTCTGAATGAATGAAAAAAGCTCTGTTTTCGAAATTTTTGACTTTATGTTGGCTGGTCAGAAGCCGGGCCCTCGACCCTTAGTGTGCTTCAGCCATGCCATGAACGAGTCCCCCCTCGTTAACTTACGCCTTATTATTAACGACAAAGGTTTCATTATTAAAATATTGAAACGTTAGGGAGAGGGTGGTGTTTTCTGGCCCAAGAAGAGGGGAATGTCTATTAATCGTGGATAAAAACTACATACTATATACGGCTATTGAACCATGAAGTTTCAGGCTAGTTCGGAAAGGCTGATGAAGTAATAAAACACCAAGCAGAATATTTTCATTCAAATATATTTAAAGAAGAACATATTTACAAAATTAACAAGCATAGAAAAATAACAATAAATAAGAAAATTCTATATAAGAAATAATTTACTAGGAAGTAAACCATATACAAAAGGTAAACATCAAAGAAAATAAATAAAAACTAAATAATAATGCATTGTTAAACAAGGCATGGCCGAAATCCTAAAGAAAGTAATAGAAAGGTAGAACAACAGAAAATAGAAAGGTAAATCTGTTCAAGGCAAAGATATTAAACACACTGCCTTGTTGATAGCTCTTCGGCAAGCTACTATGTTCCCAAATGGAATCGATGTTTATGTTTAATAACAAAACTACCCTAGTTGTTCATCTTAATCTATTATTTCTTAATTACAGATCTTTTCGTCATGCTTGTAATTCTCAGCTGTCAGTTTATTATCTGGAATTATAAAAACTTCTATGTTTATATAAATAACATAATAATTAAAAATATGGGTGTTATTGCTACTAACGTAACTTTAGCTAGAATCCAGTTTACAGAAAACATTAGCTTTTGCATAGGGTTTTTGTTAAATATTTTCTGTTGGTTCTGTATGCAACGTATTAGGTTAGTTTAATGTAGTTTGTGAGAATTCGTTAGTTAGGTATATGTAATTAGTGACATGTCAATTTTGTTAGTATGCAAAGTAAAATTTAGATCGTTATAATGCCGGACGAGCCCATTTGAATTTAGAAGGGCTGCAAGTAATGTTAATATGTTTGAATAAATGAACGTTTAGCCTCTATTTCATTTGCATTGACCCATGCAAATAATTTTGTAATTACTACCTGACACCAGAGTGCCCCTAAGCTAAAACATTATACATATTAATTAACATAAAAGCCCGGTAGCAAAAAACCTGGAACCGAAAGCAAGATGCGGAATAGCCAATGAAATAAAACATTTATGTTTGCTTGAAAGTTTTGGCAATTGTTGTATATTTGTAAATATTTATGACATTTTTGTCAAACCAAACTTCCAGTACAAAAAAAAAACTCCTTTATACGTTACAATCCCTTTATTTATATTCATATGCTTGTTTATTGTTTATTTTAGTCCAACAAATATTCCACAATTTGTGTCCTGAGTTCATCCAGTTGGTACTACAGGTATAACCATTGCCAATAGGTATAATTGGGAGGTGATCTTCCCCTAAAGTCTAATCCTCTTAGTCCAATTTGAGTTATCTTATTGTAAAGAGCTTACCGCTAGGAATTAGAAACAACTACGATTCCTTGGCCTAATCGGATGCTGACTACTTTATTCGGAGTAGTCACGAGAGTGGATTAAATATTAATCATCAATTGAATAGATTTGTATACTGGCAGTTTTTAACGTTTATAAAAGATAATTTATCATTTAATAATCTAGATTAGACCGATAACAGAATTCTCTGAAAGAACACTTCTGACAGTCGGGAAAGTACTTTAAATTGGCATGAAAATAAGTGGTGGATCTACTGTTATGAACTCGAGAGGGCAATAGTTGAAAACATTAACGTCTCAAAATCATTTAATGACACTGCCTTTAGTTTATAGATCGGCATAGTAATCAATTTATCATACTAACCATATTAATTAAATTATCAACAGTTCTATTGCTTATAATAATAAATCTTTATTTATGAGAAATATACAGACGCCTTAAACTTTTTTCAACTGTTAAATATAATCAAAGAAATCGAGTTGATTGTTTTTATCAGAAATTATATCAGCCATAGGAATAGTAATTGCCAGCTCTTAGTATATATATATATATTATATATTATATATATTAGTATATATATATGGTAGAAAATGAGGTAGGTTTCAATATATATATTGAAACCTACCTCATTTTCTACCATTTCTTTTTCTAATTTATTAGATCAATTGACCTTAACTAATTTGGTAGGTCCGTCATGAGATCTTTAATTCAACTTGTTTATATGTCTTCGACATAGGAAATTATCCCGATTGAATCGCCCGATCTCAAGGCTAATGTTATAGTTATTAATAAATTGAGAAACTGGGAATTGTGAAATATATACAAGTAAAATGGTTATAACAAATACTTATAATTGTAAATAGTGCTGACAAAAATTATATAAAAAAATATTCATTTCCTTTTGAACAAGGATAGTTACTACTAATTAATTATATAAAAAAATGAAAATTGAGCTCAATCTCTTTTTAATGGATCCATAATAAAAAAAAACATAAATATCACCCAATCGATGATCTCCGTTTAATCCAATCAACGTTACTGTTGATCTCTTCTTCTTCTTCTGTTGGATACCGCCAAGTCGGGGTCTTGCTCTTGTTCACTCTCTGGGTGTTAGGCTAAGACTGACTAAAACTCGCCCTTCGTCTCATCCCCACTCCTAAGAGCATAAGGGCAGATGCTGGACAAAGTGGGAGGGTGGCTGGTCATGATATTCTCAAATATCATGAATGTTACAATTGCCTTCCCTTATAAATAAAAAAAATTTATGAAAATTTTTTTTTTTTAAGTGGATCCACAATATTATGTTGCTGCGTTCGGTTTGTTGAATTGGTTGTTTATAACGGGTGTTGAAATTTTACAAAGTTTATAGTAATAATAGTTCAAATTTTGCAAGGTTTTAAATTGCTTGAAAAGCGTACAAGTTGTTTTAATTTTTTTTTTTTTTTTTTTTTTTTTTAACTAAATTATTATGCTAATTAGTATGGATTAGTTCGAAGGTACATTGTTTTATGGATCATAACGCGATTTGGAAAACATTTGTTGAAAAGACGGTTGAGTGTGATTAGTAATACATATTGGTTTTTAATTAAAATACTAGACAATTCTACTGGTAATTAGTAACAATAGAGAAAAATTGTTGAGTGTGTGTGTGTGATTTGAATATTTTACCTGAGTGAAAAGATAGTGTTTATAAAAAAATTATAAATGTTACGAAAAGATAGGGAGGTCGTTGTCGTGTATAAAATTGTATGAGCTCATTTTATTTCCTTGCTATAAAATTAATTATAATGGACTTAAGCATTCAAAGAATATTTATGATCTGTTTTATAGATTAAGTGATAATGAAAGCAAAAATTTCGCTTGCTGATAACTCCATAGACTTTACTAGGGTCAATACTTCTAATAATAGTTTTGTTTTTGTTTGTATAAACTTCTAAAGTTTATGTGTCATCCGATCAGTATTATTTTCATTTAATAATGAAAATAATAAAAGAAAACTATAATTTTTTTCTTTTTTTGAAGTCATATTGTATCGAACAAAAAACATCCCTGTAATTATTTTTAAATGCCTTCCATTCATTAATTTTAATGTTGTTCAAATCAAACACGCAAAAGGGAATTTCATCAAGATGAGTTGGAATTTGAGATTCCAATTTCTTCATATCCAAAACTTTATTTTGAATTATTTTTAAATTTTTCACGTTATCGCTGGTTGTCTGCTGATGCTCTGTAATTTGATCTTTCAATGAAATCACTTCTCCTTTCTTAATATTCGCTGTTTCTTCTAACTCTGAAAATTTATTCTCCAACAAACTCATATTATTCTCATAGTCAAGCTTTATTAGATCATGTTGACGTGAGGTACACTCATCATTGTTATCTGCAATCTTCTGTTCATCCTCCAATGAAGTCATTTTCTCTTCATTATCCTTAGTTGAATATAAGCTAAGATCTGTCTGACAATCAGCATCAACTAGTTGTGACTTTGTTAAATTTGTTTTTTCATGATCTGTTGTATTTTTCAATAGAATGATTTCTTCTTTTAATTTTGAATTTACATTATTATTTCCTTGGAGTGTTCTCTCCTCACAAATTCGTAATTGTCTATCTAATTTTTCGTTTACATCCGTGAAACCTTGTTCGAATTTTGCCGATCTTCCCGATTTTATTTCTTCCCTTAATTGATCAAACTTCCCGCTCAACTCTTTTTGTTCTTTATTATTCTCTTTAAGTGCGTTAAATTGACTGTTTAATTTTTCATTATTTTCTTTAAGCGCGTTTGATTGACTGTTTAATTGGGCAAGGATTAGTTGTAACAACTTGGCATGATTTATCGTGGGTTCGGGTTCGGGGGCTGTGGGGTCTCCTTTAGAGGCTGGGTTTGACCCAACCCCAGTACCTGAGTCAGACCCGCACATGTTTGTGTTCGTCATTTGTGTCTGTGTTTGTGTAACAAATGTAAAATTATATGAAAATATAATTTGTTATTGATAAGTTCTAGTTATTATTCTAACATGCAATACCTCACAATTCCTTTGGTTTCTTTAGAATTTTTGAAGTTAATCCCGGAACGGCCCCCATTGAAACCTACCTCATTTTCTACCATTTCTTTTTCTAATTTATTAGATCAATTGACCTTAACTAATTTGGTAGGTCCGTCATGAGATCTTTAATTCAACTTGTTTATATGTCTTCGACATAGGAAATTATCCCGATTGAATCGCCCGATCTCAAGGCTAATGTTATAGTTATTAATAAATTGAGAAACTGGGAATTGTGAAATATATACAAGTAAAATGGTTATAACAAATACTTATAATTGTAAATAGTGCTGACAAAAATTATATAAAAAAATATTCATTTCCTTTTGAACAAGGATAGTTACTACTAATTAATTATATAAAAAAATGAAAATTGAGCTCAATCTCTTTTTAATGGATCCATAATAAAAAAAAACATAAATATCACCCAATCGATGATCTCCGTTTAATCCAATCAACGTTACTGTTGATCTCTTCTTCTTCTTCTGTTGGATACCGCCAAGTCGGGGTCTTGCTCTTGTTCACTCTCTGGGTGTTAGGCTAAGACTGACTAAAACTCGCCCTTCGTCTCATCCCCACTCCTAAGAGCATAAGGGCAGATGCTGGACAAAGTGGGAGGGTGGCTGGTCATGATATTCTCAAATATCATGAATGTTACAATATATATATATTAAATCAAGCCACGAGGAATAGATCTTTTTAAAAACACTTTATTGAAGTACAAAACATACGGGTTGAAAATATAAAGACTACTATGAATGACTTGAGATGTGTCGCGTGACTATCAGAGAGTGAATGAGAGCGAGAGCCGTAGGCTCAGCCTATTTATAGGGGGAAGTCTCAACATGGATTAGCCAATGTTTTGGATTAATTATCGTCATATAACTCCTCCCTCCCGAAGATTAAGCATTACTCTATAAATGTGCAAAAAAACAGAATCTAATCTTACTTACTAAGATATTTGGCACACTTAGAGCATTCATAGTTGTTCTTACAGAGTAACATTCAGTCGAAACTATTAATAATAAGTAAATTTTAAATGGATACCACACTTGAAGTAACATTGCTCTAACATTATTAATTCTCAATTAATAATAATGATTATAGCACGTAAATCTAAGTTTGCAATATGCGTATAGTTCCAGAAGCATAATAATTTTCACAAAAGCGCATAAAGCGAACATAACATTTCATCAGAAATAACTTAAAAATGTAAAAGGAAAATTATACTTAACATAGTATTATTATTGGTTCCTCGATTTGATAAAATATTAAAGAAATTATCCTATACAAAATGTAGCAAAGATATAGTAAATGGTATTGTACTGTATTTGATATGGCATTATTAAGATATACAGTATGAAATGAAAATTACTATTATCAGTCTGTAGTCTTTATGAATCAAAATTATAAATACAAAATTAAAATAATATTTTCTTATTAAATCAATATTAGTATGTTTTATTCCTATAAAATTGGTAAACGCTTAAATGCTAGAAAAGAACTTTAGTAATCCTTCAATCATTTATATGTGTTTCGTGCAGAATATAATCAATATGTACTCTCTAATCTTGCGAACGAGAATAATTAAAATTGTTAGTTTCTCCAATTATATCTCGTTAACAGGTTAAAAACTATAGGAGATATTTACAAGTTTTTTTCACAAATAAATAAAATACTAATTACAAGATATCTCGTTGTTCAAAATGCATTCTAGAAATATTTCATAGGTTACATTGTAGTGGAAAGGTTTTCAACTTATAATTTATATTTCTTACTTAATTATAAATATGGATAATTATTCTTTTAATATAGTCAGATTATATGAAGAACAAACAATTAACAATTAGTTCCATGTTTAATAGCTGTTGACTTAGGTAATAATCCTTCAGTGTAAGTATCTTGTATGTAACTGAAGTTTAAACGATGGATAGTCAGATACGGCCTTTAAACTAAAAGCAAATATTTAACTTCAAAAAGATGATTAGATGTAAAGGCTTAAGCAGCACCTAGTTTGATCCTCGAGGAGTGCAATGATTTGACTTTTAATTCTTAAGCGGTAAACAACTTAATCCTAAAAAAATAAAATATAGCCAAATCCTAAATTTGCTATAATCCCTAAATAGCAGATTCTTTGTACTTTAAATGATCTGTAGGCAGTTGTTTATGAATGGAATTAAAGTAATTCACTCTGGCGTATAAGTGAGTGAATAGATCTTATAATAAAAGATTTAAGAAAATTTAAAGCAATTTCGTACTTCCCATTTTGACTTATAACTACCTTTAAAGAACAGTTAATTAACTTGAAACAAATTAAATTATCTAATGGTAAAGCCGGTAGCTGAAATGTTTTCAATGGTACATTAATTATAAACTAATATAAAGAATAATTAATATTAAAACATATATTAAATTTGTCTTTTAGATACAAACAATATAAATGTAGTTTCCAATCTTTCTTGCCAAAAAAAAACTAAATTATTTAGAAACGGATAATATAAGTAAATATAATATACATACTTTAAAATAAATGTTTCTACTTAATGTTAACATGGAACATTATGACGTTAGATTAGCCAATCAAAATATAACCCATTTACAAAGTTCCTCTATAAGTAATTGATATCGTTTGATCATGATTTCTTTGATTATACTTCATTCCGTAAAACCATGGGAAATAATTATAGACTACAACATAAATTAGTACTAATGATCATTAATATATATAGAAAAAATACTGCTTTTATATTGTAATACAATTACATTCTCTTCACTGCTCGTGATCCTCCTTTCATTATCTGAAACTGTATTTTCTAAAAGCAACAATTTACTATTGCCCATCATTAATAATGAATCAATAGATGTTTGCGAAGATGTTTCAATTGCTCGTATTTTTTCAGATATCATAAGTTCATCATTTAGAAATTTTAGTTTGCAACACATTTATTGTATTTTCATTATCCTTGATTATATCTTTATAATCTGATATTTGATTACACATTTGATTTATTTCTTTTCGATTACTTCGTAATATTTCTTCATATTCCAAAACTTTGTTTTGCATTGTGAACATTTCTTCTTTATTTGTTTTTATTGTTTGTTTATTTTCTAAAATAATATTTTGCGATTGATTTATTTCTTCTTTAAAATCATCTTTCTGATTTTCTATAACATTTATTTCACCCGTGATCTGCGGAAAATTATTTGTAAATTCTATTTCATAATATTGCTCTAACATTATTAATTATCTTGTATTACGATCCTGTTCATACTCTACTAAATAATCTTCAAAATCCTGATTTATTTCTTCTTTGAAATCATTTTTCTGATTTTCTACAATATTTATTTCATCCGTGATTTGCGGATAATTATTTGTAAAACCATATTTCAAAATTACTTCATCACGTGTTTTAGCATATTTCTCTAGCCGATCTAGTCTCTCTGTCAATTCCCTCATTCTACAATCATGGTCATCTTATAAATGATGCGCTTGATGATCCCATGGTTGTTGGTGATCGTAATATGTTTGGCTAAAATAGTCATATTGGTCTTGTCTCTGATAATAGTCTGGTTGAGGTTGATCGTAATATGTTTGGTTATTCTGTCTGTTATCTTTCGGTCGGTAATTCTTTCGGTTATGGTTATTCTGTCTGTTATATTTCCTTCGGTTCTTCTCCATATTTGTACTTATCCTGTATGTTATAGACATACAATAAAAAATACAAAATAAAGAAAATAATTTCAAACCTTGGTGTAGAGTTCTTCGTCCTAAGAGGTGTCTTCTTAAGGCCTCTATAACTCTGGTGGTTGACAATGTTCGTTGACCTGAGCGTCGATGTTTGATAACATTGGCAGTTCCTCTTCTCGAAGTCGCTTTGTTCTCAGTGACGTTCTTCTCATAAGAGTCGTAAGAAAGACAGTCGAGTTTATTGGATTGTCGATAATCGAATAAATCTTCAGTCGTCTTGAACAGCCCTCAGGTCCAAGTTCGGGCGCCAATTAAATCAAGCCACGAGGAATAGATCTTTTTAAAAAACACACTTTATTGAAGTACAAAACATACGGGGTGAAAAATATAAAGACTACTATGAATGACTTGAGATGTGTTGCGTGACTATCAGAGACTGAATGAGGCCGAGAGCCGTAGGCTAAGCCTATATATAGGGGGAAGTCTCAACATGGATTAGCCAATGTTTTGGATTAATTATCGTCATATAACTATATATTAGGGGGACCGGAAAGTAATGTCGTTTTTTTTTACATTAAATTCAAACAGATGCATTTTTAACAAGTTTTAACTTTTGATCTATAATGTAATCACCCTCGTTATCAGCAACCTTTTGCCATCTCGTGTGCAAATTTTCAATGTCTGATCGATCAATATCAATTTTTGCCACGTAAAAAATGTAGCGATCAGAATAAATGGAAATCCGATATCGGGCGAGTATGGTAGTTGAGGCAATACCTCCCACCCCTATTTATTAACTTTTTCCAGGGTTCTTGAGAAAAAATAGGCGCAATGGGGTCTTGCATTATCGTGTTGCAGATTAACACCTTTTTTATAAACCTGGCTTAGCTGTACTTCGTGACGATTCATGCGTGGAGAGATTTTTAGATTATCATAGAGGACCCATTTTTTATCTCCAGCCTCACCCACCATACTCGCCCGATATTGCGCCATTGGATTTCCATTAATTCCGATCGCTAAAAATATGAAAATTCGGATGATGTCAAAAATGCTATCTTGAGATATTTTGCTCAAAAACCAATTGATTTAGATCGACCATCCATTTAATATGTTCATACTAGATAGCAAGAGGTTGTTGATAACGAGGGTGATTACTTCATTGGTTAAAAACAAAATTTATTTGTTTGAATTTAATATAAAAAAACGTCATTACTTTCCGGTCTCCCTAATATTTAGTAAGAGTAATAGTATTGTCTTAACACTTTCTTGGGCATTTGATTGTCATCCTTCCCACTAAAACAACATTAGCATTTGTATCTCGCTTAGAATTATGTCACAAATAGCCTTTTAAATTATCTCATCAATATGATTGGCAATATTGATAATATCTAGAAAAAGCTAATGTGGAGGAAGACAACTTGTTTATTTTTTCCCCCTCAAGTTTGAGGAAAGCGTGTCCATCTGTTACGGGCCGTGCATAGTCAATTAGTAGCAAAAAGGAAACGTACATATGTATTTATGCTAACAAGAGCCGGAACACACAGGAGTCACTAGCTACTAGAATAATTACAGTTTGAGGGGAACTTCAATGACGACAGCTGGCCAGTCAACTCGCGGGCAACTATGCGCTGAAATATCATTGACTGTGGTTGAGGTTCTGATATGGTGATCCAGAACTAGTTGAATCTCATTAGTATTTAGCTGAAGCAACAACAAACTATTTATGAGGCATTTGGTATTGCAACATCGAAAAAATTAACATAACAGTCCAGACCAACTACTTTAAATAGCCTTAAGCAAAGATGATATTGTTCAATTCTATACTTCATATAAAAACCGAACAGCACCTTTTGTGACCAATAAAAGTATAAAGAATGAATATTTAGAAAATAAATAACACGAGTTACAACTCAAGAAATGAACTTTTACTAAGTGACAACTCCTATTTTTCTAATAATTTTTCTGAGCAATCCGTGGCAATAGTGAAGCTCCGAAGAGCCTTAAAGTACGGCGAAACGTTGATAATTAGATAAAAACTGTTATTTTATTATTATTTTACTGTCATGCTTCTTGCTATTGTATAACTGAGGTTTGACTAAAACTTAATCAGCATATTTTGAGATGTGAAGCATGATGATACGTGTACAATTTTTGGTAGAATGGATATTTTTTGAAACCAATTCCGCAGTACATACAGATGAAAGTTGCACTGTCGGGTCGTCGCGAGAGGGGTGCCTGGTTACCATAGCCCTGGTGACAAGTGAGGGTTGTTTGAGTTTATAACCTGGACAACCGTTCCATGACGGCTATACTATCTGACTCCATATTTTTGATAGATATGTGCCCCGACAATGCACTATGTTCAGGAGAAGAGGTATATGGTAGGTAGATAGGTAGTTTGTGTGGTATTGGAATGACCACGAATTCACACTCCGTATCTGAGGGTAGGCGAAATCCGTCCGGATCCAAAAGGCGAGTGTGAACCGGAGAGAGGCAGACTGAATTGTCGCGGGAGACACTGCTTGGTAAGTTTGCAGGGCCACGACAACTGTTGTCCACTAGGGAGGGGTCTCTCCCAAGGAGGTGCTAAATTTAGCGAGACGAAGGCAGAGATTCCCACAAGGAAGGTGTGGGGTCTGACAACGCCGGACAAAACGTAGCGAGGCGAGGAGAGAAGAGATGCAGATGTTTTTCATAAGGAAGCAGTCAAGTTTCAGAGTTTCAAGCAGGGTAGCCATGAGCCGGTTATAGTTGTCAGGAGAATGATATGCAGGACCCAAATCGCCGGCTCAAGTACCAAGCTAGCCTTGCCCGCACCCAATAAGAATCGCCATTGTTGTGGTCAAAGATGTGGCTTTCTATATGATGTGGTTGCTGGGGTCTTTATATACCTGGCTACTGACAGCTGGCGTCCCAGCTCATATAATTAATTGGCACCCCGCATGTTTTATTGTTTACCATATTTACAATGATTTATATTTTGTTCATGTTATTTACATTTGTTTACAATACATATACAATAGAGTATAGGGTGATTCCTCTTATGTAGGTTAGCGGTCGCTACATGCACCTTTCCGTTCGGGATAGACAATAACAACTAAACACCAGTTGAAATAAGAGGGACGACCAGAAAAGGAGTGAAGAAGACAATCCATCGAGCCCTCTCTGTGGACGCTGGCCAATATCCAGAGGAGGATTGACAGCTCACAGTCTCTCAGATATTGCTAGTGCCATTGTCCGGGCTCGAGTGGTCCCTTACGGAGGATTGTCTAATGGTGCTTTATATGTCACAGCGACGGGCACGAAATTCTCTTTCTTGACGGAAGCCATCTATTATCGGGTGAAATATACCAGAGAATGCCTATCCAAAACTTTGGAATCTCATTTATAATTTCACAAGTAAACAAGAGGTTCATTTTCGTTGAAACCTTTAAAAACAAAACACAGGTTTAAAGCTAGAATAGTACATTAAAAAATACTTAGGTCCCAACTGGCTGATCAGTGGTCCACCATTTTTCTTTTTAAATACAGCTCAATCGAACGTTATTACAATCGAATGTTATTCCAACTACAATTTTGAAGTCGAGCAACAAGCGCACCCAATCCTTTCAATCAAAAGTCCTGAGAACAATAGTCAATTCCCCTTATTACGTCAGCAACAAAACACTTCATAGCGATCTTAATATACCCTTCGAAACCTACCCAACCACCATAATCGCCAAAGCGCAGTCATTACACTGCACCAATCATCCCTATAATCCTCCTCGGAGCCTAAACGCCAGTGGACTCGTGACCAGCTATAAATACGTAACAGTGGGAGTCCTGTCAAAAGCCAGTTTCTCCAATCACGCCCTGAGCGTCTGTGGATCTCGCACTCTTGATCAGTCGCATGGGGGACTTCCCAAGACTCCGCTTCCTCTTTCGCATGCAAGGGGGTCACAACCATGTGGATTTGGGAAGCAGATTTGATAACATATTTGTTATATAAATTATTTTTCATAATTCCTAGGTCACTAAAAAAATTTCAAAAAATGATGTGTGGCTTTTGTTGGGTTATAAACAAGAATATGTCGTTGCTATTCCTGTTATTTAACAAATCTCCAAAGAAGCTGTGTATGTATCCAAATATTTCATTATTCAACGACATAAATCAGTGAATAAAACAACACTCTAAATTATGAATATTATAAATACAAATTTTCAATTGCAATTTTGAAAGTGCAGTAAACTTTTGAGCTCGTGAAGTCTGAGTCAAGGATTGTTATAAATTTTATTTTCTTGATTAGAAAAATAAGAAATTTAATTTGAAAACGTTGGCAAAGCTTCAGTTCTAGACAATTGGAACGTATTCATTCAATCATCAGGACAAGACAGACGAGGAACAGGTTCCAATGATTATGTGGAACAGGAACAGCGTGCATACTGGCGTGCAGTTTACGACTCCGACGTGATAACACGCCCTCTATCTGCTCGGTTATGCAGGCAGGATAACGGCTCAGGGAACTAGTGCGTGTTTGGCCAGAGCTATATCTCTCGTCAGACTCCCACTCGAATGGTACCAATTCATATGAGGTATAAAGCAGTTTTGACGTGGTTTTATTTTTGTTTTACTTAAGGGCTACGAAACTCGTGGGTGAATCTAAAAGGACAATAATATATTGTGATAAAGGGAGTAGGGCAATTCGAAATGGGACTGTTGGGACTAACGGTCTTGTTTTATTAATTCTTATATAGGCACTCTAGGGTTTCATTGCTTCTTTTTACTTGATGAAGGGACGTGAAACGGTAAAAATGTTGAAAGCCCCCCCCCCCTCTCTTGTAGCCTATAAAACTTTTTATGACATCATTTATCATTGCTAGCCTTTGAAAAACACCTAAAAGTGCTCCTTGGTTTTCATACTCTAATATTGATTGTTGAGTCATATCGCTACAACATCATTTTTATTTGTATTGTTACAACAAGTATTTTTAAAACATCCAAATAGTCATATCATGGTTAGCTCATATATGGTAGAAAAATTTAAAGCAAGCATGAATAATTAATCATTCAAGCAAATGACAAATTGAATACAGCTTATAAAACAAAGCGGACCTAATCTTATTTACTAGATTTGCTTTTAAATAATATGAGTTAAGTATAGGTTCCTTAAAGTAATACCTGTATTAGGTAAAAAGGTATGAGATGATTCCTGTACTAGGTAAAAAAGGTATAAGTTAATACCTGTGCTAGGTAAAATGGTATAAGTTAATACATGTACTAGGTAAAAAGTTATAAGTTAATACCCGTACCAGGTAAGAAGGTATAAGTTAATACATGTACTAGGTAAAAAGGTATAAGTTAATACCCGTACCAGGTAAGAAGGTATAAGTTAATACATGTACTAGGTAAAAAGTTATAAGTTAATACCCGTACCAGGTAAGAAGGTATAAGTTAATACATGTACTAGGTAAAAAGTTATAAGTTAATACCCGTACCAGGTAAGAAGGTATAAGTTAATACATGTACTAGGTAAAAAGTTATAAGTTAATACCCGTACCAGGTAAGAAGGTATAAGTTAATACATGTACTAGGTAAAAAGGTATAAGTTAATACCCGTACCAGGTAAGAAGGTATAAGTTAATACATGTACTAGGTAAAAAGTTATAAGTTAATACCCGTACCAGGTAAGAAGGTATAAGTTAATACATGTACTAGGTAAAAAGTTATAAGTTAATACCCGTACCAGGTAAGAAGGTATAAGTTAATACATGTACTAGGTAAAAAGTTATAAGTTAATACCCGTACCAGGTAAGAAGGTATAAGTTAATACATGTACTAGGTAAAAAGGTATAAGTTAATACCCGTACCAGGTAAGAAGGTATAAGTTAATACATGTACTAGGTAAAAAGGCATAAGTTAATACCTGTACTAGGCAAAAAAGCATAAGTTAATACATGTACTAGGTAAAAAGGTATAAGTTAATACATGTACTAGGTAAAAAGGTATAAGTTAATACATGTACTAGGTAAAAAGGTATAAGTTAATACCTTTTCTAGGTATTAGGTGATAATATCCTGTGGGGTATGTAAATATATAATATTTACATCCCTTTTTATTATTATTGCATCTTTATCTGTTAAAAAAGCGTTTCACTTTAACTACATGGGTCCGGTTCAACCACGTGGTTATTAAACGTACTGTGTCGCCATGGGGCAGAAACAATATTATACTTAAATGACTACCGTAAATACGCGTTCAAATACCAAAGATGAAAATATGGCAATTTTTGCTCACCTAGTGTACATAAATTCCCCTCCCCAATAGCCAATATTTAGAAAAATAACTGCCAAGTGGACGTACGGCAACGTAGATTAATTAATGTAATTAGTGTTAGGAGTCTGCTTGTATTTAGTAGTGTACTGTTAACCTTAACATTTCCAGTTAATTGATTTACTTGTTACAGTGATGAGTTGAATTCTGACCATATTATAAATTACGGAAATCAGTATAAAGTACATAAATAAATCTATTTACAATAGGTATTTGTATGTACTGTAGTTTGTCTCCATTTTATACATATAATAATAATGGATTTATAATAATTTTACATTGCGTTACATAAATATAATGTACTGTCGGAAAAGGTGTGAACAATTGTCGGAGGTCAACAATTGTTTGGGGGCGTCAATAGGGGAGTGCCTAATCACTCTAGCCCTGGTGACAAGTGCGGATTGTTGTAGTTAATAACATGGACCATGTTCCATGTAGGCGTTAATATCTGACTCCATTTATTGATAGGGATGTGTCCCGACAATACACTGTGTTCATGATGAGGTTCAGAGGTTCATAAAGAATAAGACCAGTTTTCAGAGTTCGGGCGAGAGATCGGCAGCGTAATAGGTACAAGTCGTCAGAGGTCTGCTAGAGGCTGTGAGGCAAAGTGCCGTCGTATAGGTGTAGCATAGAGAGAGTAGATTAGCGGAAGGCTGAGTGGGCTTACTCCCAGGGCCCCGAGGCCTTGGTCGTATCGCGACTGTAATGTGGCCAAGGAGGCTGAGAAACAGAGTGCTTCTTCAGGGCGAAACTTACTGATATAAATATTATACCCCCCTCCCTCGTGGAAGGTGGAGTCTGTCAGCAGGTGCTCTGTTTTATTATCCCGTTGGTCCAAAAGGGTGTGCTTTATGATGTCCCGCTTCCCGAGTTACGTGACTAAGCTGTTCCTAGGATGATTTTATGACCACGGGAACGTAACTGCAGGTCTATTTTAAGGGGCGGTGAGGCCTACCCTAGGTTTTATTGCCGTACCCTCGATGTTACTTGTCTACCTCTGCCGATCACTCTATGATTTATTACAAGAAGTTTACACAGATTTGCATTTCTATTATAATACATTATGAACCAGAGTGTAGGGTAATTTACATATATTTAGCACTTCACTACATGTACATTATACAATCATTGTCTAAACATGTTTAAACGTACAAAAAAGGTAGTCTCTCGTTAGCCTTTAATTGTAGAATATCGGTAGCGCCATATTGTTGCTCATGAAGAGCAGTGCAGTGGATTCAAGTTTGGGTCAATCTATTCTGGTTGCTGGAAAGTTGGAGGTAAAATCCGTTAGCCTCCAGAAGCCATACCGGGTAGGAAGAGAGTCATTTGAGCCTGCCCAGTGATTGTTAACTAGAGAGTACTCACAATACGGCTGCTTCCATTGTCTTTTCCGGCCTTCCTCGGCTATACTTCCGCTCCTGTCATCTTCATTACTTCCTGTCTGTCGATCTCTCCCGTACGCTTTCATATTCGTCTCCCTGACGATTAAGTAAATGAGAAGAGGCTTTTACGTAAGTCCGACGAGGCACTATTGACTATATTTTATTCCTGTTGTATTGGCTAAGATCAGCTGTGAAAATTTATTATTTCAATTTTAATTAAAAAAATTATATTCTTGTAACGCTGTAAAGTGATATTCTTTTTCAATAAGATAATAACAAACCAATGCTACGTTGTTGTTTTTTTAAAACAATATACGCATAATATCTATGTTTAATAATCTACGTTCAATGGTGTGGTGGCTTACCATTAATAGACAGTTCACTATTACTAATGAGCGGTTTTACAACACTATAATGTTGAGGAAAACTAATTAAATAACAGAATAATCATTAAAATAAAAAATAACGAAAATGTTAAAAGAAAGAACGATAAATTAAAATAGTAAGATTATAATATATTTTAGCTTAAAATATTGTTGTAATTGCATTGTTGTAAAAAATTATATTCGGTACATTTTTGGATGTAAATTTACTAATAAACTATTTTTTATTTTAGTGTATTTATGGGACCAGTGCAATTGTCAAAATAAATTTAGTTCAAGTGGTTAAGAGTTGTTGTTTTTATAATTTCTTTATTTGCAATAGATTCTATTGGATGAGAAGGTGATACAAACAGTGTTTCTTTTCACCTCCACTGTAATAATAATTTGTAATTTTAATTATTTTAAAAAATGACTACTATGTGACAATGACTAATGACTACAGACCCAGACTTCAAGAAGAATGCGGACCAATAAAAGTAACACAACAATTTAAGTACCTGGGCGAGACTATATGTAACAACGGTTCGGAAAAAGAAAGTATGAAAGACAGAATCACCAAACTAGAGAGACTAAGTTTTGCAACAAGTAACGTATATAACAAGAAAAACCTGTCCACTAGAGTGAAAATAAGACACTACAACACAGTCGTTAAACCGGTAATATTATATGGGACGGAAACCTCATGCCTCCCCAGTCTAAAGAAACTACTGAGAATAAAATGAAGAATTCTAAGAAGGATCTACGGCCCCAAAAAGACACAAGAAGGATACAGACTGAGATCCAACCAAGAAATCTACAATATACAAAGACACGAAAGACCTAGAAACGGACATAAGGATCAGGAGACTGAAATTCCACGGACATATGGTGAGAATGGCCCCAGAAAGATTAAACAAGGGAATATTCCAGAAAATTTGAGGATACTAAAGCTCAAGGGGATACACCGAGCAGATGAAGGAAGAAACTGAAAGACTAGGAATAACGGACCAGGATGGTCAGGACGGAGAAAGATATAGGAAAAGACTGAGGGAAATCAAGGTTCTTGTGGGAAAGAAAAAATCGAAAAAGGGACAGAAGAAAGAAAACAAAAGCACGTAGAGATAGTGAGGGAAAACTGGAAGGAAAGGAAAAACAAAGTAATGATATTTGCGTGGTCTTTAAGGCCTTTCCGTGACAAAAAAAAAAAAATTAAATGTTTGACTAATATTTTCTTATGATTTCAATAGACAATAGATATGGAAAGAGCAATAATTTGCTAAAAATATCATGTTGGTAAATTTCACTTCGGGGCATAAAATGTTTCGTTGAATTTACTTATGATTGTTTAAATGACGTTAAAAATAATTAAAACCTAAACGTAAGAAATTGTAAATTTGTATGGAAAAGTTATTTCTGAGAATGATGTTTACGCAAATATCACACTACTCAGTAAAATAAGTCGATTCAATCTAATTTTAACTAAACTGTTTTTTTTTTCTTGTTTAAGTGCTAACTGTTTTAATGTAGTTTTGCAATTAGTTAAATAATAATATTTAATTTGAAAGTTTTTAGATATCTAGTTTTAATTTTGCCCACCACTGGCCTGAGTGTTAGCCTCCAGGTAGAGTACCGTGGCAGGGGGAGGGAGACACAGGTATGAGTTATCGTGCCAAGATAGAGCCACTGCACCGTGGGCTAATTACAACTGTAGGCCTTATCTCTCCTCGGGATGAGCCGCCACTGAACTATGTGCCCGGGCCAGTTTACAACAGTCTGCATGCGTGTGTGATATAGCTTCACTTATCTGCAACAGTCTGCATGGTGCACGTATGAGCTAGCATCTTTTTCATCTAGCCATCAATTCACTAGTGCAACAAGGAGAATACATCATTAGATATATTCAGAAACGGCTAAACATGAATATAAAAGAATTCTCGGATTAATAAATAGGAGGAGAAAAGAATATTACAACTGGAAAATTCAAACACTTGAAGATGGAGTACAAAAACTAAAAAAAAAAAGCCTGCCTCTCAATAGCTTGATTAGTTAATACCCTAACATTTTCAAAGAAAATGGTTGTGATTCTCAATTGTTCGACCTACATTGTTTATGATATATATAAGTAATATAATCACGTTCAAGAGCACTCGTTGCAGCACCTCACAAAGCCAGTGTTTGGCAGCAGACTGTCTAGAAAGTCTAGGTTAAGAATTAGTATGTAAGGTAGTTTTAAGTTTGATCAAAAAGGTGAGCCCCATCACTTTTATTTGAGCCAGTTCAGTCAAGTCATGTATAATGTACATCACTATTGCATTATATAATTTTTATAAAATATCAAAACCTGTATATAATGTAGCGATGCTACAGGAAATACAAAAATAATTTGTAAATAGTTTTGCCTGAGGATCTATAAGTATATTACTATATAATATAAAAATAGTATACTTTATAATTATCTGTAAATTTAAAGGGGCTATGAGGAATAAAAAAACAAAAAAAAACGTTCAAGAGCAAAATTCATTCCAAATTTCAAAAAACAAAATAATAATGACAAAAAAAAATATAAGATCTATATAAAACAATAAATAAATAAAATAAATAGATCAGTCAAAAATAAATTATTTGAAAATAAAAACGGAATCAAATGTTTCACGTTCTAACAAAAATCAAAATGGTTAATAATAAAAAAATATAACAAAAAAATTTAAATGTTAATTAAAACTATTTGAATAACTAACATGGTCTCCATTATAATTGAATAATAAAGGAACAAATAAATAAAATTTTGACAAGTTACAGACTGGAACTTAATAAAACTCTTTACATTACGGATATTTGAAAATTTATTGACACAAATGACCCCAAGTCAAATATATAATAAATAATTATATCCTGATTTTTTACCTGATGTTAACTATAGCAAATGCCCGGTTGGCTATCAAGCGATGTCTGGCATGTATCAAGAGTGGTGGGGGTGATTAATAAAGACTTATTATCAAGTTAAAGTATAATTAATTTAATCATGAGGTGAAAATCTACTTAAGACAGTACAAACTATAAAATGTTTATGTCAAGTGCAAAGAATCTGTTGGTCAGGGTTTGAGCTCTACTACACAGGACGTAAGATTGATGTCATAATGGTTAATAATAGACCACTAAGCAAAACGAAAAAGAGACGTTTCCCTAACTTCTTTACTACTCATATTACACAAATTACAGGCTAACAATCAATAAGTTATGAAGTTAAAATTTTGCACCCAGGGGTAATAAGTACTCATTAACAAATTAAATTAACAAAATTTATTATTTCAAATAATTTGAAAATTATCCCCAAAAAAAAGTTTTTAGACCCAAAATGATAAATTTAATCTTTTTCATGCCAATTGTCTTAGTTGGCTTGCAGACATTGCAGTTTAGTAACTGGCTGAGGATTGGAATAGGTTAATATTTTATTTCCTATGGTCTTCAAAATATTTGTATTCAGCAGGTGCTTTCGAAAACTTTACTTAGGTTGCCATCTTTATGCTACAAAATACTACGAGGTTATCTAATGGAATTATTTATCAACATCTATAACAAAATAAAAGTTGCTAACATTACTAAATAAATCAATCTTTTTCTCAACAAACAGTTATCATACACTGAGAACAATGAAACGGTCAAATATAATAGAAAAACATATAGGCTTAATTTCAACTATAAGTCGGAAATATAATAAATAAAGCGTCTTCCAATAGGGACTTGAAACTTTGACAGTTGATAGTGACCATATTGTTGAAGCTGCATCCGTCGAATTGGATGTCGTTTATTAAATCTATTTTGCCAAATCAAGATGGATGGATATGTTAACTATTTTATAGATAGAGAGGGGATATAGCGGGGATTATAGGGAGATATAGGGGATATAGATAACTAAGGGATATAGCGTTCAAGAACATGTGAAAATGATAAAATTGTTTTATCAATATGGGTGTTCCGTGGTCGCCACAACCGTCCTACCGAGAGGACTATTCGCGGTGTGGTGGATAACGTTGAGTCCTCTGGTTAAGTAAACAATCAACCAACACCTGTACGACGACGGAACGCAAGATCTGCCTAAAAAAATCGCCGCTGTCCGTGAGAGTGTGCAGGAGAATCCAAGGCAGTCGATTTCGCGTCGCTCACAAGAACTCGGTCTTTCGCAGACCACAACTTGGCGAATTTTGCGTCGTGACTTGGGCCTGCACCCGTACGAAATTCAACTGACCCAGGAGCTGAAGGTAAACGACCATAGACAACGACGTGTGGTCATCTCACGTGGAAGTGATGTGATCTGGCCACTGAGATTGTGCGATTTGACCCCGTTAGACTTTTTCTTGTGGGGTTTTCTTAAGTCCCAGGTCTATGCGAATAAGCCACAAAGCACAGCGGTCCTCAAAGCCAACCCATCGGTCAAATTTATCCTGGTTAATGCGCCAGTCATTTCGGATGCGTGCCACCCAGCGAAGCCGTGGCGGATATTGGCACTATGTTATATTCCATACATAATGGCATCGATAGGCCTTTCAAACGAATAAAAAATTTCAATGATATCTCACACACACTTTGTTTTAGAGAGTTTGTAAATACTGTATGAATGAAAATTGTAAATATGGTACGAATGAAAACATTTATCACAACTACTTATTGGCCAAAGAAGCAGATGGTAATTTTATTTGTTATAATAAAATTGTTTTTTTCGACTAAATAACCTTAATCCAATATTCCCGCAGAACCAGATATGGATTCTTATTGCTCAACTTGGTTTTCTGACATGGTTGTTGAAAGTATAATATTAAATAAAAATTAAACGAATGTATATGCTAAACTAAACTTGTGGAAAACATTATAGCTGTTTAAGAAACTGACTCCAAGTACTCACCATGAACTCCATTAGCTCTAGGTGTTCCCTTACTTTTTAAATCCTGCTTAAAATAAAATTTAGTTTACTATTTATCTACAAATGAAAATCAATGACCAGTGGATCAACTTTTCACTGACAATTTTGTTTTTACACGAGACGAATGAATGGATTCATTTTGACCCACTTTTTTTTTCTCTCCGTCTCTAACCGACAATAATTTCCTGTCGACCCCACCAAGCATCGCAGTAAAATTGGATCTGTATGAAGAAGCTCCCTACGGGGTCAAGTTGGAAACTACTGCGTGTGGGCCGGAACAAGTCGACTTGTGTGTGAGTTATGAAAAAGTTCGCTATTGAGGAAACAGTCGCAACTTTCCCAAGTCCTGCCAGCTCCGAGGAGAAGAAGTCCTGTGATGTGACGCCAATCAATCAAGGCCCTAGGCCTTATGTAGGACGAATTCGGAACAAGTATTATCGAAAGGCCCTTCGGAATGTTTATGTAAACATGAGGGGTCTTTTATCCATTTTCATCGGCAGTGGGTAGTAGGGAATTTTCTCGGGAAAACATTTTCCCCTTCCCCTCAAGGTTTATTGAATAAATTGTGATTAAAAACATACACTTAGAGTATACGTGCGGACAGAACGGTATAGAGACAAAACAAGATTTTTTGTAACTATTTAATTCTACTGTCTCGTCGAGATCTGCCGAAATAATGTGACTGAGCCACCACACATTTATGTATTTTATTTATCAGGGCCTATGGTCGTTAAACGTGATTCCTAAATCAATTTGATCAAATTTCTAATTTCAAAATATTTATAATTAATCAACCCTTCATTATTTGTATGCTCGCCAATAATCTTGTCTGCCCCGAAATCTGTATTTTATCATCCGCACATGCACTTTCACGTTGTCATATTCAAGTGGTGATGATGCAGTTAATTAAGGGCAAAGTCCAGTCTCAAACTCAAAAGTAGAATATATAGGATAGCCCCAAAATGTCCGTTCGGGTTTTGTTGTCACGAAACTTCAAGCAGTCTAATATGTAGCCAACTTCGGTCCGTCCATTGCGAGTGCGCTCTCGTCAAATACAAGACACTTCAACGTAGTTTGACGCGAAATTCCGACGACACTGATTGCATTTTGTGTGTTAATGATCATCTTGAAAATGGAAAACCAAAACGAACATTATCGACACCTCATGCTTAATGATTTTAAAAAAGACAAGAAAGCACTAGAAACTTGCAGAAAGATATGCACTGTATACGAAGAGGATGCTGTTACAGAACGTGTGTGCCAGAAGTGGTTTTCAAGATTTCGATCGGGAAATTTTTCGGTTCACGACACACCTCGCTCTGGCCTGAGATTAACAGCGACAAAGTGAAGGAATCAGTCGACACCAATCCCCGTTATACAACTAGGGAGATCGCAGTTATCCTCAAAATATCCAAATCGAGTGTTGAAAAGCATCTCCATGAACTTGGCTACCTGAGCAGGCTCGATGTTTGGGTTCCCCATCAACTTAGTGAGGCTAACCTCACCCAAAGGATTTCCATCTGCGATTCGTTGTGGAAACGTGAAGAAAAAGATCCTTTTTTGAAGAGAGTGATGACAGGGAACGAAAAGTGGATTGTCTATAACAATGTGGAGCGTATACGCTCATGGTGGAAGCGCGGTGAATTACCACAAACAACCCCCAAAGCAGGACTTCGCCAAAAGAAGGTTATGCTCTCGATTTGGTAAGATTGGAGTGGTGTTGTCTTTTACGAACTTCTTCCCACGAACAGGATCATCAATCGGTATGAGTACTGTGACCAGATGGGAAAATTAAATGCAGCGATCCACCAGAAGCATCCAGAACTAGCCAACCGTAAGGGGATTGTCTTCCATCACGACAATGCCAGACCGCACACTTCTTTGCAGACGCGGCAGAAGTTACTGGAGCTTGGCTGGGAAGTTTTGCCGCACCCTCCATATTCGCTTTAACTTGCACCTTCAGATTTCTACCTGTTTCGGTGTCTTCAAAAATCATTGAATGGACAGACCTTCAACTCTGAAGAAGATGTAAAAATCCACTTGGAAAATTTTTTTGCCAGTAAAAACAGGAAATTCTTTGAGCATGGAATTATGAATCTGCCCATGAGATGGCAGAATATACTGGAACAAATCGGCAATTATATCATTGATTGAATAAATTGGTTTGTGTTTAAAAGTTGTGTCTTATTTTTGCTTAAAAAACCAAACGTACTTTTCGGTCATATTAGGATGTAATAAAATAGTGATTCGTAAACTCCTTTTATGTTTAGCATCTCTGAGATGTTATTACTATATAAAACAGGATGTTGATAAAATTTTTATTTTGATTGTTGTGTCAAACTCAATAATGGTAATGACGAAATAGGGATTAACAAAGGACTCGGAAAAAACAGACAGATATGGGGGTTAAATCAAAGATTTCCTGTTTAAAAAACAACACACAATGGAGAAAAAAATCGAATAATAGTTTTTCAAAACTGTAGAGCATTGAAAACTGATTATGAAGAGTAGTTTGCTTTGGAAATATCTTGGAGAGTTCTATAGACTATCCTGTGCAGACTTAAGGGTATAGTGATCTTCAAGTAACTAGTTTTATTCTAGTTGCGTTGGAACCAGCGAGAGCACGGATTCTCCGCTCGACGGGAGAATATAGCCTGGACGAGTCCAACTTGCCGTCGCTGGTCAACTACGAGAACAGACTTGAGGCGTTCCATGGATTCATCGGGGAGTGGAGGGAGCTGAAAGGCGTCGGGCACTTCTCGATCTCCAGGGGGGTGGCGCGGGGTGAGCAGCCTTCAGGAAGGCTCACCCAAAGCCAACGTTGTGTCCCCGGTTGGCGCGGAGTCACTGTAAATATAGAATAAGGTAGGACTTAGAAGGATGTAGTTAGGATATAAGGTAGGACTTAGAAGGATCTAGTTAGGATATAAGTATAGTTGTTAAGGGGAAAGAGGATGCACACACCTTGTATATGTAGATGTAAGATTTTTAGGATTAAGGACTGTAAATAATAGATAAGGTCGATTGTAAATAGGCTAGGTTAATTTTAGTTTTACTAGTTATAAAAAAAAAAATTATTAAAGCTAGTAAGAAGAAAGTGTAAATAGTATATAAGATCAGATTTTGTTTTTGAGTTTGTCTTCTTTCTTTTTTTTTTCCTGCATGTGTTTAGGATATGAAATAATGGACAAAAAAAACAGAATAACGTAAGGTGCGCTGACCGGTGCAACAATCCCATTGCATCGGATTACGCGAACCACAGGCCACGCATCCCCATGAGCTCACGTCACGTGCTTGTGGGGAAACCCCTTTTGATGTTTTTACCTTGTGAAGGGGAGGGGGGAGTTATTATTCTAGTTTTATTTGTATAAAATATATATGTATATATATGTTTCTCGTACGCTATAATGTATAATTGTGAAGGGATTCAGTCTCCTGATTTATGATTTACTGCTTTCTGCACCTTTGCTCCAGTTACATTTCAAAGTCATCTCTTCATTTAAGTATTTTGGGTGGAAAGAAGCCTATTTTTAAGTTATGCCAACCTTGCGTGATATCCTTATTTCTCATTTCCTCCCAAAAGCACCATTTCAGCCCAGACTTCTTTGCTAGATCCATAAAGGTTTTAATTATTGCTTTTATCTATTTAGTTGGTTTATATACTTATACAATAATATTCTTTCGTATTATGGTTTTTATAGTGTTATATTTCAGTGTTATAGAACTGTCTATCATATTATACTTATCAGTGTGATATTGATAACACCTTTCAGAAATTTCCTCATGCCTCAGCACATACATGAAATATCAGAATATGAGAAACTATGTGGTCAAGAACTTTCCCAAATCTTTGGGAACTTGTCAGTAGTGTTCTTTTAGATTCCCACGAGCTGGTGGTCGGGAGAGTAAACCTTATAAATAATAATAAAAAAAAAACACATGCTAAATGACGCATGAGTTAATAAAGAGTGACTGGCGAAAGAAAGAGGTTTCTGCCCAGCGGAGAAAATAAGTAATTTATCGGGCGGGTTGTGTTCTCGCGCGGCGACAGACAAATGGGCCGGGCTTTCAGCGCTGGGCAACTTTCTTCACGACTCAGAGCAAACTTCATAACTGCATTTCTCAATTAATCTTTGGAATAGTTCCTGCCAGCTCTCTCGAGGGAACCGGGGGCCATTTCTGGAGCAGTTTCCTTGTTCTCGGCCACAACGGAGCCCATCTACAACATGCTAATATTGTCTGCTTTCTTTTGTGACGCTCCATAACACCCCCTCCTACAAGGGCCTAGGGAAAAGTTTCATAATAACTGCTCCAAATGGCAGTAAATGAGAAAACAAATTGCTAGTTCTCGGAAACAGTAACTTTACATTTTTTTAATTGTATTCATTTTTTTGTGCTGCTTTTGGTACATTCCATTTATTTAATTTATGTATAAATATGTAAAATAATCTTCAATTAGCCTCTTAACCTCCCCTATAATCTTAATCCTCTACTGGCCCTGGAATTCTCTCTCCACAGTTCTTCTCCAAGACACCCTTGGCCTGGGATGTTCTACTCGAGGGGTTTTGCTTATAAGCATCTCGGAAAGTCTAAATATAATTTTTTTTCAAATTTCCTTCAGGTAGAGTCATAAACAACAACTTTATTATAATAAAATCACAATCTTAACAGTAAGTGATTGTGATAAATGATCTCATCCATACCATATTTACAATTTTTATTCACTCACTCATTCATACAGTATTTACAAACAGCCCAGAGAAGTCCAACAAGTCCACATGGTTGTAACCCTCCTTGCGTGCGAATGAGGAAGCGGAGTCTTGGGAAGTACCTCACACTCCTCCGTCAGCCGCGTCACTGGATAAGAGCCAGTGGAGGCTGACCAAGAGAGCGAGAGCCACAGACGCTCAGGACATGATTGGAGAAACTGACTTTTGCCAGGACTCCCACTGTCACGTATTTATCCTCATAAACCATGCATCCTCATACTTTACCATATAGCGAGAATTACTCATTATATTAAAAATTTAAAAAAAAAGCTGTGTAAAAATTACAGACGAAGACAAATCAGCCCCAGTTGTAACACACTAAGCATACAGCATATAGTTTAAATAACCTAAACGCGTTATAAGATTAAATTGTATTTGAAATTGATGTTATCTATTGAGTCCCATCATTACTTATCGATACTTTACTAATCCTGGTGGTACCCTCTGGCTCAAACTGTGAAATTCGGGGATTCCTCTATGACCTCCTAAATCATGTACTGGTGAAGAAAAGGACTTGAGCCACTGTGGAAAAAGTAAATTTGACTATTAGATCTATTCAAAGCATATTTTTGACTGAAAATGGGAAGGGAAAAGAATAAGTTTGCACTGTTTAATTTACATCTTGTTTTTTAATAATTTTTAGATATTTATGTCATTGTACTATGTATGTTATACTGTTTATATATTTTTTCTGTGTTATTCTCCACATTAATTAAGTAGAAATGTTATTATTTTTTATATAACATTATAATATTCAGAACATCATATAGCTTGTAGGGTGTCCCAGAACTAACGCAAGATTTGATTTAAATAGAAAAACAGTTTTTAGTATGTGTGTTGTTATTTTTTTATTGAATTATAAACAGAATAGGATAGGGTTATTTATGGAATAACACATCGGGCAAATGGCCTTCACAACTTTGCTGGCACATACGCACTCTTTTGTCGAAATATTCCATGACCATTTGGCATAAATGTGGTTAAATTTCCTCTTTTAATGCACGGGTGGATGTGGGCTTGTTTACATACACCTTTGACTTCAAATAACCCCATAAATAAAAATCTAAAGGTGTTAAATCGCACGACTAGGGAGCCAATTCCGATCACCGAAACGAGAGAGTACACGACCTGGCAATGTCTCATGCAGTAATTGAATTGTTTCATCGGCTGTATGGCATGTGGCACTATCCTGTTGAAATCACATATTGGCCACCTCAATATCATCTGATTTCGGCACAAAGAACTACGTCTACCACGCCGAATTGATGTTCCTGGATGGATAACACTCTCACGCACTGCTTCAATATTCACATTTGAACGGCTTGTTTTTGGACGACCAGTGTGTCTAGTGTCTCCAACTGATCCAGTCTCCCTAAACTTTTCAATTAATCTCTTCACAGTTGATGAAGTCAAAACACTATTCCGACCATATTTTATATGAACTTTTCAAACTGCGGCCGCCAAACTTTCATTATATTTGAGATAATGTTCAACAATAAAGACACGTGGTTCTGTCGTGTAACGCTCCATTTTTCTAACCCTAAACTGTGAGCTGTCAAATTGATTTTTTTTTATAGGTTTGCCAGCACTCTATTGCACAAATTGTGGCAAATTCAAATTCAAAAAGCGTTAATTCTGGGACACCCTTACAATACAATATAAAAAAACGTATCAATAAAAAGTTTGACAATTTCAAAACATGCCTGATGAACAATCTGGATTCCGCCATATCGTTTCAGATTAGCATTAGAAAGCGAAATTTTCTATTCCATAAAAAAACCAATTATTCCGATTTCCTTCGGCGTAGAAAAAACCAGCCGATGAGCAGCGGTTGAAATGTGGACACAAAGGAATAACACTCAAGTTTGTGATAATTTTCTACAGTAAGTGAAATGCTCTCACATTTTGACATTCTAAGGAATATTCAATAATATGGAACTGTGTAACTTATATTAAAAGCAGCTAATAAGCCTACTTCTATAAAATAGTCTTTGAATAGAGCACTTTGATATATTTAGTTTTAATTTTGACATAGAATAAATACCTGTCACCTATACTCATATGCCGACGACACTCACATTTACCTTACCTCCTAGTCAGCTTCACACCTCTACATTCTATTTATTCAGGAAAATCTGAACCCTAATGAAGCCTACGCCTCTCTCCAACCTCTTCGATTGAATGTAGAAAAATGCCAAGGCAATCATTGGTTCACGCCCCTTCTCAAAACCCTAAACGATATTCCCATTAATGGTTGACCTTTATAATTCTCTAATTCAGTCAAAAATAATGGTTTGCTCTTTGACCAAACTCTATCTTAGAAATACCACATTTCCCTAATCACACGTCGATCCATTTCCAATCTTAAACTGTTCAATCGATCTCCCGTTACATAAGCGCCAACTGCTAATTTTCTCTCTTGTACCTCCCCCATATTGACTACCATGGTGTGATGTATGGTGGTATCCATGGTTTTTTTTTGGTTTATTGATAATTTACAATGAACAAATAATTCTTCAATTTTTCTCCTCGTGCTGCATACGCAGATGCATTCGAAGGAGGGAATAAACACTAGGTGATGAGGCTCACCTTCAGCTTACAGCCGGGAAAAAACTAAAAAATAAACCTAAGACTAAAGCGTTCTGGCCGCGACAGCGTTCTGCCATCGATAGAGGAACGGATCGGGGGTTATTGTATTAAACACCGGGTTTGTCAAGTACTGTAGGGAGTCGACAAAATGTCTACGTTGGATGAATTCATCTACAGTAGGCAAATGAAAGATCTCGTGAAGTTCACTGTGGCTCCGCTGCTCGAATGAAGTATTTCTGACCACTTTCATCAGTATACCGTTTTGGAATTGTTGGAGTCGCCGAGCTGTTGTATACGTCAGATAACGAAAAAGCGGTGCACCGTACAGCAGATTAGGCCTTAGTATGCTCTTGTAGACCAATAGCTTGAGACGCAGTGATAGATTCGGGGAAGTCAATAAATGCGTAAGCCGGTAAGACTTCGTACGAGTTTGCTTCAACTTCTTCGCAAAAAGGTTACTAAAATGGAGGTGTCTGTCCATTTTAATCCCCAAACATACCAGGTTGTTGGCTGGTGAGTTTTGCTGCGTTCCTACTATGTAACTAGTAGGTAGCGGGCTTTTTCCCTTTTGGAAAGATAATTCAATAGAATTTTCTCAAAAATTTTTCCCATCTGCGGTAGCAAATTGATCGGGCAGTAGTGGGCTGGGTGGTCTCCACTCTTTACTGGCTTGAGTAATGGAAACAAGATGGCTTGTTTCCATGTGTCAGGAATGTACCGACACACACTATTGATCCATAATTCATCGTTTTTATTCAGAGTATTTATTGTTAATTCCATGTAATCTCCCTTATGATAATTTCCATGTTTATTTATTTGTTTTAATCTTTATTTATTATTGTTTTCAGTTTCAACAATAAGACGGCACATCGTCTTATTCATAAAGTTATGTATTTATTTTTTTTTTTTTGTTGTCAGCTACATATTCCCATTACGTTATTTATTGTTAATTATAGGAAATAATGTCCTGGAATATTTTTGTTTTTCCTAGATTGGTGCTAAGTTCAATGGTAGAGAGGGAATGTTCTTTCTAGCCACTGGCAAATAAATTCTACATACATGCATCTATTTACATAAGATAAAAAAAAAAACGTAATTAACTAATTATATATTATTTGCCAAAAAACAAGTGCCAAGTGCCTAAATTTGGTGATATTATCGACGAAGGACAGGAATTTGGTAAATATTGAAATAATTAGCTTTTCTTAAGGGGGTAATGAAATGGAGCAGGGGGGGGGGGAGGATTTACCTTTCGGCACATTCAGGGGCGGAGAGAAATGTCTTTGATCGCCCTCTTTGACGAAGTTTGCCGCTTCAGCTATCCGATTACACCGCTGCAAATTAATGACTTCTTACAAAAGTTCAAATTATGAATCTCCTCGGGCAATCTCACCTCTGCTGAGAAAATTTATTGTCACCTTTTACAGATTGCCATTAAAATTGCTTTGCGTTTGACAATTAAAACTTGTCGATTAGATAGAAATATGATTAACATGAGGACAATTATCATAGGGCCAACACTACTGGAAATTCCTAGTGAATTTGTAACACTTTATCAAGTAGCTGAATTTCAAAAACTACCTTTATTACTTATTGAAGTCTATAACTGAAAATCAGAGTATATTTATTTTTTTAAATCACAAAAAATTGATTATTTATGTTTTTTTGTGGATAGCTATATTTTTTAGTCTTTATTTCCGATGAAACGTCCAGTCAATATATAATGTACCTAACCTGAACAGGGAACAAAAACAAGAACCCACAAAACAGTTGTAAAGATTCTTCTATTAACTTGTTTCATTTTATAGATTATTTCCATTAGTGATTCACGCCATGTTTATGAATCGTTCCACTGTAGCATTACGAAACTATGTATCACGCAGCATTTTTACATTTAAATCGTGGTAAAAAAATTACCAGATACTAATATCAAAACATACAACATATACATACCCACTTCCTAATGATCTCAGAATAAAAAAAATATGAACTCATGAGTATGACTTCCATAATGACAGCTACTTTATAACGCTTAATTTTTTTTTTTTTTTATACTTCCGAGAATTCATTTGAGCAAGGAGTAATCTATTTTGGAAAGTACCTTCACAGTTCTGGATCGTATGTTTTATTTATACAATCGATATCGTAGGACGAAAAAGGGACAAATTCCTGGCACCTTTTTGAAAGTAAAACCTCTTTTTTTGGGCTGGCTGTCATATAATTTATTTTTAAGGTTTATTTATTATTACAGTTAATAAAAGTTGAGGATTGAACCATTGTCGATAGGAAGGACCTGATGACGGCCGAAAGGACTTACTCCTACAAGTGAATTACACGGACCAGATAGCTGCCGAAGGGGTCGAGAAAGTGCGGCAAATCAATGGCTTAGGCAGGCTAAGTATCTGTGCCTGGTCACCTCTGACCTTTACACTACACCCCCCCCCCATTATTTTATCTTGCCAGCTCCAGAACTAAACGGCAGCACTGTTATATGTTGTATTCGTACGTGTAGCTGCAGCAGTCTACTCGATCAGACAAGCGTACTCAGAAGAAGTAAGAGTAATATCCCTCATTCTAATTTATAGCAAAACATGAGGAATTTAAACTGACGATGTGTTTATTGTGCTAAAATTACAATCTGCCTTATTAGGCAATAAGTAATTGAGATAAATATTCTCATTCATGCCATATTTACAATTCATCATTCACTCGCTCATTCAATATTAAAAAAAAACCCATAGGCCTCCCAAATCCACATGTGTGTCACCTTCCTGGCATGCGAAAGAGGAAGCGGAGTCTTGGGAAGTCTTCTACGCTCCTCCATCAGCCGTGTCACCGGATACAAGCCAGTGGGCGCTGACGAAGAGCGCGTGAGTCATTACCGTTTTAGTTTCTGTAGTGACCGCTAACTTCATTAAATAAATCACCCAATACTATATAGCATATATATAGTAAGCAAAAGTAAATGACATGAACTAAATGTATTATAGACAAATGTAAATAAACAAATATAAATCATTGTAAATGTGTTAAGCAATAAAATACAGGGACCAAGCAAGTAACCTGAAGAGGGTCAGCAGTTTAACAACCCTTTTGGACCCTCTCTACCTCCAGGGTCCCCTGGCCGGGTAATAAAGCGCTGGTCACGTTCCTCACCACCGGTCACGTTCCTCGCCACAGGTGTGAAAACCAACCGCCGGCCTAGGCAACCTTGCAGCCTCCCAGCAGGAAGTAGAGAGGGCACTTAAGGCAGTCTCCTGGCCCTGTTATTCAATCTCTCGCAGAGTCTCCTCGCGAGTCTCTCGCGACCTTTACTCAGTGATACTTGGTTTCCACTTGAACTCTGAAAACTTGACTAATTGATGTATGAAACCTCTTCTCATACATAGTGCATTGTCGGGGCACATACCTATCATAAATGGAGTCAGATAGTAACGCCGTCATGGAACGATTGTCCAGGTTATAAACTCGAACAATCCGCACTTGTCACCAGGGCTAGGGTGATCAGGCACCCCCCCCCCCCCCCCTAGTGACGACCCAACAGTTTCCGAGGAGGATTATAGGGATTAGTGGTGTAGTGCAATGACCATGCTACGGGATTAGGGTGGTTGGATATGTTACTGTGGAATTATATGATCTCGGAAAGGATGAGCTCAAGAATGTGGGGTATATTAAGATCGCTATGAAGGGTTTTGTTGCTGACGTAATAACGGGCATGTACTATTGCTCTCAGGACTTTTGATTGAAAAGATTGGATGCGCTTGATGTTCAACTTTTTTGCTGTCCCCCATAGCTCTATTACTTATGTCCAGATTGGCTTGAGGATAACTTTGTAAATTAGTGATTTGCTTTCTATTGAGAGATGGGATGTCCTTTGAAGTAGTCTGTACAGTTGCCCAAAGAGTTTGTTGAGTTCTTGTCTTTTTAGTCTCGTATGTGGCTTCCAGGTCAGTCATTTGTCGAGATGAAAGCCTAAGTACCGTACTGTCTAGGATACAGGGAGAGGAATAGAATTAAAACAAACTAGCGGCGACAGAGGGTGAAGGTAATGTGGGAACATTTAAACTGAAATAAACAACCAAAAAGCCGATGTGCTGCCCCAGATCCGAGCAGAGCTGATAAAACAGAGATGGCCATTGCGGCAGGCGCTAAACCACATCCCCTCTCCTTCAGAGCTATCTATCACAATCGGCCATTGTTTCCTACCTCGTTGGCGTAATAATCGATATGTGGTCAAGGCACTACGGCTTACGGCGTCCTCGTAAATCTGGCGGTCCAGTCTTAGTGCGTAATCTCCACGCTCTCATTGCTGCCCCGGATTTGGCTAATGCCATAATGTTGTCCCTATCGAGATCCGACTCTGCAGTTAGGTTATTTCCAATCCTAGTGAATAATGTCAAATCATTGTCCCAAAAACAACATTTATTCAATACCGATGACAAGGAGTATTTCATTCATTTTCAAATAATAACACTTGTTTACTAAAACTAAACCATTGTCAAATAGCTCATGACGAAACAAGACCACGAGTTAACATCATACTTGATGAAGTACCTAAAGGGTCTAGGCTATGATCTTAAGCATTACTTTACTTGTCTAGACTGGAATCGATACTCGATAGTAGCAATAGATTTTCATGGTTAAAAAAACCTTAATGGGTTATTACAACTCCGTATGGCATAGTAGCCAGTTTCCCAAACATTAAAACCATTCAAAGCTATGGCAAAAGTTCGTAATGGGATTTTTTTAACGAACTTTTTATTAAAAAATGTGTACCGAATCGTCAATAAAGGACTTAAATGCCTCCCACATTTGATATCCTGGTCCAGCAGTCTTACGAAATGGTGAAAGGATAATTGATTGCCTCTCTTAAACTAGTATACTCCGTAATATTGGACACCGTAGCTAAGATATATATCAGGTCGAGTCATAAGTAACTTTCGATGCAGCTAAGTAGAGTCAATTGTTCGTATCTTCCCGCTATGAGTTACCATGACAACAAGTTTTTGTACGAGGTCTCAGTCAGTTTTTTGTCAACTGTTTTGTGTGATACACGTTACGTTAAACTGTTTCTATTTACCTCTGAAATGGAGGGTAAAAAAGTACATATTCGTCATGTAATGCTTTGGGAATTTAAACAAGGAAAATGCAGTGGATATGGTGAAGGACTAATAACTGATCGGGAAGTTTGAAATTGGTTTATAATGACCTTAAAAGACAAACCGAGGGTGGGACGTCCTTCTGACTTTGACGACAACCTTTTAAAGGCAATATTGAAGCAAAATCCACAACAAATGGACAACCAACAAGAGGTATAGCAGAAAGGTTGAATACATTACAATCAACTGTTAACCGCCACCTGGAGAAATTAGGGAAAGTCAGCAAGTCAGGAGTGTGGGTACCTCACAATCTCAGTGAACGGAATAAAGCAGATTGCATGTCAATCGTCACAAATCTGCTCTCACGGGTAAAAATTGAGCCTTTTCTAAACAGGATTGATACAGGAGATGAAAAATGGGTTACCTATGACAATATAGTCAGCAAAAGACAGTGGCTTGATAAGGATCAACTACCCTTGCCAGATCCGAAAGCAAACATCCATGGCAAAAACATTTTATTGTGTGTATGGGGGGATTGTCAAGGAATAATTCACCGTGAGTTGTTAAAGTCAAATTTAAAGATTACTGTGGATAGATACGTTCAGAAGTTGCAAAGAGTGCAAGAGAAACTCCATGAAATGCGTCCTACACTCGTCAAAAATAATATAATTTAATGAGAGCAAAATAAATGATAAAAAAACGCAAGTTACTTATGACTCTACCTAAATATACGTTAAAAAAGTATACTCTCTTTAATTTGAATTTACTACATTGCTTCTATGGACCACCACTAGATGGAGCTATCAGTAATATTCAAAAAAGTGAGAGGATATAGAAAGGTTACATTGAGTAATTAAAGTTGTAATTAGACTGTGAAAAGAGAAGTGATAACTATAAACTGTTGTTTGTTTGTTTGTTTACAGGTAACATTGTGTGAATCAATATGAATAATGGTTAACATATAAAATATAGTGAATAAGATTGCTTCCTTTGTTTACAGGAAACTGATATCAGTTTATTCACCCCACCTTCAATAATTGTCTTACATACATATCTGGTAGTTTCAGAGATAGTTGGATCGGGATCCATAATAGAAAAATACAATGTTTAGATAATGATTATACCGTTTAATGAATTCTACAACAGTAGAGAACGCGAGCAAGGAAGCAGGCTCTCTCAAGACTCGACCTGCACTGTACCAGCCACCACTACAGAATATATATATATATATGTTATTGATCGTCAACGAAAACGTGAAGAAAAAGGGTAGAGGTTGAATGTAATTACAGAACGAGAGTTGTCACAAGACTGTTTTTATTTGAGCCTTTTAAAGCCTCTCTGAATACATTCGGGATGTTTACATCCCGATGACTTGAGGATTAGGCTGGCTGCCTACGACGTCCGAACCTTAACTTATATATATATATATATATTATTATATATATATAAGTTATTCGCCACCGGGTAGAATGTGATAAAGAGAAGGAAAACGGGAACGTAAGACTAACTTCAGTTCTCGAAATAGACTGTCTTTATTTCTCTTTGTAATCCGACATATACGGGATCATGGGATGTTTACGTCCCATGATTGCATTAGTTTACGATACAGAGCTACCTCTGACTTCAACTTATATATATATTGGAACCTACCTCATTTTTTACCATTTCTTTTTCTAATTTATTTGATCAATTTACCTTAACTAATTTGGCAGGCCGTCATGAGATCTTTAATTCAAATTGTTTTTATGTCTTCGACATAGGAAACTTTCCCGATTGAATCGCCCGATCTCAAGGCTAATGTTGTAGTTATTAATAAATTTAGAAACTGGGAATTGTGAAATATATGTATATAAATAAAATGGTTATAACAAATAATTATAATTATATATAGTGCTGACAAAAAGTATATAAAAATATTCAATTCCTTTTGAACAAGGATACTACATCCCTCCCACCTGGTCAGCATCTTCCCTTATGCTCTTAGGAGTGGGGATGAGATAAACAGTCAGTCTTAGCACGACCGCCGAGATGAGCGGATTCTCAGCTAGCCCCCGAACTGGCGGTACCATACAGGAAGAGAGGAGAAGAACCAACAGCAGACAGTAATGTTGATTGGATTATACGGAGATCATCGATTGGGTGTTATTAATATTGTTTTTATTATGGATCCATCAAAAGAAATTGAGCTCAAATTTCATGTTTTATGTAATTAGTAGTAACTATCCTTGTTCAAAAGGAATTGAATATTTTTTATACTTTTTGTCAGCACTATATATAATTATAATTATTTGTTATAACCATTTCATTTGGAATATATTTTACAATTCCTAGTTTCTCAATTTATTAATAACTACAACATTAGCCTTGAGATAGGGCGATTCAATCGGGATAAATTCCTATGTCAAAGACATAAAACAATTTGAATTAAAGATCTCATGACGGACCTGCCAAATTAGTTAAGGTAAATTGATCAAATAAATTAGAAAAAGAAATGGTAAAAAATGAGGTAGGTTCCAATATATATATATATCACATACACACTTAATTTAGTTAATTAATAAACAGGCCACCATTGTTCACAGAAACCCAGTTGTAATCATATGGTAGTAGAAAGTTAAATTTGGGCAACAGGAGTTGTCTGTGTTGGGCGATCGGTGTCCTGGGCCCATGTGAGGGGTTATGGGGACATCGATGGTTTCACAGAGCGTGTTGGCTCCTATGGGAGGATTGGGACTTAACCAATTGTATGTAATGAATTGTACTGATGTATCTTGGTTATGTGGTTGACCTGGTTTTTATCCAAATTCTTCGATCATTTCTCGTGTTCTATGGCGTGCGTCAGTGGTTCTCTCGGACTTGTACTTTGTCAAGCTCCCTTTTACTTGAACTTAAATGATTCAATTGAAGGGTGGACTTGATGTACTGAGTGACTTCACGACTTGCAGTCACACGTTTACAGTTCTTGCTACATTAGACGTTTGAACTTCATTCTGCCGAATCTAGACATACCAAAACTCAATTTATCAGATAAATTAAAAACTCTGTCTAAGGTTACTGACAAACTCAATTATCACCTCTGCAGCCTGACAGAATGGAGCTGGAAGCACTTATAGACCGTCTTATAAATGTATTGTGAGCCTGAGCAGATAAACTGTCCAACAGTTGCATGCTGTGCAGCACTTCCAAATGCATTATCTGCTACTATATTGGACTAAAACATGCACCGGACCGTTAACGATGAAATCTGATTGGTTAGTTGTCCGTGCAGGCTACAACAGCAGGAATGATGCTAGAAGATGTCCCTCAATGTTTGAAAAGAAAATTGGTTGACATCAAGCCATGGATGCCTCTATGTTATTAAATATGTAGAATGCTTATCTTCAAAGCAAACATTTTTCAATATTTTCTGCAATCATCTTCTGGGAGTTCTTCAAATGTGTTTTATTGATTCTCTGAGCACGTAAAGAAGGGTTACATAATTTGTTTTAGAGATATTTCCATCTAGGTATTTTCGTGGTAGTTTTAGATTTTTTCTTAATATTCTTAGGCCATTTCCATTGAACTATGTTTGATCAAATGTGCTTGTGTTTTTCCACATTTATTATATAAATACGAAATTCTGATTAATATCCCTGACCAGACCAAAGGCACGGTCTGTGTAATTTATTAATCCTACATTTAACTGAAATAGCAACATTTTGGATTGTAAACATGATTTTTTTTTTTCATACATATTTCACTACAGCTAACAGAATATAACATGTCGATATAACATAACAACAAATGTATTATGATAAAATTACAATCTGCCTCAATGGGCAATAAGTTATTATGATAAATGTTGTAACTTATATCATTCACTCGCTCATTCATACAGCATTTACAAACAGCCCAGAGA
This sequence comes from Acanthosoma haemorrhoidale, assembly GCA_930367205.1. Taxonomy (NCBI): domain Eukaryota; kingdom Metazoa; phylum Arthropoda; class Insecta; order Hemiptera; family Acanthosomatidae; genus Acanthosoma; species Acanthosoma haemorrhoidale. Next base: position 105,696,532 of record OV884014.1, on the reverse strand, counting down.
CCTCCCAAATCCACATGGCTGTCACCTCCCTTACGTGCGAAAGAGAAAGCGGAGTCTTGGGAAGTCCCCCACGCTCCTCCGTCAGCCGCGTCACCGGATACGAGCCAGCGGAAGCTGCCCAAAACCGCGAGAGCCACATACGCTAAGGACAGTAAGATCATTATAAAGGGATTTGTTGCAGACGTAATAAGGGGCATTTACTATTCTCAGGACTTTTGATTAAAAGGATCGGATACGCTTGATGTTCGACTTTTTTGCTGCCCCCCATAGCTCTATTCCGTATGTCCAGATTGGCTTAAGTATAACTTTGTAAATTAGTAATTTATTTTCTATTGAGAGATGAGATGTCTTTTGATGTAGTCTGTACAGTTATCCAAAGCGTCTGTTTAGTTCTTGTCATTGTAACCTCGTATGTGGGTTCCAGGTCTGCCGTTTGTCGAGATGGAAGCCTAAGTACCGTATTAACTTGGATACAGGGAAAGGAATGGAATTAAAAAAAACCAGTGGACAAGACTTGCGGCAGAGGGTGAATGTAATGTATATAACATACCGATGATGCAACATAAATAAAATATTGGCTTAGTGAAACAATTATGCATAATAGAATATATTACCGTATTATAGTATAATGAAAAACGTACAGAAATGTTTTCTCCGTTTCATAACTAATTTTTTAAAATTGATTCCCAGTTGGAGAAGAGACAGGTTACTTCCCCTGGAGGAATCCGTGGCATACAATGACACTAACCTCCATTTATTGTTATTTTCTCATAGTTCAAGGAGGACATGGGATATTTTTTCCAAAGACGGTAGGGAGGAGGTGGGAGGAAGCACTAATCCACGTGGGACATCGGTGGAGGAGATATCAGAAAGAGAAGACTGATGCCTGGCTATAGAACTAAGGAAATGAAAAAACTTCAAGTCGTAAATCCATCTTGCTCTCAGAGCTCGGAGCACAAATATAAAAGTTACACCTTACAAGACGCCATGTCTTCTCCCTTTGATGCCGAATTTATTAAATATCTTTCATGCCATCATCTGTCCATTCTATTGCTTCTGACGTGTCGTTCGTCTACACATTATTTTATCATTCATCATTCTTCATTCATCTTAAATTGGTAGGTATAATATACTTTGCTTGCTTGCTGTTCGTAGTGCCTGTCTTTCACTCAATTACTTTACAGTGATTGATCTTATATTTATGCTTTGTAGCAAGTAACTATCTTTCATCCAGTAAATTATTAAAATGAAATAATTAAATTTCATTCCAAGTCAAAGTACGCCTGCCAAGCACTATACCCATTTATTCATTCTGATCTACTAGTTTTGTTTTCGTTTGGCAGAAAATAATTAGCTATCTATACGTCATTATGGGGATTCATAAGGGACTTCGTGTAAGTCAGTTTTTTTCTATTTAAATTCTATGTTATATATGGTTCCCAGTCACCAATTTCTTCTCATAAAGAAATTTTGAGTTGATTTATCAGGCTCTCTAAGAGAACCTCGAAAATTTTACTTCTAATGATTTGAAACATAAGCCCAATATTGACTCTAAACAGAAAAACATGACATAAATTGATTTTATTTATAAGTGGGTAAATAGCGGAGTACCGTACAGCAGAGCTGGCCGGAGGACACATTTATATATCATCAATTTGAGACGAAGCGATAGATTAGGTGAAGTTAGCAAGTGCGATAGCCGGTAAGACCTGTGTCGTACTTTTTCTATTTTGTTACTGAAATGAGTAGAGAAATGAAGATGCCAATCCATTTTTATACCCAAATAGTGCATTGAAAAAGCTGGTGAGTTCTCTTGCCCTCCTATGCTATACGATTTTGGCAAGGATTTTTTCCCCTTTTGGAGGGAGAAGATTACTCAGTCGGTCTTCCCTGCGTTTACACCGATGTTTAACATACCCGGCCTGACACAGATTACGTTACAAAACAGACTCGGCCTGTGTAAGAGTTGAATATTGTCTAATTGACGATTGTATTTAAATTGTTGACTTGTTCATATATACTGCATACATTGAGGGAAGGGGTACTTCACAATTAATGTGCTATACAACGGAACTGATTAGTTAGTGATTACAATGAGCAGGGTGTGATATCATTAAGGCTTTTAGGTAGAAAGCGAATGAACTGAAGTTTTGGAGCTATATAACGAGATAAATGACACAGAACCGTATGAAACAATATCGAATCCCGTTGCACGTCAGGAACCAAAAATCACTTAAGTCGGTATTTTTCATAAAAAAAACTATATATATATATATATATAATATTTTATTTATTCGATAATCTGAGTCACAAAAAAATCGCGTTTAAGATCAATAAAATAATTTTTTTCTAAATAAAACATAAAAAAATATAAAAACTAATAAAAACCAGTAACTCTAATACTCGTAAGAAAGTTAAGCCTCACCTTTTAATAATTTTAAAATTTCTTCTGTAAGCTATACTCCCAGAACTAAATGAAAGGAGCACTAAACTGTACTAATTGTTAGTGAAACTCTTGTTGCTAGAGCTTTATGTTGACGGGGACAATATCTAGTTTGGACTATTGAATATAATCATAGCAACTTTCCTCTAAACCAGAACTATGTTATGTATGTTATGTAAGTATGTTATGTCCAAAGTTGAGCCAAGAACTAAGTCCAGATAATTCCATTTGCGTTGTTCTAGGAAAGTTAACATATGTCACACGGAGGAGTATGTACATCGTATATTACAAACGACAATTAGCTGCACTTTGGCTTCGAACCCCCTCAATTGAAATGCATTATAGGACATCATGTACCCATGTGTACACATTAAAAGTACAGGGTTCAATACCGATTCAATACATATGTATCTGGTATAAGTCAGTACCAACTTCAAGAAAGAACAAATTTGGAGTACACTTCAAAATAATTTTGGACATTATACGTATAATTAAAGTTTGCCACTTCAAACCATTTGCTTCCAGCCCTTTCAATAGACATGCAAAATAGAATATCATGGACATAAAACGATATTTACAAGATTAATATTTATTTAGGATAAGAACTAAAGTAAAGAGGGATTATATAAGTACTTGACATCTGGTACATGCCTCATCATACTCCCCCCCAAAACAAATTAATTTTTTGTCCAGCTGTTACCAACGACAATTAACTACACTTTGGCTTCGAACCCCCTCAATTGAAATACACCATTAGACATCGGGACATGTAACCGTGTGTAGACATTAAAAGTACTGGGTTCAATACCGATTATAATGATTTATAATAGACGTTTAGAAATATTTATATTCTTTAAAATCACCATCTTACTGCCCTATGAAAATATTCAGAATAAATTAAAGATATACTTTTAATGATAGTTAGAGGTTTATCCTATACCTAGGAGTATGTAACTATGGGACGTTTGTTGATTAATTATTATTTAAAATTAAATCTTAATATTATTCATTAGTAATTGATTAAAAACAATTCGTCTACATTGTACTCAGAAGTCAAATTCTCAAAAAGTTATGCTTAGTTATAAGTTGACTAAGTTATAGGCTCGAAGGGATGGTTTAGATTTCCTGAGACTTCAGGGATCAGGAAGTCCCTCATATGAAAAAAAGTATATAAAGTTCACTCAACCTGGTAAATATTTGAACATTTTCTTTTTCATTTTTTTTTTTTTGGCTATCCTCTTGAAAATGCAAAAACAGATCTTTTTAAAAGGATCCCCCTAATTAGAAGTTTATTTAAGAAGTGAATATATTTCAGCGGTTAAAATAACTTATTACACATGCACATGCATAATTAACCAGAGGGGTTCGTTATGCATAAAAACTATGGCTCACCCCTCACGTTGTAATAACCAATTTATATTTATTAGAAAAATGTCAGCTCTACCACCGTTTTCAACGTTGTGAAGTTTCTGAACTACGGAGCGCTGACGGCTCAAAGACCGACATGTGCAACGGCCCGGATAAACTTCCAACTTTCATTAAAACTATATCCTTAATTTATTCTGAATATTTTCATAGACCAGTAACATGGTGATTTCAAAGAATCTAAATATTACTAAACGTCTATGATATGTCATTATAATCGGTATTGAACCCAGTACTTTTAATGTCTACACACGGGTACATGTCCCGATGTCTAATGGTGTATTTCAATTGAGGGGATTCGAAGCCAAAGTGTAGTTAATTGTCGTTGGTAACAGCTGGACAAAACATTAGTTTTTTTTTTTTTTTGGGGGGGGAGTATGATGAGGCATGTACCAGATGTCAAGAACTTATATAATCCCTCTTTAATTTAGTTCTTATCCTAAATAAATATTAATCTTGTAAAGATCGTTTTATGTCCATGATATTCTATTTTGCATTTCTATTGAAAGTGCTGGATGCAAATGGTTTGAAGTGGAAAACTTTAATTATACGTATAATGCCCAAAATTATTTTGAAGTGTGCTCTAAATTTGTTCTTTCTTAAAGTTGGTACTGACTTATACCAGATAAATATGCCGAAAGCGGTAATTTTTATCCTTACTGCACACATTGCTTGTAAACGTCCAATAAATTTCATTATTTAAATTCAATTACGTGAGGGCGTTAAGCTGCCGTGATAGATGACTAACTGTTTACTCTACAAGCTCAAAAGGTATTTACCACATACCCTTTTCCTAATCCTACAGTCCTACCTTTCAAACCGCTTCTTCCAAGTCCGCTGTGGTTTAGAATACTCTAACTACTATCCTATAAATGCAGGAGTTCCACAGGGCAGTGCCCTGGGCCCCATCCTCTATAACCTATACACCGCTGATGTCCCCTCTACTTCCAACACCTTCTTGGCCACATTTGCAGATGACACTGCAGTCTTGTCATCCCACCCAGACCCCGACATAGCATCCCATAACCTTCAAAAACACCTTGACGAGATCGAGTATTTGTGCAACCAATGGTGGATCAAAGTTAATGAAGCAAAATGTTCCCACATTACCTTCACCCTTTGTAGCAAGTCTTGTCCACTAGTTTATTTTATTTCTATTCCTCTTCCTGTATCCGAGACAGTACGGTACTTAGGCTTCCATCTCGACAAACGACTGACCTGGAACCCACATACGAGACTAAAAAGACAAGAACTAAACAGACGCTTTGGACAACTATACAGACTACTTCAAAGGACATCCCATCTCTCAATAGAAAATAAACTACTAATCTACAAAGTTATACTTAAACCAATCTGGACATACGGAATAGAGCTATGGGGGACAGCAAAAAAGTCGAACATCAAGCGTATCCAATCCTTTCAATCAAAAGTCCTGAGAACAATAGTAAATGCCCCTTATTATGTCAGCAACAAAACCCTTCATAACGACCTTAATATACCCTACATTCTAGAACTCATCCCTTCCAAGTTTATGAAATTCCACAGTAGCCTTTCCAACCACCCTAATCCTGTAGCACAGTCATTGCACTGCGTCACTCATCTCTATAATCCTCCTCGGAGACTGAAACGGCATTGGCCTCGTGACCTGCTCTAATCAAGTGACAGTCGGAGTCCTGGCAATGGCCAGTTTCTCCAATCATGTCTTGAATGAATGAGCGAGTGAATGATGAAATGTAAATATGGTATGAATGATAGTATATCTTAATTACTTATTGCCTAGCAAGGCAGATTTTAATTTTAGCACAGTAAAGGAATTATATATATGTAAAAAAAAAAAAAAAAATGACTAACTAACTAAATACTTGCAGGTGTAAACGTCACAACCCACTTTTGGAAGGAAGTTGCGTCATGAATTTTCCTATGTGAGAACGGAATGCACAAGCATAGTGCGGTTGTCCATTAAGATCAGCATTTCCATCAAATGTTTCAGTCAGTAACTGTCAACAAATGTCCATTGTTTAATAGCATGGCAGACGATTACATAAACAAGCCCTGGCCCAGTCAAAATGTTTTAAATAATTATTAACCTAATTAACAGTTATAATTGTTGAATGAATAATAATGCTGGATAGTTAATATTTATGTCAATCGTATCCTTTGATTAATCGCAGTAAAAAAACGACACACATAAATATTCGCACGTATTCGGGTTGATGACTGAAATGAACTGAAAAACAGATACGAGTGTTTTTGCGTTTATTATTTACATAAGCTTATAAATGGTTTTTTTCAATGCCCATCCATTCCGTTTTTATCGTGCGCATCGCTGATAATTGGAAACAAAAAAATATTTTTTTATCTGTCAGTAGGAAAAATACTTCATGCATGAACGCTAAAAAAATCGGTTGTAAAACAAGGAGTACAATTTTTTTTTTTTTTTTTATATTAAAAATTGGGATTTTACATCTTCATTTATTCTGTTTTTGGATGGAAAAGGCAAGTCATGTGATCCCTTAATTTTATTTGTAGAGGTAAAATAAAATTCACAGCATGATCATGGGGTAGAGCAAGTGAACCATTGATCATAAGCTATTCATTCGGGAAAGGAGTTTTAAAAATAATTATAAGGTATTCAACAGTCTAACTAAATATTTGTTGTAAAAAAATTATAAAACTACCTAAGTATTAAATAATTTGTACACATTGTAATTTAAATTAAACCTTTTCAAAATAATACTCACCACACACATAGATAATATTTTATTTTCCTATGAAATATAGAATTGCATATTTCGGTTTTGTTTTTTTTAAACTGAAGCTTCACAAAACAAAAAAATTGTAATTGTAAAGCCAAATTAAATTTTCATAATAGAAGAGTTTACCTTAGGTCTCTACTGCGAGTGTAGAAGGTGAGACAGATAAGTGAAAAGACAGAGGACACACCAGTTAATAAGTTAGTTCTATTGACATTAGCGGATAAGGGCAGATACGGTGGACTGACTCAAGGCCAAGGGCTAACGTCCAACTCAAACATTAAACAACGGAGCACAAGATGAACAAACATCTCTCAACATTCCCTCCCAGTCGAGGAGTTGAAATGGTTTGATCCTTTGCGTCCCTGCGGATTACAAAAGACATCGGATTTTTTAAACAGAATTCATACAACAATGTAGATCCTTTAGTGACTTGATGATTTTCAGAAAACACCATTATTTTATCAAAATGTTGAGGTGATCGTTACTACACACTGGAACGACTGCCGTGCAATATTGAGCACATCTTGTACGGATCAAACTGAAATCATAATTTAACCTACAATCAGCTTTTGAAAAACTTTTTGATTGTATATATTTTGTTTGTTTACTACTGTAAGAAATACAACTATACAGCCTATTACATTTCAAACATTTGGGTTGAATAGGTTAATTAAAATCATTAAATATTTGTTTCATTTATTAGGGAGAGATTTCGTTATTAGTACTTAAGAAACTAATAATAGTACTAAAATTACAATCTTCCTTATTAGGCAATAAGTAATTGTGATTAATGATCTCATTCATACCATATTTACAATTCATTATTCACTCCCTCATTCATACAATATTTACAAACAGCGCAGAGGCCTCCCAAATCCACATGGTTGTCACCTCCCTCGCATGCGAAAGAGGAAGTGGAGTTTTGGGAAGTCTTCCATGCTCCTCCGTCAGCCGCGTCACCGGATGGCGCGTCAGTGGAGGCTGACGAAGAGCGTGGGAGCCACAGACACTCAGGACATGATTGGAGAAACTGACTATTGCCAGGACTCCCACTGTCATACATCTATAGCAGGTCGCGAGGCCACTGCCGTTTCAGTCTCCAAGGAGGATTATAGGGATATATAGGTGCAGTGCAATGACTGTGCTAGGGGATTCGTTATTATTAGATAACTTTTTGATCTAAGAATTGATATCCTGAATATGTTAATCTAAATAAAATACTCGTAATTGTAATTAACCTTAATTCCAAGCCGTGCTTGGGTAGTAAGACGTGTCATACTATCCATGAATACCATATGTTATCGCAATTAGCTATTTATTAAATAGCCCTTCTATGTCAGATTGTATCTATGTTCAAAAAAATTTTTAATTTATTAGACATCACAAATAAATGTCACTAAGGTTCTTATATAGATGGAAGAATTGAAAACGTAAGGATCAATGACCATAGACTTATAAATTCATTTATAGGTATCTTAGTTTATTGGTTTACATTATAAGAAAATTTAGATTTAAATTGAAAGCAGTTTATTATATATCACTCATTACATCATTCACACTGTAAAATATGTTGCATGTTGCACGGTATATGACTGCACGTTACCTTCATATCAGTCATGTTACTTTACTTTTAATCATAGAATCCTAGAATAGCTACATGATTATGCATGGCTCGATGTTAAATGCCAAGCTTTTCGATAAATATATATCGTTCTACTCGGGGGCGCTTTATAGATATTATAAATTACCATCTTCCTTAAAGTAATAACCTTCGATTAGTTATTAGATATTGATAAAAAGTGAGACTGAATTAATGAAGTATGTTTTAATTGTAAACTCTGATGAGAACAAACAAAACTCATCAAAGTTCAAAACGGATGAAAGTTAATAAAGCAAAATGTTCCCACATTACCTTTAACCTCTGCCGCAAGATTGTCCACTAGTAGTATTTTTTAATTCTATTCCTCTCCATGTATCCAAGATAGTACGGTACTTAGGCTTCCATCTCGACAAACGGCTGACATGGAAGCCACATACGAGGCTAAAAAGACAAGAACTAAACAAACGCTTTGGACAAATGTACAGACTACTTCAAAGGACATCCCATCTTCAATAGAAAGCAAATTACTAGTTTACAAAGTTATTACTTAAGCCAAGCTGGACATACGGAATAGAGCTATGGGAGACAGAAAAAAATTCGAACAATAAGCGTATCCAATCCTTTTAATCAAAAGTCCTGAGAACAATAGTAAATGCCCCTTATTATGTCAGCAACAAAACTCTTCATGACTATCTTAATATACCCTACATTCTTGAACTCATCCCTTCCAAGTTCATGAAACTCCATAGTAACCTAACCAACCTAAACCCCTAGCACAGTCATTGCACTGTACCACTCATCTCTATAATCCTCCTCGGAGACTAAAACGTGCTATAAATACGTTGACAGTGGGAGTCCTGGCAATGGCCAGTTTTTCCAATAATGCCCTGATTGTCTGTATCTCTAACGTTCTTCGTCAGAATTCACTGGCTCGTATCCGGGGACGCAGGTGGCGGAGGAGCGTGGGGGACTTCCCAAGGCTCCGTTTCCTCTTTCGTATGCGAGGGAGGTAAAAACCATTTGGATTTGGGAGGCCTCTGGGCTTATTGTAAATACTATATGAATGAGAACCTCATTAAGGCAGATTGTAATTGTAGCGCAATAAAGAAGTTTCAATAAATAAAAATAAAATGGTTATTAATTATATCACATTTTTGGGTTTCGTGCACTATAACTAATCACCAACTATCATAGTACTTTTCTGCTGTTTATTTTGCACCGGCTGATATTTTACATTCGTCATTGTTGAATCCGAAGCGTAATAAAAATAAACAGGAATCTTCCCCCCCCCCAAAAAAAAAAAACACAATCCAACAAAACAAATAAAGCAAAAACACTAAACTAAAAGTAGTCCTAAAAAGTAAAGTGAAGGCTACGTGGTGTAAGGGTTAAGGGTGGTCAATGTTGTTGGGCAACGGGGGTAGTAACCTACAATGGCTCCGAGCTAACTCTCGACTCCACCAACTCACTTTTATTTCCTCCATCTCTTTTCATTTCGCCCAGTCGTTGGCTTACTTTTCATTGGGCTTCTTTCTAGAATAAGGATTGTAAGGGAACCCAAGTAGAAATATCGGAATGTCCCATTGAGCATCATGGCGGTCTCATCAAGCCGACCTTCTAAAGACAAGTTGTGCCCCAAACAAAGTTAGTCCAAACAAAGCAAGGATCCTAAACCATGATCCTTTAGGCTAACTTCCATTTTATCAAATAGTTGAAACTTAAATTCACTTTACTTGGTTCGAATTATGTAGATTTATTGAAATAATTTGAAAAAGGTTTTTTATAAGCTCTTAGAATCAAATAACACTCCTGTATATTTTTTATTTAACATTATTTATCTTCTCTTTAGTTGCTTACAGACTACCAACAAAATAAAATAAAAACCTATACTTAATAGTCATTGACACAAAATATAGCCTATTTGCTTATCAAACTGGTATTAATTGAATAGTCAATATTTTGTTAATTTTTTTTTGTGCTGAAATTATACTCTACCTAATTAGGCAATAAGTGATTGTGATAAATGTTTTTATTCATACTATTCTTACAACCCCTCATTCACTCGCTCATTCATACAATATTTAAAAACAGGCCAGAGGCCTCCCAAATCCACATGGTTGTCAACTACTTCACTACGCGAAAGAGGAAGCAGAGTCTTGGGAAGTTCCCCACGCTCCTCCGTCAGCCTAGTCACTGGATTCGAGCAAGCGAAGGCTGACCAATAGCGTGAGAGCGTAGATTTATTGAAATAATATCAAAAATGTTTATGAGCTCTTAGAATAAAATAACATTCGTTTATTTTTTTTTATTTAACATTATTTGTCTTTTCTTTAATTGCTTACATACTACCAAAAAAATAAAATAAAAAACCTATACTTAATATTCAATTGATACAAATGATAGCATATCTTATCAAACTGGTATTAATTGAATAGTCAATCTTTTGTTAATTTTTTTTGCGCCTAAATTACACTCTACCTAATTAGGCAATAAGTAATTGTGATAAATGTTTTTATTCATACTATTCTTACAACCCCTCATTCACTCGCTCATTCATACAATATTTAAAAACAGGCCAGAGGCCTCCCAAATCCACATGGTTGTCACCTCCCTCGCATTTAAAAGAGGAAATGGAGTCTTGGGAAGTCCCCAACGCTCCTCCGTCAGCCACGTCACCGGATGCTAGCAAGTAAACGCTGACGAATATTTTATATTGAGAGTAAATATACACAGCATGGTAATTGTCGAGTATTATTTAACTTCGTTTAAAAAAAATATGTTACATGATTAAATACCAATGAACACAGTAGATTTAAATAAATAATCGTATAGGTTAAGTGTACAAATGAAATGAAAATGAAATTGGTTCAAAAACTTATTAATTAATTTAAACGTAGCTTAACTCAATTTTTTGGCCTAAAAACAGAATAAAAAAAGTATTTTTTTATAATACATTTCAACCAACATTGCTTGCTCCTGTTACATATTGATCCTAATTTATTTCAGTAGATGTTTTATGTAGATTTTTGTTTTAAAGGAATACTTTTTGTATATAATTGATATACTGTTATCCAAAGGTCTTGCCTCGTCATGTACTGTAAGCTTCAGCAACGTATATTTAAGACTCTTAGTTCTGTTGGTTGAGAATACCAAAACTGCGACGTGAGTGCAGTGCAGTTTGAGGGACTGCAATAGAATGTTACAGGATCGTAGTATGGCTATGAAGCAGAGATAGAAAGAATTGAACTGACAGAATGAAGTAGCAAATAGTGCTCAAGTTATTGACAGGATTTCTATTCTGAAAATTCTTCAAATTATTTATTGATGGTGTACATATTGATTGTACAAAATTCATTGAATACGCACCTAAGCTTCAACATGTTGACCTATAAGCTGAGTATAATAGTGGTTGTAGGATTACTAATATAAAACCCTCTGGTCAGTGTCAAAAGAGACTTCCCTTGAAAACAAATCCATTCAAACAGCCAAATTTTCACAATACAAAGAGAAAGCAAAAAATTTTTCTTTTTCTTTAAAACACAAAAACGACGAGTCATTACGTGTTTTTTTTTTTTTTTCATTGTTTTGTTCATTTCCTTTCTTTCATTATGACTTCTATTCAGCGTTATCCGTTGCTTCTTGTTTCTTTACTTTCATCTCTTCATCACCGTTAATGGTTCCAATATTTCTGTCCTTACAAGACTTTTTTTTCTTTTGTCAAAGAATTATCTTTGCTAACGATAAAATCCTGTGATGGATTTGTAATAAAAGCGCTATTTAACATAATTACCTACGGATATCAATTGGTGTAGGGTAAGAGCCATACAGCAAAGTTGCCTTGTCCTCGTTCTTAAATACAGTCGTAAGTAGTCAAGGACTTTATACTATCAGTCAGAACTGAGCTGGGAATGTAGCTCAGTGTGAAGTACTCTTGAGTTCGTGATAAGCTGTGACACTTATTTGCACTTTTTAACGCAACTTTGTTGATATGTTGGAACTTCTTTATTGCACTAAAATTACAATCTGCCTTACTAGGCAATAAGTAATTGTAATAAATGGCCTCATTCATACCATATTTACAACCCATCATTCACTCGCTCAGTAATACCATATTTAAAAACAGGCCAGAGGCCTCCCAAATCCACATGGTTGTCAACTACCTCACTATGCGAAAGAGGAAGCGGAGTCTTGGGAAGTCCCCCACGCTCCTACATCAGCCTCGTCATCGATTACCAGCAAGCGGAGGCTGACAAAGAGCGCTAGTCACATACGCTTAGGACAGAATTGGAGAAACTGACTGGACTCCAACTGTCACGCGATTACAGCAGGTCACGAGGCCATTGCCGTTTGGGTCTCCAAGGAGGATTATAGGGATGAGTGGTGCAGTGCAAGGACTGTGCTACAGGATTAAGGAGGTTGGATAGGTTACTATGGAATTTCATGAACTGCCATCTAAACTTAGCTTCATATCTGAAAAGTGATTTATCAATGCTTCTGATCAAAGGGAAATTGAAAAAAAAAATGTAATAAAGAAGCTGATCTTTAATAATAAAACCTATAAAAAGCCATCCAGTGACAGGGTTACAAGCTCTCTTTCTTATACTACGCCTTTATACTTCTCTCTTGCTCCTATAGTTCATTATTTAGTCGCTAATATTTTGAAGGTGATTTATTGGCAAATACATCAATAACAAAATGGACCCTGGTTTGACGGACGAATATAACATGTTAACACAGGAGGAAAAAGCTACATAAAAAGAGAACCATTAAAAACGAGGTAACAATAACTACAAGTCATTAAAATCGTAATCTGGCTTTATCTTCACTTGAGTTAGACCTGGCATCATTGCATTTTATTGTAGTTCTATTTGACTACAATGATACTAAAGATTAAAGCAACTCCATGTATCCGTTATTAATAAATAAATATTACAACTTTCTTCTAAGCCATACATACAGAATTCTGCTTAGAGTAATGAATCGGAGACCATTACTGGCTATCATTGATTTGTGTACCAGCCAACAGCGGTCTTTATTGGATTGTAACTACAATAATTATAATTGTTGTGATAAAACAAACTTTAGACTAAGTAAAATCATCTTGTACACAGCTAGGGACTGATAAGCAGGAAAGCAAATGGGAAAAAACACAGCTCGTGAGTCAGGGACAGCGATAGACACGAGCGGCTTAGGCAACCATTTGTCACCCCGACACCAAGCGGAATTCAGATGTTGTGCTCAGATCTTTTGATTCTACCCACTCTCTGCTGTCAATGCCAGAACACAATGATTCATGGGGGATTTCGAAGAGCCACTGGTTTGCTAAGATACCACTTTTTGTAGACGCGGAGCCTGGAGCACCCATAGGATTATTGGTAAAACAAAAAAAACACAAAATATTTATATATAAAGTGAGATAGAGTACAAAGAATCAAAGCAAGAATACTTTAGTACTCGCACATCCTTTCCAAGTTTATGAAATTCCATAGTAACCAATCCAACCACCCTAATCCCATAGCACTGTCATTGCACTGCACCACTTATCTCAATAATCCTCCACGGAGACTAAAATAGCAGTGGCCTCGTGACCTGCTATACATGCGTAACAGTGCGAGTCCTGGCAATGGCCAGCTTCTCCAATCATGTCCTGAGCGTCTGTGGGTCCCACGCTCTTGGCCAGCCTCCGCTGGTTCGTATCCGGTGACGCGGCTGAGGAGGAGCGTGAGGGACTTCCCAAGACTCCACTCCCTCTTTCACATGCGAGGGAGGTCACAACCATATGGACTTGGGAGGCCTCTGGGCTGTTTGTAAATACTGTATGAATGAGCGAGTGAATGATTGTAAATATGGTATGAATGCGAACATTTATCCCCGATTACTTATTGCCCAATAAGGCAGATTGTAATTTTAGCACATTAAAGAAGTTTCAGTATATAGTACTAGTACTATGTTGAGCTTTAAGTTATACTCACAGTTAATACATGTCACCTTTGCAAACCTGACGGCTGATTCCCCGTGTAGGTTTAACCATTGTATTTGATTGCCCGTGTAGGTTTAACCATTGTACTTGATTCCCTGTGTAAGTTTAACCATTGTACTTGATTCCCCGTGTAGGTTTAACCATTGTACTTGATTGCCCGTGTAGGTTTAACCATTGTACTTGATTCCCCGTGTAGGTTTAACCATTGTACTTGATTCCCCGTGTAGGTTTAACCATTGTACTTGATTCCCCGTGTAGGTTTAACCGTTGTACTTGATTCCCCGTGTAGGTTTAACCTTTGTATTTGATTCCCTGTGTAGGTTTAACCATTGTACTTGATTCCCCGTGTAGGTTTAACCATTGTACTTGATTGCCCGTAACTAAACTGGTGAATTAGTAATTAAATGTTTACCTCTACAGACGTTTAGGTATTTAGTTTAAGGAAGTTCTAGCAGCCACAGTGTTGACATGTGCGGGTATAATCCTCTAAGGGACGTACGCGAGTTGTGGCTTAGTTCCATCCACGTCTAAGAACTACTTCAAACTATGTATGTGTATCAGTTTTTAAAACATGGAATGAGTTTTCGTTAGATTATTACTTGACATCCTCTAAGAGATCTCAGCCAAAATAATAATGATCTTGCAGTTAATGTAACGTATCACATTAAGCTGCCAGTACACGGAACATAGGATTAACGGTAAATTTTATAGCAGAAACTCCTAGGAACTGGAAGAATGTTCCTGAATAATCGCTGGTCAAGCATAACCCTTGACTCATATGTGGTGTAGGTAAACATGCGAAGAAAGTCCAACGAGTGTCTAAAATTCCGGTAACTCTTGAATGCTCAGTGAGATCTTACTGGCACCATTCGCTGGAGTGCAGGGTGAGTACGAAGTACTTAGACAAGCAGGGAAAATATCTCTACTTGAAAAGGATTCCATCAGGTTTCTTCTAATTAAGGGGAAATTTTCCAGTCTGGTGAAGAAAAATCTCACGGTTTTTTTAGAAGCCTGACTATTTATAAATTTCTTCTGAAAATAGGTCACTGGGGGGGGGCAGCTATACTTTTGCTGTGCGTTGCCTCGTACTTAAGCTAATAAGCCTAAAGTCTTTGATGTGTGGAAATAAAAGAAGTTTGCAATAAACGTAATTAATTTAATTAGCGTATCCAATCCTTTCAATCAAAAGTCCTGAGAACAATAGTAAATGCCTCCTATTATGTCAGCAACAAAACCCTTCATAACGACCTTAATATACCCTACATTCTAGAACTCATCCCTTCTGAGTTTATGAAATTCCACAGTAGCCTTTCCAACCACCCTAATCCTGTAGCACAGTCATTGCACTGCGCTACTCATCCCTATAGTCCTCCTCGGAGACTGAAACGGCAGTGACCTCGTGACCTGCTATAAACGCGTGACAGCGGGGGTCCTGGCAATGGCCAGTTACTCCAATCATGTCCTGAGCGTCTGTGGCTCTCGCGCTTTGGTCAGCCTCCACTGGCTAGTATCCGGTGACGCGGCTGACGGAGGAGCGTGGGGGACTTCCCAAGACTCCGCTTTCTCTTCGCATGTGGATTTGGGAGGTCTCTGGGCTGTCTGTAAATATTGTATGAATGAGTGAGTGAATGATGAATTGTAAATATGGTATGAATGAGAGCGTTTATCGCAATTACTGATTGCCTTATAAAAGGCAGATTGTAATTATAGCCCAATAAAGAGTATAAAATTTAATTATTAATAAAAACCGATACTTTGATGTAATCTGTACGAAAAATAATCCACTATAAATAGACCAGACAATTGCCGCTGTTTACTAACTTTGGCATTGGGGGTTTCACGGATCTCTCTAAACACAACCCCTTGGCCTGAGGCGTGAATCCCCCAAATACATTTATGTATGTGCAGAGTCATCTATCACAGGCCATGGTCAAAATGTCTTCCGACAAGTACGCAGTTGGTCATTCCTGGAGATGTGTTGTGGAGGTTATTTCAACGGCGGACGTGTGATCAGTCTTATTAATCCACGGCCTTCTGTATCATTTTAATCAATGAACTGTGTTGTTTTCGGCTATATCAAGGACGTTTAGTTTTATTATGGTAATTTCTATATTACAAGAAAATAATTTTAAGCAGTAAAAACAGGAAACGGATGTTTCTTAGAATGATTAAAAAAATCTACGTACTACAATGCATGTGCCACCTGCGACCCGAGGAGTGTTTTTGACCGTAAATTAATCAATTTTTTTCAGAGGGAGAGACATTTTTCCACAATCGTATTAGACACTTTGAAAAATAAATTTAAAAAATCAATCTAAAATATATTTGATTCAAAAACAAACACTTTTAGTTTAAATTTATTTTTTGTCACAAAAATGGTTTAATACATAAATAGATTTCGAACATAAACCATTTAATTATTATTTTATAAAATCGACGAAGCACACCCTAAATTTCTCTCGATATTAATCCTTCCTTTTATACGCCCTTTGTTTGTACAAACAAATACAAATAAATTCCATGGCTTCTAATAATGGGCTTTTTAAATAAATAATAAAATTTTAAATATCATTTAAGTTGGAATCGTTATAATCTGTATATCTGAATTTTGTGCGCTTACTCAATAACTTCCACTTAATTTATTTAATTTTCATTAATATGTATGTCCAAAAGCAGTTCCTATGATAACCACCAGTGAAACATAGGTCACGTGAGTTTGATGCTATCGATACATCTTACATTATCTTATAAGTCG
Source organism: Acanthosoma haemorrhoidale (assembly GCA_930367205.1). Classification (NCBI taxonomy): domain Eukaryota; kingdom Metazoa; phylum Arthropoda; class Insecta; order Hemiptera; family Acanthosomatidae; genus Acanthosoma; species Acanthosoma haemorrhoidale. The sequence goes on along the minus strand of OV884014.1, from coordinate 105,679,573 downwards.
TCGATGTTATTTTAATGCAATTATTAAGGGCCGAACCCACATAATACATAATATTGATCAGCCTTTGGACATCTTTAATTGGGTACCTAATCAGTATTATAAAAGATTTTTTTATTATTAAGTTATTAATTAATTGAAGAGACTCGATTATTCATTTATATTGGAATCGCCTTTATTTTAGCATCAAATATAACTGCTTCGTAAAATATCGTGCCATTGAATTAAACACGCGTCGAGCTAAAGCTGTAAACACCATTTAAGTGATAGTTTTGATGAGTTCGAGTGTTGATATCTTGGCTATTTGATATCCTACATGATATAAAAAACTAATAGATTATATTTATATATATTCTTTTATTGTGCTATAATTACTTTCTGCCTTATAAGGCAATAAGTAATTAAGATAAATGCACTCATTCTTACCATATTTACAATTCATCATTCACTCGCTCATTCATACAATATTTACAGACAGCCCAGAGGCCCCCGAAGTCCACATGCTAAGAGAAAGCGGAGTCTTGGGAAGTCCCCTACGCTCCTCCGTCAGCCGCGTCACCGGATACTAGCCAGTGGAGGCTGACCAAACGCGTGAGAGCCACAGACGCTCAGGACATGATTGGAGAAACTGGGCATTGCCAGGACTCCCACGCGATTATAGCAGGTCACGAGGCCACTGCTGTTTGGGTCTCCTAGGAGGATTATAGGGATGAGTGGCACAGTGCAATGACTGTGATACAGGATTAGGGTAGGTGGAAAAGCTACTGTGGAATTTCATAAACTTGAAAGGGATAGGGTATATTAAGGTCGTTATGAAGGGTTTTGTTGCTGACATAATAAGGGGCATTTACTATTGTTCTCAGGACCTTTGATTAAAATGAATAGATGCGCTTGGTGTTCGAATTTTTTGTTGTCCCCCATAGCTCTATTCCGTATGTTCAGATTGGTTTAAGTATAACTTTGTAGATTAGTAGTTTATTTTCTATTGAGAAATGGGATGTCCTTTGAAGTAGTCTGTACAGTTGTCCAAAGTGTCTGTTTAGTTTATATCTTTTTAGTTTCTTATGTGGGTTCCAGGTCATTCGTTTGTCGATATGGAAGCCTAAGTACTTTACTGTCTCGGATACAGGGAGAGGAATAGAATTAAAATAAACTAGTGGACAAGATTTGCGACAAAGGGTGAAGGTAATGTGGGAACATTTTGCTTTATTAACTTTGATCCGCCATTGGTTGCACCGATAATCGATCACGTCAAGGTCTTTTGCAGGTTGTGGGATGCTATGTCAGAGTCTGGGTGGGTATAGGGAGTAGGCTAATTGGACGGTAAGATGAGGCGTCGTTGGGTGGTTTAACTGGTTTGGTGAATAGGACTATAATGGAATGTTTCCGGAAGAGAGGAAAGTGCGTCGTTCGGATAATGCAATTATATATGTAGGTTAGGAAGATCATAGCTTTAGGAGGAAGTTGTTTGAGAATTTGAGGAGTAAGGAGATCATATCCAGGGAATTTTCGGTAAGGTAAGTTTTTCAGAAGGCATTTGACCTCAGAGAGATTAACGGCTTTTGGTGGAAGAGAGAAGTAAGGAAATCTTCCACAGTTGTGCTGTGAGTATGGTTTTGATGAGAAAGGTGAGGTGTGAAAGTATGAATAAGATGCAGAGAAAATTTCTCCGACCTTTCCCCATCCGAAGCCACCCAGGACCCATCATCATGACGGAGTGGGTGTGAAACAGGTTGATACTTTAGGATTTTTTTAGTTACATTCCACAAGGAGTTATACCTGGTAGACAGAGAGGAGAGGTAGAAATTGAAAGAACCGGAACGTAATGATGCCAATCGCCACTTTACCAATCGGCAGTACTGATTGTACCAGCGGTGATCAGAAGGATGCCGAGATCTTTGCCACACTGTTCTGGAGCGGCGTTTGGATTGGATTAGATCTTTGAGATGCTGAGGTAAACGATTATGATTGTGGATTTTTGGGTGACGATCCCTCCCAAGCCGACCTCTGGACCAGAGTAGTGAAGGAATGCACTGCATCGTCAAGGTCTTGGGATGTTTTCAGGGACAATTTGAGGTCTGCAGTCTCTGTAAGAAGCTGGCGGAAGTGGTCCCAGTCAAATGGGCCCCTAATAAATGAAGGAGGAGGCAGTTTGTGTATTGGTCTTAGGGAAACGGTTAATAATAAAGGACTGTGATCAGTGGAAAGGCCATCGAGGCGCGTGAATGAACAGTTTAGTGTTCCTGAACTAGTGTAGAATAAGTAGTCAAGGAGATCAGGATTTCGGTTGGGATCAGGTGTCAGGAGTGATAGTAGAGCAATGTTTCCGTGTGATTGCAGACAGCAAAGCGCGTCGTGTATTTGTGTCTCTTGACCCATAATGTTGGTGCTTCCCATTAAGTCCCCACCCACAACGAAACTATGTCCGATGGACTCTAGAAAGGAGATGAATTGGGAGTCGGAAATAGATTTATTGGGAGGGCAGTGCACTGATGCTAGAGTAAGGGGAAAAGTGAAGTTGGTGATTGACACTGCAGTGGATTGAAGTAAATCATGTGCTACCAAAGGAACAATGTGGTGGGATATGGAGTTATGGACAATGACAGCGGTACCTGCATGAGCTCTTCCATCAGGGTGATCGGTTCGATAATTCTGGTACTGTCGAACGGTAAATGGTCGTTTACTCGTAAGTCTTCAGTAATAAGAGCTACGTCGATGTTTTTGTCGTGGAGTAGTGCTGTCAGTTCGTTTGTGTGGGTGCGAACGCCATTTGCATTCCAAAGGAGAATGGATAAGGAGTCAGAAGGATCCACTTATGGGTTTTGTTTAACGGGGATAAGGTAGGAGACAAGATTTGTAAGAAGGGAAATGAGAGGGGTAATTAGGGTTCTGAACTCTGTAAGGAATGAGGTTAAAAGGCTGGTGAGATCTGAAGAGCTTGAAGGTGGAGGAATATGCGAGATGTGTGCTTAAGGATGGAATTGGGTTTGCTGGTTGACGGGATGAGCGGAATGCCGGGGAAGAGAATCTTGCGGACGAGTAGTGGGCAGTGCCTGTGACTGCTCTCCGTTCCTGACGGCATGAGGAAAAGAGACTGAAGGCCTCAAATTTCTGGCGGGGGCGCTTCTTAAGCTACCTGTGACTGGCTTCTCTTCTTTTGGCCGACGACGCTGCTCGCTCCTTGACTACAGAATTATATAAGCCTCGCAGCCCTTGTAGTTGGCCGAATGGTCTTGCTGGCAGAGCACGCATACAGCAGGCGATTTCAGGTGCTTTTTGCACAATTCGCTTTTGTGCTGCCCACTACACTTTACACACCTGGGAGGGTGGTGGCAGTACGATTTTGTGTGCCCATATGCCTGGCAATTATGGCATTGGACGATGTTTCGTTTGGCATAAGGTTTTTCGACCTGTATTCTTGTGTAATACAGGTGTGTTAAGTCGTATATTTTCTCCACGCCAGATGTCCACTGGAGATCTACAAAGAATAACGGTAATGCCGTTTTGGGGGATTCGTTTTGTTGTCTGTCCTCACGTAAAACGTTGGTTATTTGGCGAACTTTAAATCCCAGAGCTGAAAGTTTGTCTTCAATTTCATCAGCTGGTGTGGTTGGGTGCAGATTTCTTATCACTACTCGTAATGATCTTTCCTGCTTCAACTGGTAGGTATGGAAGTCGGCGTTGGTTTCTTCCAAATACTTGATGATCGCTCGATAAGTATCGGGAGTGTCTGGGGAAATTTTCGTATCCCGAGAGCAATTGAGGCACGTATATTTTCCGGTACCTACAATTTTGTTCATTTGTGAGCATAATAATTTTAAATTGCTAATATTTCTTACGAATATAGCAGGCGGCTTGGGCTGTGTTGGTGTTTTGATGACTTCCATGTCGTCAGGTTGGCTATTTCTTAATGCTTCAAAGCTGTTAGGCGTGAAGAATGGAGATTTGTCTACTGTTTCTTTTTTTGAAGTGCTGGCCTGTGGTGGTAGGTCTTCCATAGAGCTGGCGGCATATGAATTTATTGAAATGTTCCTATTTGATCTTCTAGGCTTTCGCTTAACAGGCGATGGAGTCAGAGTTGGACCTAAATACCTTGTTCTTTTTTTTTTATTATCAGACATTAGGTATTGATAAAATCTCATTTTACCATAAACGGTTTTGTGTTAGTAAAAAAAAAAAAAAAAAAAAAAAAAAATACGTAGCGCGGTGGGATTCGTTCTCACAACTTCCAGTGGTGAGTCACTGGTCTTGGCTCTGAGCCACCAGACCGTCTGGCTCAGAAAGCCTATTGCTTGGTGTTAACGCCGATCATTGAACGGCTAATGGCAAGCCAATATGGCCAACTTCTCGGTCCAATTTCAGTTTTATGTTTCCACACAAATTTGATAAGAGATTTACTCACGTCTTAAGGGCTCCCACGTCACCTGCTCACGTAAGTTGCCTGCTAGAACAATTTTGTGGATGAACTGTGGCCTAAAAATGGTAGTATACAATATTTGAAGGACGAGTGAAATAGAGAGATGTTGTATTAAGCAGCGCTTGCGCAAAATCTGTATATATTAGCTAAGAATTATCTCAAAATCAACTGTGGCATTCAGTGTAAAAGATGCTTTGGTTACCGGCAGGTGCTAGAGGGGTCGAAATACCCCTGAGGGTGGTACATGCACATCAACAAAATACCATGACAATATGTTAGTACAATTAACTTAATACTCCAATAGCCATTTCAGCTAATGTTTATTATTTATATAAATTGTAATTACCCTTAGATTGGTATTTGAGTTTTGAGCAAAAGAAGGAATTCAAAAGTATTTAATCTGCTAAAGAACAATTGTTATGTTTTTCCTTCTTTTGATGTAATGTATTATTTCATAACAATGGCAAATCAGTTTTTTTTTCTCAATAGGTTAATGCTAATTATAACAAATGAATAATTTACCCTGTCAGTGAAATCAACTTTTATTCCAGGTTTACAAGGGATCAAATCGTGCTTTGTGTTTTATTTACCTTTTCGGAGTTCATTGAACACTTACAGTGATGTATTTCAAAACAACGAGAAATCTTTCGCTTCTGCCAATTAACAGAACAAAAGCGTTTTTCTCTAAAGAACTGTCGGCTGAATTCTAGTGAGAGTAAACAACAGCTACAAGAATAAGGACATCGAGGAGGCTTGGAGACAAATTAGTAGGGAAAGACAAGAAATAGGGATCTCAAAGAAAAAGCTGAAAGGAAGATGTAAAAAGGGCTAACAACCGGGCAGAGGACGGGCCAGTGGGCATTAGGGAGCGCTTGCACCCCCCCCCCCCCAACAACCCCCTCAGTGCTGCACAAAAGGAATAAACAATAGCTTAAATTTGGTATATGAGGGAGCAATGGACTATCGTGAGCACTTTCATGTTTTTGTAGCTATGTACTCTGACCACACTTAGTAGGTACATAACAGGAGGTTAGGTAAATGACTTGGAGTATGGAAATTATATAAGCATAATGAATCAAATTATCTACAAAAACTGTTTATCAGAAAGAAATATGTAATAGTATAAATGAAAGACACTAGAATTGTATATTTTTAAAACCTAGACTCGCATCAATTTAACCTAATGTGTTTAATCTCACCCTAGCATAGTAAACGTGTGAGGTCATTAGCCTATAAAGCGTTATGGGACAAATCTATTCAAAACTAATTGATAAGTTTTCTGTAGTCATACTTGATATTGTATTTGTCAATGTGTACTGTCAATATAGGCTCAGGATTTATAACAGAAAGACTGGTTCCAATGATTGAGATAACTATTTAATGAACTACAAACAGAAGTGTAAGAGATGACTGCGTAATTTTTTGTTTCCAAAAGGGAATACGTCCACTCTCTACTACATACACAGTAGGAACACAGCAAAACTCACCAGCCTACAACCTAGTATATCTGGGAATTAAAATGGACAGACACCTCCATTTCAATAACCATTTTGCTTTAAAGCAAGTTAAAGCAAACTCACACGAAGTCTTACCGGCTTACGCCTTTATTGGCTTTCCTCAATCTCTCACTGCGCCTCAAGCTACGACAGCTCGGTGACTCCAAAAATTCCAAAACAGCCCAGGTGTTTAACACGATAACCCCCGCTCCTTTCCCCTATCGATGGCACGTCCTGCGTCGAGGCAGGAACGCTTTAGTTTTTAGGTTTTAGTTAGAAAGTTTCCCTTTTTTTGTAATCCAAAGGTAAGCCCCATCACCTAGTCCTGTATATTTGTATATTGATCTTTTAACTTAAAAAAGAAATGTTGATTTTGTAAATCTACCCTCATTCAAATGCATCTGCGTATGCAGCACGTTTTAAAATATTATTCATTGTATTTGATCATCCGTTTTTAAAATGTTAAATAAAAAGGGGTTTTGAAAGAAAAAAAGTGTAAGAGAGCAAGAAGGCGGGCTCCTTCGGCTACTGCTGAACACTGTGTCTACCTTAGAATCCACTGGGCCTTCCAACAGACCATCTAAGTCTAGGGTGCTACCGCAAGATGACGCGCATATTTTGTATCTATAATCTACACATATTAAGATTCTTACTATTTGACTCCATATTTGATAGGTATTTGCCCCGACAATGCACTATGTTCAGGATAAGAGATATAAGGTAGGTAGTGTAGGTAGTTTGTTTGGTATGGGAATGACCACGAATTCACACTCGGTATCTGAGGGTAGGAAAAATCCATCTGGATCTCAAAGGTGAGTGTGAACCGGAGAAAGGCAGACTGGATTGCCGTGGGATACACTACTATGTAAATTTGTAGGGCCACAACAACCGTTGTCCACGAGGGAGAGGTCTCTCCCAAGGAGCTGCTAGATCTAGTGAGTCGAAGGCAGAGAATCCCACTGGGAGAGTGTGGGGTCTGACAAGGCTGGACTAAAACATAGCGAGGTTAGGAAGAGAGGTCCAGAGGTTTTCAGAAATGAGACATCAGTGCATCCGCAAGTCACCAGTTAGAGAGTCGTCTTGAGAATGATTTGCAGGCCAAGACCCTACATATAGTCAGTGGTGGCTTGTTATACCCAATCATGTGCCTCGTTATTGTACCCAAAGAGATCCCAGTATGCGGTGGCACTTTGTTCTCGGCAGCCCTAGGCCTTGCCTGGGTCACCGATACCTGCCCTGGGAAAGGGTTTCCAGCCCCTAACTAATTAGCTTGCAGCTGCGTCTTTTTAATTATTTACAACATCTAGAATTAATTATGGTTTGGTTTTGTTATTTACATTTGTGCAAATTAATTTACAACATATATACAATAGGGTGATTTATCTTATGGAGTTAGTGGTCGCTACACCATAACTATAACTTGTCAAGTAATTTCATAATTTAATTATTCTTTATTGTCATTAAAATTGATCGTGATGAGATCTATTAGAAAGCATACTTGTGCTTGGTTTCCTCGGATCCTTATAACGTCCGTGATATTGCAAAATCAATAAGTGTATGATTATTTGGTCCTCATGTTGCATTTAGTCGATTTTTTTTGAGAGATGAGATTTTTGTTTGCTGTTGTTAATTTAGTATTTGTCAAACGATTTATTTTTTTTTTTTGTAAATTATTACATCTCTAAACAGTTTACTTTTGCATAGCAGCAGACAATGGGATCGCAAGGGAACAGGGATCTATTACTTCCAAGTTTGTATAGCAAGTTTTAGTGTTGTATTCTCTTTCAGGACGGAGGAGTACCTACTATACACAGAACACATAAATGTATTTACGCCCAGTGACGAAATCAATACAGTAGCGAGGTGTCTCACAAAAGGACAAAAGGTGTTACAATCCTCTCAAAATTTCATCCCGTCCCATCGCATAAAAATATAAGAAAAAGGATAAAAAGGAACGAATAAGGATCAACAATTTCCAAATAAGGTGCTTAATAATTCAATGGGTTGTCCAAGAGCGAGATCTGAGTCCCCTCTGTAATGTGCCTTCGTTTTTATAAGAACATTTCTACTTTCCTTCATTTCCGCTCGAGCACTGTGCATATAATTTAAATGGAGCATAACAAGGAGAAGAAAAGAAAAATCTATTATTTCTTCATGAATAATATAATTTTCCGGGGTAATATTGGACAGTCTGTCAGTGCTCAATAAACGTTGCTACACCCAATGAGGGTTGAATGTGCGTTGAATTTATGATAATTAAATAATTCGTCGCGAGATGTCTTGTTAAGAGCATTTATTGATATTACAGATGACTAAACTGCTTCGAGAATTATTTATAATTTAGGCCAACTCTACTGTTGAGAGACTATAATAATTATTTAAATTAGCATCCATGTAATCACAAAAGTTATTAAACCGTTTTTATAGCTAGTTTATAGAACTCAAAAAACATTTAAACACAGTTTATATATTTACTTATCTGATTCGAAATAAGATCTTGACAGGGTAGTGGTTCAAAATAGAATCACAAACTAAAATCTTGTCACTCATAGTTTACCAGCCAAGTAGTTTACAAAGATGGCTAAGCTGGAATAGTGGAATGAAGTGGCCCCTCATAATTGATATTTTCTTATTATTTTTGTTTAAATTCCATTTCACCTCTTCTGATCATAAAATTCAGACTATTTCCCGGCGAAATTTTTAGTACTTCGGCACAGGGCTAATGGCTGCCCTGTGAATAAGTGATTGCTAGGTTGAAGGTAACCAGCAGTGAGAATAGACTAGCCAGTGAAAGGCCAGCCACGTTAGCGGCGCACAAGCCACAGGTACTCGGTGCTAAAACTGACTTATCGCCGGACCTGCCTCCTCCTTACAATAGCCACGGTTCTGCAGTTGGATATCCACGAGTGTTTATGATCGGGGCAGAAGTGCCTCCGGGTGGAAGGGGGTTTAAAAAGCATCACCCACCGCCGTCGGAAAGGAAGTCTTTCTCGATAGCACTTCCTCTAGAGAATTAACTCTATGAATTTCGAAGAAGCCCTTGAAGGCATTTTCTAGAACATACACTGGAAATAATCAGCCTTTTTGTTAATAATTCTTGTTGTGAAAACGTCGTGGTTGAGCAGGTACCCTATCTGGGGCCTGGTTAAGACAACCTTAACTTGGTGACATTGCAGCCATACTCTCGGCAATTTAACCAAAATTAAGTGATAAAGAGTGTAAAAATATGGTCTAACATTTAGACAGTAGAGTCTACACGTATCCCTTACTTCAGACAGACAGACAGACAATTAATTACGGACCAAGACTGGGAATACAAAGCAAGGGCCTGAGTGGTCATTTCAAAATGCACATTTTTTCGTAAACTATCTTCTTCAACGTGCATTATTTTATTCCACATATACCTATATCCCTCAGAGGAACTGCAATCAGACCAGAACATAAATGCACAGAAGTCTTCGTTAACAAAACCAGAATATTTACTGGGTATTTTATACATTCTAGTTAAATCGTTGACTCACTCAACTACTATCCAAAGATATTTTTTTTTTGTTTTTTTCAGGAATATAATTTGTCTGCATTAGCATCAAACATCAATACCCTCCACTAACTGCAATGTGGCAACTCACTAGGTCTGGAAAAGCAGACAAGATGGTGGAAATTACGCCCCTTGTCCGACCAACAAGCTCCTGACAGGCACCCACCACTGCTATCCAACTGAATGAGCCTGCACTACATGCCTGGACAGACTCTAGGCTCAGCCTTCAGTGGACTCTCACCTCTGCACCTTGACATTTACACCTCTATCGAGGTCTCCCACACTTTTTAATTCTTTCACCCAACCTTTAAAAGGATCCGTTCACTCCAAACAAATTTTACTTCATTTTTTCCTTATCCTACATTTTTAAAGTTTGAGAGCTGAGGGAAAAACAATCTCCGACATACCTCTCTCGAGTGATTAAAGAACGCTGACCTGCACCCGTTGCTTGGTGTGCCGTCGGTGGGTGAGTTCATCACAGACGGAGGAGACACGTCAATTTATGAGTCATTGCAGCGACTAACCAACCCAGTTTTTAACACTATGACCCCACCACCCCTCCCACATCGATGGCAACAGACTGTCGGGGAAAATTAGGTTAAGAATTAGTATGTAAGTTAGTTTTAAATTTGATCAAAAAGGTGAGCCAAAACGCCTTTATTAGAGTCAGTTCAGTTCAGTCACGTTTAATGTATATCATTATACTTGTTTATTCTATTATATAAATAAATAATGCCTTTATTGCATGAGAAACAAACAGTATTTTGTAAAATAAATAATAACTTGCGACAATATAATTAAAAAGTACTGCGTCTGAGCTATTTACGATTAATAAAAATCTATTACAAAGTTATAATTAGTACTTCAAAAAACTGCTTGTAATATATTAAGAACAATAAATAAGCAAATATGATTGGAACATGTTGCCTCGTGCAGGCCTCCCCTTAATGGGGGTGATGGTCTAACTTCCCTGGAGACCAAAACCTACTCGGAAGTGGAGCTCGCAATTTCATTCCAATTTTCTTTATCACGAGCAGTTCTCATCTAATGCCATTATATAATTTTTATAAAATAACAAAACCTGTGTATAATGCAGCGACGCTCAGGAAATACAAAAATAATTCGTAAATCATTCACCTGAGGATCTATAATTGTAAATTTAAATCTGTAAATTTAAAGGGGCTATGGAGGAAACGAACATCTATTAGAAGCGGCTAGGGTTGAAGGGGATCAGTATTTTAGTCTCAAAAGTTGTTTTTAAATTATTTTTTGGGGGTTTTTAATTATTATTATTGAGTTGATGAATTGAAAATAACTTAAATTAAAATTAAATTAATTGTTAAATTGTTGATTATTTTCCAAACATCTTGTTGTATTTATCACTAATTGGCATATTAAGAATGAACTGTGATATTCGATTCATATTAAAAAAAAAAATGAATATAAATATTTGCTAGTCATATACAAGCATCAAATGCGAGAGGTTGCGTATAAAAAAACAAAATATTAACTGGTGGATATTGGCTGAAACAAATGGACAATCGGCGGACTACAAATCGAAACAAGAGAGCACTAACGAAGTGGAGTAATAAACGTTTAGGGACGCAGTAAAAGGGCTTTATGGCTGGCCAGGTGCACCATCAAACCCGCTCTTGCAAATGGATACTGCCTCCCTCTAACGACAGTAAAAACAAGCGCGGATGGCTGTCAAGGGCGCGAGAGCACTCGACAGACAGGGTTTTAACTAATAGAGCATTAACCGAAGGTAGTCTGAGCCGTGTGCTTGATTTAGTGCACGCTGTTATGAGAGATTGTCACAGCAAATGGTGGCAGCCTCAACGTATGCAGCCCACTTTGCCACGGGCCCTGCACTACAGGAGGGAGTCGAGGGCACCACGAGTGTAACTGCTGGCCCCAATGTGGCCCTAAAGTTGATTGAGTAAATCAAAAAGTATCAAAAAATTGACAAGAATGCCAAAAAGATTTCGATTACAATACATCAGTATGGGGAAGAAAAATTGTGCAACAGAAAATACCTGAAAAGAATCGTGCCCTTTTGGCTAACTTTTAAGTATCCTCGCTGCTTATTTCATAGGTCATAAATAAGGTTTAGAAACAAACTAAATGTACACCGTCAAACTCACTATTTTTTTGATACCGCATCCAAAGCATCACAACGCCATTTAAGGTCCTTGGGAGTAATCTGTGTCCAATTTTTAGGTCCCATTGGCTTTTCGTGAAAAACAAATTCCTTCACTCCCCATGTGTGGGAGAATTTCACATTTTTTTCTCATATTAAATCATACATGACGTAATGTCAGAAAAATAACAGGATTCGAACATCAGAATTCAGGTTTTGGTTTTCATTTAATTTCCTGAAAATTTGCAGAAGAGTTACTGAAAATTATACAAGCTCATTTTAACAATCAAATTGTTAAAAAATATAGCTTTCATGAGCTCTTTAAAAACTAAATAAAAAAGCCAACAGGAAACGAGTCGAATTGCTACGCATCTTAAAAAAAAAAACGCTTGTGTCAAAATGTTCTGGAAGAAATTGAACTGGCGTCACAATATTAGTAAAATAGGGATATTATGTAGCCCCCAAAAGTCATCATCTTCTTTCTGCAGCGAAATTCATCTCTTGCAAGGTAGTCTATTTCAACTACAGCCTACTTGGAAATATCAATGTTTCCATTTTTTTTCTTCGCATGCAATACAAAAACGTCACCGGAGTCATAAGTTGCCTTTTTTTCAGGAAACTACCCGGACAACGCTTACCCCATGGGCACTACTCCCTCCGTTTCACGGTGCATTAGCAGTATACCAGTATACTAACATAGTAACTAGGTAAACTAGCAGTATACCAGCATACTAACATAGTAACCAGGTAGACTAGCAGTATACCAGCATACTAACATAGTAACTAGGAAAACTAACGGTATACCAGCATACTAACATAGTAACTAGGTAAACTAGCAGTATACCAGCATACTAACATAGTAACTAGGTAAACTAACAGTATACCAGCATACTATCATAGTAACTAGGTAAACTAACAGTATACCAGCATACTAACATAGTAACTAGGTTTACTATTAGTATACCAGCACACCAACATAGTAACTAGGTATACTAGCAGTATACCAGCATACCAACATAGTAACTTGGTATATTAGTAGTATAACAGCATATTATCTAGGTATACTAGCAGTATACCAGCATACTTACGTAGTAACTAGGTATACTAGCGGTATACCAGCATACTTACGTAGTAACTAGGTATACTAGCAGTAGTGGGAGTTAGATATAAATACCATTCATTATAATAATCATTCATAACCTGATAAATACTTGTTTTCTAGTGTTTGGCTCTTTACATTTCCACGGAATGTTCTTTTGGCCTAGGAATTTTTCACAATGCTATTAATTTTTCCAGAAAAGTGGTGTACATGTTTCCAGTGGTTTGAGATATATAGAATAATTTTCAGGACCAATGTCCTCGAAAAAAAAAATAAATATAGAATAAAAAAAAAAATAAAAACGCAGATAAAAGTAGTACCCAGTACTTGTACGATAACTCAGTATCTTTTCCCTTTAGAGTTGGCATAGTCCTCTATAAACAGTGACGATTTGGTCCAGTGAGCTTCATTTTTCAACACGTGGACACGCAAACGATTTCTCTCCACAAACGCACATCAAATAACTAAACGACACCTCGTTCCGTGGAAGAAAGTTATCTTCTCATTAGTTGCACCTCCAGGACTGTAATCGAACTTCACACTAGTTCAATAAGGAACCAAGCAGATTGGAACGGAGTGAAAATTTATTACAGGCCAATGAAATCGGAAAGGATATTTGGAGTTACAAATATCTATAAATAATTGAAATATTAGGCGGAAAATTTAGGAAGCCAAATAAGGAAGATGAACACAAGAAAGAAGGTATGTTAAAGATTCAGAATAGACGAAGTAAGCACAAACTGAAAATAACTACTGATAATAGAATATAAAAAAGTTTAATGGCAGAAAGGACTTTTATGGTTACTAACGCCCAATATAATTTGGTCATAAAAATAAGAGAAATAATAAGGGTTAATAGTTATTGTTTTACTCTATATATTTATAAATATAAGTGAAATTCTGTCATGTTTTTTTGCATTTTTTTTTTTAAATTATACATATATGCGTTTGGTACCATTTATTTTTGGAATTTATCTTACAATATGTTAGATATTGCTGGAGTTTCAAATTAATATTGTGTTTTAAAATGTTAAACTGAAAATCGCCTTTAGGTGTTGTTAGTTTTTCCATTTCTCGCTCTCTCTCTCGTTTCCTGAGTCTTCCTTAGTATTGAAATATACATAAAGTAAGAGTGCTTGTTTTTCACTGTTTATTCCATAAAAGTATTCTCCGATCATCTTAAGAACCAAAACTTTTAATTCAATGCGGATTGCAGAAGTTGAAAAAAAAAAAAGTGTCATAATATGAAGTGCTAAGGATGTATTGACATTCTGTAGTTTTTCCAGTTGGGATAAAATAAAACATTGAAACATTCTCAGTAATATAACCAAAACTGTTGTTTTTTTTTCTACTGCCTGAATATATTTATTAAAAACGAAATCATAATATAATCGACTAGAGAATAAGTTTGGTGTGCGTGGAACAACTCTTTAACGATGATTGCGTATTGACGTAGCTTACATGTCGTCCAATTTTCTCTCTTTCTCAAAGTTCTTTTGATCTGTTTCTTGGAGTTAGTTGGGCTTCACTGTTTCAACTTTATCTTTCTTCGCGTAGTAGCAATATTAAACCACTGAACAGTCTGACCAGTAGAATATAAATGGATTGTAGTCTCACAGGCACACGTTCCATCAATGCTTTCTGAATACTGAGCCAAGACAACTGTTACTCCCGTGCGTTTTCTAAGAGGGGCACCTAAGGTTTCCGAATCTTTAAATTACATCGCACGGAATGTCCCGTAGTGATCCTTAGAAAACGTTAGTGTGGAGATAGGCCGTGAATTGGAATGTCATGTCACTATCGGTTCGTGCCGTCGCCGGAAAGTTGTTTTCTGAGTTTTATCAATGGACGGAACACACAATAACACATGCGTCAGTTTCCTTCCATTACCAATCAGGTAGCTTCCACTGTCGCTTATCGACCATCTCTCATACAGCTATTAAAGCTATTTTGTTAAAATATGTAAATCAAAGTTGAGCTTCGTCATCAATAATACAGCGGTAATCTAAGGATCAAGCCAATTACAATAGTGACGCAACTTATTCTGCCTTCTGAGTGATTCAGAAGTTACTTGAAGAATGTATGTTGGGGGTTATAAATACATGCCTCATATTTCATATGTACGCGACTCACTCTACGTTGGACTTCGACATAATTAGTCTTGGCATAATCTAAAAGCAATTGTCAGGCTTTTAAAATCGCACATCCTAAAGCATCTGACATCACTTGTCCCAAAACAAAAGCACTAGCACCATCACCAACATCAAACCATCGGTCTAATGGGATTGCGTCTTCATTCACTCTTGCAATTGATCAAGCCCACCTATGTCTTCTTATTTTTTATCAACTTTACAATGACTCGTATAAAATCCTCTTAAAGCATGCTTAGTTTTTCGCCTCCATTCTCCTCCGTCAGTTAAATAATCTTGTTTGAGGAGAGTCTTTTAAAAAACTTTATTATGAATAACAATCAAAACACTGGTATATATACAAATATTAATGAATTACAGCACTAGGGCATTCTTTGGGTAAGGCTAAAGCACAAGTGTGGGGTTCTTTGCTGGAGGCAGGTAGCAAAGGGTTGTAAAAGAACAAAGGAAGGGTAGACCATATGTCTCAACTGAAGTACACATTTCTGCTAAAAATGAATATTATATAACTGTCGCAAAAACGATCAAAAATTTTTCAAATGTCTTTTGAATATCGAGAGCTTTGCTTCAGCTGTCGTTGTATTCTAGTTTTCAGAACTGTAGGATCAATATATTGTATAAGATTATATTACTAGTGGGGGATTTAAACTCAGGTAAATATATCTTCCCCATCTATCGGTGGCTCAAAAAAGGACAGTTATTTTTTGAGACTAGGGTTTTTGGTAGTGAAAGTAGGATGGGTTGAGTTGAGTTTCACCTAATGTACATTTTTTTTTATGTAAATTTGAATTATAAAATTTGTCGGTCAAGCCAATCACAAAAGTAAATCGATTATACTGTAGTTTTTTTTTGTACAAGAAGCAGACATATAGGGTTTGTTAAAAAAAAATAATGTTTGTTCACACTGGAACTGTTCAATCTTGTTCTTATTGATGCCCGAGGGTGTTGGCGATATTGTGAGAGTGAGGAAGGCCCCTTTTTGGTTGATACCTGTTTCTCAAATTGTGGTCCTAAGGGCCAGGTTAAAGAGATGACGTATCATCCTGCCTGGCACTATGTTTTGATATGAATTAACAGATGTGGACTTTCACACCGGCACCGTACCATCAATAAATAATACTGTCATAGGCAGAATAAATAAATAATGGAAGTTGATTTCTGATTCTTTCCTCCTCATCAAGGTGAGCCATCAACATGTTTTGTACATTGCACGACGTTTTTTTTTCCTATTATTTTTTCCTAGATCTCGCCTATTCAAAATGGTTAATGTCTATTTCATTATTTTAAAACAGCAATAGAATTGGCTATGGCGTGACTTTTCGTGATATGAAGGCTCCCGACATCCACAAAAAGTTCTAGGTCCCCACCATCACCGAAGCCATCCAAAGAAGACACATCACGTTCTTTGACTCGATGAAGCATAGCCAAAACCCTTTATTCCGAGACATGACAAGTGGGGGTGTCATGGTGCTACCGGCAAGATGGCATCTCACAAGATCTGGTAAAAAAAGACCAAATGGTGGACATCACGGCACTAGGCCCGCCAACAACAAGCTTCTAAGGGGCACTCATCACTGAAATCAGACTAAATAAGACTGCACTACATGCCTAGAGGGACTCTAGGCCCAGCCACCAGTGGACTCTCACCACTGTACCGCAACAACCATTTTCCACCGAGGCTTCCCACACTTCTTAATTCCCTCACACCACCTTCAAGCAGGTGCTCCTGGTACAAGGGTCCGCTCAACCCAAATATTCCTTTATTTTTCCCTCATCCTTAATCTTATGATTAGAGAGCTAAGAAAAAAAAATTATAGCGTGACTGTACCGTACGGAAATAGTTAAATGAGTTGAAGATTTTTTTTTTCGATGACATCTGAATTTGTATGAGTATATCTGAATTGATCCGTGTTAAATGCTCCCATGACTAATGCTACTTTTCATAGAGTGATTTATTTGATCTGCTGCCAAAACGTCATTAGGAATTTTGTTTTCCCACATATCTCAATAACTAAACAAAATACCAACCCAAGAAAATTTTATTTAAACATGACGAAGTTTAATAAATTTGTTTACTAATAAACTATTATGGAAATTAATATTTCAATCTAGCTGAAACTAATGTGAGTTGTATGTCAAAACTTCATTTTTATTGATTAAAAAAAAAAAATTCCCACATTACCTTTAACCCCTGTCGCAAGTCCTGTCCACTAGTTGTTTTTAACGTAAGAACGTAAAAAATGTATCTTCAATGTTAATTTAAGTAAGTAATGTTAATAAAAACTTATTTTTCATGATTTTTCAGAATGTGGACAGTGAAATTGGATATTTGTTGCCACATTACCTTTACCTGTCCACTAGTTTTTTTTTTTAATTCCATTCCTCTCCCTCTATCTGAGTTAGTACGGTACTTCGACATCCAGCTTGACAAACGGCTGACCTGGAACCCAGATACGAGGCTAAAAAGACAATAATTCAACAAACCCTGTGGACAACTTGTACAGACTACTTTAAAGAACATCCCATCTGTGAATAGAAAACAAATTACTAATTTACAAATTTATACTTAAGCCAATCTGGACATAAGTAATAGAGCTATGGGGGACAGCAAAAAAGTCGAGCATCAAGCGTATGCAATCCTTTCCATCAAAGTCACCTTACATTCTCGAACTCATCCCTTCCCAGTTTATGAAATTCCACAGTAGCCTTTCCAACCACCCTAATCCTGTAGCACAGTCATAGCACTGCACCACTCACGGCAGTGGCCTCGTGGCCTGCTATAAATGCGTGACAGTGGGAGTCCTGGCAATGGCCAGTTTCTCCAATCATGTCCTGAGCGTATGTGGCTCTCACGCTCTTGGTCAGCCTTCACTGGCTCGTATCCGGTGACGCGGCTGACGGAGGAGCGCGGAGGACTTCCCAAGACTCCTCTTGGGAAGATGACATGTGGATTTGGGAGGTCTCTGGGCTGTTTGTAAATATTATTTGAATGAACGGGTGAATGAAAAATTGTAAATATGGTATGAATGAGATCATTGATCACAATTCCTCATTGCCCAATAAGGCAGATTGTAATTTTATCATAATAAAGGTAATAATAATTATTTTTACCTAAGGTGTTAGTGACCTGTGTGTGGAAATGTAAATTGAAAGGCAAGGGTTTCAACAGATTGGTTTTTATTGCCCCCCCCCAAAAAAAAAATTAAAAAACTGCTTTAACTTTCTAGATTGTAATTAAACATAGGTAACATAAAAGTGTGGTGTAGAGTGTACATAGGAGGTTCTGTGGTGTTGACTTTTTTTTTAAAGCTTAACATTACTGTACAACTATAATGTTACTTCAACGACTTTTGTTATTTTTGCTCACTTTTCCTTAACATAAACACTTCAAAGACTAGTTCAATCTTAAATTCTCTCATTCATAGAATCACGTTTAAATCCCCTTTAATCTGGCTTCCCCTAAGGATTTGCCGCCCAATCAGCTCTCACCTAAATCACACCAGACCTCTGATCGGCCATTGACCTACAACCAATATCTGTCACTGTCCGATTATACTTTACTAAGGCATTTGACACCTTTCATTCATTTATGATCGCTCCCAAGTAGTTGGTTGTTGCTGTTGGTTCTTTGAAGTAATATCGAATGAACATACATAAGCATATCATACATAATTTTTTTTTTTTCAATTTTATGTTAAAAAATAGGAGGTCTCATTTACACCATAGAACATATCTTTATTTCGTGAAGCTACTTTCAACTTCCATTCTCATGTAGATAATTATTCGCTCTGACTTGCTGAGAAAGTTTCGCAATTGACTTCTGTTCGAAGAGTTAGATGAAAGTACATCTTTTGAAAGTAAGTGGGAACCTCTATCTAAAACAAAGTTAGACTTGGATCTTCTAAGAAGCTTATGTTAGTTATTGCGTACAGGTTCTTGTCTGTGACTGGTACAGTAGATCCTGAATATCTTTAGTACATATGAATGTAGCAGATAACTTTTCGCAAAAGTTAATTGAAATTACACTAGAGAACTTTTTGTATTAACAACTATTTTACGATAATGTAGAAAGTTGTCAACAAGGGATGTACAAAATTATCCACGAATGCTCTCATATTTAAAAGTACAATATATTAATTATCGAGGTTTAATTGTATTTCGGGAATACTATTCCTTTTATTGCCCCAGACCAGAAAATAAACAAGAATTAATTGCAGATTTATCGATTTAATTAATATTTCATTAACTTTAATATCTTAATTTTTTTTTTTTTTTCCCAGTGACGCGGCTGACGGAGGAGCGTGGGGGACTTCCCAAGACTCCGCTTTCTCTTTGCGGTGGATTTGGGGGGTCTCTGGGCTGTCTGTAAATATTGTATGAATGAGCGAGTGAATGATGAACTGTAAATATTGTATGAATGAGAGCATATATCTTAATTACTTATTGCCTTATAAAAGGCAGATTGTAATTATTGCACAATAAAGGAATTGACAAAAAAAAAAATATTTTTTTTTTCAATATTCTGTTGTTGTTTGGCAAGTCAAGCAAACGTGTAAAGGAAGATAATCTAATTCCAAACCCATACGTATTATATCTGTCAGTCTATACGACTTATAAAAAGTTCTCGTGTAATTGTGCACGATTTTTCCAACCTATAGCTTAGCCACTGGTACTCACTCATTTCAATTTGTTCTAAAACCAATCAAATCTATTCTAAAATAGAAATGTTTGTTCCGATGATGGTTGGAAGGTTCAAGAAGGTACTGTGCCGGAATTATAACATCCGATCACTGTAAATTATTATTTCTGCTGTGACATTATTTTTTATATTAAAACAATTATTATTAAAACCAACACCAGTAAGATGAACAACTAATCACTTTTAATAAAAAAATTTTCTTACAAAAAAATTAATAGACAGTTAAAACAAACATTATTCTGGAACAATATCCCCTATGAATATTAATATGGTAATAAAACAAAACTAAACGTTTATCAGATAACCTAATGTATTGATTCTGTGATGGATGATGGTTGCATTATGTATTAGGTATCAGATTACCTAATGTAGTGATTATGTGATAGGTTATAGATGCATTATGAATTAAGTATAATATCACATAATGTACTGATTCTGTGATGGTTTATTGATGCATTATGTATCAAGTATCAGATCACCTAATGAGTGATTCTGTGATGGTTTATTGATGCATTATGTATTATGTATAGGCTCACCTAATGTAGTGATCCTGTGATGGGCGATTGATGCATTATGAATTAAGTATAATGTACTGATTCTGTGATGGGTGATAGATGCATTATGTATTAAGTATCCGATCACCTAATGTATTGATTCCGTGATGGTTGTTTGATGCATTATGTATGATGTATCAGATTACCTAATGTAGTGATCCTGTGATGGGCGATTGATGCATTATGTATTAAATATCAGATCACCTAATGAAGTGATTTTATGATGGTTTATTAATGCATTATGTAACAAGAAGCAGATTACCTAATGTAGTGA
Source organism: Acanthosoma haemorrhoidale (assembly GCA_930367205.1). Taxonomy (NCBI): domain Eukaryota; kingdom Metazoa; phylum Arthropoda; class Insecta; order Hemiptera; family Acanthosomatidae; genus Acanthosoma; species Acanthosoma haemorrhoidale. The sequence goes on along the minus strand of OV884014.1, from coordinate 105,659,209 downwards.
TTCTGTGATGGGTGATTGATGCATTATGAATTAAGTATAATATCACCTAATGTATTGATTCTGTGATGGTTGTTTGATGCATTATGTATGATGTATCAGATTACCTAATGTAGTGATTCTGTGATGGGTGATTGATGCATTATGAATTAAGTATAATATCACCTAATGTATTGATTCTGTGATGGTTGTTGATGCATTATGTATGATGTATCAGATTACCTAATGTAGTGATTCTGTGATGGGTGATTGATGCATTATGAATTAAGTATAATATCACCTAATGTATTGATTCTGTGATGGTTGTTTGATGCATTATGTATGATGTATCAGATTACCTAATGTAGTGATTCTGTGATGGGTGATTGATGCATTATGAATTAAGTATAATATCACCTAATGTATTGATTCTGTGATGGTTGTTTGATGCATTATGTATGATGTATCAGATTACCTAATGTAGTGATTCTGTGATGGGTGATTGATGCATTATGTATGATGTATCAGATTACCTAATGAAGTGATTATGTGATGGTTTATTAATCCATTATGTATTAGGCATCAGATTTCCTAATGTAGTAAAACGATACAGTTTCCTCTCCCTATTTAGTTGCGTTTTGTAGCAGATTACATTCCATTGGAAGAGCCTCGGTTTTGCGTTAAGAAAAACTTTCAACTCTTTAAAGCAGATTTATATTATTTGGCTAATGGCGGTTGTATATTGATATATTTAAATAAATAATTCTTGGTCACCTAACAATATAGTGTATTATACAACATTTTCTACAGCATTTAACTCTTATCGTCAGTTTTAAAAATAAAAGACAAATAAAAATTATTGATGTTGTATTTGAAAACTAATCAGTAAATAACAAATTGGCAACTAAAAGTTGTAGTATGCAAAAATTTAAATGTGCTAAATTGCACATAAAATTAATTAAAAAGTTAATAAAGTACCCTTTATTTTATGTATAATAAAAACGCAATAATACGTGAATGTTATGATTGCTAACCTAATTAATGCACTAAAATATTGAACATATTTCAATTTATATACGAAACAGAACGGATAAGAAATGATTGTTATTGGAACTGTTTGCTTTATTTAAAAAATGTGGATGGTGTGGGTTTTTCAGTGGTGCTTACGATTTTTTCTTTTCCAATGATAGGGAATGTAATATCATACTAATGTAATCTATGCTAATGTAACGGATAATGAAATCTATGCTTATCAAGATTTATTTTCTGTTTCTTTGTTTATTTTTTGTTAGCTATAGGTGTAACACCGGGTAGTCATCAGTGCTTTTTTTTTTTTTTTTTTTTTTTTGTATTTTTGTAATTTTGCTTTAATTACAATCTGCCTTTTATAAGGCAATAAGTACTAAGGTAAATGCTCTCATTCATACCATATTTACAGTTCATCATTCACTCGCTCATTCATACAATATTTACAGACAGCCCAGTGACCTCCCAAATCCACATGCGAAGAGAAAGCGGAGTTCTTGGGAAGTCCCCCACGCTCCTCCATCAGCCGCGTCACCGGATACTACCCAGTGGAGGCTGACCAAGGGCGTGAGAGCCACAGACGCTCAGGACATGAGTGCTTTTGTCTTAGATTTTTTTGATTAGGCTGTTGTATTGTAAGATGTTGTTGTATTAGGCTAGTTCTGGTTATGAATTTAAATATTCTGTCAATGGTGGTGGTACCATTTTTGAGATTTTCAGATATGTTCACACTTATTCCCGAGCATCAGATGCTTAGAGCTGTCAAAAACTATAATGTGAGCAGACTTTAGAGTATGTATTTGCACTTTACATTGCTGAAAATATACTGTACTGACTGAAAAGGTTCACTATTTAGGTACTGTACTAAACCGATGTTGAGTGCGAAATGTGATCCAAAATCCTGCCAGCGATAGAGCATGATTGGATTGAGCAGCTGTGATGTGCAATATTGATGGGCTGTCAAAGTCTCTTCCAGTGCTGCCCCGACGACTTGCTGATGGTAGTCAGACCGGAATCATCAACATATCATTATCATTATCAGAGCTCTGCCAATGGCTGATTATTGTCTGGATTCAATATTGAGTTGGTATGTTAGTTACTCCATTCATTTACTAAGAAATGGGATTTCGATGGGTGTTATTCGCTGTATTTTTTCCAGAGATAAAGTTAACTAGATTTATTCATGTAATTCAGTCCTTACACTTAATCAACAGAAATAAAAACTCAAAAAATGTGACATAAGTTCACACGGTGTCTAAAAACTTAAAAACTTGTTGTTTTTTTTACTGTAGCTCCATTCTCCATTTCCTCGAGATTGGAGGGAGCCTTGTCCAGGTATTTTTGGTTTCGTTTAGTAGCTTTAATAGTGCAGTTGCTGAGAATTTGTAAAGTTCACGAAAACTTGCAAGTTATGCCATAGCAAATACTATTGAGTAAATTTACTGCTGCATTGAATTTTTCAACTGTCAATCACAAAGAAAAAACTTTTGTGAATGAAAATTCAATTCAACGTCCTAACACTCCAAACAGTCTTATTTCCCGCCCAATTTTTTTTTCAGAACTCTTTATTTAATATATTCAGATACCACAATGAGAAATCTTTATGTAAGATTCAATTTAAGCTAGGGAATTAATAAATTAACCTTATCTCCAATTATTACAATAAAAAAATGACTAATAAATTTCATTTTATATCCTTAAGAGATAAAAATCTATGAGCCTCGTACTCGATATAGAAAAATTACAATGTTTGAACAATTTTTTTTTTCCTGTATTGAACTTAAGTGCGTTTCTTTTGTAACTTATTGTTATAATTTTAGCTTTTATCTATTCTGGTAGCTGTTATTATACTGTAAATTAATAATAAAATAATCCTGTAAAAAGCCTACTCATTAAGCTTATACTGTTTTTTATTCAAACTTAATGACCAAATTACTTCCGGCAGATTAGATGAGATAATATACGTCCACTTTACTAAAGGGTTTTTGCAACTTAACTAACGCCCTACAGTCAAATCTAACTGGCCTATTAACCCTGAAGATCCCCTAGACATTTGAGGGAATTTATCCGAGGAGGGTGAGGTAAGGATTTACCGTTTGCCATTATTTTAATTCTAATCTAACGTGTTATTTCTTATGAAGTTATTATGGCTATAACGTGGAATGCCGAGGAGTGTTGGATCAAGTCCAATTCTCGCTGAATATAATGCCCTAATATAATATAATGCCCAGTAGTCCACAATGTCAGCAGTCTTACATAGATTAGAGGCAGTTGCGCAGATTCTGCATAGCTTATGACCCGAGTCTGTCTAATCTAATACTATTGTACAGTAAAATTATCAAAACAAGCTTATACTAAGCACCTAAGGAAAAATTTAATGTCACAAATTGATGTTACCCTATTTATAGTACGTGCGGTAAAGTTTCCGTTAGTTTAAGGGGCCCGGGGAGAAATGAAAGAAAATTATTTTTTTGTGAATATCTGAAAACATTAGATTTTATTACAATTTTCAACATTTTAAAGTATGAAATAGATAACGACATGACATAAATAAAATGAGGACTTATTCTATGCTTAAAATATAATATACCGATCTTAATATAGCTTACATTCTCGAACTTCAAGTTCCAAGTTCGAACTTCCCTTCCAAGTTCATGAAATTCCATAGTATCCTATCCAACCACCCTAATCCGCTAGCATAGTCATGACACTGCACCACTCATCCCTATAATCCTCCTCGGACACTGAAACGGTAGTAACGCGGCTGACCGAGGAGCGTGAGGGACTTCCCAAGACTCCGCTTCCTCATTCGCATGCGAGGAGGATGACAATTATATGGACTTGGAAGGTTTCTGGGCTGTTTGAAAATAGTGTATAAATGAGCGAGTGAATGAAAATTGTAAATATGGTAGGAATGAGCGAGTGAATGAAAATTGTAAATATGGTATGGATGAGAACATTTATCTCAATTACTTATTGCTTAGCGAGCAGATTGTAATTTTATCGTAATAAAGCTGTTTTAATAATTAAGAAATCTAGTCTGCTTTATTATTAAACAACCATTTCTTGTTTTATAATACCCATATAATATATATATATATATATATATATATATATATATATATATATATATATATTGTAACATTCATGATATTTGAGAATAAAGATCATGAACTCTCACATATGGTAAGGGTCATTTTCCCTTATACTCCTAGGAGTGGGGATGAGATAAACCAGGGAGTCTTAGCCAAGCCTTCGAGAAGAACGCAGTGGCAAGCTCCCGAATTGGCGGTTACTATGCTATTGAAGAACCAATAGTAGAAAGTAACGTTGGTTGGATTACAGAAAGAGAAGAGAAGAAAAGCAGTTGAACGTTAATAAATACCATGGTGTGTTGAGACAGATGGGCGGATAAGTTGTAGGTTGGTGTTGTGAATATTGTTTATTATTATGGATCCATTCAAAACATTGAGCTCAGATTCATGTTTTGTAAATAGTTGTAACTATCATAATTTAAAAGGATTTGAATATTTTTTTTATACATTTTGTCAATACTCTATGTTAATTATAATTATCTTTCATAACCATTTTATTTGAATATATTTCACAATTTCTAGTTTCTCAACTTATTAACATTAGCCTTGAGATCGGGCGATTCAATCAGAATAGATTTCTATGTCAAAGACATAAAACAATTTGAATTGATGATCTCATGACGGACCTGCCAAGTTAATTAAGTTACGTTGTCAAGTAAAGTAAAAAGAGAAATGGTAAAAAATGAGTAGGTTTCAATATATATATATTGTAACATTCATGATATTTGAGAATAAAGATCATGAACCCTCACATATGGTAAGGGTCATTTTCCCTTATACTCCTAGGAGTGGGGATGAGATAAACCAGGGAGTCTTAGCCAAGCCTTCGAGAAGAACGCAGTGGCAAGCTCCCGAATTGGCGGTTACTATGCTATTGAAGAACCAATAGTAGAAAGTAACGTTGGTGGGATTACAGAAAGAGAAGAGAAGAAAAGCAGTTGAACGTTAATAAATACCATGGTGTGTTGAGACAGATGGGCGGATAAGTTGTAGGTTGGTGTTGTGAATATTGTTTATTATTATGGATTCATTCAAAACATTGAGCTCAGATTCATGTTTTGTAAATAGTTGTAACTATCATAATTTAAAAGGATTTGAATATTTTTTTTATACATTTTGTCAATACTCTATGTTAATTATAATTATCTGTCATAACCATTTTATTTGAATATATTTCACAATTCCTAGTTTCGCAACTTATTAACATTAGCCTTGAGATCGGGCGATTCAATTAGAATAGATTTCTATGTCAAAGACATAAAACAATTTGAATTAATGATCTCATGACGGACCTGCCAAGTTAATTAAGTTACGTTGTCAAGTAGAGTAAAAAGAGAGATGGTAAAAAATGAGGTAGGTTTCAATATATATATATATATATATATATATATAAGTTAATGTTTATCGGCTTTCGAATTCAAGACAAAGGAAAAAAAGGTACAGAGAAACAACACGCATGAAAGTCAGAACTAGACTGTTTATTTCAAGTCGAAAATCCTGTGTATTTACATTCGGGATGTTAACATACTGTTAACATACTGTTAACATAAGGTTGAATACTGATGCTGCCTGGAGCTTAACTTATATATATATACATAACATCCCCCCCTGTCAGTAACATAATTCATAAGTAATGGGTGATCAATCACTTCCACCTTATTTAGTTGAATGGTTTGTTTCAGCGTGTTCGGTGAATATTTTGAAATATTAAAAGGGGACATTAAAGAAAATTCACACCTTTTATTAAAACTTACATATACTTTCAGAAATTATAATTTTGGCGTTAAAGAGTTTGTAGGGAAATAGATCTTGTTGAATGGAAGATTGTTGTCAAGATCTTTATCAAAATTTATTAATAAACAACATTTTAAAATATCATAGTATGCTTGTAAGCATCAGCTATTAGCGTAAAACGCCAGGGACTGCTGACTATGGAATAGATTTTTTTGAATTGGACTAGTTTACTCATTTCAAATCGTTTAAGTTATATTCGAAAATTTATTTGATCAAAAAGATGATCCCCATCACCTTTGTTAGTCCGTTCAGTGTAGTCATGTATAATGTGTATTATACTTGTTTATTCCATTATATAATTTTTATGAAATAACAAAACCTGTATATAATGTAGCGACGCTACAGGAAATACAAAAATAATTTGTAAACAGAATCGCCTGAGTATCTATAATTGTGTATAATTATCTGTAAATTCAAAGGGGCTATGAAGAAAAAAAAAAAAACTAACATTGTAAGGGCTAGAATTTTGTACTGCGTTGTTTCATTAGGAACCAATTAAAAATCACACCCTTTCCAATGAAACCTGCTTCGTTAGGAAATAAGTTTCTCCTCTGCATGCAAGATGGCATGAACTCTACCACACTTGAGGAAATTCTTAAATACATCCAAGAAAAAAAACTTTAACTAACAAAACGTATAGCAATAGAAAGAAAAATATCCAAAACTGTATCTATCGCAAAACTTACAAGGTTTCTGATCTATTGTTCAATGGGACTTATTTGAAACATTAATCTAAAATCCATGCAGGCAAACAATAAGAAAGAGGAATTCAGAAACGCGAATTCAGTACACACAAACAAGACGCAAAAAAATGTAGTATGTGGTTAATAATATAACTTTGGTGATATAGGTGAAAGATTTTTCTTTGAGTTGATGCCTCTTTTATGTACAGTCTCATTTTTGAGCATCTACTTAGCAGAAGAAAGTTCTATGGCTTATGAAGGTTCAAATCCAGACCTCCAATTTTTTTTTATTCTCCTTCATAGCCCCTTTAAATTTACAGATAACTATATACAATTATATATCCTCAGACAAATTTATTTTGTATTTCATGTAGCGTCGCTAAATTATATACAGGTTTTGTTATTTTATAAAAATTATGTAATGGAATAAACAAGTATAAATGATACAAATTATACGTGACTTGACTGAATTGACTCTAATAAAGGTAATGGTGCTCACCTTTTTGATCAAACTTAAAACTAACTTACATACTAATTCTTAACCTAATTTTTCCCCAACAGTCTGTTGCCATTCTTGTGGGAAGAGTGGTGGGGCCATAGTGTTAAACACTGGGTTGGTTAGGTGCTGCAACGAGTCAAAAAACTTGATTTTCTTTCCAGACCTCCAAGAATAAAATCATAGTTTTTATTTTTTGGCTTATTTTTCTTTACTCGAGAAATGGTTTAGGAAGGTTTTCATAGCTATATGAACAACTGTATCCTTACATAATACATTTCCTGTCCAACGTACACGAAACATTTGACGAAGTGTTTCGTTTCTATCAACCTAAACCATCTCGCCGAATACCACCTACTTACTATCTTAACAAAGCCTCTCTTATTATTCTTTATTTTTCGTGTTTGAATCATTACATACTATCGTCTTATATATCCCCACCGCACATTTCTGTTCCAGCATTATAAACAAACAATAATCGACAGAAAGAAGTAGCAATTGACAGGTGAGAGGTATCATTTCTGTTGAGCTTAGCTTGAGCTCAGTATCTTAGAGGACATTGAAGACTGATACGAAGTGGAAAAGATACAAGGCTGGGGAAGAGAATCCGCCAATACTGGAGACTGGAACCCTTAGTGCCGCATTACTCCAGCAGTGACGTGGGTTCCGCATGAAAGCAGCACCTGCTGGACACTTTGGAAGTAGGAGTTGGAACAACATATGACATATAGCTTCACCTTCCAGAGGTCCTTAGTGTTATTTTTTTCTTAACCCCTTGTGTAATTATTTTTAAAAATTAATTATTGATTAATTATTTTACATGTGGCTTTCTCCTTGTACTGCATTGTATGCATTTTAAGGAGTGCACGTCTTAAGAACTGACAATATCTGGATTGTGATTAAAAAAAATATGTAATATAAAAGGGGTGATGGGGCTCACCGTGGGATTACAATAAAGGGAAACTAAAACTAAACTTACATAGTAACTTAGAAACTATAAATATAAGCTGCGGTGCCCGAGTGGTTAAGGAGTTAAACTTCCTTAGTGGAATCTGGGATTATTTTTTATAGTACCAACTTATTATCACTGCCACCACAATTCTTTGAACAAATAAATTCCCTTCATTAAAAATATAACTATTACACTGAACATACGAACAGATACTGAACTGTAGTATAGAATACTATTTAGTCTTTACTACTATAATACTATTTCTTATGTAAATAAATGATGAAAACAAAAACGAAACAACCACAAAAAGTAAATAACAGTAATAAAATAATCTATATCACTCAAAATACCAAGAAACGCAAATGCACGATACAGCGAATTTAATAAATTATTAAACATTTTAACTTATATCACATAAAATAAAAGTCAAAATGAACTATAGCAGTGAATGAAAAGTGGATAGAGACGATAAAGTCAAAGGTTTAATAAAATGAGGGAGATTTTTTTTTTTCACATCCCCTTGTTACAAAATTAATTAGACAATTTAAATAAAGATCCAAAACAATGAATCTATTTATATCATTATACAGCGTATTTATATATACTGTATTTGCCACATTTTATACATTTATTATTACCAAATATTAATTATTTCATTTGCAATAAAATGCTCATTGAACATATTCTGGTATTACACAAAGGTGCAAAGGTAATAGGGCTCACCCTCATATCAAAATAGCTTAAAACGAACTTACAACAAACAAACAAAATCTTAAACCAATTTTCCCCGACAGTCTGTAGCCATCGATATGGGAAGGGTAATGGGGTCATAGTGTTAAACACTGGGTTTGTCAGATGCTGCAGCGGGTCAAAAAACTTGATTGAAAGTGGATGAACTCACCCACCGATGACACACCCAGCGTGACGAGTTTTCTCATGATCCCATTCTGAAATTAATGGAGTCTCTTAGTTGTATTGTCAGTCACTTGAGTAAATAGCAGGGCACCGTACATCAGAGCTTACTGGAGGACCCTTTTATAGATTACCAGTTTGAGACGCAGCGGCAAGTTGGGTGAAGGTAGTAGAAGACCTGTGTCTTACTTTTTCTATTTTGTTACTAAAATGAGTAGAGAAATGGAGATGCCTATCCATTTTTATACCCAAATAGTGGATTGAGAAAGCTGGTGAGTTCTCTTGCCCTCCTAAAGAAAACTGAGAAATTTTTTTTTTCCCTTAGCTCTCAAATTTTTAAGATTATGGATAAGGGAGAAATAAAAGAATTTATTTGGGGTGAGCGGATCCTTCTACTAGGAGTACCTGTTTCAAGATGGAGTGAGGGAATTAAGGAGTGTGGGAAGCCTCGGTAGAGGTGGAAATGTTGCGGTGCAGTGGTGAGAGTCCACTGAAGGCTGAGCCTAGAGTCTCTCTAGGCATGTAGTTCAAGCTCATTCAGTTGGAAAGCAGTGATGGGTGCTCGTCAGAGGCTTGTTGTTGGTTGGCCAAGGGCCGTAATGTCCACCATTTGGTCTGCTTTCCCAGGTTGAGAGAGTTGCCATCTTGCCGGTAGTGGTGGGGGTGTCAGGTCTTGGAATAGGGGCTTTTGGCAATGTTTCATCGAAGCAGGGATAAGAGAGCCAAAGGAAGAGACCTAACTTCAAACGACCACTTAAATAGTACTGACCTAGTAGGGTAGGTCGGATTAACCGTTATTTTCCATAACAACTAGTGTAAAGTTTTCAATGAATCCCTGCTTATGCCCCCGCTACGTCAGTTGGAAGCTTTGAAACCCCCAAAACCGAAAATTGTCGGATTCCATGCTGATTTTTCAACCGCTGGAGCGACCTTTCTGACGCAGTATATGTGAAGAAATCTGCTCACAGATTTTTGCATCTAAGGGTGATTTTTCACAAATTATCGGCCACGATAATGGAGTCCCTTTTTTCCGTTCTTGGTTAAACCAAATCCATATATGGTCATCTAGTATTTCTAGTTTCTGTTTTTTAACGTATTTATTGCTGATTGAACGTGGTTGAATGCCATTGGAAATGACTCCAGCTCCTTTTTGTTAAGTCGCCAGTCTTTGATTGTAGTCACCCCGACCCACAGTTCTTGCGTGATTTTCTTGATAATCTCCCCTAAAGGAACATATAAAACTTAAAGAATTCCACCTAAAAGGATGGAGGACAGTTTGGTACAAATTATCGGGATTACAAAATAAAAAAACGTATTAATGCAAACATGTATGTATTAAGAAGTATGTACAATGTAGTAAGGATAAAAACTATTCAATAAACACTGCTTAATACTAAACTAAGCAATAAACAATACATGCAATAAAAAATATGTATTTATGTTCTAGATTAAATAAACACCAATCATTTGTACGAAAAAAATCTGTAATTTTTTTTGACGCAATTCTTGCAGACAGGTATTGTCAATTCCTTTGTATTTCCTCCAACTGGTACATTTGAATTCCTTGCTTGCGCGAATCACTTTTTTAAGTTCTCTTCAGGTTGTGGGTAATCACCAGTCTTGAAGCGTTTTACTTTGCTGCTTGATGTCTGGGAAGTGATTTTGTCCTTGTTCTTCAGGATTGATGTGATCGTGGAACGAGGGACGTTAAAACGCTTGGATACGTCAATTTCCTTAAAGCCACTGGCCACGGCTTTTATGATTTGTTGTTTCTCTTTAATAGAGAGGCTAACTTTTTTCGGAGGCATGGTAACGTGTCACAACGATAACGAAAACGAGGCTGAACTGTAGAAACGAAAGAAAAGCTTAGTACAATGCCTAAAACTTTTCCTCTTTCCTCTCCTTATTTTCTTTCAGTAAAAAGAGTACGAATTACATATGGGATTTCATAGAAAACAATTATCTCGCACTCATTCTGCTCTCTGGTCTCTCACTGTCCTCTTTCCGTTTCTTGAAACAGTACGAATTAACGAGGTTTTTAAGCGGAAAATACGTATTATAAGACGTTTTTCGAGCATAAAAATAATATGAATTACCGAGGGGACTGAAATGCATTGTTTTTATACCACTTACTGGGATTTTCTCTAGAAACTGGCAAATTTGTACGAATTAGCCGGAAGTACGAATAATCGGTGTACTAAATATCGGGATTCCACTGTATACACATTGGATACATTGATAGTATAATAAAATGATATATTTTTTTTGTTGATTGGTGTGATTGGTCCCTACTATTATTTATGATAAATAATAATTAACGCCCACACTAGATATCACGAAGTTCCCCGATTCGATTCCCCGATCCTTCCCGTCATCATTTCTTCGGTTGTTATTTGTCTATCATATGATATAAATTTGTGGATGCCCAAGCAGAAAACTTTATTTGCTAAATTAACTGAAATGTGCCCCTGAATAGTGCTGCCCATAGGCAGTAGGTGGAACTACTAATGATCGAAGGGCTGGAGCCAAGGTCTGACTAGTGCTGCTACTTGTGGTGGTGGAAACAACCAACTGTAAGGGATGGTAATGTTGGGCTGGTGGGGATGGTATTTAAATAAAGTAACCAACTAAAACATTACAGCTTATAAAAATGTATTCTTCAAAATATATAGGAGGAAGTGAATATGTAACTTGGCAAGGGGGCGTTTGAATTCCTCTGTTTCGGCAACAATTTTCTTTTAATTTTAACCGACACTGATAAAGAATAACACCATCATGCTCAAGGAACAACTATTTAAACATAGGCTTAGTATATAGCCTTCCTATTTGTTTCTGTTATATCAAAGATAATTTTATTCTATCAACAATTTGTTATTGTATATTTTTATTAAAATAAAAAGGACGAAAATGACATAATCTCAATGTCTAAATCTGTAAGCATGCCTTTGTATATCTCTAATAATTTATAACATAACAGTGAAAACGATAATTAACAAAATACCACTGAAAATCACCATTTTGCACCAAATTAATCAAAAAGCAGAAAATACTGAGTCGTCACTAAAGATGACCACGTACAGTTATCAGAAGCAACAATAGAATCTATTTTTTGGACGTTTTTGTATTATCAATCAAACCAAAAAGTGGGCATGAGACTATTGACTATTGACTATGAGACTAGCATATGATAAATATCATTTTTCAATAGTTCAAAGAATACTTAAAATCCAAATAGAACGAATGAATGATGTTATCCTGATTCTTTTTCTAGACACAAAAGAAAACATCCATTTCCCTCTGGAGGTTCACACAGCCTCCATTTAGTACAAGTAAGATGATAGAATCTTGATTCAACATATATGACCCATAATATTGATGAATACTGTGGAGGACTTACCTTGGGGTAGAAAGTAAAACCGGATACCAAACAAGAGCCAGCAGCAGATGAGTCCAAATTTTTTATGGTGATCTAAGTAAATAGCTTAGAAGTTTAACTGCAGGTTGTTTGTATTCATCATTTAAAAGGATTCATGCTGTTACTGTGTCGTGAAATGTACACATGGGACTATCGAGTTGGATTATGTTTTGAGGAAGTAGTATCTTGTCGTTATTTGTCATATGGTCAAACATGTTTCTTAAAGGATAGGGCTTTCATAATTTTTTTTTTTTTGACAATTCCGCAAACATTTTTTGGTTTACTTGGACCAATTCACAAGGAGCTTATTTTTTTTTCATTTAATTGTTTTTATTTGTAAGTACTTTTGAATATGAATACCTGCACTTCTACTATGATGACCTGCACTACTAGCTCTAAGATGTTTAACAACCCACCTTTGCCATCTATTGATGGCTGATGAGGCTCTTTGATTCAGTTGACAAAGAGATTTTGGAAGTGTTGCATTGAGTTTTATGCACTTTATATATGACCTTGTGAATATTAATTATAGTAAACGTAGGTAAAAGCTGTAGATTTTATAGATATATATATATATATATAAATATATATAATGTTGTGATGATTTTTGATGGTGTTTTTAATATAAACTCAAAATTAGTCGGCATAAATGAACGGTGGATCATGATTCATGAATGTTTAAACACTATTCGTTGCGTTTTCTCTACCATTAATATTTATAACAAAAAAAATATCAATAATTAAATATAAATATTTTATTTTAATAATTTCAAAACAAGAAAAGAAATCATATATGAGCCAAAGAGGATTGAACAACCAAAGAGGTCAAGAGATCAAGATGGCAGCGAAAAGGTACTAAGAAAAAGACCGAGGCCACTTGGTCACTCTTTCACTGACCAGCTACGTAGTAATTAAGGTACATTTAAATTTAGTTTATAATAACGTTATTTTATTTAATTTTTAAATCAATTTGTGAAAATAAACAATTATTCCTTTTGCCAGAATTATCCTATTTTTAATAACAGAACCTTAAGATTACGTAAAAGTTAAATAAAAAGATTAAAAATAAAATATATAATTGAAATATATTATAAAATAATGAGGATCTAATATACTATATTTTACCTGTTTTGTACGGAATGCTTTATTTTTAACTCACATGTCAGCATTTAGTTATAATGAAGATTGGTTCCTTTGCTGCTTAGTAAGGACTGTACAATCTGTGCTTTAATTTTTTATTTACTACTTTTATTGTTTGTGTATAATTGAATTTATCTGAATAATTTTATTTTGTTAATGATTTCATATTACTGGACTGTTATGGGACCAAGTTTCAGTTTGATCCGGATATTCTTGTACTAAATATTTTACTGCTTGTAATCATACACTAAGTGCATCTTTTCGTTTGTTATTCCACTTAGATTTCAATACATCCATTCCTGATAATTAATTGACTGTCCTGGCAATGTTGAGTTCAGTTCCTTCTAACAATTATGAGTTATTGTATTATATCTCTTATATATTTATATTTAGTTAGAATTATAACAGGTGTACTTTCTAGATAATCATTAATATTATTAAATTTATCAGAAAATAAACAATCAAGATGAATAACGATGATGCATCGAGCAACATTAAGTGGTGTGTATTATTATAGTATCATACCCTCACACGGTTGGAGATTTAAAGTTTGCCGAGCCCTCATAGGAGCTTAAGGGACAACTTGTCCCAAGAGATAATGTACTTAGAGTTTTATTTAAAGAATAAACTGTAATAAGCTTTAAATTTATGCTAATGCGTACTAGAATTTATGCTAATGCTGCAAAATCAGTCTTTTCCAATGGCTTGAGATGTCTTATATCACTCGCTCATTTCATAACGATAATCATTCTTTCAAAGGGGCTCTCATGTGGTGTAGAGGTTAGAATAACATCTTCATGTTATCAAAGGTCTGTGTTTGAATCCTTAAATGGAAAGTAAATCTATTTCTTTAAATGGAACCTTTCAGCCTCGAATGGCTGTACATAATTAAGCAGACAAACAATTTTTACCAAAAAAACACATACAAATTTCATCATCTTAATCTATTTTGTGTAACGTTTAATAGAAAGGAGCGAGAATATAAGCCCAATGGTAGGGAATTAAAGGGTTGGGAAGTTGAGTAATAGTTTATTCAACAGTTATCAATCTATAACTGCAAAAATAAATACATAATAAATACATTGAATGTGTAAGCTGTTTATTAAAAAATATACAAATATTTTATCTGTCAATAAAGATCATATTTTTTTTATGAGGGAGCTACCTTTAAGTATGGCTTCCTTAAGCCTGTTTGTAAGGTTTTAGTAGGCCTTTATTTGGACTTAATTTATAAAAAAAAAAAAAGCCCTTAATGTAAGTTGTAAGCTTCTGAAATAATAATTCGTCATCAAAAAGGAAGTTCTAAAAAAAATGATAAATCCGTTAATAGAACAAACTAATCATTTGAAATAAAAAAAAAATCATATCTACGTAGAAAGATTACGCTCTTATTGACGCTAATAAGACTAGTGAAACGCTTTAATGGCGTAAATAGATTTGATGTTGGTAATATGCTATTACATTAATTCCATCTTAATATGTTGCAAAATTATATTTGGGTATGGTGAAATGTCTGCGGTATATGTTATACACATCAAAGGGCCAAGCACGTTACCCTGGGGCACCCCTGCTGATCTGCTTCAGCTTTGAGATAGCTCTGCAAACAATGACAATGACAGCTCTATCTTGGGGGTTACCCAAGCCTTAGGCTTAATAATAACGTGTTTAATGAAGTGAGAGATAAGTTTATTTTACAAAGCCGTCAAAGGTATTCGTAAATATGATCTGAAATATTTATTAATAATCAATAAAGCATTAATGTTAATCAACAAATTACTAAATTACCTTTAACTAATAGGCAAGAACCTGTTAAATGAGCTATTCAAGTAAATATTCATCTTAGGTGAAAAATGTGCCTAAGAATATTCTTATGCAGTACATAGTAAAGTGATGGTTTAATAAGATGTTAGGGCATTTGTAATTTGGAGGAGGCGAGGATCACGTGTAACAAATACGAAATTATATCGCTTTTGACTACATATTGCGTAATACACACAAAAAAGGGGCTAATTTAGAAAAACCCGACACGGCCAAATACTCTGAACAGTGTGAGTGAGTGAGTTCGTCTTCTTCAATATGTTTCTGCAGCCTAAATCTGCAACCTAACAAACAATGTATACTACAGCTTAATATCAACCAGATATATAACGAAATTAAGAATTTTTTAGATAAATTAAAGAAAACTTTTAAAGTGAACTTAATAATAAGCAGGTATACGAACGAGCCCTGTATATTCCCATGGCCACTGCCACCTGTATAAACCTGAGAAATTTGAACTTTTTATTGAATTAAATTATTTTTATCGTTAACTATTTATTGAAACTAAATAAATATTATTAGTCAACTTATATATTAACTTTGATAAAAAATCATTCCAATTTTGTTACCATCCCCCGGGTATAATATATACGTGTGTGGAAGTTTGATTTGCGATTGGGTATTTCAATTTACGTTTATCAGTATAGTATAAAAAGGTAATGTGTTGTGTTAATAATTTTGAATTGGTAATTAGGAATTCTAATCTGTGGGGCACGAAGTCTGGTGGTGGGCCAGGAAATGCTCAGGGTCAAGTGGGGTGTGACTTGTCTTAGAGGTACTGCGGCTGGTATGGGACGTGTCATCCTCAGGCCACATCGAAACTAGGTGGTGATATCACACAGATTGAGGAGCTGGAAGAGAAAGCTTAGCATGGGCAAAGGCCAAAGGAAGAAAGCTTCGAGACAAGACAAGATAAACTTGAGGGGAAAAAATCTAAGAACAGTTCTATCGCAGGGGAATGGAGTGACCCAGACGAAAGTAGTTGTCACAGGGTAGAGTGTTATGGTCTAAGCTTTATAGGGTGAGGCGCCACCTTACATAGTTTTGACCACAATACTCTGTCATGTGAGGCACCTTTGTCCGAGTTGCTCCAGTCTTTTGTTTAGAGCCGCTCTTAGATTCTTTGCTCTCAAGTTTCTCTTGACTTACCTCACTGTTTTTTTCCTTTGACGTTTGTTTTTACTAGGCACTCTCTGTCAGTTTTCCGATCCGTGTGATATTGGGATCTAGTTTTGACGTGATTTAAGGACGGCATGGGCTCATCTCAGTGACATTATTTTCAACACATGACATGCATGAGTATTTTTTAGCTCTGAACTTGATTTTTATCCTCATAGCAATAAAGGGGATTTGGGTCTTTTTGGGAACAGGGACCCCTGATTGTTCTCAATCATTTTTCTAGTCTATTTATCTTATAAAGGATATTATCTTTGAATGAATGGTCTGGGGGAATGTGTTTAGTAAAAGATGTTTTAGTGTTTGAATATATTTATTCTGGTGGCCAAAAATTTACAATGTCATTTATTAATTGATTGAACAAATTATTACCGCTATTTCTGTTGCACCATAAAAATTTACTCAAATATGAGTCTATCAAACTTCTTCTTGTACCAGGTTCATTTTTGTTTCTTGCCTTTGATTGTGCTCATAATGATTCAATTCGTAGTGTATTCGTAGTGTAGTGTACCTGTGGTGGGATCTACGAAATTTTGGGAATGATTTTTTTTTTTTTTTTTTCTTATTTCTCAAACTTATAAAAATAGGATGTGGGAAAAATAAAGGAAAATTATTTTGGGCTAATGACTTGGGAATGATTTGATTTGATGACTTGATTACAATGCTGGTAATTCATTGCTGGTATGTTAATAATGCGGATGTAGGATGCCCACATGTCAGATATAATGGTTGTACCGGGGTGAATACATTCTGATATTGTTTTCAGTAGTGTTTCCGATGTATAGTCTGGCACGCAATAGATGAAGCATTGCTTATCTTTCCGACAAACATCTCCGAAAACCCATTGATTAGGATAAATTCTGCCAACGTCATTTTTGCGTCGAGAAAAACTCAATTCGTCTATCTCAACTGTTTTCCCTGACCCTCCGATCTTTCTGAAATTTTTTAATAAATGATCTGCGCAAAGTTTGCGAAACATATTTTTCCGATCTGTAATAGTATCGGTTGCTAATCTTGACAAAATTTAGTAGATGTATATTCTTTCGTCCAGCAGTATAGCAAAATAAAAAATTTATTGAATGGCAAATTACTGTTTTCCAAAAATGTTCCTTTTCTCAATCCAAAGGTTTCTTTGCAGCCTCTCAGGTTGCGTCTCCATCTATCCTTTTCGCCATTAGAACACATTTTTTCACTATGCAATACCCCTTAGATTGAAGAAACAGAACTGCTTTTTCCTTCGTATCTACTTCAGCAGCTAAATCAATTAACGGCATGATGTTTCCCTTCAGGATCACAAAACTTAACTGAAATGTTATCAGGCACCGAGGTTCACAAAGATGGGTCAAAGTAAACATAAATATATAGAAAAATATTACAGGAAAGGTGAAAGGTGGCAAAATAACCAAAACAATGTTTCGATGTCAGTGGGGTCCCTGTTCCCAAAAAGGCACTAAGCAGTTACCTGAAGTTTTCTTTGAAGCATTATTCCATCCATCTTAAAGCTACACATAAACATCTGATTCTACAAAAATCAATTTTCAGAATGGTTTGCTTAATTGACCAATCTTTTTAATTTTAAATTAGTTATTCTAAAAAATTATATCAATACTAGTATGTATATAAGTATTACAGATTTTCAGTTGGTTTTTCGTTCAAATTATTTTATTTATGTGTACATTTTATTTAATATACAGAGATTAAACTCTTCAGTTAAAATCATTCCCTGACAAATTGATCTTCCACTTCGTAATTCACTTTAATTGTATTATATAAGATACATAAATGTAATTTGTTTCATTTATTGGATAAAAAGTTCATTTGTGTTATTGCTCGTGCCTGAGAACAAAGCTAATGTATTCGTTTCATTTCATTCATTGATTGATTCACGGCACTGAAAAAAATGTATTTGCGTCATTTTTCTATTCGATTCATTTATTAATCACATTTCATTTAATTATACGTTAATTTCATTTACACATTCCTCGGATCTGCACGTTTCCACAAAAGTTAAGCCTAACTCATTATACTTTTAAAATGTATTTTATAATATTGTTTATGTGCAATACTAAAAAATGAGAAGACAGAAATTACTTTTGGTTTTGCCTGATTCATTCAAAATGACCTGAAACTTAATGAAGTACTTCATTTTCAATGACTGGAAAAATTGCTATATTATATCTACTGCTGCATTGCATTTGCGCTTTGAATGGTTGTGAGTCATTATACAAGCCGTATCGTTTTTTTGTGTGGATTAAAACGTTTTGAGTGAAGCTATGGGTTCAGTTCAATCCACTAAACAAACCTGTATAATCCTTATATGGTTTCGATGTTACATGCTTAATATGATGAGTTAAGATATTGATATGATTTTGACTCTCTCATACGGTAGATATTCAACTATAGCAAAATGTGCATGTTGACTAACGTTTATGTAGGTCAGGTGTTTATATAATCCTTCCAGTAAATAAAATAAGTCTATATAGTAATAAATCATTTATTACAAAACAGGTAAATAACTATGCCCTTATATGTATTACCAGAGTCACTATACTGATTGAGACCAGAAATAATATTAATTGTATTTCGTTTTTGTTCTCTGCAGGGGGAAGAGGTACGGTGGACTTATTTTTTTCTAGACTTTTTTTTTTTTTTTTTTTTAACTGTGTTGGAGGACATTGCCTTTAATGTTTTTTTTGTAACATAAGAAATACTTACATTTTGAGCAGTGCGTCTGCAGTCAGTCTGACATATAGCAATGTCTATGCTATATGTAAGTACCTTCAATTAATTAGATGTTAGTAAAAACCAATACGTTTCTTAATTTTGTGCCGGGTATCGAATGTCCCGATTGACAATATACAATTTTTGTTTTGTTGCTTTAAACTACACTTAATTATAAAAAGAAACTTTAAAACTAAAACGTTAATTTTCAAACATAGTATTCAACTGGGCTGTATTTTAGATGGTAATTCTGAAAGTGTAACTCGCCCCATATAATATATTGAAAGGTAGCTCATTATAAATGTATTATCGTATTGAAGTGAGAGTGGATATATGAGCCAATAATTTTGAATGTTTTAATACTTAAGTTTATTATTATTTTTGAAAAAATTGCAATTAATCCTAGTTGGGAAGCTAGGCTAAAAATAAAATGCATATTTTTTACCACATTGACTAGAGTGTTATATTGAAGATATTGATATCCTCATTAATTATATGTTGTACATGTTTGCGTAGGCATTGACTATTATTACACTCAACAAAAATGCATTTTTTGCGACATTCATTTGAAATAGGTTTATAATGGGTTGCACAGGATTAAAACTAAAAGTAAACTTTCAAAAAATAATTCAATTTCCCTTATTCCTCAATTGAAGGTCCCTTATTGTTCACTTGCTTGTTATTAAAAAATGAATAAGTCCAAATTTTAAGTTAAAGATCGTTAACTGTTTGTTGGTAATATTTAGTATGTGCTGGGGCTTTGTTAAACTGAAAACACAAAATATTTTTAAAACCGTCACTATATTTGCTATTGCAACCGTTTCTAAACGATTGATTGTGTGATGTATCACACTTGATTTGTATTTTTTCTAACCAGTGAATGTACATGAGAGGAGAATGAAGGAATATTCAACAATTAGTATATATTTATGATAATTTACATTTTGAGAACATTATAGCTCAAGGGGGCTCATTACCTCAGCTATAATTGCGTTCATCTTAGACGCTAAATTTTTCACATTTAGATTAGCATATGGTAACTTATACTTTTACAATCTTACAAATATATTTGTATAGCTATAACTGGTGCTATGTACAAAACAGAGAGTGATCACAATATCTAACAGGATACATAAAATAGACACATACTTAACATAGTCTCGCTTACATTTAGCATAGAACCAGTCAGCCACTGAGAAAACATTTACGCATTCACAGTGGGTACAACACGGTATAATATACAGTAGTTTGTTCGCGATATAGAGTATAGATAATAAGCATAAAAAGATACATTTAATTGAGCTGGAAGCGTTGGAAATAAAAAAAAGTCTACCTTGCTACATAACATACATATACCTTTACTATTGAACATAGATAATGCTATAATATGCACACATATATAATGTACAGAAATAGTAAACATCGACGGGTATATGTACACACAGTTAAACAGGGGTTTTGAGAAATTACATTATTAAAGCTACACCAAAGTCACAAGCATCCTACTTAGGGGTGTCTATTTTTTATTTAAATCGATTCTTTTTCCGGGGCTGTAACAGTCGCCACTGGCCCGTTTACTGTGTCCGCTATCAATTGCTATCTCAATCACTCAATCACCATCCGTAGGCCTCCAGACCGATCGTTCCCACTCAATGCACCTTTTACTACCCATTCTTCTAGAAATAATTTTTTTTTTCCTTACGTAATTAGTTATATATTTGTGATTAGAACATTTAGCTATATAATACCCAAAAAACCTCTCAGTTATTTATCATTAAACACAAATTGCTGTTTTGATAACGAGTCAGAATTGTACAAATCCCACCCGTGCACAGTTACATATACAAATTGTATTCACATATGTACAAATATTCTAATATATCATTTAGGTAATAAATATATTTGTATGGTACATTAGAAGACAGTTTTTTGGAATGTGTGCTGGTGAGGAGTTCGGGACAGATCTGCAAGTTACAGTGGAATTTCTACCTCGGTCTGAAACATAAGCAAACATAATAGTGAGAATGTTTTTTTTAGAAGCAGTTAATGAGAAATAATCAGGTTTTTGTAAAAATGTAGTGTATCTTTAGGATAGAGTTGGATGTATCCAACATCCAGAATACATCCAACATTGTAATATATAAATAAAACACCTTAATAAATATAAATATTATGAATACATTTTTGTCCGAGTTCTTCTAGTTTAGCAACAATAATATTTATATATTTTTCAACTAATTTGAATCTTTAACCTTTTCGTACATAACTAAATTAATATAGTTGGCTTATGCTGGTCTTGTCTCTTCAGAATGTATTTACATTGAAAAACAAAACAAATACGAGCTGGTCGTACCGAAACCCATATTGGCGGACCGGAAAGTAATGTCGTTATTTTTACATTAAATTCAAACAGATAAATTTTAACAAGTTTTTGTTTTTCATCAATGATGTAATCGCTATGTTGCTAATAACTAGCAACTTTTTTCCATCCAGTGTGGAAATTTTCAATGCCTGATTGATCAAAATCAATTGGTTTTTGAGCAAAATATTTGGAGATGGCATTTTGGGCATCGTCTAAATTTTGAAATTTTTCGCCACTTAGAAAATATAGCGATTAGAATAAATGGAAATCCAATATCGGGCGATTATGGTGATTGAGGCAACACCTCTCACCCCAATTCATTAATTTTTTCCAAGGTTCTTGCGGAAAAAATAGGCGCAGTGGGGTCTTGCATTATCGTGTTGCAGAATAACGCCTTTTTTATTGACAATCGCTGGGCAATTTTCAATTAAAGATTGATTAACTTGATCCAATGGTTTACTGTAAAGATCTGCATTCACAGTTTTTCCAGGTATCAGCGATTAACGACCCCGCGAATACTCCACCAAACACACAAAAGCTCCTTTTTGGATTGTAAACCTGGCTTAGCTGTACTTCATGCGGAGATAGAATTTTGGATTATTATAGAAGACCCAATTTTCATCTGCAGCCTTCCCCACCATACTCGCCCGATATTGCACCATCGGATTTTCATTAATTACGATCGCTAAAAATTTGAAAATTCAGATGATGTCCAAAATGCCACTTCCAGATATTTTGCACAAAAACCAATTAATTGTTATCGATTCGGCATTGAAAATTGTTCACACTAGATAGCATAAGATCATTATGAAAGGTTTTGTTGCTGAAGTAATAAGGGGCATTTGATTGAAAAGATTGGATGCGCTTGAAGTTGGACTTTTGTGCTGTCCCCGATAGCTCTATTCCGTATTACCAGATTGACTTCAGTATAACTTTGTAAATTAGTAATTTGTTTTCTATTGAGAGATGAGATGTCCTCTGAAGTAGTCTGTACAGTTTTCTGTTTAGTTCTTGTCTATTTAGCCTGGTATGTGGGTTCGATGTCAGTCTTTTGTCGAGATGGAAGTATCGTTCTGTCTCGGATTCCATTGTATTAAAAAACTTTGACAGAACAAAGCTGCAATCATTATTTATGGTGATAATATCATTAGTGCATCACGATGTATGAAGTATGGTAGTCTTAGTGTGCCTTTGGTCGACCGTCCTAGCAATGTTGAGTCCAAGTCTTTCCCTCGATTCCATTAGTGGGATGTAGTGCCCATTAGTTTTTACCTTAAAGCACCCTTCCTGCAAATTGAGAAACTATGAAAGGAAATGAATGTTAACTATTAATCATGATAGACTTTGAGGCAGCGTGTATGTTCCACTTATGAGCTGAGATGTGCCTACAGCCACGAACAGAGAAAATAGAGGTGGGACAGTGAGAAATAGAACAGGGGAGATGAACCTAAAGAGGGGGATGAAAGAGGCCTAAGGACTAAGCTACGAGGGCATTAGGCCGCTATTTGCCCAGCCTCGAGCAAACCAACTATTTTTAACGAACGGCTGCCCCACTTCCCCACTTCTCCCATTGGGACTGTTTGTCTGCAATATGGTTTTATGGGGGCCTTGTGTATCGAGGTCGTTAGGTCTCCCAGTAATATTTTCTGTAGCCTTAGAAACGCCAAATAACTCACAAAAGTACCTGTGGTGTTATAGGGCCGAGCAAATAACATAAACATCCAGGTATTTACACTGTGAAAATTCGTTTGGTCCATTTAAAGTTCGAACATTTAAATGATACAGCCATGCATAAATGCGAGCTTGAACCATAAGAGTCGTGTCTACAAATAAAATGGCGATCATAAACTTGATTTTCTGAATACAAACATATCTAAGCCAAATTTCGAAGATACTTTATATCATGTTTGATCAGCCTCATTCATCGAATTTACGAAGGCAGGATTATTTGTGGGCCGTCAAATATTCCTGCTTTAATTTTTTCTGCTATCAACTGAGGCATCCTATCCCCTATATATGCAAAGCATGATCCGTTCTTATCAAGAGCCTTTACAAACTGCTCCATAAGGCCCAGCTTTATATGCAGTGTAGGAAAGATGATTTTCTCTCGTTCGACTAAATGGTTGTTAATAACATTATTTTCCCCAACCTCCATGATTTGTCTCTTAGGCTACTCTTTTCTAACCCAGTGGTGGGTTTATTCTCTGCTATCCCAGAGGCACAAGAAGAAGGATATGTGGTGTGTCATCTTTGCTGACCAAGGAAACAGTTTACCTTTGTTAACTCCAAACAAATCACCCATGATACTTTATCTTCTCCAAGTAACATTCTATGGTTTTATATCATTATATCAAGCACCTCCAATCCTTTCAATTAAAAGTCTTGAGAACAATAGTAATGCCCCTTATTACACTAGCAACAAAACACTTCATAATGATCTGAATATACACTACATTCTTGAACTCATCCCTTCTAAGTTCATAAAATTCCATAGTAACCTATCCAACTACTCTAATTCCCTAGCACAGTCATTGCGCTACACCACTCATCCCTATAATTCTCCTTGGAGACTAAAACGGCAGTGGCCTCGTGACCTGCTATAAATAAGTGACAGTGGGAGTCCTGGAAATGGTCAGTTTCTCTAATCATGTCCTGAGCGTCTGTGGCTCTCACGTTCTGGGTCAGTCTCCGCTGGCTCTTATTCAGGGCTGACGTAGGAGCATGGGGGATTTCCCAAGGCGCCGTTTCCTCTTTCGCATGTGAGGGAGGTAACAACCATGTGGACTTGGGAGGCCCCTGGGCTGTTTGTAAATATTGTATGAATGTGAATATTGAGTGAATGAGAATCGTAAATATGGTATGCATTTTCTATTTCATCTCAATTACTTATTGCCTATTAAGTAATAAGGGAGATTGTAATTTTACTATAATAAAGTTGTTTATAATAATTAAAAAAAATCCATTTAAGACCATAAAATGAGGACCAGCCAATATATTTATAGCTTGAGCTAAGAATTCAAATGGAAGAAAAATGAAAAAAACACTGTGGAGAGTGCAGCTATGGGATGAACTGAACAGAATGAATGAACTGAAAGAATGAAAAAGCTGCGCAGGAATGAACCAAGAAAACGGTAGCAGGAAGACTCGGCTACAGTTCGTCCCTTTGGCTTAAATCAGTGATACCTATGCTGAAAATTAAACTATCTCACTATTTTATTTCCTCAACACGCACGAAAATTATCTTAGAGCTTGAGCTAGTAACTGCCGTCTCTATTAGTATCCAATTATGGCATCAGGTTTTGTTCAAACCGCACAGATAATCAATATAATAAAACATTGAAGGATAAACAGCTTCAATCAGTTCGAATGTATCGACTTTACTATGTAAAAATTACAATCTGCCTCATAGGGAAATAAGTAATTTATTATGTTTTCATTCATACCATATTTACAATTATAAATGTAGGTTAGGAAGATTATGACTTTAGAAGGAAGTTGTTGGAGAATTCGAGGAGTAAGGAGATCATATCCAGGGGATTTTCGGTAAGGTAAGTTTTTGAGAAGGTATTTCACCTCAGAGGGGCTAACGGTTTTTGGTGTAAGTGAGAGAGGGATGGGCGAAGTGAGGAAATCTTCAACAGTTGTGCGATGCGTATTGGTTTGAGGAGTAAGGCAAGGAGTGAAAGTACGGGAAAGATGCAGTGCGAATCCTTCCGCCCTCTCGCCATCCGAAGCAGCCCAGGACCCATCATCTCGACGGAGTGGGTGTAAAACTGGATGATATTTCAGGATTTCCTTAGTTAGATTCCAGAAGGAGTTATCCCTGGTAGACAGGGAGGAGAGATAGGAATTAAAAGAATCGGAAGGGAAGGATGCCAATTGCCGCTTTACCAATCTGCAGTACTGATTGTAAAAGCGACGATCAGCAGGATGTCGGGATCTTTGCCACACCGTTGTGAAGCGGCGTTTGGATTGGATTAGGTTTTTGAGATGCTGAGGTAAAGGATTTTTATTGTGAATTTTAGAATGATGGTGGGGCAACGATGCCTCCCAAGCCGACCTCTGGAACAGAGTAGTAAAAGAATGAGAAAACCTTTTTCACGAATCCATTTAAGATATTATTATTATTATTATTATATATCACATCTTACATATCACATATTACATATCACTCTACTGGAATGGTTTAAATTGGAAATATGTATTAAGGTGGAAATATTGATTCCATGTCAGTTATAAAAAAAACAAAAAAAAACATCAAAGTTATTCGAATATTACTTTATTTATGAACAATAACAATTTCGTTTTACCATGGAATCTAATTTACTCGGCAAGAATACTCCCCTTTGTAGTTATACAAGTTTCCCATTAGTTTTTTTTGCATTATATTTCTCTATCAATTTTTTAAATTTACTATAGAGGAAGTAAATCCCTTTGATGCAAAAGGAAAATGTAATTTAGCTTCAATCCGATAGTAAAATAAATTTTACTTCAATTACTGTCAGTCTAGTGGCGTAATATTTATTTAGTATTTTGTGAACAACTACCTCAGTCAGCATTGTGGGCATTTAAGGAAAGCATGCAGTATTTAGGTTTTTCGGTATCACATCTTAGCGGAAAGAAAAGTTGGTTTATAAAAAAAGGAAAAAGCTGATTATTTCCCCGACATTTTGGTAGCCAATCTTGAAGCTAGTGGCTTTATCAACCCTGCATAGGTTTAAATAAAAATGACGCAACGAAGATGACTGATAAAAATAGTTATATTAAAAAAAGAATTATATCATATATATATATACTTTCCTAGTATGCTTTCATTAATTTGAATTTGCCGAGCTGCTTCTACTGACCACCACCAGATGGAGCAATCAGCAAGATTCTAAAAAGTGAGAGGATATAGAAAGGTTATATTAAGTAACTAAAGTTGTAAATAGAGTGTGAATAGATAAGTGATAGTTATAAACTGTAATTGTTTCTTTGTTTACAGGTAAGATTGTGTAAATAATATGAATAATTGTGACAATATAAAATTTAGTGAATAAAGTTGCTTGCTTTGTTTACAGAGAAACTGATTTCAGTTTATTCACCCCATCTTCAATAATCGTCTTACACACATATATATATATATGTGTGTTGTGTATATAGTGTGAAACATTTAAAAAAGGTTATGTTCTCTTAAAATTGACCTAACTTTCGTTGCGTAGGTTGTGTTAAAACTGAATAGAGTTTATGAGACGCTATCCAGCTCCCATTGTGGCAAGAGCTTAAATCTGGTAAGGTTTTGTTATTTTAGTCAGTGCCACTTTGTTCCCGTGAAGACAGGTGAGTACGTTTAGCTATTATAAGTGATTCTCTCCCCCTTAACTGGACGTGCGTCGCACGGAACTTCCATGGTATGACAAACCGTAGGGACCCCAGAAAGGTCACACATGACTCACGTGATTCCCCTGAAAGAATTCCTGTCAATGTTGAGGGATTCCACCAGCCCAAAAGACACTGTCTACCCAGAACAGTGCAACAGAGTGTAACCCAGGTTACGAATTCTTTTGAACCCCTAAATACGGTTCAACCCCAAAGATCACAAACCGAGCCCATGACCACTAAGCCCAAGCCAATACCTCCCCTAGTAATGGACTAGCAAGTAATGGACTAACCCTAGTTGTATCAGCAGTGCCCCTATACAATAAAACTGATGCAGGCAATGGAGGTTAGACGCCAGGCCCAGCATAAAACGATTGCATCATTTAGGGACACTAGATACGCTCCGGCACCCCCACCTCCAAAACAAATGGCTTCTTACTCTCAGGTGACCTCTGGACAGCACCTGTTAACGGAAGAGTTTCCCGCACTCTTGGTCCTACCCAATTCAAACATGGACGCAATGTTCACCATGTTAGGCACCATGATCACATCTACGAATTAGCTGATGTCACAGCTGACTGGTCTCATCGAAAGAGTTCTTGCAAGACTCGATAGAACAGCAGCATAATGGTTGGACACAATATACTTAATTACAACGTTTGTGATTGTAATTACAAACAAGGAGACATCGAAGCAATACTACGTTGCCAGAACCCGGATGTAGCAGCTCTAACAGACACCAGACTGAAGAAGGACTACTATTGTCGTTTCCCAGGATAGACCCAGTGGTGCCATCTGACGGGAACCACTATGTAGTAACCCTCCAACTTCGTTTGACTAACAATATTGTTGTGACTGGAATTTATAGAAAGCCTAGAACAAATCTGACGACAGCCAGGCTCCTAATAACCAAGATCAGCAAAGACAAAAGGCACGTAATCATTGGATACCTCAATGTTAATCACAGCTGGTGGAGTGGAACAAGAGCCAATGCCTTCGGCAGACATATCATTAAGACTCCGTTCACAGTAATCCACCCTGGAGTACCGACATTTTGGCAATATGGTAAACCAGATAGGACTTTCACACCAGACCTATTTCTCACCCAACAACCTCATCGGGTCACCGGCTGCTCAGCGCTCGATTTTGAATCTTCAGACCATAGACCTATTCTCTATATGCTTAAAGGCAACATTCCAGAGCCACTTGCTACAAGATATGACTACCAAGAGGCCAATTGGGCCCAATTTAAGCATCTCATCAGTCATTACTAAAAATATACGAGAGGATATTCTATGATCATCTCACCAGACACTGTGACGCTCAAGACATTATTCCACCTCAACAGACCGGCTTCACTAAAGGACTCAGCTCTGACTGCAATCTAGTGATACTGCAGCGGCACGTGGCAACGAACATGCGAAGCAACACTGCGATGATCTCTCTTGACTGTACAA
Organism: Acanthosoma haemorrhoidale; assembly: GCA_930367205.1. Classification (NCBI taxonomy): domain Eukaryota; kingdom Metazoa; phylum Arthropoda; class Insecta; order Hemiptera; family Acanthosomatidae; genus Acanthosoma; species Acanthosoma haemorrhoidale. The sequence goes on along the minus strand of OV884014.1, from coordinate 105,630,828 downwards.
GCCCGGCTATATCATTTCGGCTGAAACTGTTAATATATAAGAGCGTCCTGAGGCCATCTCTACTGTTTGGGACACCACTCTTCTGATTCCTAGACACTAGCACAATAAATTGACTCCAGAGCTTCCAAAACGAAATCCTGCCTGGCATACCCCTTTTCGTGATATGAAGGCTCCCGACATCCATGAAAAGTTCGAAGTCCCCACCATCACCGAAGCCATCAGAAGAAGACACATAGTTCTTTGCCTCAATAAAAGATAGCCAAAACCCTCTGTTCCAAGACATGACCCCCCCCCCCTCACCACTACCGGCAAGATGGCAACTCTCAAGATCTAGTAAAGCAGACCAAATGATGGACATCACGGCGCTTGGCCCACCAACAACAAGCCTCTATAACGGGCATCCATCACTGAAATGAGACTAATTAGACTGCACTACATGCCTAGAGGGACTCTAGGCCCAGCCACCATTGGACTCTCACCACTGTACCGCAACAATAAACCTCTACCGAGGCTTCCCACATTCCTTAATTCCCTCACACCACCTTTAAGCAAGTACTCCTAGTACAAGGATACGCTCAACCAAATGTCCCTTTATTTTTCCCTCATCCTTAATTTTATAATTAGAGAGCTAAGGAAAAAAAAATAATTTATGTGTTGTGTATGCTTTAAAGAAGCTAGTAGTAAAAAAGAAAAAGTTCCTTTTTTGTTTTAATGCTCTATGTAGCATTTATCCTAACCTATCAAAAACTTCTATCCGTTCAATCGAAGCAATGCTAATATTGCAGAGGTTTTAACTCACAGGCCTTCCGGTCCAACGACACCAAACGGGTCTTCTGTCAGGAAACTTTTCATCAAAAGTATTAACGATTAAGCATTACTAAAATGACAATTTAGGGCCGCTCATTATTATGCTCTTATTGTGATTGTCATTTTTAGGCTGAAGGGATTGTTGTGTGAGAAAAAGGTGGTGATTATTAAAGTGTAAGAAATTGTTGAAATCTAAATACTATACTCTTTTATCACCTTAACATTAATTATTAATCAAGGTTTGATTATGGCACAAATTATTTCATAGCCACACATCATAGAATAGTTTCATTAAAATTGTTATATTGTTTTTATGAACCGTGAGCTATTCGTCTCAATTTTAAAAATATTCTATTGTCACACCGCCATAGACATAAATAGAAACAGTTTAATTTAAACCATTGTGAAAGTGTTTCTTCTGTACTCCAGCGTGTTCAATTAATTAAAAGAGGGAAACGTAGTGACGATAAAGAAGAAAAATGAGATAAATTTTCGAGAGCTTTTAGTATTCAGTGACGAAAATGGAATGGTTCGAGGGAGGGTTGTTTGCTATGCCTAGCGGGGAAGCGGTAACCTTTACAGCCGGAATAGAATTTATGCCTAACGGATCTATCTGGACGAATCTCCACCAAGACGGCCTGTCAGCGATGAATAAATTCCAGATGGAACTGTTTACCGAATCAATATTTAGCCCATTCAATTGTTTGGGGAATCAAGAAGAATTGTTAGGAATATATATATTTTTTATATATTGAATTTAGAAAATTTTCAAATATAGTTTTTAATCGCTTTTTGTAACTGGACCCTTCCAGATAATATGAGAACATGTAATTTGGTACTTTACTAATTTTTTTTAACTATTTAACAACAACTTTATTATGATAAAATTACAATATGCCTCATTGGGCAATAAGTAATTTTGATAAATGTTTTCATTCATACCATATTTACAATTTTCATTCCCTCACGTGCGAAAGACGAAGTGGAGTCTTGGGGAGTCCCCCACGCTCCTTCGTCAGCCGCGTCACTGGATACGAGCCAGCGGATGCTTATTAATCACATAAACAGGATGTGTTGTTGCTATTAGAGCAGTCACATTTTATTAATACTTAAATACATTCAGAGATGTAAACGAAAATATTTTTCAAAATGTCGCTCCCTTTTATGTTATATTAAAGTTCGTGTGTAAAGCCTGGCCTTGTATTTAACAATTGAAGATTGAAACTTCATATCGATTGGATTGATTTTGCGTCCATTACCATTCAGATAGTCATAGTTGTTTTATCAGTACATATACTCAAAGGTAAAGCCTCTCTCTTAAGATTCGATAATTATTTTAAAATAATCACTGGATTATACAATAACAGATAAATTATTTATAACAGTGGGAGATAATCTGATAAAGACAGGAACATGGACTAGGACTACGTGACTGTGACTAGATCGGCCAGCTTTAGGCAGGCCTTACCCCCGACTATATATAGCTATGTACTCACATATTTGCTTACACGCACAGATATGTAAATCTACATAGGCTATTTTTATAATATTATCGGTGTGTATAAAAGTGCAGATTTTTATTTTATTTATATTCGAACATAATATAGCGTTTTAATTTTTTATCGTTACATATGAATAATTTTCTCTTATTTCCTAATTATAAACTAATACATTTTATTTATTTCATGTGTGTAAGTGGTTCTAGGATTAATTAAAATTAATTTTCACTTTGCGTTTATGTATTCGAGGCATTAATTATACAGGGACTGATAATGTCAAATACTAACATAACATTGTACGAATATATATGTAAAGAAAGTATTCTCTCTTTAATTTGAATATTTGAATTTGCTGCGCTGCTTCCACTTGCCCCTACGGGCCCAGAAAGAGAATGAACTGAATTTAAAACATATAGCAAAGAAGTTCATGGTTGAGAAGTTTACGTGTAAACACTCAAATGCTAAACAGTGGCTAGAGATGCTTGAGAAAGAATGTAGAAGATATCGGATCAACGAAGGCAGTAATAACAATGAGATATTAAGGTTGTTTATGGAAAAATCATATTTACACTGGCACTGAGCAACCCTAACAATATTAACAATGGCCTCTGTGTGGTCTGAGTGGAAAGATACATTTTTGGAAACTACAAGGATGAGGTACAGAAATGCTTGCTATATCATGTAGGTATAAAGAAGGCCTACTGATGGAATACGCCATGAAAAAAAAAATTATTGTTAGATATGGATGACAATATTAGTTCAAAGACTTTAGTAATGCTTATAGCTGCAAGTTTACCTGAGTTCATTAGAAACAAGATAGATGAAGAAAAATTTGAGAATTCAACTAGATTATATCATGAAATCAGAAAATGTGAGGGTCTAGTGAACAAAAATAGTTTTATAAAAAAGAAAGAGGAAAAACTTTACAGTAAACACAAATTTCAAGAGGAATATCCATGCAATAATTGTGAACAATTAAACAAAGGTATCATCCAAAAGCTTCATGCTGGTTTAAAAAGAAAAACGAAAATGAAACTAGAATAATATAAACCACTTAGTATTAGAAGCAGATGTAAATACAGAACAAAAAACGAATAATCACTCCATTGATTATATATTATTTATTACTAGTTTTATTACTTAATTATTTATTATTATTACTACCTAATATTACTATCTGCTAGCAGCGGTAATAACTGACTATTTATTCAAGACCTAGTGATTCGGAAATGAGCAATAACAGGAAATAGAACTGGTGAGAAAAACAAATCGGCAACCGTAGATGTTCGTTATGTGCAATATAAGTCATTACCATTTGCATAACGACCCACATAACTCTTTCAGAAAGAGGCCATCGTTGGGCTGCAATTGAGGTCTTATCTGTCTTAAATCCCCTGGCATTCCTGACAGACCACTTTCCACAAACAGGAAACAGTTCTATGACTTTCAATCACCACACTTTAGGTATTACTAAAACTAAGAATTCATATAAAATAAAATAAATAAAAGATCTATTCAAGGAAATAAGCAAAAATAACGGTTAGAGACACAATAGAAAAACCGTGGAAATTATTGAAACTTTGATAATGCCTTGCAACTTTTCCATTAGAACGTGGTATGGATAACAATGTATTCTAGAAACTGCTGAAGAAATATTATTCTATATATCCATGAACTAGCATTTGAACAAAAAAACGCTAAATCATTTAGTAGTTGTTTTTTTGAATAATTTAAACCGGTGCAATAATTGTTCTGCTTTGCTTCCGGAATTTCACCAGGTTCATTATTATTAATTGTACACGATTGCTTTTAAAATAACCGTTTTTGGCATATTATTTTAAACAATTTTCGTCTTTCTATCTCTGTAAATTTGGATATTTAATTGAATAGAAAACATATGATTTACTATATACCAGAGTTAGTTAATGTAGCGTTAGAGTCTCAAATTAAGGGAATAAAAAGTTCTCATTGATTTAATAGTCAATTTCAATGAAATAACATATAAAAATAGATGTACCATATATTAATTAACTTTCAGTGGTTTTTTGGATGGTTGACATTGGATATATATATGTAATTTATATTAGCCAAGAAACGAAATGAGGAAAAGTCGTTTTCAGTGTTGTTATTGGACCTATTGCGTAAAGAAAAGAGGGTTATAATTAATATAAAAATATAATTAATTAAATTAATATTATAATTAAATTATAATAATGTGAATTTACCCCAAAGTGTCAATTAAGATAATTCTATCCTAAAGTGTGGCTAATCCAATCTTAAAAACTGGCTGATGAAATTTATTTGATTGACACTGTATCTTGCTCATGAAGACGGTTAAATATTTCTAAAAAGTTTTAGAATGAAAAGTCACAAAGGGATGAAACCTTTGAAGAATGGCCCATAGCCAGCATTTTATCCTGAAATATTTCTCATCAATTGAGTCCCACGTTGACAATCCCTTAATGGTCGGGGTCCCTACCCTAAGCGGCCCTGTCCATCCATCACGGAAGCTATGATAATCCTCCAGGTTCTCCACGACGGAAATGAAGAAATATGAAGACCATTTGTCAGCGAGCTCCTGTCCGACGGGGGATAATTATTTAGCAGAGTGGAGGAAAACATAGTTTCTTGTCAAGTTGGAGATTTTTTTTCTCCCACTTTCTCTATTACACTATTTCACAATTGGACGTGTTAGTACAACTTAGTCATTGTTCAGAAATATATCTCTTGTAAAACTAGTTTCGTTTTTATACATTCTACTTATGAAGAATATACACTGTTAGCACTCAATGTAAATGTAAGGTACATTAAGATATTTACGAAGGGTTCTTTTGTCGTAATAAATTCAGATATTCTCAATTTATGTCTGTAAAAAAAATAGATTTCATTGGTATAGGAACTTTTTCATATGTTCAAAATAACGACAACTAAAAGAAAAACGTTTCCCCCTCCCCTCGTTATTATAAATTATGGAAATTAGTATAGATTCTACATAAATAAATCTATTTACAATAGGTCATTATATGTCCTGTAGCTTGGCTACAATTTTTTATATATTGCGATTTGTGATAATGTACATTATACACTCATTGTCTAAACATGTTTAAAAGTGACGTGGCTCACCTTATAAATCATAAACCCGAAAGTCTGTTGCGATCGATGCGGAAAGGGTGGTGAGGTCATAGTGTTAAACACTGGGTTTCTTAGATGCTGCAACGAGTTGAAATTCTTTGGCTTAAACAACAAAGACGAGAATAGAAGAGATATAATGATAAGAATATTTTTTTTTTCATCCACTGGAGACACTTGTTTCGACTCTTTGCAGCACCTGATGAAATTGGTCGGGCCTCATGGAAGAAAGTGCGTAGCTATTTGATTAAAGAGGTAGCAAATCTGGTCTAGAAAACTATTTTAATGGTTTAGCTAGGACCTTCTCAGCGCTAACTCTTAAAAGTGGTTACGCATACCTCTTTCGAAAGATTAAAGAACGCTTGGTGTGCCGTCGGTGGATGAATTCATCCACCGGAGACATACAGATTTTTGACTCGATGCAGCACCTCACAAACCCAGTGTTTAACACTATGGTATCTTCCCGAGTCGTTGGCAAAAGACTGTTGGGGAAAATTAGGTTAATATTGTGTCGTTTGACGTAAGTTAGCTTTAAGTTTTATGATTTATAAGGTGAGCCACATCACTTTAAAACATCTTTAGACAATGAGCGTATAATGTGCATTATACTTTTGTAACGATCACAAATCGCAATGTATTAAAAATTGTATAAAATCTAGCCAAGCTACAGGACAACAGACCTACTGTAAATAGATTAATTTATGTAGAATCTATATTTCCATAATTTGTAAAAGTAGACTAAATCAGAACTAAATATAAAGGGTTCTCGAAGTCCCCCAGCAAACCCTTACGAGTTGAAACAAAATTTAGCTATTTTGCACGTTCCTGTTTTTGAACAAGAATTAAAAAAATTGTTTTTTTCAATCAATAAAGGCTCTATTGTTTCTACAGCTGCCGAGGCAACACAACATATAATTCCCGAAAATAGCGTACAGATACAAAATAGAATACAGGCCCTAAGTCTTGAAGAGCTTACTCCACTAAGTAGACTCTTGGACTTGCTGGCTAATTGGATTGTCACAGCGAAGTGGGCAGTCCATCTTCTGAATCGTCTTTTAGATAGCACTGTGATCCTCTTACGTCTGCGTTATCTTAGCTCCACGGGTCGCAGACTTCACGCCATGATATTTTATTATTTTCTTTAGCTCCTTGCTGAGAGGTGCCCTCCGAGAGGTGATTATGTGAACTGAAAGCGCGCCTGCAGACAAGAGGGCGCAGGTGAGTGCACTAACACAATTAGCCGGGTGACCGCCCTCGCTAGACCAATCCAGTGGCCCTTTCCGGTCTCAGTAAGTGTCCAACGCTTCCCAATCTACGAGCCAAAATATAAAAAATACAATAAACATTATCCTATAGCTAGTTTTAAAGCTACAATAATGTACTTGATTTACATTGACCTAATAAATCAATGATGAATTTTATTTATGTTTAACCAGCCTTTGTCAGGGTTTACTATTCTCGCTTTATTATTTTTTCCTGAGAACAATACTAAATGCCCCTTATTACGTCAGCAACAAAACCCTTCATAACAATCTTAATATACCCTACCTTCTTGAACTCATACCTTCCAAGTTTATGAAATTCCATAGTCGCCTATCCAACCACCCTAATCTCCTAGCACAGTCCTTGCACTGCACCACTCATCCCTACCTTCCTCCTCGGAGACTGAAGCGGCAGTGGCCTCACAACCTGCTATAAGTAGGTGACAGTGGGAGCTGGCAATGGTCAGTTTCTCCAATCATGTCCTGAGTGTCCGTGGCTCCAGCACTCTTCGTTAGTCTCCACTGGCTCGTATCCGGTGACGTGGCTGACGGAGAGCGTGGGAGACTTCCCAAGACTCCGCTTCCTCTTTCGCATGCGAGGAAGGTGACAAACATGTGGATCTGAGAGGCCTCTGGGTTGTTTGTAAATATTGTATGTATGAGCGAGTGAATGATGAATTGTGAATATATTATGAATAAGAACATTTATCTCAATTACGTATTGCCTAATAAGGCAGATTGTAATTTTATCACAATATAGAAGTTGTGTATATATTTTATTATGTTTTAATTTTTTTTTTTTACTGTAATTATTAGACCAAGTTCATGATATTAAAAGTTTTACTATTTATGTAGAATATAATGAATTTCTAAAAGTAATTGATGTTGACATACTTTCATCCTAACCCTCAAAAAGACAACTTTTAACTTTAGAACTAATTGTGACATAAACAAGAACCACTGATATGAACAGATCAGCAGATATTTAAAAATCTTTCTGACAATAAAGTACAAATTAAAATTTTCAATTCTTGTTAACAAAAAAAATCACACGATAAATAAAAGTAACAAAGTAAAGTCATTTTCATAAATGAAGAAATAAGATATTTTATATTTTAAATGCGTTCCAGAAAATAAATTCATTGATACATACAACATAATACATTAGAATCAGCAATAAAAATAGTAAAAAATAATGAATAAAAATCCTAATGTCAGAAATGAATAAATAATCCCAAAACGAGCAAAGTCCTTCCAGGGTGGTGAGGAAGTGTTGAGGAGGAAAATACTCGCAGAAAGTGGCTTGGATAGGAAGAAACGAACGGTTGAAAGCTGCATTTTCTTCTTGAGTATGTGAAAATCAGAGAAGATTTGAACTGTATAATATTGTGTGTATAGGGAGAATGATGAACATTCATGGATTGGAAATATTATGCACTATAAGATAATAAGACACATAAGTGGGCCCAGGTTCATGAAGAAAGATCTAGCGAAAACAAGCAGGTTATTGTATTATTTTCTTCATGTTATTTTTGTTTATATTTATTTCATTTGGTATATTTCTTTTCTTATTTCTCACAACATTGTTAATTTAGTCGAGGCTGATACTGTCAAATAAAAACTTATGTTGGAAATTAGGATGTCCCCAAGGGGGGTGGACCCCCGCCGCGGGCTAGGTCCACTACCTCAGCCACTGTCCGGTGAGCGTCGAGAAAAAGATAAAATGGGACCTTTGCTGGTGGGCTAGTTGCTGGCAGCTTTATTCGTATTGATCTGACTTTATATGATTTTAGAAGGTGTACCCCGAAAAAGCACTATCTTCAGGAGAAGAGAAACAGGGAAGGTATACCTATAATAGTTTATGTCTTGGGATGACCACAAATTCACACTCGGCATCTAAGGGTAGGCGAAAACCGTCTGGATCCCAAAGGCAAGTTTGAACATGAGAGAGGCAGACTGGATCACTGGGGGGAGACACTACTAGGTAAAGTTCGTAGGCCCCCGGATGACCATCGACCGCAAGGAATAAATCTCTTTCACGGAGGTGCTAGTTTTAGTGAGACGAAGGCAGAGGATCCCACTAGAAAGGTGTGGGGTCTGACAACGAAGGTTAGCGAAGATAATACAAACATAGCATGGTTAGGAAAGAGAGATGCAGAGGTAGCTGTATAAGAAAGACATGGTTCGAGTAGAGCAGCAAGTGCCAGTGCAGAGAGAGAGAGAGAGAGAGAGAGAGAGAGAGAGAGAGAGAGAGAGAGAGAGAGAGAGAGAGAGAGAGAGCAGCGTTTGGACGCCGGGTTCTGAGTGTCTGGGGAATGCCTCAAATCTGGGTGCTTATACGCATATATATAATATGTATATAATAATAATATATAATATACGCAGGCCAGAAGTGGTGGGGGGATTCCCCCGCCTGCGGCTATTTCGTGCACTAGTTCCCCCCTCTCTTAACTGACGCTTTACGGTTTAATTATTAAAATATGGGAACATAGATATACATTTTCTGAACCTAGAAGAGGGGAGCTTCTAATCATTCGTGATGAAGAGGTTGACACAACAACTTACTGCATGTAAAATAAATATAGCTTCTTAATGGACGTAGTCCCAAAACAGTGAAGATATTATTATTGTTATCATTATTACTGATAGCAATAATTGCATGAAACAGACGAAACTACGCTATCATTCAGTGACCCAGTCATCCGAAAGGGAATAACGAGATATCTCATTAGTTGGATTAGTTTATGGACTGGTCAGAGGGGAGCTAATTACAGCGGCCAGGTGACAAGACACGATAACACGGCTTGTGGGCCGACACTACAGCGAGTTCGGCTGTGGGCTCCAACTGTATTTGTGGTCGGGCTCACCTCCTTTGTCCGGGTAATGAGCCAATTGTACTCGGTTCTAATCAAAGGCTTAGGAGTGAACGGCTTACGTGCCCCCGCTAATTTACTGTTTTGCGAAGGCCACACATTTTAAAAATTAACTACTGCTGTTGTGCGTGTCATTCAAAGCTGACATGCCTCACTCCTAGGTAACGTGTGACCTGGATTCAATCCCCTTTGAAAGTAGCATAACGAAAGCGGAGCACTAGTTCATGTTTTATCAGGATTTTCAATTAAGGTAATGTTAGAGCTGAGTTGAAGTGTTTGTCGAGACATTGGGGTAATGAAAAAGAAAACTTATGGACGTATTGACAAACCTCGTATCGCTGTATCAGGTACTGATAACAAAAATATAATGCACGGGTCATAAGTGATCAGTAATAATAACTTACAAGAGTTGCAAACAATAGAATCAAAACAAAACAGAGGTTTACATAAGTGCAACGTGAGCTGCTAATTAATTTATATAATTACGTTACAGATGTTGGGTTTGATTTATTAATATATGAAGAGCGAGTGAATGATGAACTGTAAATATTGTATGAATGAGAGCATATATCTTAATTACTTATTGCCTTATAAAAGGCAGATTGTAATTATGGCATTATTCAATAAAAATTATATATATAATATATGAAAACAGATGAATGAATAGATATGTTTAAATGAATCTTATTTTAGTATTTACCATGCTATTTACCTTTATGTATTTACCTTTATTCCAGCAAAAGTTTTAATCGCCCACATCCAGTAAGGATACTAATTCATTAGTCAACTTAACATTTTATCTTAGCGTAAGTGTTATATTCAAAAGATTTATTTAGGTTGACCAAACCTATGCAGCATGGCTTAGGAGGACTTGTGTATTTTTCTATTGATTATTTATAAGTTCAAGTGGCTCTCCTAAGAAAATCCAGGATATGAATATATGAGAACAGAGGTCATACAAACGATAAAATCCAACATATTAGTTAGGCTGGTACAACCATAGAACATGCTACAAAGCTACAAAGCTACTGGCAATCTTTTCCTAAGATTTATAAAAAAAAGGGTTTTTAAAACTAATGAAAAAAAAACGTTAGCACAAGCCCTTATTAGGTCCCCTAAGTCAGGTATTCAAATAGTTTTATTTTATCTTGGAATCATGTTTTCCGGGAATGAAACCAAACCCTCTTCCGCTAAGAGGAGAAAAAACTGAATCAGTTTAAAATGCTGTGAATATGTATGACTAGGTTTCTTAGATATTGGTCTTAAACTGAAAGGAGAAAGGGAAAGGTTTGATAGGACTATTCTGTAATCCTGTATTATGTGGGTTACTGTCAAATACAGTACTCTTGGAGTCTTTACAAGTGTACATTGTTTATAATTTTGTTATCATAATCCATATGTGAATAATATTTTTGAGGAGTTTACTATTTTTATTCATCTTGTTGTTCAAGTTGGGAATAAATGAATTATATTTGAAATATAATATTGATACTAAAAAAGACTGACATGGAGCCAAAACACGAGGCTAAAAAGACAAGAACTAAACATACGCTGTGACAACTGTACAGACTACTTCAAAGAACATCCCATCTCTCAATAGAAAATAAATTACTAATCTACAAAGTTATACTTAAGCCAATCTGGACATACGGAATAGAGCTATGGGGACAGCAAACTAGTCAAACATGAAGCGCATCCAATCCTTTCAATCAAAAGTCCTGAGAACAATAGTTTTTTTTTTTTTTATTATAACTTTATTGTGCAATAATTACAATCTGCCTTTTATAAGGCAATAATAATACAGATAAATGATCTCATTCATACCATATTTACAGTCATCATTCACTCACTCATTCATACAATAGGACATGATTGGAAAAACTGGCCATTGCCAGGACTCCCACTGTCACGCGATTATAGCAGGTCACGAGGCCACTGCCGTTTCAGTCTCTGAGGAGGATTATAGGGATGAGTGGCGCAGTGCAAAGACTGTGCTACAGGATTAGGGTGGTTGGAAAGGCTACTGTGGAATTTCATAAACTTGGAAGGGATGAGTTCTAGAATGTAGGGTATATTAAGGTCGTTATGAAGGGTTTTTTTGCTGACATAATAAGGGGCATGAGAACAATAGTAAATGCCCCTTCAGTCATTACACTCCGCCACTCATCCCTATAATCCTCCTCGGAGACTAAAACGGTTGTGGCCTCGTGACTTGCTATAAATATGTGACAGTGGGTCTGAGTGTCTGTGGCTCTCGCGCTCTTGGTCAGCCTCTGCTGGTTCGTATTCAGGGACACGGCTGATGAAGGAGCGTGGGGCTTATATAATTATAATCATAATTATATTGTTGTAAATTCCAATAATACAGTCTACCATTAAATATAGCCTTTCCTCAAAAACAAATAATGCCTGACATATTTCCGCACAGTCTTGAGTATGTAATTGTGAGCTGTTGAAAGTGGTTTTGATATTAATGAATAAACTAATTCGTGGAGAGACCATATTGGATATATTTAATCAAGCTCAATTTACAATGAACAACCTAACAAAATAAAACATTTTCTTCTCGATTCGCCTCTTCTTTCTTTATCACTCCGCATTATTAACATCTTAAAGTGTTTTTTCTTGATAGTTAGGTTATTTAATCACCGAGATTGGCAGACAATTAATGCTAAAAGTGTCATTTTTTTTAAAGAAGAGGGAATATCGTGACACAAACTTACAAGAGATGAGAAATGCTACCCTGCAAGTAAGCAAGAGTCGATTCCACATATTGAGCAAGTGTAGGTAAATATGCAGCTGTTCACTCAAGGGTAGTTTTTACAGCCCTACACCGAGTTAAAAAGGTTGTACCCCTGTAGTCCTTGGATCTCACCTCTACAGTACTGCTGCCATGGCCAAAAAGGGTCCTTGCCTTTAGAATCTCACCCAATTCAAATCAGCGATCGATTCACGCAATACTAGATCCTGTCCTTCCCACAAATCAGTCTCATTTGCTCATTATTTTCAAATCCGAGCCCCAAACCTGTGGAACTCGTTTTCAGGAATATTGGCTATTCTGCATCAGTCCCAGTCTTTAAATCCAGTTTTTACAAGCACCTCAGTTCCCTTAAGTTCAATACTTCATAGTTTAATTTTTATACTATATCTTTCTTCTGTAATCTTGGCCTTTCGACTCCTTCATTCGCCGTTTTGTTTTCTCCAGTAATTATTCAAACTTCTCGACTGATCCTACTCAGGCATAATTATTATAGAACCGTTTTTTTTTGTTATTTGTTTGTATCATCTTAATGTGACGTATGTCTAAAGCCTAATAGTGTTCTAGGGTAGTCAGAAGAGACAAATTATCTTGTATTATTAATGTGTATCAACTGCAGCAAATTCGGCTTGCTTCCCTTTCATATCCCTAGAGGACAAAGTCTTAGAATAATTTTGTTTTCATTTTATTTTAACTTGCCCCAGATTTATTTACGACCAATAAACACTTCTAGGCATTCATAATATAAATTTAAGTGCCCTGCGTCTAAAATGTAAGAAATTAATTTTCAAATTCGGTTAATATACCGGTGCTAAAATGGCTTGGGGTTGGCCACGGCATTACGGGAATTTCGAAGTAACTTGATCATGTTGCTAACAGCCTAAAGTGAACTTAATTAGTGTTTACAACTCGACGTTAATGTAAGACAAACAAGGCCTAGGGTAGCGGTGATCAAATATATCTGTACGTCATACAACATACAACCATCGGCCTTCTCAATTAAACTTCAGTGTGAGTGTAATTTTGTTTCATGAACTTGGATATTATAGTTTAATTAGTTTTATAAGACAGTTCTAATTATGATTGATCAGAGAAATTCACAATGGATATATTGTTAATGATTATAATTTCCGATTTACTGAACCAACTTTTCTACTATTGTAAAAGATATTTGATGTGTATTATCTCTTTAAAAACAATCCATCTCTTTAAATACAAGAGCTTTTATATACTACGCCATTGCCTTCTCAGGTATCTTCTGTTCAGCCGCTAAGGACTGTCACGTGTAGGATCGCTACTCTCAGATCAGAAGCTCGATCTCTGCTAGACCTCACCGGAACTCGTTTTATGTCGACGAGACCACCTCGGACGAAAATTCTTTATATTTATCCTCCCATCGTCAATTAAAATCCATAGCTCCAAATCTTTAAACACGAGATCAGGATAAGTTTTCCCATCTTTGAGGGATAGTTGTTAGTTAATGAGAACGAGCCAATGGAAGTCATTCCTGTTCTACATGCACAACATGCTCTCCTGGAAATCAATTTTTTCAGGAATTTATAAGCACCAGCATATAGACCTTTGATTTTCAAGAAGTCATGCATGGCTCGCTTTTAGGTTGTAGTGCATTCAAATTAATAAATTATTCTATGTTAGGCGTTGTTATTAGGTGTTGTCTAGTCGTAGATATATTTATTTAAATATTTTTTTTTCCTAATTATTTTCGTTCATCAATATTGACCGATTTGATAGAGAGTTACTGCAGTTTATACAAATAAGTATTCATTGGTTTAGAAACCAAATAAATTTGTAACAAACAAGCTGTAACATTTTTGGTCCCTAAAAAAAAAGTAAAATTCAACCTAAATATTTTTCTCAATCAGTTCAGCTATGGATATAATGTTTTCTTAAACTATCGAAATTTTATAGTCTACATATTTAAAAAAAAAAAAAAAGTTAATAAGATTGATAAAAGCGTTTCCTAATTTGTTTCCGTACTTCAGCCACTACATGATGCTATTTAATATATAATGTACCATAATAATTCCAGGTCAATAACTATTTACAACCACTGTAGTGGAAACGGAAAAAATAAACAGTTGAACAGACAATCTTCTATCTTCGGGTTATATTACAATGATAATCATTCTCTGATACGGGTTAGTTTTTAGTTTGCCGAGATAAAAACGAGTATAGAATTTCTTTTATAAGATGTGTAGATTTTGCTCTGATATAACCTACTTTTCAGAGAACAGACCAAATAACAAATGAATGTGTGTCCGGAAGAAGGGCCTATGTCACGTTTTCCTAATTTTACAAGAGCTTCAATACTGATAACATAGGCCCTTCTTCCACTTCAAGTTTTGTGATTTCTCTCAACGATTGTGATTCTCTTGACCTCTAGCGGCTTCCTTTTCAACTAATAACCATGGCAATACGTACACCACTTGACATAGGCCCTTATTCGACAAAAATCTGAGTTTCGAAAAAATCGTGACATAGGCCCTTCTTCCGGACACACGTTCAAATACTTTTAGGTTCTACTGTCTTACCATCCATACATCAAGCTAATATTTTATACCCTTGAAGAAATAAATTGAATACAGAGATTGAGCCGTGACTCTAACCATCTCTATGCGAGAGAGCAATTTTCCAGTTCCTAGAAATACGTATTTCTGATATCATAACTTTTCAGAAAATATGATTTCAGGATCAGGTTCTTTTTTTGACGTTTTTTTTTTTATTAAACTTCTACATCATCGTGAAATGATGTATTATTCCCTACGAATTATTTTCATTTTAATTTAAGTGTATCTATCATTGAGCTACGACAACAAAAACTTTATTATGATAAAATTACAATCTGCCTCATTGGGCAATAATTAATTGTGATAAATGTTTTCATTCATACCATATTTACAATTGTGATTCAATAGCTCATTCTTACAGTATTTACAAACAGCCTAGAGGACCTCACAAATCCACATGGTTGTCACCTCCCTCGCATGCGAAAGAGGAAGCCGAGTCTAGGGAAGTCCCCCACGCTCCTCCGTCAGCGTGGGATCAATGTCAGCCGTTTGTCGAGATGGAAGACTAAGTACCGTATTGTCTTGGATACTTGGAGAGGAATGGAATTAAAAGAAACTAGTGGACAAGACTTGCGGCAGAGGGTTAAGTTAATGTGGGAACATTTTCCTTCATTAACTTTAATCCGTCATGGGTTGCACCAATTCTCGATCTCGTCAAGGTGTTTTGAAGGTTATGGGATGCTATGTCGGGGTCTGGGTGGGATGACAAGACTGCAGTGTCATCTGCAAATGTCGCCAAGAAGGTATTGGGAGTAGAGGGGCATCGTCGGATATCTATCATTGAAAAAAAAATATACTGATTATTTTCAAAGGTCACATTTTATAAATTCAATAAGGTAAAAAGGTGAAAACTGTTGATACTTCAACTGTAACAACCGATTGGTTATAATTTAATGGGTTCAAATTTTTAGAAACTCAGGTCATGGAGTACAGATTTCTACGAGAATGGCGAAATTACATCGCTCAAGTACTTTTTATTTGAATCAACATTTTTCAAAAGGTTTATTTTTGAAAAACCTGGGATAATCTATTAATCACTAACCTATGCATTATCCTTAAGTGGCTGTGAATAATGGCATAGCGAGAACTTTCTCATTGATGGGGATCTTGGAAGTGATTTCCATCTCCTGGTAAGATCTGATTTTCCAGGCGATATTAGATTTCCATCGGTCCGGGATCCAATTTCCAGACGAAAGAAGAGATATATGATCCCGCAAGTCAAAATATATTTATCATAAAAAGATATAGTTACAACTTTGCAATCTAAAACCGTGAAATAATAGCAAATCAAACATTATATTGATTCAAATGTAACACAAAATGTTATTTTATTTAGCTCTATTGTTTTATTATAAAAACTAATCAATTTATGATACATAATTTATGTATCCCCATCAATTAGTTATAATCGCTATTAAGTAAAGATATATTTTCTCATTAGGACATCTCATGAGATCTGCTATTCTTTAAGGTTTATTTTTTATCGCACCGCAATCCAAATCGACTATAATACATTTTCCTATAAGCAATAAAGAGAGCAATAAAGTTTTTAATGGAAAGCGAATGGGAAGTTGTTATATCTGTTTGCCAGTCAATTGTTTAAATAATAAGTAGAATTTAAAAACCAACAGAGGATAAAATATATCCTGTTTCATTTACATTCAACATTGTATTTAAGGTCGAAAATAATTAATTTATTGTGTACTTTCAGCAAAGTGGTTAGCTGATATTGACAAAGTATCTTGTCCTGTATTACGCCGTAGACCAAGTGGTCGAGCGATGAGCAAGCTGACTCGTATTTGTTGTAACCCTTCTAAAATTTTTGTTTGGGGTAGGGGGCCACACCTCCTCGAGGCTAACTCAATCTCTTGAGGATGAATAAGCAGCTACTGAACAAAAAATCCGATATACAAAACTGAAATAATTGTACAAAGATAACGCCACCTACGACAATCCAGTTCTGTGATTTGTACCATTCAAAGAGAACTGGATCAATAATATGATAATATGAAGGGCGGTTTTTCAGTCATTAAAAGGCAATTAATTAGCACCGCTTCGAATATTAACGCATGGATAGGGTATCAGCTAAATTAATTATCGAGATAGTGCTTGCGCAGGGGTAGGTTTGTAGGGGCTACCTTAAACCGTTGCGGATGTTAGCTGGTAACTGACAGGAAATTACACCTATCTTATCCAGTGCCTTATAAATTCTACCCGTCTTGCCACATACTGGCTCATGTCGATTAATTTTATCCTTCAGGGGGAGCTGATCGCTAATCAAAGTGTGTATGCTTTGATAACCCTTAAGGTGTGCTTTAAACTGCGACCTAACACTTACATGGAAGAATCATTCTGTTAACGCATGGATATCTAACCACGAAATTATGTCATAAAGTAGCCATTACACAAAATCATAAGTAAAGAATTGAATGAATGTCAATTACTGTATTTGTGTCTCATTTGGTCAACCATTATCAATAGTTCATACGTCAAATTAGAAAGAGGAGGGACTCGAAGGGGTTATCTTGTTTGTCGGCTGAATCTGAGCAAGTGGCATTGAATTTGATCTCTATTTGCAAGATAATTCCTTCGTTTGCCTTTTATTTCCAATAGTTTGTTAACGTTTCAACATCTCTAAATAAATATTTCTAATTAAATACAATATTACAACAAGGACAATAATTATCTATAATCTAAATTTCCCTCGTAGTAGGTCCTATTTGTAATTCTGTTGTGTTCGCGTCTATGACAAACAGGAATACATGACAACGAGATAGCCGATCAAGATACCCTAAAAGGTTCTCGCAAACAATAAAAGTGAATATCCACACTTACTTAGGCATGCTGACAGAATCGAAGAACAAATGGATAGGCATCTCCATTTCTCTACTCATTTTAGTAATAAAATAGAAAAAGTACGACACAGGCCTTACCGGCTATCGCACTTGCTAAATTCACCTAACCTGTCGCTTCGTGTCAAACTGATGATATATAAATGTGTCCTCCGGCCAGCTCTGCTTTACGGTACCCCGCTATTTACTCACTTGACTGACAATACAGCCAAATGTCTCCAACATGTCCAGAATGGAATCATGCGAAAAATAGTCCGACATACCTCTCTCGAGATGGCAATATTAATTGGCCATTAATCACATCACTAAGTGCCATAAACTCTAAACTGCTTGGTGTAGAGCCGAACTACTAGTTAAACTGGTCTCTATAAATCAAGGGAAACTCCACGAAAACTAAACCTCCCCAGGAAAATTAGCTACGACTGAAATATTTAAATGTATACTGCCATAACTACTAGTCGTTTCTGATAAAACGTTAAATAAAGACAAACTTAAAAAAAAAAAAAAAAAACCTTTATTCTCAACGGAACAATGTTAATATATTCAATAAATTTTAAAAAACAATTTAGCTCTACAGATGGCTGATAATATCACAGCTAACCCGCATCAAATCCCTGCCTTGACCTCATGAGTGGGCCTGCATATTCAAAGCCTCCGAGGCAACGCTGCAATTTTACACCAAGAAGTTTGATCTACCCATTACCTCTACTTGCTTTGATTAATTCATTCATTCGCTATCTAATAGAAGCACTTATTAAGTAAGTGTCGATGCGAATAAATTATTTCAATCAGTTTGTGTCGACTTAATATGTGTCATCACAAGCTGTTTCACACTCCATCAGTCAACTGTCAAAAGACGATATACATAAAAGTGGCCATGTACAAATTAAGTTAGCGAATCAATCACTTAATGAAAAAAAAATTCAAAATAATTATTAAGAGAATTGCGCCGGCTACGTCTTAGCTGGATTGTGTCGGTTAGCGTTACAAAATTGCCAAAAGTAAGGCATAAACATTAAACAAAGTATCAAAAATAATATATAAATAACCATTCATTTTATTAAAAACAAAACAAAAACTGATCAGCAATTTAAAAGTTAATTTAACCAGGCCTGATTGTATAATGTATATTTAATAATGAAAAAATGTTTATAGTCACGATACGATGTTTCGGAGAAAAGTGCGTGTAGTCAACTGCAGAGTGGCGATGCGCACGGAGAGATCTGTAGACGAGATAGGCCGAGAAGTCCAAATTTGTAGTAAACAGCGACTTCTTGTTCGCAGGGGAACAGGCCCGTATTCTGCTATCTTCATCACTGACTAAGCCAAGCTCCTTGTCCTCTAATGCGCAAAGTCCTATTTATTTACTTCCTCGAACTTTATAGTTTCTAAAACTAACTTCCCCTGATGTAAACTATCTGTGTGTTGATGTAACAAAATGAAAACTGATGTTCAAGAGAAAAAACAAAACACACTTCATAACCTACAGTTTATTTTGTTTTTTAATCTTAAACATATGTTCGTGTATACAATATTTACATACAATTTTCCTGATTTTCTCTGGGCGAAACAATCAGAACATAAAGACTTTAATTTTCCACTCATCTCATTACCATAAATAATAATAACAAAAAAATATTGCTGAAATCCTCTCGAACAAAAGCTAAGTTTAAACAAAACACTCAAAGTTTGTTACTTTGAAGTAACCTTCTAATCAAAACTTATTTACTGTCTATGGAGCCCAAACACATACTGAGTTACTTATTATGTAATTTATGATGTCTATGAATTATTCACTATTGATATTTCTTTGTTATGACATATAGTCTACAAAACTGACACTACAATCTTGCTCACCCTCCTGTGATACCAGTCAGTTAGCTTAAATTCTGCCTCTGAACGATCGTGATGTATTGTTCTGTGCGTTTATTTTAATAGCATAAAAAAAGGAGCTGTTCTGGGAAAAAGACATTGTAGGAGCTACGATTATCGCCAGGAAATGGAAGCGTGGCGTTGACAAGATCCGTGCAGAGTGGGCTTGTGAAAGGAAAGGTTCACCGACCGATGTGAAGTATGTCTGTAGACGACAGAGCGATTAGATCGAGAACAAATCGAACCTCCTTGGGGTCTGAGGCGCGTGACGTCTGAGCCATCAGTCATCTCGACCGCTCTAAGGTGGTTTTACGTGAGTATTGTTACGTTGTCATTCCTAAATCGAAAAAGAAAATATCACATTATACGTATATGATACTCTAGAATTGAAGAGAATATGGAATGTTCTACCGGGAGGAACCATCCTTTTTGTGGTTCAAGAAACCACAGTTCTTTCTTTGGGGGTGACCACGTGGAAATATTTGCGAATAAGACGGAAGGATGTCTGTTTGTTATGGATTTTATATTAGAGATTGTTTGGAAATATTAATTTTAGAGTTTGTAGGTTGAGTCCGGTGTTACACATTATATAAATAAATAAAACATCTGTAATTTATTTATTCACACATACCCATGTGTATATAGTGTTTTTATTCATGTAATTATTAGCATTTAGTTCAGTATCGATTTGTTCCGTAACCTGTTTAAAGTTTAATGTTAATAGTTTAGTGTAATGATGTTAGCTGGTCATCCACCGGAGACACATCAAGTTTTTAAAATTAGGTTAAGAATTAGTATGTAAGTTAGTTTTAAGTTTGTTCAAAAAGGTATGGGGCTCACGTTTATTAGTCAGCTCAGTCCAGTCACGTATAATGTATATCATTATACTTGTTTATTCCATTATATATTTTTTATAAAATAACAAAACCTGTATATAATGTAGCGATGCTACAGGAAATAAAAAAATAATATGTAAAAAGATTCACCTGAGCATCTATAATTGTCTGTAAATTTAAAGGGACTATGAAGGGGGGAAAAAAGTTAGCTAATCTCAGACAGATTGTGTTTGATAAAAATAGTGATGTGGACATTTAAAATTGTTATAGCAACGGACAAAATGTTTGAAAGTACATAGAAAAAACTAAACTAATCGTATATGCAGGTTCTCGAACTTTATAAGAATTGATGTAAAACCTTTAAAGTATTTCTAAATAATATTCATTCCAGGGATGTGTGAAGATATGAAAATCATAATGGGCATTGTGATATTGGTAGGCTAACATTTTTCTACTTAACTTTTTTTTCATTCCTTGTTTGTATTTTAGCCAGGATAGCTATGTTTGATTTATGAATTGAATTTACATTAAAGCAGTTTCAAATACTGATGAACCAAGCGGATATAATTTGGTATTCGTTCTGGCATTTGTATCGGCCTCTCCCTTTGGACTTCTGGAGTCTCGCTGTGGGAGAAATTAGCGTTTTATATAGATGGAAAGAGAAGGCAAAAATTAAATATTTATTTGCCAAAGGAAAACTTAATGGCTCCGCAGAAAAAATCTTTATTTTTGAGTTATTGATACACTCATAATCATTGAAATGTGGGGAATATTCTTACAATTCAAATATCTGCTAAATTTTCAAGCATAGTTCGTTATTTTGTACAGAAAAAGTATTCGGAGAATAAATAAAGGTGTAACAATTAAACTACAATAAAAACTAATGACGAATGAACCGTCTACTTTAGCTCAAATGAAAGTTTTTGAAGCTAAAGAAACTTCAAACTAATCGAAGCCGTACAACTGAGCGTTAAGTTGTAGTTCAATTAGTCCAACTTTCTTCAGCTGCTCCAATTCACTCTTTCTCTCACTCTCTCTCTCACTCTCTTTCTCTCTCTCTCTCTCTCTCTCTCTCTCTCTCTCTCTCTCTCTCTCTCTCTCTCTCTCTCTCTCTCTCTCTCTATCTTTCGCTCGCACACAGCTTTATGAGGATGTGAGGAATTTTTTTAATTACTTTTTTTTTTGGTAGAGAAGGCATTTGAATGAAGCTGCGTGCTTTATCTGATGGGCAGGATAAAAGAGGATTCCCAACGTTTAATTAAAATAATTCCTTCTTTTCTTGAGATTAGTCCGCCGATAATTTAATTAAGCACTTAGAGCCTGAGATGTGGTCATAGTTAGGATTATCTCCTTGGCTGGGATCTTTATTAATTTGAGTTTGAATTTTAATGCTTCTTAATTGCTGACTTGGTTAATTTAGAAAAAGAATAGTCCATAGTCACAAAAATGTGATGACATGATTAAAAAAAATTTCTGAGAACGTATAACTTTTATCGCGTGCACTCCCCATCCGTATGACCTAGTTGCTAAAACATTTCACAATGACAAGCTGTGTTTGTAAGGGATATGATACTATTACAAAAATTCAAGGGTTGGCAAACTATTTCAATGTTTTAAAATTAAACTTACTCTTTCTTTATAGACAAGACGATAACAAAACTCTTCCCTTCTAAGTTCATGAACTTCCATGGTAACCTGTCCAACCACCCTAATCCCCCATCACATTCATCGCACTCCACCACTCATCCCTATAATCCTCCTCGGAGACTGAAATGGCAGTGGTCTCGTGACCTGCAATAAATGCGTGACAGTAGCAGTCCTGGCAATTCCCAGTTTCTCCAATCATGTCCTGAGCGTATGTGGCTCTCGCGCTCTTCGTCAGCCTCCAGTGGCTCGTATCGGGTGACGCGGCTGACGGAGAAGCGTGGGGGACTTCCCAAGACTCCGCTCCCTCTTTCACATGGGAGGGAGGTGACAACCATGTGGATTTGGGAGGCCGTATGAATGAGCGTGGGGATGATCTCAATTACTTATTGCCTAATAAGGCAAATTTTAGCACAGTAAAGAAGTTATATATCTAAAAAAAACACGAAAATACTGTAATTATTACTCTACCCACGGTTCTATTTAAAACTAGCAAGTCTCTTTTAATGAAACTCGATTGGTTCATGTACATCTTTGCAAAGGGGGTATCGGCTAATGTCGATGAAAGAAAGCTGTTAGATTTTAGTCAATCACAAGTACTTATTATACGTTTCAACCATGAATCTCGCCATTTAGATGAGTTAAAGACCCATAATGACTGGTTTGCACCCAGTGATTTGTATTACGTCCTGTTTAGAAGAGAGGGAGTTATTTAAACTGGTCTCATCCAAGACACCTGATGATTCACCGATGTGCGGAGTGAACTGGGGAATTGGAATTTTTTCAAGGTACAGTGATGATCGTGGAGGATTCAATTATCAACGATCACTGCGGCTGAACTGTGGAACACCAAATACACTAATCCGATTTTGACTTAAAAAATGATATTTTCATTAAGTTCCATTTGATGACGAAAACAAAATCAACTAATTACATGTAAAATTATAATAATCCATTTATTAAAGTCCAAACAAAAGTATATTTTCCTATCACATTGATTTGTTCATCAAATTAATCTCGATCATCAAGAAGTTTGGCTGAAATTGAATTGATGGAGACCAGGTATATGGTCGAAGTTTGACATGAAAAAGTAATGGCGACAATGCCAAAATGATGCCAACAGGACGACATTTTGAGAAAAATACAATAATGAGGTCACCTGTGATGTAAACGCTCAAATGTGACTGTTTGATGTAGGACTGGCCAATATTGCCGGGTATTGGCCAAGGGGCAATTGGTGACTCGCTATCGGCCTGTGGTGATTACCGTTGGCTCATTAGTATAGAGTCAACAGAGACCTCACCGCAGACACATGTCACCAGTCCTGCTTTTCCTTCTCGGCTTCTCTGTGAGTTATCTGTGTGCATATTTGTCTTCATTAACCTCTCTCATTTCCTAGCGCCGTCAATGCACTTGTTTATTTAAACATTCATAATCGCTACTATGTCATTATGCGGATTAATTACACAAGAGCATAGTGTACATTGGCTTCAACCAGGAAAATAAAGTTACTTGAAGTTATCGAATAATTTTTCAATAAGTGGTTCAGAGAAGTTTTTAAGAAGAGATGTGATAAAATTGCCAATAACTTATATTAAACCGTTTAAACTATATAAATCGATCATTTTTATGTCTTATTAACTAACACTTTCCATGATCTGGTTTGAATATTTTCGTATCGTTCATTATAAAAAATTAAACAACCTATAACTAATAATATTTAGAGATAGCCTGGGTCCGTTTTGGGTAAAACTTTTTATTTATATTTGATATTATTTTTAAATCGAAACATTTAAAAGTTACTAATAATAATTCTAAGATCGATCAGGCTAAAGCGAAATCCTTAGCATATACAGTCCTGCCGAGTCAAGATGGTTGCCTGAACAGTACTGAGATTTTCTTTAATCGGGCTCGATAATAAATAGAAATGCTTTATTAGACGCACTATACCATAATTACTAGAGAACTATTAAAACGAAAAATGTTGTTGAGCTACAGCTGATTTTGATTTAGTGAGCTGGAATGGAAGATTGACATAATATTATCAATTCGAAGTATTCTATGTATTAGGAAGAGCATAGTATCACGATATTTTTTCACGAGTATATTATGTAATAGCTATACATAACCATAGAGGCAGAAGGAACACAATTGAAGAGGTCCAATTATACCAATTGATAAATTATTTATATATGAGTCTCTACGGTAATGAACTTTAATCAATTTCATCTGAACTTCAATAGAACATTCTATACAGGGTGTAACGTTAATGCAGATCTCAAATGCAACAGAAAAGTTCATTTGTGCTAAGGGCCAATTCCGAACAGGGAAGGAGTCAATTTAAATTTTATATTTTTTGTTGAATAGGTAGCCACTAAAAAAATATTTAAGTTAGGTATTCCCAATTACAACATCGTAAACTAGTTTCTTCAAAAAAATGGAGAATTAGTCTTTGTTAAAGGGGGCTTTCAAGCGGCTAACTTAATTAAAGTCTGTTTTAGGTCTGGAAAGCAACGAAATTGTTCTAATAAAGACAAATGATATTTTTTTAAAGAACTTCAGTCTAAATTACGATCCTTGAAAAAACACAAAATTAAAATTTACTCGTTATTTCCTAGGTCCCAGACATATCTGTCTGTTATCATTATCTGTATACTATTGCAGAAATAGTAGTTTCAACGGCAGGACTCCACCTAAAAACGGTTTTTATTGGATCATTTACTTCAGGTTCCAGGATTCAATTCTGAACACTTATTCAGGATTTCACTATTTAAAAAAAAACCATTTAAGTGACTGGTGCTATTAATTTATACTGTAGTTGTTAAGAGTATATTTTATTTCATAGCTTTAGCTGTAGAAAAAAAAACAATTCAGAAAGTATTTAAAAAGTAATGATTCCACAAGCCTAACTTGTGCACTTATGTACCGTTGTATATGCCTGAAAACACATTGGAGGTTATTTACTTATTGTTTGCATATACCTAAACATGGAAGGACATGGCTTCGTTACACTGATCCCAATTAGGAACCTAAATACGAGACAAGCTAGACAAGAGTATAAGTGGGTTATTCCCGATCGATAACGGGGAACTGATACGCTTTGAAGGGTCCACGTGTAAGTTCCCGATACTCTCCTAACTATTATCTCTTCTTCCTCTGGCAACAGGACATCAAATAGAATTATAACTTGTTTTTTTTTTCTTATCCTTTTAATTTTTAAGTTGAACAATTGATTGGTTAATTTCAGCCCACAGCCTAGTATTAAAAATCAAATTTTTACTTCAAACTGTCTAATTTTGAACGAAATTTTCCCTCTGATTAGTAATAATTATTTATTGTACACACTTCCTAGTCAGAAACCAGAAAGCCCATTACTAGTCTGTTCAATCGTTCATATTGTTGTGATTATTTGTAGAAATTTACAACTCACACCGTAACCTGAGAGTTTCCCACATTCTGTATCGCCTTCTACCCAGTTTTCATTATTTGTTGAACCTTTTCAAAAGTCTTACGGGTTACTAACCAGCTAGATCACATGATGACAGCACATATATCATTCGTTACCCTCAAAGTTTATTAATTATTAAATGTTGCAGGCAACATCCCACGCCGCTAAGTTGAACCTGACAGAGCTGATATCACACAGGATCGACGGCTGGCTGGTATCTGTGGCAGCGGGTGCGAACAAGCTTGGGGCGGCGGTGTCCGGGGGTATCTACAGCGGCCTTCAACTGTTCGTCTCTGCCGCCTCCGCCCCACCGTCGTACGCCGCCACTTCCTTCGTCGGCGGCCGGGGCCGGCGTTCGGTCAGGGTGAGCGGGGGCCAGATGTCTTCGGGGATGACCACTGGCTCCGTGTCCGTTGGGATGGCCTTCGGTGGAAGTGCCGCTGAGGGTGAGCACTTGCAGGGCCTCGGGTCCACGGCTGCCGCCGCCCCCGGGGTCGGCACTTCTGTAAGCCTCGGAAGGCTGTTGCAAGGAAGGGGCGGCTCTGCGGTAGCCGGCGCTGGCGCCGCCAAGTCTGGATCTGCGACCGCCACTGTCCTAAGGTGCTCTAATGCTCACAGCACCTGCCGGTACTGATTGCCACCTCCTTCAGTACTGTATTATACTATATTGCAACATTTACAACTTTTGTTATTAATAAAACAATTACTACAGTAGCTGCATTAGATTTAATCTCACATGAAACGTAGTTCCGTTTCGCTCAGTTCAGGGTTTTATGAAATTTCCTAAAATAGCATCCATTTCAATTTACTCTGACTGAGAATATAGACGATTATCGCCACGAAAGGGTCCTTTATTAAGTCAATGTATAATTAACATTACTCATAAAAGCTTTTATCGCTATATGTTCCATTTCCACTCATTATGGTTTGAAAGTAATATTTTAATGACCTCATTTGTACTCCAGCTAATTGAAATTTATTGATATTTAATAACACAATCAATGGACAGAAACAACTTCTCTCTTCATTCATCGATACTGGTTATACACAACATGCGTTTTAGGCCACGCCTGTTTTTCATTAAACGTTATTTAAATAAAATCACTATGCATGTATTTTACCCCCAAGGAATTATCAGAAGGTACAACTAAATAAATCTAACTCCGAAATAATCCATCAAATGGAGCTAAAATCTATTCAAACTACAAAACAGCCAAGATTTTATAAAAATTAAATTTAAAAAAATATTTTAATCCTCCTATACATTTAAATATCAATATAACAGGTTAGGAGCAGATGACAAATTCATATCTGGCAAATAAGAAGAAATAAAATTAGATCGACAAAGTGAAAAAAATGAATAATGTAAAATAAAAAGTAAACCTTTAGTAGGAAAAAATTATAAAAATGAAATAAAAATATTTTAGTGGATCTATCAAATAAATTCATAACTAGATTCAATATAGAATACATTTAGATGTTTCTGATTGGTATTCAGACAGTTTCCTTTCCAACTCATAAAAATATATTTTGAGATTGCTTAAAATCTTCAAAGTCCATATACGAATATAATTCTTTATTTTATTAGTTTAATTGTTTTATAATAGGTGTATGTAGTATAATTGTTCCTATAGATGCGTTTTATTTTTCTTTGTTTGTTTTCCGTTCGTATGCACTTCTATTAATGTATATTATTTCAATATGTGTAAGTAATAAAAAAAAGAAAAAAAGCTGTGTGTTGTAAAAAATGTAGATTTCGTTTGTAATAGCACACATAGTACATAGACCATATCCATACTCGGAGTGGTCAGTAAGACCAACTGTTGGCAATACATTACATAGTTGTTGTTTTTCGAAAACGGTTATATCACATGGACTTGTTTACATCCGACCTACTAAATGGTACCATCCTCTTCTTGTTGAAGGAGTATGACTCTTTTAACTTTAAAGTCCCCAAGGGCCGAGAACTTGGCCTCCGGTAGTTAGGAAAGACTCGGACCTGACTTACAAACTCCTCTAGGCCACCTCAGTGCAGTAGACAAGAACTGGTAAAGGTTCGTCTGAGTTTAGAGTGGTCCTCCACTAAAAATGCATTTTGCGTACCACCCAGTCCGTTCATTCCCGTTGAAAAACCGCAGTCATATTAATCAGTAATCATTGCATGGAAACCATTGAATGAAAGGAATGAAGGACAAGGATATCAAATAATTATTATATGAAGAATTACATGAGCTTTATATTTGACAAGCGAGTGGGTGTCATTTTCAATCAATATGGCAGTGAAATATATATAAATATTTACATATATATATATATATGGATTTATTTTATCAGAAATATGTAACTAAAAATGAGGAATAAGTATAAACGTAAGTCCAATTACGGTAAGCTCAGAGGTAAAAATTTTGTAAGCCCAACAAATACCATAGCATAAGACAAATGTTCAAAATAGATATTACATATGAATAAATTCATACAAATAAAAAATAAAACTGAACATATGCAGTACTACATGTATTGTGAAATTTTCAAATGAAAAGCTGTGGTGATCAGTGATCAGTGATATATCGGCTGAATGCCCATTCCACAGTGGCCGAAGTAATTGCAGCATGTTTTCAAACAACAGCATCCTTTGGAGACAGTTCGATTTAGGGAGTTTCAGTAATAACCATTTTACGGTACCATTTTGTTATTTCTCTTTGGATTTTTAACAATTTTTTTTAAATTTTCAATAGCACAGCAGATAATAGCGATACTCTTAGTTAATGACATGATGTAACTCTCTAATTTTGTTATTGTGTAGGCTAAACGCATAAAAAGACGCGTTTGGCGAAATGTACGCCAGGTTATCTCTCAAGAGTGTTGTATCCTTTTTGTTTCTTCTTTTCTTTCCAAAGCTCTCAAAATTTGAAAAGAGGAATGGGGAAAAATTATAAATTTATAGGATTGAAAGGGATCATTTAACAAGGAGGAACCTATTTGAAGGTTGGGTGGTGTTGTATCCATTGAGTTGTAATTTTTGACTGCCCTTGTGCAATAAAAATCAGGACAACGTATTCCATTGAATTAAAGTTTGTCTAGTAGTATTCAGTACCTTCTAATCATGTGGCCCATCTACTATCTAGTTAGTAACAACTGCTTGAAGTAAGCAATCATACGTAAAAATATGTCCCTTCAAATTGGCCTTGCTTTAAGGCTTATTAATGTATTTATTATTTGTTTTTTAACTATTTATAAATGTAATAATGCCAATTAATTATAGGAAATTTTCTAAAATTCTCAAGTATTGCTTAGTAATGTAAACAGCTGGGCTACATGTTCGGACATGTTCGTGGATTTGATCTTTGTACCCTCGGCCAAGGTGCTCACAAGCTCCTAATTCTACATCGTACGAGACTTATGGTATTAGTTTTTTGTACTTTTCTTTGTAAAATAAGTTTAATTTCATGCCGATATCTTGTAACGTGTTATGAAATCACACTTACTTTAATGTGCTTTACATCTGTTAGCAACTAACTCGAAATCATGGCTATTTATCGAGCTAGTCCCTTCAGAAAGAAGAGAAGTACATTCAGAAAAACGGAATGTTAGTTAATTTGTATTAGAATGATGTTAATTTGTTTTTAATTAGCATTTTATTGAGTGAAAACTGTTTTTAAAACTATTTTGCTTATTGTGCACGTAACAGTTATTTGGATACACTTAAATGTCGATCTCGTCTTATAATTAATTATATCTCAAAAATATATAAACCATACGTGATTTCCTAAATATTCAACATTTTCACAAACAGTTGGTCTGTACTAGAAAATATTAACTTCACCGTACTACAAATAAATGACGATTGCTGATTAATTATTAAAATATAAAATAAATTGGCTAATAAACCATTGAATTTCTACTTTATAATTCAAATGAAGCGTCAAATACTAAGAAGTGAATAAGTTATATTGCTAGAGAGATTGCCATATAGTGCAAGTTGCTTAGTACAGTAGGTCTTGTCTTGGCTGGCTGGTGTATCCGCTTTGTACGGTAAATGTATGTTAGTTCGTCTTTCCCTATTTACGAATAAGGGTATGTTTTTGTTTTACCTTTTAATTGTATTTATGTATCAGATTCGAAGTACTCTGGCGTCTGGTCATATGAAATGACTCGATATTACATAATACAAAGTAGATAGTTCCTTCCTCTATCTCTCCATACTCTCTCAATACTCATTTATCGTTGTTGTATCAAAAAGGCGTTTTAGTAAATACTACCATATAACCTATAATTATGGAAGTTACAGAATCATTGTGAAATTCCTGACGTAACAGACGTACATAAAATACAAAAATATGACTTCTTAAGATACTCTGGTTATTTTGTCAAAATAAAAGTTCTATGAAGCTGACAATGAGACAGTGAATATATGAAAAATGTATGATAATGATGTAGTTGCTTTGTGTCCTTGAACAAACGACTAGGATCCCTAAATGTGCAAGGCTGAAGTGTGCTAGATACTGACAACGCTATCAGACAGCCGATACTCGAGCATAGACATGAGATGCAGAGATAAGCCTGTGATGACAGCACTCGACAGAACACGACAGAGCACTCGCTATCTGGCAGATGGCGATGGCAAACAGGTGCTTATTATCTCCCATAGCTCTCTCTATCTGTCTGAGTGCTTGAGCAACTCTTGCCTGCGCTTGTTTGGTCTTTAATTAGCGGGCTCAGTCATGCTCGGTACACTCCAGTTGGCATAGGTACGGGAATCCACACATTTTTCATAACCGAAATTAAATGACAGCAGGAATAAAAAAGCTGATGGAATACTTCACATTAACCCTTAGAGGAAACGTCAAAGCTTTATGACTTGAACAAAAAGGCACTATACTACCCGAAAAAAAACACATATAGTATTTATAATAATAATAAGTCCAAAGTTATTTATTTTATTTAAAAATGGTTGAAATAACTTAAATTACGAAGTTCTTTTAACCACAAAAAATATTGTTAGTTCTTAAGTCATGCACTCCTTAAAATGCATGCAATGCAGTAGAAAAAAGATTACCCAAGAGGTTTAGAAAAGGGATTCACGAGTCACGAGCTTGCAAGTATTTTTTTTTCTTTAGTAACTAATTATAAATACCAGAATAGATATCGTATCATTTATAAATCAACAGAATAATGAATTTTTTTTTATGTGAAATTTAGAACTGAGGGTGACAATTTACATTAACCTTAAATGTAATTAAGGTAAATTACAATTTACTGAGGGTGATAATTTTCGAAAGCGCATGTGGTGATGAAAATTAAAATGTGACAAGATAAAAGTATCTTATCTGTAATATCTTTCTCAAGCCAGGCCTTGATTACAACTAATTTACCAAGAGGCCTCATCATATATATACACCGTAACTCATAATTTATTTTTTATGTATTAGTATTTTTAGTTCCATTTTAGTAGACTGGGGAGTTCACTCCACTGTATCTGATTTGACACAAAACAAAGTCAAAGGCTATCGATCTATTTCGCTTACACGTGTTACTAGTTCAAAGTGAACAACAGTCAGTGAACCCACGAGCGAACCTGGGTGCCTTTTTTTTTTTGATTTAATTTCTTTTCTCAAAAATAAAAAAAAGGACGATTTTTTTATTATATAATTGCTAACTTTTTCGCAATTTCAAGCTGTTTGGACCAACACATATTGCAATAGTGTTGCAAAACATTACACAAGGTTTCAAATGATGAAAGTAAATGTATTAGCCAAGAAAAAAAATTGATTCCACTCAACCGTAATAACCCCGGAAAGAGAAGAGAAGAGTAAATAAGAGGGGATTTATGAAAGCTCTCAGAGAAATACCTGCGAGGGACAAGCGAGCAATCCCGCCAAGTGAATCGGCATCTGTGTCCTCTTCCTTTAGTTTTTCATCCGTGATTGAACCATCAAAGGACCTTCCGGCTGTTTGTAAAGGACCTTCGATCATCAAAGAGTTCTACCGCAGGATATGTTTCACCACAACTGTGTTATCCTTTGCTTGTATTCTCTCTACAACGTCATGGGAGGGGCTATCAGGTCCCTGATCATTCCATCAGGAATATTCAAATCCTTCTCCTAATGGTCTTATGTCTGCTCGACCTAGAGCACATCTCTTTTGAACTTATTCGAAATCCATAAGTGGACCCGTCCGTCTCTTCATCCATTCTCCTTTGGAATCCCGTCCATTCAATCAAAAGTCCTGGGAACATTTACCATTGGTAAATGCCCCTTATTACGTCAGCAACAAAACCCTTCATATTCCCGTCCAAGTTCACGAAATTTCATAGTGACCTATCCAACTACCCTAATCCCCTAGTCATTGCACTGCACCACTCATCCCTATAATCCTCTTCGGCGACTGAAACGGCAGTGGGCTCGTGACCTGCTATAAATAAGTGATAGTGGGAGTCCTGGCAATGGCCAGTTTCTCCAATCATAACCAGAGCGTATGTGGCTCTCGCTCTCTTCGTCAGCCTCCACTGGCTCGTATCCGGTGAACCGGCTGACGGAAGAGCGTAGAGGACTTTCCAAGACTCCACTTCCTCTTTCGCATGCGATAGAGGTGACAACCACGTGGATTTGGGAGATATCTGGGCTGTTTGTAAATATTGTATCAATGAGCGAGTGAATGAAAATAGTAAATATAGTATGAATGAGAACATTTAACACAACTGCTTATTGCCCAATGAGGCAGATTGTAATTTTATCATAATAAAGTCTTTTAGATTCTTAACTTATTTGAAAAATGATCCTGTCAAAACGAGATCAAGAATCCTTATTATCCTTCTGGTAGTTCAAATTGGAAATAGTCTTGAGACCTCCAAAGCGTTACTCGGAGTTCTGACCAGTGCCTTGGATATGTAAGAGCGTCAGCCGGAATTCCGAGCTCTTTGTTTTTCAAGCTTCTTCACGGCTTTACTTGGAAGCTATTTAAGATTAGAGAACCTGCTTTTCTTTCTCGGGGTTAAGAGAAAATTTGAGCAGTCAATCCAAAAAAAATAAACCCAATGGTTCCGTATGAAAATAAGTGTCAAGATTCAATTGCCACGTCAAACCCTACTGCCATTGGATATTATTATTTATAAGCTGTTCTACAATTTTATCAAGTGTTGAAAGATAACATCATAAAGTATTTGAACATCTTACTGGCAGTTCTTTATTTTTATCAAGATATTTTAGATTTTTGAATTTGTTAAAATAAACTTATATGAATTTATTATCGATTTCTGATAAGTGAAGTAATGCTACCCACCCCTGAACTAGTAAGATATCAGGTCAAGTCATAAGTGACTTCCGATGCAGCTAGGTAGAATCTATTGTTAGTATCTACCCGCTATGAGTTACCATAACAACTAGTTTTTGTTTTCACTATGTAGACGATGCTTCAGTTAGTCTTTTGTCAACTGTTTTGTGTCACACACGTACGTTAAACTGTTTTTTTTAACTTCTGAAATGGAGAGTCAAAAAGTACATATTTGTCATGTAAAGCTTTGGGAATTTAAACAAGGAAATAGTTCTAGGGCGACAGCTGAAATAAATTGGTTTATGAAATTCCGTTCTGGTGATACGACCTTTAAAGACGAACCGAGGGCGGGACGTCCTTCCGTCTTTTATTACAACCTTTTAAAAGCAACAATGGAGCGAAATCCACGTCAATCAACAAGAGGTAAAGCAGAAAATTGAATACATGATAATTAACTGTTAACTGCCACCTGGAGAAATTAGGGAAAGTCAGCAAGTTAGGAGTGTGGGTACCTCACAATCTCAGTGAACGGAATTAAGAAGATCGCATGTCAATCGCCACAAGCCTGCTCTCACGGGTAAAAAATGATGGGATGAACCATAGTGGAAGCAAGTATACGTGAAAAGGCGAATCTTGATTTGGTCATTTTAAAACCATAGCAATTAGGACCAGTGTGTGATAAACACAATTATGCATCAAAGGGAGGAAAGTCTGCAAAATACCAATACTAGCTAGAGATAAATTACAATAAAGTAAGAGACAGTAATAAAATATCACGATTTATGAACTGGGGGGGATTCAACCCCCACTTAAATTGTTGGCATGGAGGGACAATCACAAATACCACATATTCTAAAAGCTATTTCCACTCAATGGAACACACGGACACGAGAGTACTTCTGCGTCTATCGACCATTCCACAAGTGGTTAGAGGAATTAATTCCATCACCGGACAGCTGTGGTGTGAGGGAGTATTAAACCCATAACTTAATTAAATTTCCCTTGTCAAGAGTTTTATTTTTTAATATCGCTAAAAAAAAGTTACATGCTATTTAGGAGTAGGTTGTAATTCATAGCGATTTGTTGTTGAAGGATATATATATAATATATCTGTGTTGGATTATATAGCCTGGATGGAGCCGACACGTGTCATATTTTCTCTTCACGATCGCACAATCGTTTTCTTTTTCGAGGGAATGATAAGAAAATATGGAATACATTCACAGAATGACTCCATATATTAGCCCGTGGCTACAATATGAACAGACAGCATGGCGGAGAAGTATACCTGCTGGCGATAAATATCGGGGCTGCTTCATATCTGCCCGCAATCTCTTAGTTCTCAAAAGTTAAGATATCTTCATATATATATATGAATATATATTTAGCTATCTCACAGTAGAGAAAGATGAGAAAGAAATTTAAATTATAATATTTGTATTACATACTAGGTTTGATTAGCTAGTACTTAGAATGATGTAAGTCTCTCCACAATTTGTTTATTTCGGAAGAGTTACTCATTAATTTTCAGGCAGAACTAAATCGAAATAGGAGTAATCGTTAACATATATTTTTAGATTCATACATTTAATTTAAACATTTAAATAGGATGACTATGGACCACAGCAAACATCCTGATCCAATACCAATCCCATTGTATGATGTTAGTGATTTTCAAGGCAAAATTATTGACAGGCATGTGATAAAATAAATTTTAATCTGGAAAATATCTATTAGAAATAAATAATTGCTGTATAATTGGGATTTTAATGACTGTATCATTTACATTAAGTTGTGTAATTCTGATTTTAATGACTGTATCCTTTACTTTAAATTGTGTAATAGTGATTTTAATGACTGTATCATTTACATTAAGTTGTGTAATTCTGATTTTAATGACTGTATCCTTTACATTAAGTTGTGTAATTCTGATTTTAATGACTGTATCCTTTACTTTAAATTGTGTAATAGTGATTTTAATGACTGTATAATTTACTTTAAATTCTATAATTGTGATTTTAATTACTGTATCATTTACTTTAAATTCTATAATTGTGATTTTAATGTCTGTATTCTTTACTTTAAGTTGTGTAATTGTGATTTTAATGACTGTATCATTTACTTTAAATTGTGTAATAGTGATTTTAATGACTGTATCATTTACTTTAAGTTGTGTATTTGTGATTTGAATGACTGTATCATTTACTTTAAATTCTATAATTGTGATTTTAATGTCTGTATTCTTTACTTTAAGTTGTGTAATTGTGATTTTAATGACTGTATCATTTACTTTAAATTGTGTAATAGTGATTTTAATGACTGTATCATTTACTTTAAGTTGTGTATTTGTGATTTGAATGACTGTATCATTTACTTTAAATTCTATAATTGTGATTTTAATGTCTGTATTCTTTACTTTAAGTTGTGTAATTGTGATTTTAATGACTGTATCCTTTACTTTAAATTGTGTAGTAGTGATTTTGATGACTGTATCATTTACTTTAAATTGTGTAATAGTGATTTTAATGACTGTATCATTTACTTTAAGTTGTGTATTTGTGATTTTAATGACTGTATCCTTTGCTTTAAATTGTGTAATAGTAATTTTGATGACTGTTTCCTTTACTTTAAATTCTATAATTGTGATTTTAATGACTGTATTCTTTACTTTAAGTTGTGTATTTGTGATTTTAATGACTGTATCCTTTACTTTAAATTGTGTAATAGTGATTTTAATGACTGTATCATTTACTTTAAATTCTATAATTGTGATTTTAATGACTGTATTCTTTACTTTAAGTTGTGTATTTGTGATTTTAATGACTGTATCCTTTGCTTTAAATTGTGTAATAGTAATTTTGATGACTGTTTCCTTTACTTTAAATTCTATAATTGTGATTTTAATGACTGTATCATTTACTTTAAATTGTGTAATAGTGATTTTAATGACTGTATCATTTACTTTAAGTTGTGTATTTGTGATTTGAATGACTGTATCATTTACTTTAAATTCTATAATTGTGATTTTAATGACTGTATTCTTTACTTTAAGTTGTGTATTTGTGATTTTAATGACTGTATCCTTTGCTTTAAATTGTGTAATAGTAATTTTGATGACTGTTTCCTTTACTTTAAATTCTATAATTGTGATTTTAATGACTGTATTCTTTACTTTAAGTTGTGTATTTGTGATTTTAATGACTGTATCCTTTACTTTAAATTGTGTAATAGTGATTTTAATGACTGTATCATTTACTTTAAATTCTATAATTGTGATTTTAATGACTGTATTCTTTACTTTAAGTTGTGTATTTGTGATTTTAATGACTGTATCATTTATTTTAAATTCTATAATTGTGATTTTAATGACTGTATTCTTTACTTTAAGTTGTGTAATTCTGATTTTAATGACTGTTTCCTTTAATTTTGCCTTTAACGGTGTCAAATGAGTCATTATTCGGCCTGCAGTTAAACCTTTCATATTATATATTCGGCTTGTCGATTTCTCACATAGCTTTTTATCAGCTTTTTAATTTTTGTCAATCCTTACCTCTATTTGACTACTCTGATCAGAGTCACAGACTTATAATGCTAATTCACTCAATCTATTTTCTTCGTTTTAGAAATAGTTTTAGTTATGGTTACTTATTTTGCACACTCATCTGAATCTAACCACTTTCCGTTACAGAATTTCATGTTTGCTCAAGATCTACTTCCTTGGAGAACATACAAAATAATTATATAAAATAAAACAAGATAGATCACTAACGTCAGAAAAAAGTACACAATATTAATCTTAAATGTATAAATAACCAATATAGAACGATTATTATGTTAATATTTGTAATTGATTACTTTTCACTTGTTAAATGTGTAGGAATTTCATTTCTGCAAAAAATTACATCCATTTTTTGGCACCCACTTTTCTGGTCTTAGTGAGTTTGAATTGATTTTCTGTAGAAATCATAACTGTTGAGTGAGTCTAACATTTATTTTATGATACTGTCATAAAAATCTCGTTCACAATATAAAGGAATTGTTCCAAGTTTGATTAGACTTTCATTTCATTCTACAGCTTGTGGTATTGGTTTTGGGTATTTGAGAGAGCCATCTTGGAGAATCCTTTAGACCAGGGGTGGCCAATCTTCCACATGCCATCCACCTATTTGGTGGATAGGCGTGTTCAGATGCGCCATACAACTCGAACACTTTTTATACCTTCTTACCTACCCCTTAGGTAAATAGAGATAAGGATGGAATATAATTCACTTAGGAGAGGAGAAGGAATAACTTAATCACGCAGTTTATTAGTTTACGCCCAGTTTAATAAAACACCAATCTACAATAGTCAGAATTGGTCTCCTGTACGAAAGGGTGATCCTTTCATGATGATCGAGAGAGTCTCGTTTGGCGAAGTTAACTATGGACGTCTGAACCGTAATTGCTGGCACTTAAAGCGAGATCAGCTTGGAACTTGTTGTCTTTGCTTGTTTAATAAAAGTAATACATCAGTAGCTATGAACACGCTAACAGCCAAAGTTGAAGGTAAACCAACTTCAAGCTTTTTACGCGTTGCTGCTTTTGCATATTAAATATATTTATAGTTCAATGCAAAACCTCAACGCACCAAAGCGCCACATGTAATCATCCAACGCGCCATGGTTCGGCCACCTAGGCTTTAGACATTAGATGTAAGAAAAATAATTTCACTCGGACTAAATGAATCGTTAAGTTTATTGAGGACATTACGACTACAATGGCGGACACCTTCGCAATTATGAAACCAAGTATTATAGCAAGAGTTCAGGGCAAGTATGTGCGTTAGCCCTCAAAACGTGCACCGGAGAATTGAAACTATTAAAGCTCAACCAGTTAAACAAGCGATTTAACAAAACGCCCATTCCGATTAAAGTAAATAGCTGTGTTTCAAGAATGGGGTGGGTCGTTTATGGGGAACAATTTTGCTAATTATTTCAAACTTTTCGTTTCAGAAGAGTTGTATTTTTTTTATTAGGGCCTCAATCAATGAAATTGGGTTATTTTAAAGCAAGTATATTATCTGTTCTACGCTCATATGGAAGTATGAACACACTTATGGAAGTATGAACACACTTATGGAAGAAAGGCTGATATTTCTTTATTATACGTGGAGCTTACAGCCTACATTTGTGTAGAAGTAACTAATTGTTTAGCATTAATTATTTATGTTATGACAGTTAATCAAAAACCTTTTTAATTTTTAGTTAAAACCTTTTTGACTTTAGCAATGGAAATGGAGAATGCAAAAATCTATCCCCTACAGAATGGTTAATAATTATACCTACTTTTTTATATATGATGTACTTATTAAATAGCAATAAGTCTGGCAACTTAATAGCTAGCTTTTCTCAAATATTGGTAAGTAGCTATGTGAACAGGACAGTACTTTTGCCCTGGATAGTTTTAAAATGTAATATGATATTATTAGGGGGACCGAAAAGTAATGTCGTTTTTTTTACAGTAAATTCAAACGGATAAATTTTTAACAAGTTTTTTTTTTGATCGATGATGTAATCATCCTCGTTATCAGCAACCTTTTTCCATCTAGTGTGCAAATTTTCATTGTTGAATCGATAAAAATCAATTGGTTTTTGAGAAAAATACCTGGAGATGGCATTTTGGACATCGCCTAAATTTTGAAACTACTTGCCACTTAGAAAATGTAGCGATGGGAATGAATGGAAATCCGATATCGGGTGAGAATGGTGATTGAGGCAATACCTCCCATCCCAATTCATTAATTTTTTCCAGGCTTCTTGCGGAAAAAATAGACGCATTATCGTGTTGCAGAATAACGCCTTTTTTATTAGCAATCGCTGGGCAACTTTCAATTAAAGATTGATTTACTCGATCCAATTGTTCACTGATATGATCTGCATTCACAGTTTTTCCAGGTATCAGCGATGAGTGACCCCGCGAATACTCCACCAAACACAAAAGCGCCTTTTTGGAGTGTAAACCTAGCTTAGCTGTACTTCATGCCAATTCATGCGGAAAAAGAGGACCTATTTTTCATCTCCAGCCTCACTCACCATACTCGCCCAATATTTAATGTACAAAAAACAAAAATATTTTCCGGTCCCCCTATTATTATCTCTGCTGATAATTTCTAAATGCCTCTCGACGTAGGCATAAATACTGTTTGGTAAATTTTAGTTTTGTGTCGGTTTTATAACAAAAACCATGTTTTATCGATGAATTTTCAGTTCTGAATAGTAATATTTCTATTTCTCACGCTGATAGCACTAGTCATATAATTTAACTCCTCTCTGAGTCATAGATATATATGTACAATGAATACACAATTTCAGAAGCTGACTCCATCTAAACGACAAGTAAATACATTTTCTTTACGATATGACGTTAGATAAATAAATTGTTCAATTATCGTCCCGCCTGTTTTACTCCTGCTGTTGTAGACCATATAACCGATAGGCAAGAGATTATTTCCTATTGCCGCATTGGTTGAGCCGCATTGGTTTACCATGCTCTAAAAAAAACGTTAGCAGTTTTTGTTATAGATACAAACAGAGAGAATAAACTGTAAACTGTTGAAGAAGTACGTAACTCTACTATGGCCTGAGCAACAAAGAATGATAGCTATTTTAGCCTCTCGGACGTGATGACCCACAAAGCAACTCAGCAGTATATTCTGTCGATGCAGCAGGCCATCAATAATCTTTATAGCATCATTTATCCTTTACAGAATGGTCAATAATTATGCCTACTTTTTATGTTACATGAAATTATTAAATAGCAATAGGTGTGGCAGTATAATAACCATTTTTTTTTTCATGTACTAGTAACTATGTGAACAGAACAGTACTTTTGCCTCTCGACGTAGGCATAAATTTTCGGTTTTATAGAAAAAAGCATGATTTTATCGACAGTTTTATGTTGCTGAGGTAATGTTCAGAACAAGTGGAAGGGGCTGAGCAGAACTGCATACCTGCCTCGTGACTTCATGGAAGTCGCGGACGGTTCCTGTTATTTTTAAATAAGCAACCCTCCTTACTTCCCTCACTCCCTATTCCCAGAACTATCATTTTCTTATACATATATGTCTTGGCTTTATCCCCAAACCACACTCGACCGTAGACATATCAAATTCTGTGACTCCCTACAACACATGACAAACCCCGTGTTCAACACGATTACTCCCGCCCCGGTCCCTCATCGATGGCAGCAAGCGGTCGAGGCAGGAACGTTGTAGTTTTTAGTTTTCCCTTATTGTGACCTAAAAGTGAGCCCCATCTATTGTTTTTGTAATTTTAACTGTAAAAC
Organism: Acanthosoma haemorrhoidale; assembly: GCA_930367205.1. Lineage (NCBI taxonomy): Eukaryota > Metazoa > Arthropoda > Insecta > Hemiptera > Acanthosomatidae > Acanthosoma > Acanthosoma haemorrhoidale. The sequence continues at coordinate 105,590,668 of OV884014.1, read as the reverse complement.
CAAAAATGTTTTTTGTAATTCTACCCCCCTTCGAATGCATGTTATGCTATGCAGGAAAAGGAGCCATAAATCTGTAAATTTGTTCATTAAATGCTTGTTGTAAATGCTATTGTTCATTTGTTTGTAAACATTTTTTTGAATAAAGGGGTTTGAAAAAAAAAAAAAAAAATACCAAACTCCTCCCAAGACCTTCCACTCAGTATGTAGTAACGTAGCTCTTAATATTTGTATATACCAGTGTTGGGCTTGTACTTCATAATAAAGCTTTTCTTTCTTTTCTATTGAAAGACTCTCCTCTACAAAGACTATTTAACTGACAAATTTCCAGTTCCGAATAGTAATGTCTATTTCTCAGGCTGGTAGCTCTACGTCATATGATTCAACAGAAACCTCGTAAAATTTGCAAGAAGTACAAGTGCAAGTACAGTCTGTCATACAGAATTGAATTGTATGATTACTGAATTGATCATTTATATGCAGGACTTGACTGACCTCGAACCCACATACGAGACTGTAAAAACAAGAAATAAACAGACGTTTTGGACAACTATACAGACTACTTCAAAGGACATCCCATGTCTCAATAGAAAATAAATTACTAATCCACAAAGTTATACCTAAGCCAATAAAGACATACGGATTAGAGCTATGGGGGACTGGAAAAAAGTCGAATATCAAGCGTATCCAATCCTTTCAATCAAAAGTCCTGAGAACAATAGTAAATGCCCCTTATTACGTCAGTAACAAAACCCTTCATAAAGATCTTGATATACATTACGTTCTCGAACTCATCCCTTCCAAGTTTAGGAACTTCTATAGTAGCCTATCCTACCACCCTAATCCCCTAGCACAGTCATTGCACTGCATCACTCATCCCTATAATCCTCCTCGGAGACAAAAACGGCAGTGGTCTCGTGACCTGCTATAAATGCGTAACATTGGGTGTCCTAGCGATGGCCAGTTACTCCAATTATGTTCTGAGTGAATGTGGCTCTCGCGCTCTTGGTCAGCCTCCACTGGCTCGTATCCGGTGACGTGGCTGACGGAGGAGCGTGGGGGACTTTCCAAGACTCCGCTTCCTCTTTTGCAAGCGAGGGAGGTGACATACATGTGGATTTGGGAGGCCTCTAGGCTGTTTGTAAATATTGTAGGAATGAGCTAGTGAATGATGAATTGTAAATATGGTATGAATGAAAACATTTATTTCAATTACTTATTGCCAAATAAGGAATATTGTAATTTTAACACAATAAAGAATTTATATACATATACTCGTATATAGGACTATCACACACTTATCAACCACCTGCCCATAGGTAATTTCTTTCTGGCTGTAACCTGTGGAGCAGCTATAATAAAGAGGAAGCACTAGATTTTGTAAAATTGTGATTATAAAAATGAAAGCTTCAGTTGGTCCAGTGGTGTAGCGTCCGCCATAACCAGGAATACCATAGAGTTCAAGTTCATAATAAGATTGTTATCGCTGTTTGTTCCCCCGACCGCTGTGTCTGGCGGACGCACCCAGTGAATTATTTTGCATAATTAAACAACAAGTCCACTGCCAAATCGCCCCACTTTACTGCCCTCTAGCTGCGGAGTAGGACAATAACAGCATATAGTTAATTCTCTCTGAATCTTGATGTAAATGCTTATATGTGTTCATATACCCTGGAGCAATATACGCCAACCATGGTACAAATACAGCCTATAATACGATATATAAGTGCTTTGTGAATATGACACCCTTAGCACTCCTAAGGGCCTTTCCCTTTCCTGTAGTGTGACAAATAGAACCAATAACGACTGTTGTTGAATCTAAATATTTCAGTGCTACATTCATCATCACGTCATGATGATATCAGTGTCGAGGCCGCCGATTACCAAATTGGAGACGGTACCAATGATATTTAATCCCAAGTTTTCTTTGGAATGGAACTTGTTTTAGGAATGAGCAGAACTTCGCAGAAATTTTTAGGAGATTATGAAAATGTATAGAGCTCTGTGTCAGCGGAACATTCTAGACGTTTCTAGCCGTGAAAAGAATTTTTCAGAACCATCTGAATTTTTTTGAATTTTACTTAAGTAGGTATCTTTCATTATTTTACTATGGCTGTAACTTTTCTGAGGCTGTTGTAAAGAAGATGGTGGGTAATGTACTCTAAGTGATTGTCTCAACAAGAAAAGGAGAAAGAAGAAGTATTTATTCCAATTGTGTCATATTGTTTGTATTCTGTATTTACTGTTTTTTATTTTACTACCGAGAACACTACATGTAGGCTTTGGATGCTTAAACCATACTATGGCTTATAGTCACTTGGGACCAAGAGTCCATCAAGAACAGGCAGAAAGCACATCCCCTAAGTCCATAGGAGGATGTCTGTCCACAACGAACCCACCGCCGTATATAATAAAACTATAATGTATTTTTATTTCTCGAATCTTTTACCCATTTTTGTGATTCCTAAAGACGGATCAAAGTTTTACCCTATAGAGATTGTAGTCTCCAGAGACTGCATGAGATACGCTATGAAGAAGTCACTGGTGCAGTCCAATATGTTTTATATCGTCATGCTTCTCTCACGTGCAATTGTTTGTTGAACGCTCAAGGTTGCATCAAAAAATGTATTTATTTTTGCTCCTATGCTGTTGATAGTCGAGGCTTGATAGTCTAATATCTTAAATAAAAAAGTAATAATTTTTTACTTTATAATTTTATGCTGTACGTACACTTTTAATTAACTGATTTCTTCGATTTTATACATCATATAGAACTCTTCTTGCCTAAAAGAAGTGGAAAATTTATAGAAAATGGATATTTTCCTCAACTTGTCTCTCGTTATACAGGCTGCGTAAATCCACGCTAATATTTTTAGGAGTTTTGAAATGAATTTAAAGCAGGGCGCAACAACGGAAGTGAAGCTGCTGACTGAAACCACAATGCAACAATAAAACGCAATGTGTATCACGTACCTAGAATGATCTCAACATCAAGATAAAAATTTTATATAAACGTTTTCAATATTTTGTTACGATTAATTGTGTTCCAGTAGAGCACACTCAGTACAATACGATCTTGGTAATTCGACAGAACTCGTACTGTTCTTGCTGGAAGCTCTACATTTTTTAGCTTATTAAGGCCCACAAACATGAAGCTGACATTGACAGTGTGCAGTATTATGCTAATGGGATTGATGTGTCAACCTCTTTATCACGAATAATTAGAAGTTCCCCTCTTCTTGGCCCAGAAAATATCCATCTATGTTTCCATATTTTAATAATAAAAACCTTAAAGCGTCAGTTAAGAGAGGGGGGGGACTAGTGTACGAAATAGTAGCAGGTGGGGAAATCCCACACGACCACTGGCCTGCCTATATAAGCAGCCAGATTTGAGGCATTCAACAGACTCTCAGCACCCCTAACTAACTAAAACTAGCACCTCCTTGGAAGAAACCTCTTCCTCGCGGACGATGGTCGCCATGGCCCTACAAACTTTACCTAGTAGTGTCTCCCACGGCGATCCAGTCATCCTCTCTCCGGTTCACACTCACCTTTTGGATTTTCGCCTACTCTTAGATACCGAGTGTGAATTCGTCGTCATCCCAAGACCACATAAACTACCTATAATACCTACCCTGATCCTCTTCTCTTGAACGTACTGCTTTGTCGGGGCTCACTTTCTAAGATCTTATGGAGTCAGATCCAAACGAATTAAGCTGCCCGCCGACTAGGCCGCCAGCAAAGGTCAAAGACCACTGGTCCAACTATTTTATATCTTTCTTGGCGCTCGCCCGACAGCGGCTAGTGTTTAAGTGACCCTAGCCCGCGGCGGGTGTGCTTCTCCCACCTCGGGGACATCCAAAACTCGACAGGAATTATAGGTGTTTTTTAGTTTTTACTGATGCGGGGCTTCCTCACTATATAATTTTTTATCTGTTATGGTATCAAAACTTACAAAAACCCAAAATCGCTATTAAAAAAGTAAAGAAGAATATTGGTTTTAGTTTACAATATGAAAGTTATAAGAGTTGACTTTGTGGAATTTCATTGTATAAAATTACAGTACATATCATCACATCATTAGTGATGAACAAAAGGAGCGACTAATACAGCCAAAGGGATAGGTCAAGAAAAATGTCCGACTCATCTTAAACTTGACTCTGTGCACAGCATAGTTATTTTGTAAAGAACGCAGGAATATATACTTTAAAGCTTTTTTTTCACTAAAATTGTATCAATATTACTCTCATTATTCAGAGAGTGGAGAGACTATGGTAGTGACTCACTTATGGTTTAGAGGAGTTGGAGGAGTGGCATTGTTTTTCGATTCTCAGTTCTATTAACCTACTCAAAATGAAATTTGTATGTAGGTCCGGAAAGTACTACGAAGTTCATAGCAATATTTAACAATACTCTTAAACTCATTTAGTGGATAATAGATTTTGTAATAGTATAGGAAACTATTAAAATTAGTTTGCACACATTTAAATTGTTTTATGAGACCATTCATAATGCAATATCGTTTTTTTGTTACAGATTTTGGAAGGGTGGTAAGTGGTATATACAGCCGACGAGTGGCAAAGAGGCTAAATAATAGGCAATAACCCGAAGACAGAGAGAGAGGTCGTTACTTATTACGAGGGCTATGATAAGGTTGTGAGGCTGTAAAACGTTGATGTTCCATATCTGGCCATATCCTCCAGGCTACAAATATCTCATATGTCCCCTTTATAAGCCGCGGGGTGTCGAGGTTAACCGCTTATGGCCGCCCCAAAATGTCATGTCAATAAATAAATAACAAATGGCCACATAAAACCCTATTTGTTTGCCTGTCACTGAGGATTCGACTCAAGCCCTTTAGAAAAATGAAGTGTTTATTAAATCCCTATATTGGTCCTGTGCTAAGCTTAGGAAGCATAGAGTCTCTTATGAAAAATATTTACTTTTTAGTTACAAAGTTTTGATAACCTTTATTTATTTTTTCATGGGCTTTTACTATATTTAGGCTATTAAATAGAAGTTGAAATAACGTGTGATGCACTGGAAATCAATGACGGATTAAATGGATTTTTGTGACCCCCATTTTAAAAAAAACAAACGCATTTTAAAGAGTTGACGGGATAAACAGACGGCCTCATTCGCTTGGCTTTAAAAAAATAGAGCTTTTAGTCTATGTTTTGGTAGAAGGTTATTTATTTTGTTCATTGTGTACAGGTGTACTAGGACATACGCCAAACTGGTGAGTAGGAAAAAGGTTTTTGGATTCAACAATCAGAAGTAGACGTTTTAATATGAAGTTTTTGAAATATATTTTAAGAGGGTAGGGAGGAGGCGTTATTGAGTAGTTTCCCGGGTTAAGCGAATAGGACAAAAATGTAATGTTTCCAGAGGAGAGGAAAGTGCGTCGTTCAAATAATGCTATTCAAAATGTAAATTGGGAAGATTATGGCTTTAGGAGGATTTTTTTGGAAATCAATAATTAATTAACAAAAAAAGAATTTTTTTATTATATTTGTAGGTTAAAAAATTAAAGATCTCGACAAGCTGTTATCTCAGAACCCCTAACTAACTAAAACTAGCACCTCCTTGGGAGAGATCTCTCCCTCGCGGACGACGGTTGCCGTGGCCCTACAAACTTTACCTAGTAGCGTCTCCCACAGCAATCCAGTTCCAGTGTCCATCTCTCCGGTTCACACTCGCCTTTGGGATCCAGACGGTTTTCACCTACGCTTAGACACCGAGTGAAAACTCGTGGTCATTCCAAGCCCGCATAAACTACCCATAAGCCTATCCCGTTCCCCTTCTCCTGAACCTAGTGCTTTGTCGGGGCACACCTTCTAAGATCAGATCAATACGAACAAAGCTGCCCAACGACTAGGCCGCCAGAAAAGGTCAAAGACCACAGGTCCACCCACTATTACCTCTTTCTTAGCGCTTACTGGACAGCCGCTAAAGGTTGTAGTGACCCTAGTCCACGTTGGGCGTATTCTCCCCACCTTGGGAATCCTCAACTTATAATGACCTGGACATATATTCAACCATATTGTAGATTATTGTGATATGGTGTGGTTTTTAGATATTAGAAGTTTCTATACTCCCTTTATTCTCACCTCCTTGTTCCGTAAAACATCTTTTAAAAAAAAATTATTACCTCAGGTAAAAGATTAAGATATAAAATATAGACGGCTAGAGGTTGTAGTGACCCTAGCCCACGGCGGACGTCTCCTCCCCACTTTGGGGATCCTCGCATTTGATAGCTCCTGACAATGACATTTGTTTTCTTCTGTACACGGCCGAAACCTCTTTTCCAGTGACAACCAATGTTGCTTGCTAGAGAAACTAATTTTAAACGAGTGTACTTCTAAAAATTTGCAGTTGCTCTAGCAAGCAACGTAAGGTAGTATTGTAAAGAGTCCTTGTCACATTTGGAAATATATATGTAAGACAATTATTGAAGGCGGGGTGAATAAACTGAAATCAGTTTCTCTGTAAACAAAGTTAGCAATTTTATTCACTATATATTATATTATAACAATAATTAACATTGATTTACACAATCTTACCTGTAAACAAAGAAACGACAATTACAGCTTATAACTATCACCTCTCTATTTACATGTGCTGTTACCTAACATAACCTTCATTATATGATGGCTGCTCCATCTGGTGGGAGCCAGTGGAAGAAGCGCGGCAAATTCAAATTTAAAGAGAGAACTCTTTCATTTCATATATATATATATATATATATATATATATATATATATATAGTATGTGTTATGTATTTATTATCTTTTAGTTACCTTACCTAGGATGGGACATAATTGTTTAGAATTAATAATAATGCCAGCAACACTCTGTCTCACTCTGTGCAACTTAAATGATTTGCGATACGTCTGAGAGCCTCGGCTATACCATGTTAAAAGTGCCTACTGTTCCAAGCGCCCACTTTCTAGCCTCTAGCATCATAACACATTCAGCCCTTTGTAAATATTAATAATACTTCAGAAATTAATAGAGAAGTAAAACAAAAAGAAAAATTATCTGATCGGGATCGGTAATGTAGTCCACCTTTCGTTCACCAAAAGTAAACCATGACAGATAAATACAAAAGTATTTACTCTATGCCCTAAATAAATAATTAAATTCTCTAATATTACACGTTACTGGGATGATAGAACATTAATATACATGTACATGAGAAATGAATAAAAACACGACTTGTGAAGAACAAAAAAAAATATTATATTGAAAGAAAAACATTTGTGAACAATGCATCAATTATGAATATGCATGGTAGATTTAATCAGTCCTATTAGAAAATATAGAAATGAACATATATCGATTATTACCTTCTGATAGAGAATATCAAATTGAAAATATTCTTATTATATTAAATAAAATACTACTGTTTTATGATATTATTAAAAAAAAATACTGATCAATCAGCCCTAACCTCTTTCGCTTATTAACTGTTTAATTATCAATCAAATCGAACATTTGAATGATTAGTTTATGATAAAAATAAACACTTGTAAATACTCGATCTTAACTATTGAATTCCCTTCATAGGTATAGTAAAAAAAAACTAGCAAATTGAATTTAATTGACTCCAATTATAAAAACCCTCACACTAATTGGCTACGTCTATGGTTCACTATCAATTAAAACTCATCGTGGTCTTCTATACTCAACGCTAACTCTCCTAACCAGGCTCGAGATCAAGTTAGTCACCATTTACATTCTCTTAAGCAATTTCATATATGTGGCGTTGAACCTCCATAAGTGTACCACAACTGTCCTTTTCAGGGAGGGTAATCAGGAAACAAAGCCCCAATTCGTTATAGTCATCTACCAGCTTTGATGCTTACTTTTTTTCCGAAATTTGTTTAAATAAGTAAAGAAGACGATTGTGGAGTTTCGCTTTGGTTTGCTCTACATGTAACAATGAACCTATTAATGCCCTAATGGATTTAAGGTTCCTATTGTATCAAACTTGCTCAATAGAAACTTTAGGTCATTATTGTCTGAGGAGTTTTTTTTTTTTCTTGGGGAGGGTGAAGAGAGGTGTGCCCACTTTAAGATCAATTCACATCTAACTAATGGATTTATGCTTTTTATGTAATAACTGTGCTTATAATATTTATATTAGTCTATTGAAGTTTTTTTTTATGTACAATCATAGAGATTAAATAGCATACATGTTTATGTAGTTACGATTTCTTACAAAATTGTAAAAACTTCCTTGGTATTTTCTACTTCTTTGATTGCAATTTGAACGTAGCCGTTCTGTTGGCGCGTATGTCTGTTTTAGTACGTCTTACCATTTTACAAATAAGGTTTACAATATGAATGTACTCTCTCTCTCTCTGCACTGGCTTTGGCTCCTGACTACTCGAACCATGGCTTTGTTATTCTATCTCTGCATCTCTCTCTCTCCTAACCTCACTATGTTTTAGTCTGGCCTTGTCAGACCCCACACTTTCCTAGTAAGAATCTCTGCCTTCGTCTCGCTAAAACCAGTACCTCCTTGTGAGAGACCTCTCTCTCGTGGACGACGGTTGCCGTGCCCCTACACACTTTACCAAGTAGCGTCTCCCACGGTGATCCAGTCTACATCTCTCCGGTTCAAACTCGCCTTTGGGATCCGTACGGTTTTCGCTTACCCTCAGATACCGAGAGTGAATTCGTGGTCATTCCAAGACTATATAAACTACCTATAAACCTATCCTGTTCCTCTTGTCCTGAACATAGTGCTTTGTCGGGATACACCTTCTAAGATCTTATGGAGTCAGATCAAAACGAATTAAGCTGCCCTCCGACTAGGCCGCCAGAAAGGGTGAAAGACCACAGCTCCACCCACTATTACCTCTTTCTTGGCGCTCACCGGACAGCCGCTAGAGGTTGTAGTGACCCTAGTTCGTGGCAGGCCTCCTATCCCCACCTTGGGGATCCTCAACTTATAATGACCTGGACATATATTCGACCATATTGTAGATTGTTGTGATTTGGTGTGGTTTTTAGATATTAGAAGTCGCTATCCTCCCTTAATTCTCACCTCCTTGTTCTCTAAAACATCTTAAAATTATTACCGCAGGTGAAAGATTAAGATATAAAACAACACTGAATTATTTAGGTAATTTTACAATCCTTATCTATTTTATTATTGCATCGTTTTATTGTATATTTTCAAAATTAACTCCTAAGCTAGCGCGTGCAAAAATAATCCATTAAACTGAGGGAATCGAGCAAAAGGTGGTTAAGATAATTGGAACCAAATTTTATTGTAAATAATAAGAATGGAGAAAGTCATTATTGTTAATTGGATATTTGTACAATGGGATAGCGGGATATGGGAGCTATTTAATCGAAGTGACATGGCCCGGCTACAATTATCAGAGGGAAAGATATTAGGTGACATTGGTAAGAGCTGATTAGAACGAATGAGCTTTGAAGCAGTAATTGCAGTCCTATTACCCACTGGCGCAAATTAGAGGACCCCCGAACCGTCCACTACCGTGCCCTTCCAAACCTGCTACAAACCTGGCTCTGTTCCCGCGGTTTCGTCCGAATCACCGACTCACTGTTGCACACGCAATTCCCACCACAGTGGGCAGTCAGCCGCCGCGGCTAATTGTGTCTGCATTGCAGTGCTACAAGTGCACCACACAAATACGTAGTCTTTAAACTGTTAAAGAATACCTCTTCTGCAGTAACTCATTTAAAGTAGAAATCCTCATTTTTCTTGTTTTTTTTTGTTTCATATTCCCTTATTACAGAATTTTTATATGTTACGAAATATAGATCTACAAACGAATCTATTTGCAATTTCCTCATTATATTTCCTGTAGCTTGGCTACATTTTAGACAAATTCTGTTTTCTACTAATAGTGATCTGCATTGTACAAAAATATAATGATGTACATTATACATTAATAGACTGAACTTATTAAAAGTTATAGAGCTCACCTTATTTATCAAACTTACATCTAACAATAAAAACATAAACTAAATCTTAACATAATTTTCCTCGACAGTCTGTTGCCATCAATGCGGGAGGGGTGGTGGGGTCATAGTGGTTAACACTGGGTTGGTTAAGTGCTGCAACGAGTCAAAAAACTTGATGTGTCACCGGTGGACGAACTCGCCCACCGACGGTACACCAAGCAACGAGTTCAGGTCATCGTTCTTTAACCTCTCGAGAGAGGTATGTCGGACCACTTTTCGCATGATCCCATTCTGGAAATGTTGGAGGCATTTGGCTGTATTGTCAGTCAAGTGAGTAAATAGTGGGTCACCGTACATTTCATTAGTTTGAGACGCGGCGACTCAATTTTATTGATTTTTTTTTCTCCACAGTCCGTTTAAATTTACAGATAATTATATTCAATTATAGATCCTCTGGTGAATTTATTTTCAAATTATTTTTGTATTTCCTGTAGCGTTGCTACATTATATACAGGTTTTGTTATTTTATTAAAAAATATAATGGAATAAACAAGTATAATGATACACATTATACGTGACTGGACTGAACTGACTAATAAAGGTGTTGGGGCTCACCTTTTTGATCAAACTTTTCTTTAAAATCAACCAATATTCTGGAACGTAAAGTCTCTTGAAATTTCTATTCACTAGTTATACCGGTAACGACCGATAAAAGTAAGACGAGAATAGCAATTTCACGATTTCCAAACCCGAAATTTAAACTTTTCAAATGAGAAATTTTGATTTTAGTATTGTTCCCGCTATCGTTTACAATAAACATCCCAAGAAAACATTACTTCCAATTTCAGGTTTCAAACCGGTGACCTCCACATCTAGTTAGTCAGCTTTACCAACTATCTATTTTAGCCTAGCTAAGGCGTCACGTTGTACCTCCGCTGTCTGCCTCTGTTCCCTCTCAAATTTTGGCTAAGAAATTGTTTTAAATTTAAAGTTCTACTTTAGTTTGTAAAACACGATAAACTAATAAACAAAATAATAATGAGACAAGAAATGTTTCGGAAGCCAAAAAATTACTTTGAATTTTAATTTGAGTATATTATACAGATTATTCTGATTAGGTTTAATTTACAATAATTTAATAATTATGTAAACATCTCTCAATATTGTTTTTGTTTTTCCAATTTTTTGTAATAGGCTTTTTGTTTAAATTTATTCTTAATGGATTTTAAAACTGATAGTAAACAAAAGTTACAGCAATATTATTATTTTGTTACTGATTCAATAATCACCAATTCTATTAAATTAGGTTTTACAAAAACCAATTTTTTAACGTTTTTCACCAAGTTGCAAGATTTAAACGTTTAATCGTATTAATCAAAATGTTCATATATTTAGCTGTTGTAGAAATAATTATACAAATAGATAAATTATTTTAACTTTTGATTATAGTATGAATGAAAATATTGAACACAATTACTTATTAGCCAATAAGGCAGATTTTAGTTTTATCACAATAAAGATTTTTGATAGCTTAGATTACCGTTCAAACGGCCTATCCTCTGAACTATCATGTTTCTCTATTACAAATAACTATTGAAATTTACAGAATTTAGATCAACAGTCCTTCAACTAAGGTAGTAAGGGCGTTAAATTAAGCTTAGATCGATCACCAATTCAAGTCAATTTCAGCTAAAATCAATATGTCAGCTTTCTTCATTCCATTAAGCAGGTAGCTATATTACATCCCTTAAGGTATCAGAGAGGCTAAGTGATGAATAATCATTATAGAAATAATCCTTTGTCCCGTGGGACAGAATCAAATAGAAGGTACATGATAGTTCGTGTCAAGGTAGCTTTATTACATCCCTTAAGGTATCAGAGAGGCTAAGTGATGAATAATCATTATAGAAGTAATCCTTTGTCCCGTGGGACAGAATCAAATAGAAGGTACATGATAGTTCGTGTCAAGGTAGCTATATTACATCCCTTAAGGTATCAGAGAGGCTAAGTGATGAATAATCATTATAGAAATAATCCTTTGTCCCGTGGGACAGAATCAAATAGAAGGTACATGATAGTTCGTGTCAAGGTAGCTTTATTACATCCCTTAAGGTATCAGAGAGGCTAAGTGATGAATAATCATTATAGAAGTAATCCTTTGTCCTGTGGGACAGAATCAAATAGAAGGTATATGATAGTTTGTATCAAGGTAGCTACGATAAAATACTTTCATTAAGGAAGATATGGATGTCAATTTGAAACTTTTAAAATGATCAACAACTCTTTAACTTTTTTTTGTTGGAACCGTATCACAGTTGGCGTGAAGTTGCCAGTCAGTTACTTACTACACCGTTGTAACCCTACCAAATTAACAGCATGATCATTTTCAGATGCAATTTTACTTTCGATATGGTTCATCATGCTTGGACCATGATCCTTTCGATTAACGTTATTGTAAATCATCGGTTTTTCATCGCCAGAGATAGTTCGTTTTAAAAAAGGGTCGATTGCATTACGTTTGAAATGCGTATAACAAATATTGATTCGTTGCGTTCGGTGAATTTCTTTCAATTCGTGCGGAACCCAAATATTGAGTGCCTTATTTGATTTTCAATTGTTGTGTTGGTACATTTGAAAGCTTTGCAATCTCTCGCACAGTTATATAACGATTCGATTCATTTTGTCATCAGAAGGTCAACCAGAACGTTGGTCATCTTTTAGTGAAAAATCTCCAGAACGAAATTTTTAAACCAATTCTGACACGTGCGTTCTGCTGCACAATAAACTTGCCTTTATGAAAATAAAAAAGTAAAATGTGTCAAGAACGCTTATTTTTGCAATTCATGTTAAAAAAAACTGACTGTTGTAAACAAAATTATACGGAATTTCTTTCTATAGCAACCTAAAGGTATCGAATCCCAAATTTCAACAAAAAAAAATTCTAACATTGACAAAATAATAAGGAAACAAACATAACGCAATCTACTTGTGCATGCCTAAATCACTTTCTTGCCAACCCAATAGTAAGACACACATCTTATTCATAAATATTTGTTGCTAGTAAAAGATTGATACCTTTGGCTGAAACTGTTAATATATAAGAGCTTCCTGAAACCAACTATACTGTTTGGGACACCACTCTTCCGTTTTCGCCACACCAGCACAATAACTCGACTCCAGAGCTTCCAGAACAACATCCTGCACACGGCACTATGGCGTACCCCTTTTCGTGATATGAAGGCTCCCGACATCCACGAAAGGTTCGAGGTCCCCACCATCACCGAAGCCATCCAAAGAAAGCACATCAAGTTCTTTGACCCTCAATCTTATAATTACAGAGCTAAGAAGGAAAAAAAAAATAGTAAAAGATTGTTAGCAGCCATCAATGCTGTATGCACCCCACACTCATCATGCGTGCTACAGTATATTGCAGTATGCATTAATGCGAGGTATTGTTTGAATCGCAACTTGTAGTCATAATAGCTCTGGGTTAGAACAGTTTTCTAAGATTATACAGTTCAGATTCTTTAGATACGATCATATTTAAATACATGGCAATCATTTAATTATAATGAGCGAAGTACCTTTGTATTACCTTAGTATACCTTAGTGTTACCTTAGTATACCTTTGTATTACCTTAGTATACCTTAGTATTACAGGGGCAAAAGTTGATTCTTCTCTTTCTCGTCCCGTCCTCGGTCTATGTGGACGGCCTCCTCTCCTGCGCTGTATGCCACCAGTACCACTTCGACGCTGTCATGGGACTTGAGTCTCGTGCATCCCGCCTGCCTTCCTAATCCCATGTCCTTGTCGTCGTCCAGCTGGAATAACAATTAATCTATTAGTCCTAAAAAGGGGTTTTAAAAGGCAACAACCCGGGAAGGCGGAAATTCTCTAATAAACAATGTTAGGACATAACAAATATTTATTCAACGATATAATTAGCATACATACCTTCCAAAGATGGCTTCCATTTAAAGTACATATTTGTTATCAAGAGTCGATTCTCTGATCATGACCAAAGTAATAATGCCCTTGGCAACAGTCTGTACAATTGTCAATGACAATCCGAAAGGGGAAAAAGAGATGTTTAGTTAATGGGCTTGATGTAGAGCAGCAGGGTTTTTCCTAAGCTACCCCTGATTTAAAAAACAAATGGTAATACGGCTTTGTTTATTTTGTCCCAAGTCAGAAAACCTCGTGTTTTTACCTGTGTCCCATGTTTCACCTATAAACATGAAAATTTTCATAAATATAAGAAAGAGTTATTAATTGAATAAATATTCGGTAGTAACGTCATGTAATTTCGTTTAATATTTTTGAACAAAGCCATTAAAACTCAAATTTACCATAGAGACATCATGATAGTTCTATTTAATTCCTCTATATAAACTTACCTTTAAACTAAACTATTATCATATCATAATCGTCAAATTACAGAGCTGATCCTACTGTGAGTAATATGCAATATATCTGTAGGGGTTTTAAAAGGCTACAATTCTAACAATGCCTTCAAATTCGTCATTGAAATCGTATATAGCAAAAGTTATATCGCATAACGACTATAAATGTAATAATAAAATAACTTTTCCAAACTTTTTTTCCAAAATATGTTTAAATAACTAAAGAAGACGATTGTGGAGTTTATCTTAGGTTTGCTCTACATGTAACAATGAAACTATTAATGGCCTAATGGATTTCAGGTTTCTATTGTATCAAACTTGCTCAATAGAAACTTAAGCTCATTATTGTCTGAGGAGTTTTTTTTTTGCTTGGAGAGGGTGAAGAGAGGTGTGCCCACTTAAAGATCAATTCACATCTAACTAATGGATTTATGCTGTTTATGTAATAACTGTGCTTATAATATTTATATTGTTGTATTGAAGTTTTTTTTTTTGCTTGGAGAGGGTGAAGAGAGGTGTGCCCACTTAAAGATCAATTCACATCTAACTAATGGATTTATGCTGTTTATGTAATAACTGTGCTTATAATATTTATATTGTTCTATTGAAGTTTTTTTTTTTGCTTGGAGAGGGTGAAGAGAGGTGTGCCCACTTAAAGATCAATTCACATCTAACTAATGGATTTATGCTGTTTATGTAATAACTGTGCTTATAATATTTATATTGTTGTATTGAAGTTTTTTTTTTTGCTTGGAGAGGGTGAAGAGAGGTGTGCCCACTTAAAGATCAATTCACATCTAACTAATGGATTTATGCTGTTTATGTAATAACTGTGCTTATAATATTTATATTGTTGTATTGAAGTTTTTTTTTTTGCTTGGAGAGGGTGAAGAGAGGTGTGCCCACTTAAAGATCAATTCACATCTAACTAATGGATTTATGCTGTTTATGTAATAACTGTGCTTATAATATTTATATTGTTGTATTGAAGTTTTTTTTTTGCTTGGAGAGGGTGAAGAGAGGTGTGCCGACTTAAAGATCAATTCACATCTAACTAATGGATTTATGCTGTTTATGTAATAACTGTGCTTATAATATTTATATTGTTCTATTGAAGTTTTTTTTTTGCTTGGAGAGGGTGAAGAGAGGTGTGCCCACTTAAAGATCAATTCACATCTAACTAATGGATTTATGCTGTTTATGTAATAACTGTGCTTATAATATTTATATTGTTCTATTGAAGTTTTTTTTTTTGCTTGGAGAGGGTGAAGAGAGGTGTGCCCACTTAAAGATCAATTCACATCTAACTAATGGATTTATGCTGTTTATGTAATAACTGTGCTTATAATATTTATATTGTTGTATTGAAGTTTTTTTTTTGCTTGGAGAGGGTGAAGAGAGGTGTGCCCACTTAAAGATCAATTCACATCTAACTAATGGATTTATGCTGTTTATGTAATAACTGTGCTTATAATATTTATATTGTTGTATTGAAGTTTTTTTTTTGCTTGGAGAGGGTGAAGAGAGGTGTGCCGACTTAAAGATCAATTCACATCTAACTAATGGATTTATGCTGTTTATGTAATAACTGTGCTTATAATATTTATATTGTTCTATTGAAGTTTTTTTTTTGCTTGGAGAGGGTGAAGAGAGGTGTGCCCACTTAAAGATCAATTCACATCTAACTAATGGATTTATGCTGTTTATGTAATAACTGTGCTTATAATATTTATATTGTTGTATTGAAGTTTTTTTTTTTGCTTGGAGAGGGTGAAGAGAGGTGTGCCCACTTAAAGATCAATTCACATCTAACTAATGGATTTATGCTGTTTATGTAATAACTGTGCTTATAATATTTATATTGTTGTATTGAAGTTTTTTTTTTTGCTTGGAGAGGGTGAAGAGAGGTGTGCCCACTTAAAGATCAATTCACATCTAACTAATGGATTTATGCTGTTTATGTAATAACTGTGCTTATAATATTTATATTGTTGTATTGAAGTTTTTTTTTTGCTTGGAGAGGGTGAAGAGAGGTGTGCCCACTTAAAGATCAATTCACATCTAACTAATGGATTTATGCTGTTTATGTAATAACTGTGCTTATAATATTTATATTGTTCTATTGAAGTTTTTTTTTTGCTTGGAGAGGGTGAAGAGAGGTGTGCCCACTTAAAGATCAATTCACATCTAACTAATGGATTTATGCTTTTATGTAATAACTGTGCTTATAATATTTATATTGTTGTATTGAAGTTTTTTTTTTTGCTTGGAGAGGGTGAAGAGAGGTGTGCCCACTTAAAGATCAATTCACATCTAACTAATGGATTTATGCTGTTTATGTAATAACTGTGCTTATAATATTTATATTGTTCTATTGAAGTTTTTTTTTTTGCTTGGAGAGGGTGAAGAGAGGTGTGCCCACTTAAAGATCAATTCACATCTAACTAATGGATTTATGCTTTTATGTAATAACTGTGCTTATAATATTTATATTGTTGTATTGAAGTTTTTTTTTTTGCTTGGAGAGGGTGAAGAGAGGTGTGCCCACTTAAAGATCAATTCACATCTAACTAATGGATTTATGCTGTTTATGTAATAACTGTGCTTATAATATTTATATTGTTGTATTGAAGTTTTTTTTTTTGCTTGGAGAGGGTGAAGAGAGGTGTGCCCACTTAAAGATCAATTCACATCTAACTAATGGATTTATGCTGTTTATGTAATAACTGTGCTTATAATATTTATATTGTTGTATTGAAGTTTTTTTTTTTGCTTGGAGAGGGTGAAGAGAGGTGTGCCCACTTAAAGATCAATTCACATCTAACTAATGGATTTATGCTGTTTATGTAATAACTGTGCTTATAATATTTATATTGTCGTATTGAAGTTTTTTTTTTTGCTTGGAGAGGGTGAAGAGAGGTGTGCCCACTTAAAGATCAATTCACATCTAACTAATGGATTTATGCTGTTTATGTAATAACTGTGCTTATAATATTTATATTGTTGTATTGAAGTTTTTTTTTTTGCTTGGAGAGGGTGAAGAGAGGTGTGCCCACTTAAAGATCAATTCACATCTAACTAATGGATTTATGCTGTTTATGTAATAACTGTGCTTATAATATTTATATTGTTGTATTGAAGTTTTTTTTTTTGCTTGGAGAGGGTGAAGAGAGGTGTGCCGACTTAAAGATCAATTCACATCTAACTAATGGATTTATGCTTTTATGTAATAACTGTGCTTATAATATTTATATTGTTGTATTGAAGTTTTTTTTTTTGCTTGGAGAGGGTGAAGAGAGGTGTGCCCACTTAAAGATCAATTCACATCTAACTAATGGATTTATGCTGTTTATGTAATAACTGTGCTTATAATATTTATATTGTTGTATTGAAGTTTTTTTTTTTGCTTGGAGAGGGTGAAGAGAGGTGTGCCCACTTAAAGATCAATTCACATCTAACTAATGGATTTATGCTGTTTATGTAATAACTGTGCTTATAATATTTATATTGTTGTATTGAAGTTTTTTTTTTGCTTGGAGAGGGTGAAGAGAGGTGTGCCCACTTAAAGATCAATTTATCTCTAACTAATGGATTTATGATGTTTATGTAATAACTGTGCTTATAATATTTATATTGTTCTATTGAAGTTTTTTTTTATGTACAATCATAGAGATTAAATAGCATACATGTTTATGTTGTTTCTCTTTTCTCTTTCTTTAATTGCAATTAAAACGTAGACGTTCTGTTGGCGCGTATGTCTATTTTAGTACGTCTTACCATTTTACAAATAAGGTTTACAATATGAATGTACATTCGAATGTACACGCGTTGAACCTCCACATGTGCGCCACAACTGTCCTTTTCAGTTGTGCAGATATTTTACGGGAGGGCAATCGGGGAACATAGCCCCAATTTGATTTAGTCATCCACCAGCTTTGACATATAAAGAAAAGGAAAATTGGACTTTATGAAGGAAATTCGGCGTTAATAGGTCCGGATTTAATGTAAACGATTTCTCTTAAATCGATTACTTGTAACCTAAAGATATTCATACGTGAGTGGAGCCATGCGCGGACCGTGACTTCTTTTCAGACCAAACAACTCTAATAGTACACTAGTCACCGGGTGAAAACCTTCCTTCCTTTACCTCACACCCCGACTTCCCGTATTTATTAGCGAACTGTACATTTGCAATTTAAACAAAACAAAATATTCCTTAATTGTTCATAATATATATAGGTACATGTTCCACTATATTGCAGATTATTGTGATATGGTGTGGTTTTTAGATATTAGAAGTTTCTATTCTCCCTTAATTCTCACCTCCTTGCTTCCTAAAACATCTTTTTAACCCAATGATTACCGCAGGTTAAATATTAAGATATCACACATGTAAGACACCACTGAGTTATGGTAATGATCGGATCAAGTTATCAAATTAAATATCTTTAAATTTCCAGGAATGCCATTTAATTTCATTTAATTTTTTGAACGAAGTCATTAAAACTGTTCTTAACATCCTGTCAACAAATTTATCATAGAGACATGATAGTTTCATTTGATTTCTCTATATAAACTTACCTTTAAACTAAACTATTATCATATCATAATCGTCAAATTACAGAGCTGGCTCTACTGCGAGTAATATGGAATATATCTGTAGGTGTTTTAATAGACTGCAAGCTCAAGCTTTTGACAGGGTTTGGCACGCAGGTTTCCTTTACAAGCTCGAAACATATTTCCCGCAGATCCTTTTCCTGATCCTACAGTCCTACCTTTCGGACCGCTTCTTCAAAGTCCACTGTGGCTTAGAATATTCTAACTACTATCCCATAAAATTAGGAGTTCTACAGGGCAGTGTCCTGGGTCCCATCCCCTATAATCGATATACCGCCGATGTCCCCTCTACCCCTAATACCTTCATTTCAAATCATAAGTATCTACAGTACACAGGAATACACAACTTGTATTGCTACACACGTGCGGCATATTAGATACTGTACCGGCCAGAGGTCAAGCTTATCTTCGCCATAAATTGGTGGTAAAAAAAAACGACCTGTCTTTGTCTAGGCCGGCCACATAGCAGATGAATATTGGATGAGTTTTTGAGAATTGTGTCAAGTTTTATGCATTGCATGTTGTAGTATAGTAGTAGTTTTTTAATACTAATTATAGCGTTTTTGGGTCAATTGGAAGGTGTATATTGCTTATTAAATAGTGGTTGGCCCCCTGTAATTGTCTGCTGTATATAAAGGGCATGCAATGTTTTGTTTAAAATCCTTCGTTAGTATTTATTTTAGAATTAATCAGTACCATTGTATAGTTTATATATTATAGCTTATGATTACACAAGTTCTATCTCTAAAGAGATAAATAAGGATAATAGGTTAAATGAAAGAAATTCCCAAGTGCTTGTCCGGAGATCGTATACGTATATTATTAGCATATCTTTATTTTTATTATTACATTTGTCTTTGTAATAAATATTTTATATACTGAAATACATTCGTTTTTTATATTCTAAAGCTTCTATTTTATTGACGATTTCATATTGATGGGATGTTCCGGATGCAAGTTTAGCTATTATTCCTAGTTATTTCATCGTTTATATTGCAATATAGACATTAAAATACATTGAATATTTTATTGCTAATAACGGTACACTAAGTGCACTTCGTAGTTTTCGATTGATCGTAAAGGTTTCGATACACCCCTGTTAATTTTTTGACTGTCCTGACAGTTTTAAGTTTAGTTCCATCCTTCGATTCGGGGATCTCGGGTTAGCTTTTAATTACTGTGTTGGTATGCATTTGCCCTGGTGGATCAATAAAAATAATGCTTGGTAAAATGTAGGGTGAATTAACAACAAGGATCACAAAAACAAAGAACTAAGATAATTATCATTTTTAGCCGATTGCCTACAATTATTGGTAAATAATACGTACTGGGGGTAATTTATTTGATGATAAAACATAAAATTTTCAAGTATAAGGAATAATAAATACTTGTGAAAATACAGCGAAGCTACTTTAGAAAAACCCCCGGCTGAGAGAGAGCAGTTTGCGTCTCGACAGTAAGCCCATTATTTTTATTCGCTCGAGTAAGAAGGGCCCAGATTTGTGCCCTCGCCATCTCGGTAGCCATAACGATTTATATTCAACTTTAGCTATTTGTAGGTTTTAGTTTAAATTTTTTAACGGATAGCAACGTTATTATTCGAAATAGTTTACTTCAATTATGATATTAACTCATTTATTAATTAATGTATATACATTTATTAATTCAATTATCTTTGGTTGCTTTATATGTTATCGATATGTTATAATTATTCATGATCTCCAGTCGTGTCCTTTATTTTCTGAGCTATTTTAGAAAAAACTTTCCAATTTTCCTATATTTCAAAAAAATGCTCTATGATATATAAAAAAAAGAAGCTGGAAATCTTGATTTGGTGTCCTCAGCCAATGGTCCATCAGGAAGAAGTTTTTCCATAAGTAAAAAAACTTTTGAAAATAAATTTGTGAATATTTTTCTAATCAACAGTTTTATAATGCTTGCTTTATATATAATATTTATAATCTTGCTAAGAACAAGTAGAAGGAGCTTGAGCAGAACTGTATACTTGCCTCGTGCCTTCATGAAAGTCCCTGATGGTTCCCTGTTATTTTTAAGTAAGCAACCTCACCCTCCAAGACCTCCCTACTTCCCACAATCTTATCCTCTTCTTATACATATATGTCTCAGCTTTCGCCCTAGACCCCACTCATCCCTAGACCTTCCACCCAGTAACTCTTTGTATATTTGTACATAGCAGTATTTTGTTTCTACTTCATAATAAAGCTTTTCTTTCTTTTCTTTTAAAAGATTCTCTTCAACAAAGATTATTTAACTATCAATAGATTTTGTTCGATAACTACTTAAACTATACAACAGACTAATACATCTGTTGCACGTTATTGTCAATAAGAACGGATGAGCAGGTTTGTTTGCGTATTGATTTGAGCAAAGCATGTATTCTAAAATAAAAAATATACGACCCGTTCTGGAATGTTTGTAAGGCCAGGTAGTTTGTAGTTAAAAAAAGTAGTTTATATCATCAATGCATGTGAACATGAGCATGAACTAGATATGTATTCAGTGAACATTATGTTGTTTGTATTTATAAAGTGAAATGGATCATGAAGGAAATAAACTACCTGTCTGAACGAAAAATTCCGTCATTCAATCAAAATTCTGACGTGGGTTTCTAAGTTCCAACCGGAAAGTTAAGTTTTCTATACGGTTTCAAGGGAAGCACAATGAGTGATGATACATTGATGTGGACGTTGTCGAATCACACTTCAAATGATGATAAATAATAATAAATGATAAATGATGAATGATATTATATTTTTTTTATTTTATATGAACAGTTTTATTGATCTATCCTACTTATCGGCCCTTCAAGTTATTTGAATCTTGTGCGTTAAAAAATTTGATCCACAAACGTAAGGAGACTCACCAAGAAAAATCAATGCTAATATGAATGAATAACCGGCAATCATTCCTGCAATACACGGAGGCCTTCATTAAAGTACCCGGAGGAGACTACAAGTGGTCTGATTAACTGACTTACCAGGCAATAAATCTACGCAATTAAGTAAAATAATATAAAAAAAAAATATGGATAATAAAAAAAAAACCTAAGTTTTATAATGGTAAGAACAAGTAGAAGGGACTTGAGCAGAACTGTATACCTGCCTCGTGACTTCATGGAAGTCACTGATGGTTCCCTGTTATTTTTAAGTAAGCAACAGCATCCCTCCGAGACCTCCCTACTACCCAGAATCGTATCCTTTTCTTACACATATATGTCTCAGCTTTAGCCCCAGACCCCACTCGTCCTTAGACATCCCACCCAGTATGTAGTAAGGTAACTCTTAATATTTGTATATACCAGTGTTTTGATTGTACTTCATAATAAAGCTTTTCTTTATTTTCTTTTAAAAGACTCTCCACTACAAAGATTATTTAACTGTATATCGAAATAGAAAAAAAATCGAGTTTACAGAAAATATTTACAAGTATTCCAGTAAATACAAATACATACTTCGATTGTTTGAAATGTAAAAAAAGAATTTACCCTAAAATGAACAAGAATAGAAAAAAATGTCAGTGCTTACTCCTTTACAAGGATGCAACTAAATGTTTCAGAATTCATTTTTTGAGAGATCTGCGAAATTTAAACATACAGTATAGTTAGTTAATTGATTGGAAAAATTTATGACTATCCAGAAAAAAAATATCTCAAGTATATGTGTAAAGAAAGTACACTTTCTTTATTTTGAATATGCCACGCTGCTTTTACTTCGTGCGTCATTTTACTAATCACCACTAGATGGAGCTATCAGCAAGGTTCTAAAAAGTGAGAAGGTAGAGAAAGATTACATTAAGTAATTATAGTTGTAATTAGAGTGTGAATAGAGAATTGATAATTATAAACTATAATTGTCGTTTCGTTGTTTACAGGTAACATTGTGTAAATAGTGTGAATAATTTTTTATAATATAAAATATAGTGAATAAAATTGCTTTCTTTGTTTTGAGAAAGTGATATCAGTTTATTCACCCACATTTCCATAATTGTATTACATATGTACTAAAATTCATGTACCATGTCCACTTAATTCGTAAGGTTGCAAGCGTAGTTATTATAAGAGAACTACAGAGATTGGTGGAACAGTTCAGAAAGGAGAGGCCGAATGCTGTATTCCTGTGGGAAGTAGTACAAAGGGGAATGATGGGATCTTGGGTTCCGGGAATAGACTGATGATTTAAAACTGCAGGATATTGTAAATATAAAGGAGGTTAATGGATTAAATAGTTTGGAAAAAGTTGGAATCAATGAACTATGTCAGCGGAGGGAGGGAAAGAGCCATATTAATATGACGTATATTTCTGATTCAAAGGAGTGCCGCGGAGTCTCGTACAAAAATCTAATCAAGCATTTGGTGACTCGGTTCAATTAGCCCTTAGACTCTACGAGTAATTCCGAGTAATAAGTGAAGATACTAAATGTTGATGTAGTGTATTTGTTAAGACAACTTGTTGTATATTTACACTTTCATCTCAAGAAATAACTGGAGTTTGTGTGAGTTTCCAGGAGAAAAAGAACTCAGTGTACAAAGCTGGATTACATAAGGGCTAAAAGTGAATCCCTAATGAAATTATTTGATAGCTTTTCTTCCCTGGGATTGGGCAATACAGCTGCACAAATATTTGATGGACGAAATGTTCTCGATGGTGTGTTTGTACAAACTGGGACATCCCAATAGGATTGGAGGGGGTGGGGGTCATGATTAGGACCTTAATGTCGGTTTGTGGTTTGTACTTTATCATCACGTAACATCTTGACTCAGCAAGTCCTCGAATGTGTGTGTCATTTTTGGTGTGCCTAGTAGCAGTGACGATACTATTTTGAGTAGACATATGCAATCGCGCAACTAAATATATTCGACTACTTTAGATGGCCAGGGGATAAAAAATGTTTTACCAAGCTATTAAAACATGAAGTGCTTCTGTTTGATCAACAGAAACGAAATTTCGCATACAAATTCTAGTTAATCCCTAAATAATATACCTATATTATAATAAATGAGAGAAGAAAAGAAAAAAATCCAACTATTGCATTCCAAGTAAAGCTATCCAACGCCTGAATTAAGTACAAATAGCAATAATATTCTAACCTTCCCACTTTGTGAAATGGGTTTTTTATAAGTGGCCATAAAGAATGAATTTGCCATCAAGCACACAACAATGATGATATTTGATATTGTAAGATATTTGCTGTTACATTAACTTATTGCATTTTACAACATAATGCAGTTGAGCAGTTTGAAAATGTTTTGACGAATAATAAATATTGTTGAGAGACCTAGAAGGTTAATTTTAATATCCCCATTATACTAACTGGTGTATAAAATAAAAAAGATAACGTCGGCCGAATTACTTGTATATGTGGGATCTTTAGTAGACTGTATTTACGAAAAGCCAATAAAATTGTTAACGCTACCGTAAAAAATTTTTAATGATTATCAATTGATTTTTATTTTTCTTCGAAACAAGTAATAATTGAAATAAAGCTCCTATTTGCATTGTATAATCAAAGAAACTAGAGATTTTTCAATAAGATCTGTTTGAAAAAATACTATAGCATTAACTATAATAATTTACAGGGATAGTAGCAACACACAGGGAATGTAAGATAACAAACGGGCTTACAAACAACCCACAACCGATGAGCATTAATCATGTGTCACAGCCCTCACGGCCCACAAGTGCATATCGTTTTGTCGTGATTGACTCTGACACATGACCGACAGGGACCGAGCTTGTTTGCAGGCAATAAAACCAGCCGTCGATCGTAAACAACTTGTTAGGCAGAATCAATCTTTATAAGTGTCATGTGTTAAAGGGCGACAGCACAGAGCCCTTGGCAATACCTAACAACAAGGATAAACTGAGTGGGTAACGAGATTTATGGATAAAGTCGCTTATGTGTTACTTATCTTACACAAGACAACAGTCAGTACTTCTCGATCCTGATTAATATCTTGTGGCACGTGCTTCGGAAACCTTTTAAATTTGTCTTAACGGAATTGACCTTTTTTTTTTCAAAAGTACATTTCTTGTCTTGTTCATTCTTCACCAAGAGAATCCACAAATGGAATCGAGGGAACAACACTATCAGGAAAGACTTCTATTCAATAATTCACATTGTACAACACAACCACCCATATCGAATCCATTAAGCTCAATTACAACCCATAATGTACACCTAGTATATAATTAAGTACAATACTCAATATATTTATATCCTCGCGTACTGACGATATAAGAAGTAAAATATAATTGACATAACATAAGTATTTAAAATAAATATGGTTGTACAGAACTCTTTATTAAATGATAATATTTATTTACAAACTCCGGACTACCATTGGCCATTTGTTCCTCCTTTTAACCTAATATATTAAATTCTACCATAACAATATCATATTAATTAATATAAATTATATAAACTATAAATTGGTATGGAACAAATCTGTTATAAATACTAACGCTTAATACTAGAACCTAGAAATAGGGATTATAAAGGGGTGTGTTTCCCTCTATATTCCCGACTAAAACCAACCTCACGGTTGTGTAACAAAGCCGTTTTCTCGAACCGCCAGTAAATCATGAAATGCCAACTCCTACCGTGCACAATACTTTACATCACATCAGTAGCAAATTCAGATCTGTAGAGGATGTTATATTTAAATTTGGAGATCGTCAACAACGTAGGCATAAAAAGTTTCAATATACCAGTATAATATAAAATTGGCTTTTAACGCAGAAGGTATTAGCTTTATAATATATCTGAACTGTAGCAAGTACTATTTTTAAATTCCAGAAATATGTTATGAAATGAAAGAATTTAGTTTTGAGATACAAAATAGCGAGCCCAAGCGATTATAGTCAAACGGTCATGAACCAATCAATAAAGTGGTTTGATATGCATTTAATAAAGTGACACATTTGTAATTAAGACATGACATTATTCATTCATAAAACAATAACATTATTAATTAATGGAACAAGATATTAGCAGGTAATAATATAAACAAAAGTGTATACATATAATTTAGGACCTGACGATGAAAGATAAATATGGTTGAAAAAAAGTATGTGTCAAATAAAAAACAGTGTGGAATGACGAAGCAGTGTTATATTTAATTAAAATATGAAGAGCTTTATGAAGTTGAAAAAATTATGTGTCAAGTAAAAAACAGTGTGGAAAGACGAAGCAGTGTTATATTTAATTAAAATATGAAGAGCTTTATGAAAGTGTCATTCGTAAGTAAGCGACGTTATAAAGTTATATGTTCTAGGACCTAAGCTGTCAAAATCCGATTAGACTTTGGGATGAGACTCGAGTGGAGACGGTAACTCGTTTCTAAAACGGAAAGGAACTTGATTTTGGGTTTAATAGATATATTGAATAAACTTACTAACTATAGATAGTAAAAAATACGAACTAAACAGATCTCTCAACCTACCTGCCTATAAAAGCATTACATACATCAAACGAAAAGTTTTTGTAGTCCAAGTCTGTGTTGTATCAAAGGAAGAAAAGTTCATCTGGTAAGATGAGGGTTCGCAACTAGGTGACAAAAGACAGAATGAAAGGCGAAACCTTTGACTTGACGGTTGACGGTGGGCTTTGGTCCAAAGGCTTCGAAAACACTTAGATGATTCTATGGAGGATTAGAATCCGTTGGTTGGAGCCGTAGAGTTTGTAAGCGGTGAGGTAAGGATGTTCCCAGTGCCATTGTTCTAAGCAGACGACTGATTAAATTCAGGACTAGGCATTGAGCCCGCCCCCACACCAACTTCTGTTAGCACTTTCCCTCACTCCCGTTTCTATCCCTTAATAACATCAGTTTGTCTTTGTAGCCGCGGGACAATACGGCTGTAATGCCTACTGTATTTTTAGCAGCTTCCGGGCACACTGAAATCAATTACTCTAATCAAAATAGTACGGACCGGAATTACTGCATTTGCCTTAGATAGGTACAATAGTAATTACTCATTGAGATTTATTTAGAAGAAACATTTGAGTTGTAGAAACTTCTTTTAACTTTTAACCAGGGAAAAGAGACATAGACAAAGTTGAAATATGAACCAAAGACCTCATGATCTCTCTCAGCTTTTTTTATTGGCTAATATTTCTGACTTTCATTGCAACGAGCTCCGCATTGAAATATTTTGTTTCAATTTCTATGTTTTTAACTGACTTAATCCTTTAAAATAATTAATCAGAGCTATGGGAAACAGCAAAAAAGTCGAACATCAAGCGTATCCAATCATTTCAATCAAAAGTACTGAGAATAATAGTTAATGCTCAATTTTACGCCAGAAACAAAACCTTTCATAACGATCTTAATATACCTTACATTCTCGAACTAATCCCTTCCAATTTCAGGACATTTCATAGTAACTTATCCAACCACACTAATCCCCTAGCACAGTCTTGTACTATAATCCTATAGTCTCTATAATCCTCCTCGGAGACTAAAGCGGAAGTGGCCTCGTGACCAGCTATAAATGTGTAACAGTAGGAGTCCTCGCAATGGTCAGTCTCTAATCATATCCTGAGCGTATGTGGCTCTCGCGTTCTTGACCAGCCTCCGCAGGTTCATATCCGGTGACGCGGTTGGCGGAGGAGCGTGGGGGGCTTCCCAGGACTCCGCTTCCTTTTTCGCATGCGAGGGAGGTGACAAACATGTGGATTTGGGAGGTCTCTGGGCTGTTTGTAAATACTGTATAAATGAGTGAGTGAATAAAAATTGTAAATATGGTATGATTGAAAACTATCACAATTACTTATTGCCCAATGAGGCAGATTTTAATTCAATCAGAATACAGTTGATTAATAAATAAAAAATAATTAATCATGACTTGGAATTGTATTCTTGTAAAAATAATATTAAACAATACATACATCAATGATCGTATATAGCTTGAAACCCGAATTAGATACGCCTTATACAGTACCGCTTTTTGCACGATTCTTGTACAGGCTAATTTATCTAAATAATAATGTCTAAATCTTTTTAATTTTGTTTGTTAAACCATATTACTCAGAGTACCTTTTCCTGCAATATATATTATATATATTGAGTAATTAAACCGACAAAATCACCTAGGACTTAGGTTTCAATTATCAGCGTTGAAAACCAAATTTTTTTACATCATTCTAAATATTTTTTTAATTACAAGCTTTAATTGTCGTGTAACGAAACCCTACTGTAATAAAATATCGTGGAAATACTGTTAATAAAACTAGATTAAAGATTAGGTTTTAGAAAACTGGAAATGATTAGGTATGTGTGTTATAAGAAAATAAAAATTAGTAAATGTCATAAATTCTCTGGTGTTTTGTACAATGGTAACCAAATTTGTGAATATTTGGAGTAATTACTGCTGGAATTCACCCAAGTCAACAGAACGGGATTGGACCATTGAAAAAATCATATTTTTAGTTTCTTCAGGGGACAAGAGAAAGCCTAAAAACATAAAAAACATTTAGATTCTCGATCGCAATTCAGATTTTTCAATGTGAGATTGGAAAATATTGTTCCCCGGATTGAAAAAAACAATTAAATCCCAGATGGCATTACTTGCAACGGCAAACCCTTTATGAAGGGACAACAGACCTTTGCCCTACAAGAAAAGTAAACATAAGGACGCCAATCCCACCTAGACAATTGTGGACGTAAGAGCTCAATAGCAAATATTGTCCAATATATATATATATATATTTATAAATAGGCTAGGGTTTAATAAAAACGTCCAACGTTATATAATATTTGCGAGCCTGTGACAGGTGGAGTTTTGTACGCGATCTTAAAGAATGTACATTTATTTGTCATTAGTGGATAATTTTTTCTTATTCACTTTTCATTTTCGGCTTATCCTCTCTCATTAGAGATTTTCAGTAATATATGAAAGGTACGCTTTAGTTAAATTTATACATGCTACAATTCAAAAAGATAAATTTTAAAAAGAATAGTTAGAAAGTTCACCAGCCCGAATAAATAATAAAGCCTAACTACGTAGTAAGGTACAAAATCATACAAAAACGAAAAAATAAAAAGCATAATAATGTGGCATAGGAGTAAGGAATTTAAGTCACTATAATTTTATACATTTTATTAAAATATCAATATAAATATGTTTTTATTAACCACTATTAGACTTAATGGGATTGGAAGAAGGTTATAAGAAACATCATGCCATATATACATCGGGGCCTAAGCTGTACCGTTTGTAAAAGTACCTAAGGGCTTAAAAATTGATTAGAAAAAAAAAAACAAAAAGAAAAAGAAAAGAAAACTTTATTAGATATTATATTCCTTTATTGTGCTATAATTAAAATCTGCCTTTTATAAGGCAATAAGTAATTAAGATAAATGCTCTCATTCATACCATATTTACAGTTCATCATTAACTCGCTCATTCATACAATATTTACGGACAGCCCAGAGACCCCCCAAATCCACCGCGAAGAGAAAGTGAAGTCTTGGGAAGTCCCCCACGCTCCTCCGTCAGCCGCGTCACTGGATACTAGCCAGTGAAGGCTGACCTAGAGCGCGAGAGCCACAGACACTCAGGACATGATTGGATAAACTGGCCATTGCCAGGACTCCCACTGTCACGCGTTTATAGCGGGTCACGAGGCAACTGCCGTTTCAGTCTCCGAGGAGGATTATAGGGATGAGTGGTGCAGTGCAATGACTGTGCTACAGTTTAAGGGTGGTTGGAAAGGCTACTGTGGAATTTCATGAACTTGGAAGGGATGAATTCTAGAATGTAGGGTATATTAAGGTCGTTATGAAGGGTTTTGTTGCTGAGATAATAAGGGGCATTTACTATTGTTCTCAGGACTTTTGATTGAAAAGATTGGATACGCTTAATGTTCGACTTTTTTGCTGTACCCCAAGCTCCGTATTTCCAGATTGGTTTAAGTATAACTTTGTAGATTAGTAGTTTATTTTCTATAAGGGATGTCCTTTGAAGTAGTCTGTACAGTTGTCCAAAGCGTCTGTTTAGTTCTTGTCTTTTTAGTCTCGTATGTGGGTTCCAGGTCAGTCCTTTGTCCGGACGGAAGCCTAAGTACAGTACTGTCTCGGATAAAGGGAGAGGAATAGAATTAAAATAAACTAGTGGACAAGACTTGCGACAAAGGGTGAAGGTAATGTGGGAGCATTTAGCTTCATTAACTTTGATCCGCCATTGATTGCACCAATACTCGATCTCGTCAAGGTGTTTTTGAAGGTTATGGGATGCTATGTCGGGGTCTGGGTGGGATGACAAGACTGCAGTGTCATCTGCAAATGTTGGCAAGAAGGTATTGGGAGTAGAGGGGACATCAGTGGTGTATAGGTTATAGAGGATGAGGCCCAGGACACTGCCCTGTGGAACTCCTGCACTTATGGGATAGTAGTTAGAGTATTCTAAACCACAGTAGACTTAACACTTTACTATGATAAAATTACAATCTGCCTCATTAGGCAATAAGTACCTGTGATAAATGTTTTCATTCATACCATATTTACAATTTTCATTCACTCGCTCATTTATACAGATAAATACAAAAGTATTTACTCGATGTCCTCAATTAATAATCAACAAATATAATGATACCTCTTATTAAGCCTAGTTTCTGAGATGATACAACATTATAATGCACAAATGTGTTTACGAAAGATATAGAAAAACAATTTGTAAAGCTCTATGAAAAACTAGATTTTATTAAATAAAAAGAAAAAATGTGATAGATTGAGAAAACGAACAGAGAAAAAATTATGAATATGCATGGTATATTTAATAATTATTCTATTATAATAGACAATATAAAAATGAACATATTTTATTATATCAAATAAAAATATGACAATTTTATGATAAAACAATTGTAAACATTTGAGATTATGAATTTCCTCTCTTGGTATATTCAAAATAACTAGCCTAGTGAATGTAATTGGCTTAAATTATGGCATGGTATCAACATTAATTGGTAATGGATATGGTGTGGCCAAAATAATTAATTATTAATTAAAACTCACTGTGGTCTCCGAAGGTCAACGCTAACAGAAACCTAGTGGAGCCTTTACCTGCTACAGGTCAGTGCCACCCCCATTCACACTCTTCCAAGAGATGTCATCCCCTTCACGTTCGACTCTTTTAGTAGGGCCGAGACATTCAAGAGGGGTGATAGCTTCACACAGCCCCCATTTTTTCAGCCATAAACTATCACATATATATACTATATAAAGGAAATTCGGTGTTAATACTTCCAGGTTGTATGTATATATTTCTCTTCAATTGTTGAATTATAACCTATAGATATTCATAAACAAAGAATATGAAGATATTCGCCATAGTCCAATCTGATACCTTATTAGTTCTGTCTAAAAAGTCTAAAAGATAAATAAATAAGGTTCGTTTATTAATTTAATTAGTTACTGTCATTTATGTTTTATGAATATTTTAGTGTTCCTTAATTATGAATACCGTCACTTAAATGAAAAATGTAATCATGTTGGTTACTCTTTGCGGCCAATTTTCGAATTCGTAACATTAGACTTTGCTTATAAAAAGATTGTCGTTGCATACGTTCCATAAACTAAACATATAATCAGTAATCCTTCATACGAATCAAATCATTGTATACAGAGATGAGGGTAGAAGTCATTCCTTTTTGAAAACAAGATTAGTTTCGAAAGATCATAGGGTGTACAAAAGAAATTGGTTTCCGTCAAACGGGTGACTACTGCCCATAGGAACACCCTATTTTATTATTCGTTAAAATTTAAAAACTTTATAATTGAAATGCGGAAACTTCGATGAAAATAGTTTCCCCGCGTAAATTTCAAGTTAAAGCTGAAGATAGACTCTCTCTCTACCTACTCCAAAGTTTGATTGCATTAGTTCGAGGATGTTATATAGACCATAATACAGATTATGTATAGGACAGATTGTTCCCAGAGGCCTCCAAACTTTTCATCAAAAGTAAATATACACGAAGACTCGAATGTAATAAAACTTTATTATTAGTCTGCCGGTGATTCGGCAATGACGTTATAATAATCTATTGTACTGGTTGAATCTGCTTCGGGTGATATTCATATCTATTTGTTAATAATTATATTTCATGTAGTTATGTAGTTTCGTACGCTAGTTTCATCGTTTCCATTACTAATCTACAAAGTTATACTTAAGCCAATCTGGACAAACGGAATAGAGCTATGGGGGACAGCAAAAAAGTCGGACATCAAGGGTATCCAATCCTTTCAATCAAAGGTCCTGACAACAATAGTAAATGCCCCTCATTACGTCAGTAACAAAACCCTTCATAACTATCTCAATATACCTTACATTCTTCAACTCATCCCTTCCAAGTTTATAAATTTCCAATGCAACCTTATCCAACCACCCTAATCCCGTGGCACAGTCATTGCACTGCACCACTCATCCCTATAATCTTCCTCGGAGACTAAAACAGCAGTGACCTCGTGACCTGCTATAAACGCGTAACAGTGGGAGTCATAGCAATGACCAGTTTCTCCAATCATCATATCCTGAGCGTAATAATAACTTTATTATTATTATTATTATTATTATCATTATTACTAGTTTATTATTTAAAAAATTTACAATTTTGCTTAGAAGCACAAATTAAAATATTACATGATTTGCTAACTGAGATCGTATACATTAGTCCACTGCTTCTTTTTTACTGCTAAAGATTTACATGTAATAATATAATGTCGAAATAACGGTCGCATCTTTTGCTCCATGCTGACGCGGATGACGAAGGAGCGTGAGGGACTTCCTAAGACTCCGCTTCCTCCTTCGCATGCGAGAGAGGTGACAACCATGCGGATTTGGGAGGTGTTTGGGATGTTTGTAAGTACTGTATGAATGAGCGAGTGAATGAAAATTGTAAATATGGTATGAATGAAAACATTTATCACACATAAAAACACTTATTGCCCAATGTGGCAGATTGTAATTTTACCATAATAAAGTTGTTTTATCAATTAATAAAAAAAAGTTTCTTCGTTTCCAAGCATATTGTGTTGTGTGTTCGGATGTTTGTACTTTGATCTGGTGTCATTATACAATGTCGTGTGTTTGGATGTTTGTACTTTGATCTGGTGTCATTATACAATGTGTTCGGATGTTTGTACTCTGATCTGGTGTCATTAAACAATGTCGTGTGTTCGGATGTTTGTACTTTGATCTGGTGTCATTATAAAATGTCGTGTGTTTGGATGTTTGTACTTTGATCTGGTGTCATTATACAATGTGTTCGGATGTTTGTACTCTGATCTGGTGTCATTAAACAATGTCGTGTATTCGGATGTTTGTACTTTGATCTGGTGTCATTATACAATGTCGTGTGTTCGGATGTTTGTACTTTGATCTGGTGTCATTATACAATGTGTTCGAATGTTTGTACTTTGATCTGGTGTCATTAGACAATGTTGTGTGTTCGGATGTTTGTACTTTGATCTGGTGTCATTATACAATGTGAATTCCATGATTATGTTGTTTATCAGTGAAGGTGTTGTTACATTGTATTACATGTTTATGTTGTCACTTCTTTCCTCTGAGACGTATACAATGTGATTTCCCTACAGGTTGCGTTTCTGTTCGCCACAGTTGATACCAAGCAGGTTTAACTAGATAAGGTTGATTCTTCATACATGTATTATGCAATTGTTTCAGAAAGCTATATTTTATGGGTTCAGTACTTACATATTCTTCACACGATCTTACAAATGAACATTGATCGACTCTTCCAAAAGTGCGAATTCCAACGAGCTGCGTTGTTTTTTTTTAATTAACAAAAAAAAATTGTTTTAAACTGAAAAAAAATCACAAATAGCAAACGTTTCACTTTCTTTATTTGACTGAGTGATTGGTAAATTAAGTATTACTATTTGATGGATGTTTTCTCTCTTGTAGCTACGTAGCCTGTTCTTTATATAATTTCGACGAAAACTTGATGATCCCCTGACAAATTAGATGGCTCTGTCTAGGACCAAATGATGAAATCGCAGTCTTTTTAACAAGACCGCAGGGGAAATTGACCCACAGACATCGACCGCATGGGAAATTGACCCACAGACATCGACCGCATGGGAAATTGACCCACAGACATCGACCGCATGGGAAATTGACCCACAGACATCGACCGCATGGGAAATTGACCCACAGACATCGACCGCACGAGAACCTTGGGCCATTGTGGTGTGTTTGTTCAATTAAATATGGATTTCCTTCTCGATGTATATTATTTGCCGCCAAGTCTCTTGCACATCATTCCATATAATTAGCTATATATTTGTTTGTCAGAGTTTGATGCATGTAAAAACTATTTTTTTACAATAAATGTGCTATTAGCAACGAATGGGAATATTGAATTCATAACTATAAATAATTTATAGATCATTGAGCACAACATTTGTCTCCGTAAAATCAATTTTTGTTTCTTTCCTTCCTTTAATACGTTTATATTAGTACGAAAAAAGTTGTATTTTTGAAAATATATCAAAAAAAAAGTAAGTATCTATAGTAATGGAACGATATCGAGAAAGATAAATTTCTTAGAAAAAATATTAAATGATAACAGATAAATTATAAAAATTACCGTATGTAGTTTTGATTAAAAGGGGAAAAATGGCTTTACAGCTTAAATTATCGATAAGTAAAAATCGTTTACAACAGTGTTGATATTATCAACTTAAAAATAAAATGTTTGATATCGCACGGATCATCAGAGACTAATATTTATTTTTTAAATATCATTGAATTTAATTTTTCTTTAACGCTTTTAATTTTTATATTTAGTTAATCATGAGAGAACGATGAGGAGCTCAAATGACAAATATCCTCTGAGCACTAACACGAAAACTTTTAACATTTAACACTAATTCTTATTATTCACTAGGTCATTCTTATTATTATATATTATTAGAAAACAATTCATTGTACTCCGTATCATTGTGTATATTCCACACAAAGTATATAATATCAACGCTGTTGTAATAGATATTTTTAGTTATCGATAATTTTACCTGTAAAGCCATTTCCCCCCTATTAGTCAAACATGCATATAGTAGCTTTTATAATTTATCAGGCACCATTTAATAATTTGTAATCAAATTGTAGATTGATAAATAAAAAATATCTTCTTGTAAATTTATTTATGCATGTCGAGCATTGTCAATCATTGTTCAGTTGCTACATGCCAATCCTCGCAGCCCTTCAACGTATATAGGCAGGATTTAAAACAAAGCTCTGAATTTGAATATAAAACAGGCTATAATTTTTGAAAATAAAAACATTACATTATGAGAAATGGATAAACTCAAATGTGAATCAAAATCATAGCGTTCCAGCCATATCGAAATTTTGCAGCTAAGCTTTACCCACTCTATGATGTATTGAATAGCGGCGATACAGGTAATGGACCTTAGTGTGCATTTCAATCAGCTAGGATAAGCGTTTCTTCGTTAATTAAGTCTTCGATCGGAAGTAATTGAATGTGAATACTAAGCCGTCTGTCAGTAATGACAGTAATCGACTCATCGAGACAAATATGTATCGATTTCTCATCAATGCGTGGATATCGAATGGTAAGATTAGTCATGACTAGATCCCCATAGAAGATTATCTCATCTAAACTAACAAATATTATTATGATTTTTTTCGTAAAGTTAAAACCTTGAGTCATTCCACGGAATCAATTCATTTCTTTGTCAAAGTTCAGAAATTATTCAATTTTATCATTAAAACGTGTGATTTGTGGCTCAATAAAATATACGTTGTGAGGCTTTTTCTATGGCAGTAAACCTAGCGAGATGTTGATAACTAAACAAATAAACACAAGGCGTATGTTTGGGGAAAAAAAAAAAAAAAAAAAGCAATATTCAAGAAACCATACATCTTTTTGTAGTTTTACTCCGATCTATTTTACATATATATGTTCTTTCTATATCTATCTATTTATAAGTTAGTACTCCTGACTTAAACTTGTGCATATATATATATATATATATATATATATATATATATATATATATATGTAAAGAAAGTAAGCTTTCTTCAATTAAATTAGCAGCGCTTTGTTATCACGCGCGTGCTTCAGTTGGCTGCCACTAGGTGGAGCTAGAGATATATGACCAGGAGGTTCTTATAAGGTGTTCAGTGTAAACAATTAAGTAAAGTGAAACAGTGGTAACAATAAACTGCAATTGTTGTTTCTTTTGTTTTACAGGTATGAATTTAGATTTTATTTGTAATAGTTGTAACCTAATTATCAATTAAATAAACCTTTTGTTTTACAGAGAAACAGATTACTTATTGTTATAATAAGAAGACCTAGCAACCCTTATAAAACAACAATTTGTTTATGATGTCAAAACTGCAGTTTGAATTTACGGTAGTGACTTCACCAAAAGACAGTAAAGCAAATGCAATTGCCATCACCTCAATTGGTACAGAAGATGGAAGAAGATATACATTGCCAGAAGAATTCAAATATATGGAAGATCATGTGGTGTTGAAAAAGACAAGTAAGTACACAAAGTTAGTTAATTCATTAAACAGAAGAAATCAGATAAGAAGAGTGTGGATTACAATGACAAAAGAATTAGAGGGCACATACATAGATGAAGATGGAAATCTGCAATTTAAAGATCAATATTTAGAGTAAATAAATGAAGAAAGTACAAACAAAACACAAGATCATAGTCTAAAGGAAATACTAGAGAAACTGATAGAAACAACACAGAAGAAAGATAACGAGAAAGACTTAAAAAAAATATCAGAAAAACTTCTCATAGAAACATTTTCAAGCAAAAATACTAATGCTAAACAGTGGATAGAAAGCTTTGAAAAAGAGTGTTCTAGATTTCAAATAGATAAAAGTGAGGAAAAAATTGAACTAATGAAACTATTTTTTGATAAACCAAGTTTAGACTGGCACTCTTCCACACTCATAAGACTAACAATAAATGCTGGTTGGTCTGAATGGAAAACAAGATTCTTAAAATGTTTCACAGATAATGGATGGAATAATATAACCTATGCACTATCATTTAAATATCGAGAAGGTTCGTTAACGGATTATGCTTTGAGGAAAGAGAAACTTTTGATAGATTTCAACAAAGATATGGATATAAAGTCACTTATAGCATTAATAGCAGTAGGGTTACCAGAATTTATATTGAATAGAATAAACAAGGAAAAATTAAAAGAAACTACAGACTTATTTAATGAATTGAGACAACTTGAATGTTTAGTAAATAAAAGAAATTTTCAAAAAAAACCTACATTAGATTCTCAAAAGAAATATGAAGTAAAGATACCTTGTAAAACGTGTGGAGATTTAGGTAAAGGTGTGAGATACCACCCAAAAGATAAATGCTGGTTCCAAAAACATGAAGAAAGTAGAGAAAAGAACACTACACCAAAAAAAGTAAATAACAATTCTATCCTAGATGTAGAAATATATAATGAATCAAAAAACGAGTAAACACACCACTAATTAAATTAAACATTGTATTGGAAGATAAGATAAAAATAGAAGGGATCTATGACTCAGGATCTCAAGTTTCATTAATTAATAAAAGATTAATAAAAACTATAAAAAATAATAATATAGATAAGAACAAAATACAATTAAAAACAATTAGTGGTGTGGCACTCACAAAGGGATTAGCAAGAATAAAATTAAAAATTTTCAATATTGAAAAAGAAGTAGATGTATTTATTGTAGAAAATGAGACTTTTCATGATTTTTTGATAGGCCTAGACATAATAAAGGAATTTAAATTAAGGCAAGACGAAAATCTAAATATAAGCCAAAAACAATCGCAAAGAAAAGATATAATAGAAATAAATTTTAATGAACATATTAAAGAGAAAGATTTTAAAATAAATTTGGATCATTTAGATAATGAAAAAAAATTCAAAATAGAACAATTGATAGAAGAATATAAAACAATATTTGCCAAAGACAAGTATGATATAGGGACTGTAAAAGATTATGAAGCAAGAATAGATCTCTTGATGGAAAAATTTTGTAGTAAAAGACCATATAGATGCACAATCGAAGACAGAAAAGAAATAGAACAGCAAGTGGCAAAACTATTAGAAAAAAATTTAATTGAAGAATCGTATAGTCCATTTGCTGCACCGGTAACCCTAGCATTAAAAAAAGGTGAAGGAAAAACCAGATTATGTGTCTATTTTAGAGATCTGAACAAGATTGTCACAACCCAGGCCCAACCTTTTCCGCTAATTGATGATTTAATAATTAAAGCTAGAAATTGTAAATATTTTACATCACTGGACATCAATTCAGCATTTTGGTCAATACCACTAAGGATAGAAGATAGAAAAAAAACAGGCTTTATAACCCAAGAAGGACACTATCAATGGACTTGCCTGCCATTCGGTTTAAAAACAGCACCAGCAATCTTCCAAAGAATTTTATCAAGTATACTAAGAAAAAATAATCTAAAGAACTTTACAGAAAATTATATAGATGACATATTAATATTTTCAGAGACTTTTGAAGATCATATCATGCATATCAAACAAGTTTTAGAAGCCATAATAAAAGAAGGATTCAGATTAAAATTAAAAAAATGCACGTTCGCATCTAAATCAATTAAATATCTCGGACATATAATAGAAAATAATACAGTAAGACCAATTAAAGACAATTTAGTATCAATACTCAATTTTCCGACTCCAAAAACGCAGAAGAACGTTAGACAATTTCTAGGTAAAATAAATTTCTATCACAAATATATACCAAAAATCTCAACAATACTAGATCCACTACATAGATTGTTAAGAAAAGATGTAAAATATAATTGGTCTGAAGATTGTGAAAAATCATTCACAGAGATAAAAAAATTATTGTGCTCTCAACCAGTCCTAGAAATATTTGATAAAGATTTACCTATTAAGATATTTACAGATGCTTCAATAGAAGGTATAGGTGCAATACTGAAACAAACCCAACAAGATGGAAAAGAAAAGCCAGTAGCCTATTTCTCAAAAAAATTAAATGAGTCGCAAAAAAGAAAAAAAGCTATATACTTGGAATGCTTAGCAATAAAGGAAGCGATAAATTATTGGGAATACTGGTTAATTGGAAGAAGATTTGAAGTTTATTCAGACCATAAACCGTTAGAAAACCTTAATATAAAATCAAGAACAGACGAGGAACTAGGTGACTTAACATATTATTTGTCTCAATTTGACTTCAAAATTACATAGATACCAGGGAAATTCAATATTGAAGCAGACTGTCTTAGTAGAAATCCGGTATTAGAGTCAAAAGATAATACCCAAGAAATATTAAAAATAGTAAACATGATCCAACTACAAGAAATAATTAAAGATCAAAATGAAAATATAGCATTAGGAGAACTTAAGAAAAAAAGTACAGATAAAAATGGTATAATCTATAAACATATTAAAAACAAAAAGAAGATAGTTTTATCAGAAAAATTAAGCATTAAATTAATACGAGATACACATATAGACTGGTGTCACATCGGAATAAGGCAAATGATGAACAGAATATGTCCTTATTACACTTCAAAAAAATTAATAAAAAACATTCAGAATATATGCAGAACTTGCGAAATTTGTAAAAAGAATAAATCTAGAGGTCAAGCAAAATATGGATTAATGTCTCAATTAGGACCAGCAACAAAGCCGTATGAGATAGTGTCGATTGATACGATCGGTGGATTTGGTGGTCAAAGATCAACGAAAAGATACCTCCATCTTCTAGTTGATCACTATACAAGATACGCACATATATTAACTTCAAAAACTCAAGCTGCAAGTGATTTTATAAAAATAGTCCAAAATACATTAGAAATGAACAAGATAGGTACAATATTAACAGACCAATATCCAGGACTAAATTCTAAAGAATTCAAAAATTACCTAAAAGAACAAGATATCAGACTCATTTATACAGCCTTAAATGCACCATTTTCAAATGGCATAAATGAAAGATTAAATCAAACAATAATTAATAAAATAAGATGTAGAATCAATGAATCTAAAGAAAAGAAAGCTTGGACAACAATAGCAAGAGAATGTGTTGACAAATATAACATAACAGAACACTCAGTTACAGGTTTTACACCTAAATATTTACTAGATGGTACTAATACAAGTATGCTACCTGAAGAACTAAGGAAACTAACACATGCAGAGGTTTGGAAAGAAGATAGAAAATTAGCTCTAGATAACACTATAAAATCACATGAATACAATAAGAAATTATTTGACAAAAACAGAAAGGAAAGGGAATTCAATACAGGTGATTTAGTATATATCGAAAACGGACATAGATTAAATAGAAAAAAATTAGATGAACTTAGGGTCGGACCATTCAAAATTGCAGAGAAAATATCAAATACTATATTTAAAATCAAAACTGAAAAAAGAAACGAAGACACAGGATTATTCCACATAACAAAACTGATACCAGCAGAATAAACATTATATAATAAAAATTCTCACGAGAATTTTCACAGTGGGAGGGGGAGATGTAAAGAAAGTAAGCTTTCTTCAATTAAATTAGCAGCGCTTTGTTATCACGCGCGTGCTTCAGTTGGCTGCCACTAGGTGGAGCTAGAGATATATGACCAGGAGGTTCTTATAAGGTGTTCAGGCTGTGATGTGATTTGTGGCTCAATAAAATATACGTTGTGAGGCTTTTTCTATGGCGGTAAACCTAGCGAGATGTTGATAACTAAACAAATAAACACAAGGCGTATGTTTGGGGAAAAAAAAAAAAAAAAAGCAATATTCAAGAAACCATACATCTTTTTGTAGTTTTACTCCGATCTATTTTACATATATATGTTCTTTCTATATCTATCTATTTATAAGTTAGTACTCCTGACTTAAACTTGTGCATATATATATATATATATATATATATAAAGTATATATACATTATTTTTGAGAGTATTTATTAAGACAGTTAAAGACGGAAGAAGTGAAGGAACAATACCAAGAGATGCTGTAGTTCACTGAAAATGTTTTCTTTTTGCGCTTGTCAAAAAAACTAGCAACCTTTATTAGCATAAATACTCTATTTTAATTTATGTTCAATAGCAAAATTATTGACATTAAAAAAAATATATATATATGACATAAACCCGGCGTGAAGTGGATGAATTAAATACATGAATCTTTTAAAGCTTTATAAGGAGTTATCATATTTGGTATGTTCTAAGACATAGAGGAAAAAACAGAATTTTAAATATTCAATGTCAAGGGGTCCTGGCAGTGGCCGTCCTTCCCGTCATCCCCCCTGGCGAAACTGTCGGAGAGGGAGGCATTCCGGCCCTTCCACCAGCTTCCTGGGAGAATTCCCTTAGAAGGGGGCCGGGCTCCTGCGCAGGATGTGTATTTACATATTGCATGAATTATGCCATGAATGAATACTTACATATCAATCAATAATGCTGTATAAGAAAATTCTAAATTTTCATAATAAAGATCATATATAATATTTAATGTATTCTTCTAGGAGTGAAAAGTTTAAAAGAGAGCGACATGGGTTATCGTCATTAAATAATCTTTGTAGAGGAGAGTCTTTTAAAAGAAAAGAAAGAAAAGCTTTATTATGAAATACAATCAAAACACTGGTATATACAAATATTAAGAGTTACGTTACTACATACTGGGTGGAATGTCTAGGATCAAGTGAGGTCTGGGGCTAAAAGCTGATATATATATATATATATATATGTAAGACAATTATTGAAGGTGGGGTGAATAAACTGAAATCAGTTTCTCTGTAAACAAAGAAACGACAATTACAGTTTCTAACTATCAATTCTCTATTTACACTATTTTATTTTACACACTATTATATGTTCTGTTATCTCACATAACCTTCTCTATCTGATAACTGATGCTCCATCTGGTGGGGGCCAGTGGAAGCAGCACGGCAAATTCAAATGAAAGAGAGATCACTTTCATTACATCTCCCCTCTCTGAGGTGAAAATTCTTTGAAAATTTTCAGTCTGGTAATATCGGAAGTAATTTTGTTATGTGAAAGAATCCAGTTTCTTGCTTTCCTCTTCCGGTATTTATTTTATATATTGAATTTGATATCTTTTCTGTTATTTCAAAGGGACCAATTTTTAATTCATCTAGTTTATTCCTGTTCAATTTGTTGCCATTTTCTATATATACTGTATCTCCTGTGTTAAATTCCCAATGTTTTCTTGATTTATCAAATATTTTCTTGTTGTATTCATGAGACTTTTTTGTTCTTTCTAAGGCTAATTTACTGTCATTCATCCAGTTTTCTTTATTGTTTCTTTTTTTTAATTCTTCAGGTAAAATGCTAGTATCTGTGCCATCCAATAAATACTTGGGTGGAAAACCGGTTACTGTATGTTCTGTTTCATTATATTTATCCACACATTCTTTAGCGACTGTTGTCCAGGCTCTTTTCTTCCCTTTTTCGTTCATTTTACATCTGATTTTATTGACTAGAGTTTGATTTAGTCTCTCATTTAAACCATTGGAAAAGGGTGCATTAACTGCTGTAAATATCAATCGAACCTCCTTTTCCCTTAGGAAATCTTTGAATTCTCTTGAGTTGATTCCTGGGTATTGATCTGTAAGTATTATACCTATTTTCTCTGTTTCCAGCACATTATTTACTAACTTGATGAAGTCAGTGGCACTCTGAGTTTTTGATGTTGAAATGAATGCATATCTTGTGAAGTGGTCAATAAGCAGGTGGAGGTATCTTTTTGTTGATCGTTGTCCTCCAAAACCTCCAATAATGTCGATTGACATTATTTCGAATGGTTTTGTTGCTGGCCCTAGTTGTGACATTAGCCCATATTTTTCTTGCCCTCTGGATTTGTTTTTAATACATATTTCACAGGTTTTACATACTTTTTTTATATTTGCAGTTATATTTTTTGCTGTGTAATAAGGGCATACCCTATTCATCATTTGTTTAATTCCTATATGGCACCATTCAGAATGTATTTCTTTAATGAATTCTAAACTTAAGTTTTCAGATAAAATTATCTTTTCTTTATTTCTTACTTTTTTATAGAACACTCCAACTTTTTCTATTAATTTTGTTTTGGTGTTTTGTAATATTCTATTTTCCTCTTGATCTTTTTTAATTTCTTGTATTTTTATCAAATTAACTATTTTTAGGATTTCTTCTTTATTTTCAATTGGTTCTAATACCGGGTTTCTGCTCAAACTATCTGCTTCGGTATTATCCTTTCCCGGAATGTATTTAATTTCAAAATTGTATTGTGACAAATAGTAAGTTAATTCACCAAGTTCTTCATCCGTTCTTGCTCTTATGTTTAAATTTTCTAATGGTTTGTGATCTGAAAATACAGTGAATTTTCTTCCAATTAACCAGTATTGCCAATATTTTAATGCCTCTTTGATTGCCAAACACTCTAAATAAATTGCTTTTTTCCTTTTTTGCGGTTCGCTTAATTTTTTTGAAAAGTATGCTACTGGCTTTTCTTTTCCATTGTTTTGTACTTGTTTCAAAACTGCACCAATACCTTCTAGAGATGCATCTGTATAAATTCTTATTGGTAAATCATTATCAAATATTTCTAACACTGGTTGGGAACATAGCAATTTCTTTACTTCTGCAAAGGATTTTTCACACTCTTCCGTCCATAAGAATTTTTCATTTTTCCTTAATAATTTATGCAGTGGATCTAGCAATATCGAGCTTTTTGGTATATACTCGTGATAAAAATTAATTTTTCCTAAAAATTGTCTGATGTTCTTTTGGGTTTTTGGAGTTGGAAAGTTTTTTATTGAAATTAAGTTGTCCTTTATTGGTCTTACTGTATTGTGTTGTATTATGTGTCCAAGGTATTTTGCTGATTCTGCTGCAAATGTACATTTTTTAAATTTTAGTCGGAAACCTTCATTGACTATTGCTTTTATTACTTTTTCTATATGTTCTATATGTTCTGTGAATGATTTCGAAAAAATTAAGATGTCATCTATATAATTTTCTGAAAAGTCTTTTAAATTGTGCTTTCTTAAGATGTTGGATAAAATTCTTTGGAAAATAGCTGGTGATGTCTTTAAACCATAGGGTAGGCATGTCCATTGGAAGTGCCCTTCTTGTGTGACAAATCCTGTTTTCTGTCTATCTTCAATGCGTAATGGAATTGACCAAAAAGCGGAATTTATATCTAGTGTGGTGAAGTATTTGCAGTTTCTTGTTTGTATTATTAAATCATCTATTAATGGGAATGGTTGAGCTTGTGGTATAACTAGTTTGTTCAATTCACGAAAATCTATACATAATCTTGATCGCTTGTTTTCATCTCTTTTGAATGCTAAGGTTACGGGGGCTGCGAATGGACTATAGGACTCTTCAATTAGATCATTTTGTAATAATTTTGCCACCTGATCTTCTATTTCCTTCTTATCTGCTATAGT
Source organism: Acanthosoma haemorrhoidale (assembly GCA_930367205.1). NCBI lineage: Eukaryota > Metazoa > Arthropoda > Insecta > Hemiptera > Acanthosomatidae > Acanthosoma > Acanthosoma haemorrhoidale. The sequence goes on along the minus strand of OV884014.1, from coordinate 105,546,217 downwards.
GCATCTATAAGGCCTTTTGCTGCAGAATCTGTCCACCAGTAAGTCAATTCTAGCTTCGTAATCCTTAACCGTGCCCACATCATATTTGTTCCTGGCAAATACTGTACTGTACTTTTCTATCAGTCTTTCTATCGTAATCTTTCTCATATTATCTAAGTGATCTAATTTTATTTTGAACCCGTCTTCTTCGATATGTTCATTAAAATTCACTTTAACTTCTTCATTTTTTTCTTTCTTTTTCTCAGTATTTCCTGTTTCATCTTCTTTCTTCTGTAATATTTGTAGATTCTCATTTTGAATTAATCTAAATTTTTTGATAATATCTAATCCTATAAGAAAATCTTCAAAATCATCTCTCTCTACAATGAACACATCAACATATTTTTCTATCTCAAAAATTTTCACTTTTATGGTTACTAAACCTTTTGTTTGTGTCACACCATTGACTGTTTTTAAATATATCTTATTAACATCTTCTGTTTTTTTCTTTATCTTAATTAATTTTGTATTTATTAGAGAGACTTGGGATCCTGGATCATATGTCCCATTTACCTGTAACTTCTCTTCTAATAATATTTTTACTTTAATCAATGGTGTGATTATTCGTTTTTTTGTTCTGTATTTAGATCTACTTCTAATACTGAGTTGCTTCCCAGTATTCTAGTTTCATATTTGTCTCTCTTTTTAAACCAGCATGAAGCTTCTGGATGATATCTGATGCCTTTGTTTAATTGTTCACAATTATTGCATGGCCTTTTTTCTTGAAATTTATTTTTACTAAAAAGTTTTTCATCTTTCTTTTTCATAAAATTATTTTTGTTCGCTAGACCCTCACATTTTCTAATTTCATGAAGTAATTTGGTCGAATTCTCACATTTTTCCTTATCTAACTTATTTCTAATGAACTCAGGTAAGCCTGCAGCTATAAGCATCACTAAAGTCTGTGAACTAATATTCTCATCCATATCTAACAATAATTTCTCTTTTTTCATGGCGTATTCCATCAGTAGACCTTCTTTAAACCTATATGATATAGCATGCATTCCTGTACTCCATCCTTGGTCTTCAAAAGTTTCCAAAAATTTTTCTTTCCACTCAGACCACACAGAGTCCATTGTTAATATTGTTAGGGTTGCTGAGTACCAGTCTAAGCATGACTTTTCCAAAAACAACCTTAATATCTCAATCATATTACTGTCTGCATTGATTCCACATCTTCTACATTCTTTCTCAAACATCTCTAGCCACTGTTTAGCATTTGAGTGTTTACATGTAAACTTCTCAACCATGAACTTCTCTGCTATATGTTTTAAATTTAGCTCATTCTCTTTATTTTGTGTGGATTCAACCATCTTATCTTTATTCACTACTTGTTCTAAATATAAATTATCAAACATTACATTACCTTCTTCATCAAAATATATTGTTTTCATTTTCTCGGTTAATGTAATCCACACACTCTTCTGTTGACCTCTTTGAGTAAAACTGTTCCTCAATCTTTTATAAATAAGTGTCTTAGTCAATTCTTCATGATCACTCATAAAGCTTTTCTCTAGGGGCAACACATATTCTTCATTTTCCTCTGTCTTAATTGTGGTAATTGAGAGAACATTTGTCTTCTTATCCTTCGGTGATCCCACAAAGTTAATGGTGAATTGCAGTCTTTTCGCCATTGTAACTGTAATTGTCGTTTTGTAAGACAATTATTGAAGGTGGGGTGAATAAACTGAAATCAGTTTCTCTGTAAACAAAGAAACGACAATTACAGTTTCTAACTATCAATTCTCTATTTACACTATTTTATTTTACACACTATTATATGTTCTGTTATCTCACCTAACCTTCTCTATCTGATAACTGATGCTCCATCTGGTGGGGGCCAGTGGAAGCAGCACGGCAAATTCAAATGAAAGAGAGATCACTTTCATTACATATATATATAAGATTCTGGGAATAGGGAGTAAGGGAAGTAAGGAGGGTTGCTTACTTAAAAATAACAGGAACCATCAGTGACTTCCATGAAGTTACGAGGCAGGTATACAGTTCGGCTCAAGCCCCTTTACCCCCTCTACATTTAGCATTATATATAATATTAGCATTATAATATTCTTAGCATTATAAAACTCTCTGTATACAGTTATCATTGCCTTATACGATTTTGATGGTATAGCTTCACCCTTTTTATTTGTAACTGATAAAAAGTACTTTTGGTTCATTTACCATAACAACACTTTGATTGCCCATTGATTTTTAATTAATTTCAAAACGTTTGAAAGAAAGACTAGCCCACGATGCGTTTAAACTACGATATTACTTATCGGATAAGGTAAACTTTGAGGCAATAGGTAATTATGTCATTACGACCCAGTGAGCTTAAGTTAATATAAAAGCCAAATTTTGGACGTCAAAGCAAATCAAATTTTTTAATGATTCAATGGTATCAAAAAATACATACAAATAATTAATCACAATTATGAAAGATATTTAAAGTAGTAAAGAAGTATTCAATGTGTGTGTATTTAAAAAGGGTCATATGTTATGAACAATTATTAATGTTTACACTAGTTCATTTTAATTCCATTCCTCTCCCTGTATCCGAGATAGTACGGTACTTAGACTTTAATCTTGACAAACAGCTGACCTGGAACCCACATACGAGAACTAAACAGACGCTTTGGACACCTGTACAGACTCCTTCAAAGGACATCCCATCTCTCAATAGAAAATAAACTACTTATTTACAAAGTTATACTTAAGCCAATCTGGACATACGGAATAGAGCTATGGGGGACAGCAAAAAAGTCGAACATCAAGCGTATCCAATCCTTTCAATCAAAAGTCCTGAGAACAATAGTAAATGCCCCTTATTACGTCAGCAATAAATCCCTTCATAACGATCTCAATATACCCTACATTCTTAAACTCATCCCTTCCAAGTTCATAAATTTCCATTGTAACCTTATCCAAACACCCTAATCATTACACTGCACCACTCATCCCTATAATCCACCTCGGAGACTAAAACGGCCGTGGCCTCGTGACCTGCTATAAATGCGTGACAGTGGGAGTCCTGGCAATGGCCAGTTTCTCTAATCATGTCCATGCTCTCGCGCTCTTTGTCAGCCTCCGCTGTCTCGTATCCGGTGCCACGGCTGACTGAGGAGTGGTGGGGGGGGACTTCCCAAGACTCCGCTTTCTGTTGCGCATGCCAGGAAGCTAACAACCATGTGGATTTGAGAGGCCCTAGTTTGTAAATATTGTATGAATGAGCGAGTGAATGATGAATTGTAAATATGCTAAGAATGAGAACATTTATCTCATTTACATATTGCCTACTAATAAGGCAGATTGTAATTTCAGCACCATAAACAAGTTATAATAATAATGTTTACAGTTTCTATGTAAAGATTTATTGTATAATTGGTTAAATAATCCGGTTGGGTGGAGGCACTGCCTTTTGGCGCTAGCAATTTCATGATTGGGAGGGGAGGAGTTTTAATTAAGAAATGAAAGCACTTAGAAGTGAATTTATTATTAATTGAATAATTCTCTTGCACCCATAAGACTACGGTTTACTCCCGGCTATACGCTCCATCTTTTCCAGTTTTTTATCTTTTTTGTCTTCTCTTACTTTTAGCTGGGTTTTTTTTTTTAATTTCTAAACGAACGAAGATATTTCTCTAATATCTCGTATATCTCAGTAAATATTAAAACTAATATCTACAGACTAAACAAGAAATAAAAAGATAAAACCTGCAACTAGAAAAAATATTATTGACCCAGTTTGATGCTGTATTTACTGATAACTCCAATCATAGGATCCTGCCCCGTGATACAGCAAGACCTAACGGTACGGTATAACATCATAGCCGAAGCTATTTGATGCTGCATTTACTTATATCTCCAATCATAGAATTATGCCGCGTGATACAGGGGGCCCTAACGGTACAGTATACTATCATATCCGAAGCTATTTGATGCTGTATTTACTCATAAATCCAATCATAAGGTCGTGCCGCGTGATACAGGGGCCCTAACGGTACGGTATACTATCATATCCGAAGCTATTTGATGGTGTATTTACTGATAAATCCAATCATAAGGTCGTAGCGCGTGACACAGGGGGCCGTAACGGTACGGTATACTATCATATCCCAAGCTATTTGATGCTGTATTTACTCATAAATCCAATCATAAGGTCGTGCCGCGTGATACAGGGGCCCTAACGGTACGGTATACTATCATATCCGAAGCTATTTGATGGTGTATTTACTCATAAATCCAATCATAAGGTCGTGCCGCGTGATACAGGGGCCCTAACGGTACGGTATACTATCATATCCGAAGCTATTTGATGGTGTATTTACTGATAAATCCAATCATAAGGTCGTAGCGCGTGACACAGGGGGCCGTAACGGTACGGTATACTATCATATCCCAAGCTATTTGATGCTGTATTTACTGATAAATCCAATCATAAGGTCGTGCCGCGTGATACAGCCGGCCCTAACGGTACGGTATACTATCATATCCGAAGCTATTTGATGCTGTATTTACTCATAAATCCAATCATAAGGTCGTGCCGCGTGATACAGGGGCCCTAACGGTACGGTATACTATCATATCCGAAGCTATTTGATGGTGTATTTACTGATAAATCCAATCATAAGGTCGTAGCGCGTGACACAGGGGGCCGTAACGGTACGGTATACTATCATATCCCAAGCTATTTGATGCTGTATTTACTGATAAATCCAATCATAAGGTCGTAGCGCGTGACACAGGGGGCCGTAACGGTACGGTATACTATCATATCCCAAGCTATTTGATGCTGTATTTACTGATAAATCCAATCATAAGGTCGTGCCGCGTGATACAGCCGGCCCTAACGGTACGGTATACTATCATATCCGAAGCTATTTGATGCTGTATTTACTCATAAATCCAATCATAAGGTCGTGCCGCGTGATACAGGGGCCCTAACGGTACGGTATACTATCATATCCGAAGCTATTTGATGGTGTATTTACTGATAAATCCAATCATAAGGTCGTAGCGCGTGACACAGGGGGCCGTAACGGTACGGTATACTATCATATCCCAAGCTATTTGATGCTGTATTTACTGATAAATCCAATCATAAGGTCGTGCCGCGTGATACAGCCGGCCCTAACGGTACGGTATACTATCATATCCCAAGCTATTTGATGCTGTATTTACTGATAAATCCAATCATAGGATCGTGCCGCGTGATACAGCCGGCCCTAACGGTACGGTATACTACTATGACTCTATCCCCGACAATTAATACATTGAACTTTAAATTTTAAATTATTGTTAGGCCAACGAAAGCTTGAATAAAAAAAAAAAATATATATATATATATATATATATATATATGTTGAAGGCCAATAGTTCTCAACCAGCAATTCAACATAGAAATATTCGTATGAAAAAAAAAAAAAAGTTGTAATTATAAAACAATCTCTGCAAAGTCATAAAAACGGTTAATATATTTTTAAGTGGCAGTCCCTCGTTAGCAATTTTAATTGTGTTTGCCAAACTTCCTTAATGCATATTTCAGCAGTGACCACGCCAGCTTTTAAGTAATTTAAAAGTATTTCCCCTTATAATAGGTAAACATTTTTAAAAAATAATGTTTTATCAGTTGTATTTTTTTTCCAAAAGAATTAATATTTCAAACTGAGTAGGACTAAACTTTCTAATTAGGGTGTTTTAAATAATTGGGAGTCTTATTATTCATTTTTTATTTCAAAATATGATGAAAAACTAAAATTGTTTTTTCGCGTTACTTTGTTTGAGATAAATTTTGGACAAAACTATTTGTTGAAAAATTTATTAATGCATTAACTGCTAAATTTTAAACTTTGTTAATTCTATTATTTTCTTAAATTAGATTTATGAATTTTAAGTTAAGGTTATGAAGATTTTTTTTCCTCATAGTCCCTTTAAATCTACAGATAATTATATACTCTCATTATATACAGATAATTAAACATTCTCAGGCGAATCTATTTACAAATTGTTTTTGTATTTCCCCTAGCGTCACTACACATGAAGATTTGCCTTTCTTGGTAGAAAGTGATCACATGATTCATTACTAAACCTAAGCAAATACAAAAGTTATTTGAAAGATATCTCCACCAAATTCAACTTTTAGCCTTCACCCCTATTTCTCATAGTCTTTGAGGCTATTTCCAGAGCCACTTCCAGTTTATTTGTCTTTCACTGCTTGGCTGAATTACCACTTTTTTTTTCTTCTGCTTGAAATTCATCACTTACCAGACATTTATACTGTGAAATTCTTCCCAAACCATTCCTAAAATGTCCGTTTAGCCTCTGTCGTACCAAATTCTTCTCCACGAATAAATAGAAGTTCTCCTCTTCTCGGCCAAGAAGTTTCCATATTTTACTAATAAAAACCTTAGGTGTCAGTTAGAGAGGGGGAACTGGGCCATGCCACGCCCGAAGCTCACTAGAGGGTGCAGGTATATTGTAATCTGAAGGTGAGCCCCATCACCTAGTCCTGTACCCAGTGATTTGTAATTTTAACTTCAAATGGAAAATTGTTATTGTAATTCTACCATCCTTTGAATGCAGATATGCAGTAAAAGGAGTAATCTTTAAATCGAAAATTTGTAAAGCGTAAAACTTTTGATCAATAAAGGGGTTTTGAAAAAAAAAAAAAAACTTTTTCCATTCATTCAACACTGCTCTCTCTCTATCCTATCCTCTCTCTCTCTCTCTCTCTCTCTCTCTCTCTCTCTCTCTCTCTCTCTCTCTCTCTCGCTTTATCGCTCTCTCTGTCACGAGAGAGAGAGCTCTCTGCACTGGAACTTTCTCTACTCGAAACACGGTTTTCTTACTGAGCTACCTATGCACCTCTCTTTCCTAATCTTGCTATGTTTTAGCCCTCCGTTGTGAGACCCCACAGCTTCCTAGTGGGATTCTCTGCCTTGTCTCGCTAAGACTAGCACATCCTTGAAGCGTCTCCCCCAGCGATCCAGTCTGCCCCTCTCCGGCTCACACTCGCCTTTGGGATCCAGACGGTTTTCGCCTACCCTTAAATACCAATTGTGGATTCGTGGTCATTTCAAGACCACATAAGCTATAATACCTACCCTGCTCCTCTTCTCCTGAACATCAATAAGATCAAAGATCTTATGGAGTCAGATCAATACGAATAAAGTTGCCCCCCGACTAGGGCACCAGCGAAGATCAAAGACCACAGGTTTAGCCATTGTATATCTTTCTTGACGCCCACCGGGCAGAGGCCGGGTCGACGACACTTTAGCCAGCGGCGGGAGTCTCCCTTAGTATCCCGACAGGCTCCGGTCTTCACATCGACTTATCATATGTTCATAAAACGTTTGCATACAATTTTTTATAAGATCTTTATTGCAAAAATTACAATTTTCTTGATCAGCACTATTAAATCGGATGTAAGATTCATTCATACAATATATATACTTAACATTCTGGCCCCTCACCTTACGCAAACTTGCAAATTAAAGCAAACCTAACCTAAAACAGCTAATATTTTTTTTCAGGGTATTATATTAGCTATCTCAGACAAAGAACACCACGACCCATTAAATCGAAACATAATTCAACTGTGTGACAGTCGCACAAGTTGGTTTAATGCGTTCTCTCCAATCTAGCTCGGACTGGGGAGTTCATTAAGCTCTACATCCGAACTCGTGGGCCCCCACACGCGTATATTTGGACAACGAGGATTGGACCCGCTCTTTGTCCGTGTTCAATAGAGCCTGAATATAAACCACCTAGGCATGTAGTCTATTGTTCAAGCAGCCGAATAGATCTAAGTCCGGCTAAGCATCACTTGATTGTTAGTTATTGATATCCTATCTCTTGTTACACTTAAATCTCACCCGGAAAGGATTTATGATCAATAAAACTGATTTATTATATATGTATATATATTAGGTTGGCAAGAAAGTAATTTCGGTTTGCACCAGTAGATATTGTTTGGTAATTGCTACCTTTAGGTTGCTATAGAAAGAAATTCCATGTAATTTTGTTTACAGCTGTAAGGTTAGTTTTTACATGGAGTAAAAAATAAGAATTTTCGACACATTTCACTATTATACATTATTTTCATAAATACAAGGAAGCGACTGAGGCTCACAGAGGAATATGTAAAATTTATGGTGTTGATTTTTTAACACAATGCACGTAGCAGAATTGGTTTAAACAATTTCGTTCAGGAGATTTTTCACTGAAAGATGAAAAACGTTCTAGTCAACCTTCTGAAATTTATGATCACAAAATGAAGACCATAATTGGAATCGACTGTGTGAGAGATTGAAAAACTGTTCAATGTATCACACACAACAATTGAAAATCATATAAGACGGCTTCGACTTGTTAAGAAGCTCGATATTCGGGTTCCACCACGACAATACGAGGCCTCACACATCTTTAGCAACACGTATGAAACTATTGAAGCATGGTTGGGAAGTGATGTCGCATCCCCCATACAGCCCTGACCTTGCACCATTGGATTATCATTTATTTAGAAGTTCACAAAACATCTTAAATGGTAAAAATTTCATCAATAACGATAACTTCAAATCGCACTTGGTTGAGTTTTTTTGCTAAAGTTACCAGAAATATGGCAAACGGGTTATCGAACAGAATAGAAGACATTTGTCTGATTAAAGTTGATTTTTTATGTAGAAAAAATTTAGTTTTATTTTACACTAAAAAACCAAAATTACTTTCTTGTCAACCTGTTATATATATGCTCATTTCATCACACACGAATTTCTATTGCGTTTTAAAATTATATACTAGTTATTAATTTATATCGGTTTATTAGACTGTGCCGGCTTATTTTAAATCCTTTATGAATAAGGTTTGGTACCATTATTTTTACAATTTATTTAATCCATCCACCATTAATTTAACACTGCCGGGATTTACAGTTTGTGGTGATGTTTATTCAGGGCCTAGGCTATTACAAACGTAAAGAACCCACGCTGCGAGGGGGTCCTGAGGCCGGCTGACAATCTTGGTAAAGCCAACAGCGTCAAAACACATTAGACCTTTTATTATTTCCATTACTGTCCAAATTAATAAAAACAAAAAGAAAATACGTTTGATCGGGTTCGATAATTTTTTCTACCTTTTGTTCACCACAGGTAAACCGTAGGAGACACAAAAACAAAAACAGTATTTATTCACTATACTTAATTAAAAATTAAAACTCCATTGATACCTCATATTAGATCATAGAAAAATAAAAAAAAAACATAGTATGCGAAAAACAATGAAAACCCAAATTGCATTTGAAAAAAATATATATAGTATATATTAAGAAAACGAACTTCTTTATTGTGATAAAATTACAATCTGCTTTATTAGGTAATGAATAATTGTGATAAATGTTCGCATTCATACCATATTTACAATTTTCATTCACTCGCTCAATCATACAATATTTGAAAACAGCCCAGAGCTCCCAAATCCACATGGTTGTCCCCTCCCTCGCATGCGGAAGAGGAAGTGGAGTCTTGGGAAGTCCTCCACCCTCCTCCGTCAGCCGCGTCACATGATATGAGCCAACAGAGGCTGACCAAGAGCGTAAGAATAGATTAAGAAAAAATTTACCTATAAATGCCTGGTAAATTTAATCATAATTTTCTACTAACAAGGAACATCGAATTAAAAATATTTTTACTACACCAACAAAAATAATACTGGTTTATAAGATTATAACACTTATAACCAGTTATTCCTAATTATTAAATTTTCATCATAAGTATATTCAAAATGACTAGAATATTCAATTAAATTGGCTTGAAATATGGCATGGTTTTTACATAAATTAGCAACGGGCTCTGGTTCATTACTAATTAATCTAAGATATGCATACGCGAAGGCACTGGAGCGAATCCTTCAGCAGCTAACTAGTTAATCTGTTTGTCCCAGGGAACAATTTCACAAGGATCAGTTGCCAGTGGCAAATCAGATTAAACATTCTTTAAAACACTACTATAAAATGTAGGAACATTTTAACAATAAGGAATTGTTAACATATTCGTACTTTTGACATGTCCGTTGTAATTAAAATAATTTTATCTTTCTTAAGATTTATTACTACTCGTATACCTACCTCCGGCAATTATTAGAAAACTACACATTCATAATTATCATAAAATACAAATATTCGTTAATCCTTCATAATATTTTATTATTATTATGTATTAATAATTTATATTTTATTATTGGGGATATATCTTTTACCATATCACATTTTATAGCATTTTTAAATTATGAACTAAAAATTTCAGTTCAGTGATCTCTGGAACTAAGGACGTCATATATTAGACGTTTATTCTTTATAATTTATTACTTAATAGTAATATTCTGTTGAGTGAGAAACAGGTACCGTTATAAAGGCGTCTTTTAATAAGACGTTCATTCGTTAAGAGTCATAGTACTTAGAACCATAGAACCTTAATCGTCAGAGTGGAAAAATCAATTAGTTTTGGTGATTAGATTTCGGATTTCAATCTACAATCATTACTTGTTTTAAGTACGACCGGGTTTGGTGATAAGCAATAAGCGTTGTTGGTTTGATTGAACCCAAATTCAAGATTTGTAAAAATTTCAAATTACGGTAACCTATATCGTTAGTTAACTTGAATTCTGTAACATCGTGCATTGCTTCGTTCTTTTACCCATTTTTCAAATTCACATCGTTTTCCCGATGAAGGTCTTTGAGATCTTCATTTCTGGAACTCCATTATTTATGGTGGTATTTTCGTAGCATTTCGTTCAACCTTACATCTATTAAAATCAACCAGTATCAGTGATAATACGTTTTGAAGAACTGTTACGGCCAATATTTGAAATTCGTATGTATTTTAAATTGTAACGTACAACATCGTAGGGGAGAATGTTACTATTTCGGGGTAGCATGTTCCAATTTTAAACCACTTTAGGGTATTGGAAATTATCAGTTCTGGAACTGCAGTCATTTTAAATGTTCAGTTATGTCTATTAAATCTCTACCGTATAACATCGCAAACGACGTTTTATAATACAGTTTTTCAAAAGTTTGAGCGTTTTTTTAATAACATGTTCCTTCGTTAAAAGAACCATAATAACTTAGGATACTTATAATCGTCAGAGTGGGAAAATCAATTAGTTTTGGTTATCACATTTCGGATTGGTTCGTTTTCGAAAAAATCTTTATTATGAAATCTATTTAAAAAATGAGGGCTATTTAATCATAATCTCCGGTGGAGGAGTTCGTGGAATGGAGGAGGTTTGTTTCTGACATGAAGAGTTCGCGGACGTGAAGGCCTGTCACAGACACGAACAGGTAGATAAAGGGAAAAGGAGATTTCTGATACACTGGCCAACTTTCCTTAGGCAAGCGACCGTCAAACTTTATTTCCATGTTTGTTTGTTGTAATTCAACAATTTGTATAAATTCCAATTTAAACATAATATTCATGTCAGTGTGAGATGTCAGTAATAACTTTATATTTTAGAGTCTACGTTATTACAAATCCTAAAATCTGATAAACATTATCACCTTAAATAAGATGCGTTTGAGAGGAGGAAACCGTTGCCAAAACTTTCCCTCAATTTACAAGTTCATTATTTAAAAAAGTTACAATTTAGCTTAGAAGCACAAATTTAAATATCACATGATTTAGTAACTGAGATCAACTCCTTTTTTTTTTTTTTCCTAAAGATTCATATGTAATAATATAATGTGGGAATAACGGTCACATCTTTCGGCCCACGGTGACGCAGCTTCGATTCCTCTTTCGCATGCGAGGGAAGTGACAACCATGCGGATGTCTCTGGGCTGTTTATAAATAATGTTTAAATGAGCTAGTGAATGAAAATTATAAATATGGCACGAATGAGATCATTTATCACAATTACTTATTGCCCAATGAGGCAGATTGTAATTTTATCACAATAAAGAACTTTCTACAATAATATAATATTAGTGATTAAAATATAAAATAGATAAGTAAACAAAATCAATTACGTAGATAAAAAAAGTTAGCATCGTTAATTTTATTCAAACAAAGTATGTTTTGTGCGTTTGTCGATGGATATGAAAGTCCGTGAAAAGAAATTCTCCCCGTACATCGAGGGTAATTGTTAATTATGCCCGTACTGATAGTTTGTGCGACTTCCAATTTCCTGTAATTTGAAGTAGAACTGTACAAAGTCCAAACCAGAATATCAGATGTCATTGTAGGCCAGATGTTTTATGTAGTGTTCATTGTTTTTCAAGTGTGTTTTAATTGTCCGTTAAAGTAGGGTGACATTTTACTAATAAAGGTTTTAGTTTTGTGCATTTATTGTTTACGTGATTTGTAAACTTGAGCGATAGCTCTAAAGTTCATTAAGTCCTACGACCAGGCTTTAAGCCGGAATGGGGTTTAGTGACCCAGATTTCATAGTTACTATCCTAAAGACAAAGTTAACATGTACTAACTATTTACTTCTATTATTATAACTAACATTTTAATTATTTACTGGGAGTTCTGAGGCTAAATATTTATCCCCCGTGTCGTGAATGAATATTGAAAATGTGGTTTGAAAGGGACCTTTCGTAAATATAGTATGAATGCAATCTTTTATTGCATTCTGTTCTAAATAATAAATATAGATTAATTAAAATAATGAAATAGTCTCAATGAATGAAAATCGTCATTTAAGTGATAAATTGTCGACTGGTAGATTGAAAAACATTGCACACAAAGCTTCACTGTTTTAGATTGAGAGTTATTTTTTCAATCAAAGAGTACGCTTTTATAGGTTGCATGGTGATACTGACCGCAACGCCACTGTAGGATGGTCATATTTACCACTGACATTCATGGGTTGGCATTGGTTGGTTCACGAACGGCAAAGCGCCGTTAAATTTTCACTTCCGTGGTCATTTTCTTAAGGGAGTTTTTGGCTTTGAGAGTTATAACTCAGGTGCCGTGAGTGGGGAGTTGTGAATTGTGAACTCACCCCAAATGACGGGGTAACTCGCCTATTCAAAGCAGATCGGTCCATTTCCATAGCACGCTTTTATCATCAGCTAGGGTCGACCTTCGTGGGGTCGGTTGACTCGGGGCATTTGAATGATGTTCGCACCAATGTGTAAATGCTAAACACATAAATAAAAGATGAAAAATATCTTAGCGTATAAATCGATTTGTTTAAACCGTCGTCTCTTAGAGATAAGTACAACTTCCATTCTAATTGCACGGAAGAGGAAAAGCATCTGAAATTAGTTCATAACCCAATGTACCGGGTCCTACATTATAAAATTATAATTCCATCTCGACAAACGGCTGACATGGAACCCCTATTTGAGGCTAAAAAGGCAAGAACTAAACAGACGCTTTGGACAACTGTACAGACTACTTCAAAGGACACCGCATCTCTCAATAGAAAATAAATTACTAATCTACAAAGTTATACTTAAGCCAATCTGGACACACGGAATAGAGCTATGGGGGACAGCAAAACAGTTGAACATCAAGCGTATCCAATCCTTTCAATCAAAAGTCCTGAGAACAATAGTAAATGCCCATTATTACCTCAGCAACAAAACCCTTCATAACGATCTTAATATACCTTACATTCTCCAACTCAAATGTGGCATCCCTTCCAAGTTCATGAAACTCCATAGTAAGCTATCCACCCACTCTAATCCCCTAGCACAGTCATTGCACTGCACCATCCATCCCTATAATCCTCCTCGGATACTAAAACGGCAGTGACCTTGTGACATGCTGTAAATTCGTATGTGTATTCTGAGCGTATGTGGCTCTCGCGCTATTCGTCAGCATCCACGGCCTCGTATCTGGTGACGCGGCTGACGGAGGAGCGTGGAGACTTGCCAAGACTCTCCCACACCCATGGTGACAACCATGTAGGCCCGTATCATATTTTTTTTTCTTTTACGTTTTCACTAGCAATTAACTAAAATGATTGGTAAAACATCGTCTTACAGCCTACACGTAAACTCTTGGCCGTTGTGAGCTGTTATGGAAGGTTCAGAATATTGTACATTCAACCTCAATGTGTCAGGTCTCAGCCATCATAAAATATATATTTCTTTTTAATTGTAATAAACTCGTGTTATTTCCGGTTTAAAATGTGCTACTCAAAAAATAATCCATCAATCTGCAGTATTTTTTTTTTTTTTTTTTTGGGCCTACTGCTAAATTCTGAAGTGAACTGCTTGATTGGATGGATTTAGACAATGGGTTTAGGATAAACTTAATAGGTTACTAATGCACCTTTTACCGTGGGTTCTTTAAAAGGATCCTATTATAGGCAAACAATATATACTTTTTTTACTGAGGTTACAAAGCCATCGCATGCCCATTGAAATACATCCTAAGCCCTACCCATTATCGAACTTCTAATGAGGGATTTTTATAATCCTACATTTTTTTAAACGGTTCATGTATGAAAGAAAAAAAGCCTGATAGGATAATGCATATATGATTTTGTGACCTATACACACTCTGAACAAATCGGATGGGTTTCTTTTTAAACAGGAATCTTTGAGTTAAAATCCTGTGAGATCATTTTTTTTCTATTACCATAAGTTTGATAAAAAAAAGATATGAAATATTTTTTTAATTTATTTGTGCCTATTCAAATATAGGATTTAGTTGATAAAAATTTAAAAAATCCTTACCCCAATCCATTTTTCTAGGAATTTTCAATACCTATATTTTTTATTTGTATAGGGCGTTTTTCTCACACGAGATTTTTATCTTGCGACATGCTGTCTTTGTGCCTAAGCATAAGCACTGTTATCGGAATTTTAAAGAGGAAGTGTCATTTCTACTTTACATTGAGCTTGACTTATTACTTTACTTTTATTTTGAAGCCCTCACAACGGTCTGAAGGAACATGTGAGCATTTTCGGAACAAAGTATCCTGCTTTTACAATAGTGTACTCAGGCCGGCTTTGTTGTACGGTACACCGCTTTTTAGTCATCTGACAGAAGCAACAGCCAAGTGACTACGATGAATTTCAAAACGGGATACTCAAGAAAGTAGTCCGGCATAATACACTCTAGCAGCGAAGAATTCGTGAGCTGCAAAAACACTTTGAGCTGCCTACGGTGGGTGAGTTCATTCCACTTAGACAAAAATTAATTTTGAGCATTGCAGTACAAGGAGCACACTTCAACTCAACATGCATTGTTTGTAAATATTTGATTTGTAATAAATAAATAGGGGAAAAAACTGCTTTGACACCATCTTTGGCAGAATTTTTACTTTCCAGTAGGACTATTGGTATTTACAATATGTTTACAACAAAATCCGATGGATGTAATACAAGACAATGCTAGTTATTGTGTAAGCATTTTATGTTGTTGTCTATTTTGTTTGTTTTATGTGGAGACTACTTACAAAAAAGCAATATTTTACAGTAAAAGGAGCCTTAGTGCTAACAAAACTACTGAGCTCTTGTGGCACCGCGAGTAGCGAATTATAAGAACAACTTATGAACACGACGTAATATTAATACTGAGAACAATATTTTGATGTTAAATCGATCGTTAAATGCTAACTTACTTCTGTAACGTTCAGCTACCAACTCAAAACCACAGCGTCATGTTGTTTGTGAGAAATCAATGTACGAAAGATATTCTAGAAGCTCTCCTTAAGGTAATTATAGCAACTCTTAAGCATGGGTCGAACCCGCGCAATTTCTAAGTAGAGGAATGGTTATAACCCACTACGGCTCGAGCTGCCCTAATCGGTTTTAAACTTCATCAACAGGCCTTTGGATCAAATAGAAACAATTGCATTATTGTTCGTCTTGTTCAATCAAACGGTTCGCAAGTTATAACTGGGGTTATGTTTCCGGTAACACTGACTAAATGCTAGTGAGATAAATCATTTAAAGTAGTATTTAATATATCGTTTAAGTTCAATCCGTTTCCAATTTATATCAGTTCTAGCTAAGAAACTTAAATAAAATTAGGGACTATCTAGTGATCTAGTGTTAAGTTGGACAAACTTCAACTTGGCTCAACTAAGTTCGACTTGGAGAAATTTCATTGGTTAGAGAAATATAACTTCTCCTATGAATAAGAATAAAATATAGGAATATATTTACCACATGATAATATATTTAAATAAAAATTATGCTTAATGAATGATGAAGTGCTAACAAAAAACTCTCTTTTCCAGAAACTCACTTTCATTTATAAAAAAATCATATTCTAATTTCATTTTAAAATAAAATTATTGGTTTTTAAACTTTTTTTAATTATTATATTTCAATGTTATAAACATAAAATTGTTTATAGCCTTTATTTTGATTTAATATTGAATTATAAAATTTGAAAATTACACTCTTCGATTCCTTCTGAAATATGTAATAGTAAAACGCATACGTATTCATATATCAGAAATTTTTAGCAAACTATTCATTTTCAATTTGAGCAATGAGTCAACTATCCCATTCAGATAAAACATCGAAAAAATCTACTTAACATCATAAATTTATATACAATACTTTAATCTTACAACTCATATTTCTGGTATACTGTAATGGAGCAGTATATTGCAACGTGGAGGGGGAATAATTAATTAATTGTTAATAAATTGACTGCTACATTTATAGTATAATAATAAATAAATATCAACGATGCAAAAATGATCAAACCGGAGGTAAGGGTATGAAATTGTATGACAACCAATCAAAAGGCTGATACATATTAGATTAAAATCTCACTTTCACGTATACTACAATTTTCTCCTGTTTTTATTTTAGTCTTTGACTTCCTCAATATTTAATTTAAAAAAAAAAACTGTGTTTTTCTCAAGAAGCTTTTCTTAACAACAAAATAAATCTCAGACTCGAGTAACCCCGAGTAACCGAGAAACCGAAATTCTAGTGATACCGCCGCCATTAAGGCAATCAAACCAAAAATGGTTCAGTTCAACCAAACTTTCCGAACTTTGTTCAAAGTTTTAAATAAAAAGTTTCGCTAAAATTCTAAAGAATTTTAGATATGTTTTTTTGCCGTTTTTGGATTGATTAAATAGTAAAATTATAGCATAGTCTTTCAAATTTCCAAAAAATTGTTAAAATGATTCTTTTTGTGTAACGATAATAAATAACTTGGTCCATCCCTGACCCTGTCTACTCAATGGTGAAGGCTAATCTTAAACCTGCCAGCCTTATTCAACATGATTTATTTCCACTCTTTTTAGTTCAAAGAATTGTTAACTCCTAGGTTAACTAATATAATTTCTCGTTTTAGGAATGTGCAATCCTTTGTCTTGGGGGAGCTTGGAATTTACTTCAACGTTTCATCAGAGATTCAGCGGGAGCTCAAAGGGAGCCTTGGAACAAAAAGGTTAAGAAACCCTGTCTAATATCAGACACTTTCCCAAACCATCCGAAGATGAAAATGACGCTCAAGCGCCCCCCCCCCCCTGTCCTGTAATAAAGCTATTTACATCTCTTTGTAAAGATAATTTTATATGGTAGTTTTGGAATAAGTTATAGAATAAAGCGAAAATGTCATATAATTTACTAAAGAAAAGGACAAAACAATATAAAAATGCAGAAAAGCTTAAAGGTATACTCGGGCTTTATACTTAGGCATTATACCGCCTTTTTTTAAAAATTTAAATCCAAATCCCTATTTAATATTAAATTTGAGCTGAGTCACTCTACCGCAAATCAACCAATAAAAAATAATTTTAGACTCAAGGGTTTTCAAAGTGAAACCAACTCAAAAAGCAAAAAAACAAATTATTTACTTAAAATCAAAATTTTGAATTTGTTTGAACAAAGTATAAGTTTAATGTGCACAATCGAATAATGCACATACCAAATTTTATGATGGCATCGGTCAGTGAGCATTTTATTAACACTAGCACATTTTAAATTGTCAATGGAGTACATAATTATAAATACTTAAAAGCAAGAGACATGGCGTAAAGTAATAATGCAATGTAGTTATAAAAGGATTTAAAGTGGAATACAATTATTTATTAAAGTTCCAAAGTACAGATAAATTATTTAAATAGAACTGAACGTATTTTGTCTTCATAGCACCACAAATGCGGTAAGTTATGTACACTAAAGTTAAAGCATTTAACTTATCTATTTTTTGTATAATATAACCTATGGGAATAGTCATGAAATTTGGCCCACACACTCTAATCAAAAAAACAACATTTTGGAAATTTTGAAACCTTTTTAGATTTAATTTGGTAATGTCAAGTAATGTATGATATCAAAGCCATTGAAGTTCTTAATAGAATATTACTATTTTGAGCTTTCTATGGGGAGTACCTTTTGAATGTTTCAAAACGGGTTGAAAACAGATAATTTTTTTTTTTTTTAACTCTAAACCTACAAATGGAAAAAATTCTGGATTTCGGTTGATTAGACATGTAATGACGTAAGTAATATTTGATAACTTATACTTCAAATAATGTTATTAAAATACTACATTCACCCTCTTAAACATTTAACTCCTGTATTTGTTGTTAGATTACAGCAATCTTATAAGGAAACAGCTTACTGCAGTTATACTGGAATGTGAACGACTAGGGTTATATTTAAATAATTATTGGGGAAAAATCAAAATGATAAACGTTTGGGAAGAAGGTAGCTCGATTGGAAGAGCGTCTGTACGGATCTTTGAATGCTAGCTGTCCAAATCCCGGGCTTCATATTAGGTTTTGCAATTAATTGTAATCTAAGTGTTTCAACTGAGAAATAGAAAATTTAGCTCCTTATCCATTCGACCAGAGCATTAATTATGCTCCCTCGGAAAAGTTATAAACATATGTCTCACCACGAAGCTACTTACATATTTTACATTTGAGCATCATCCTGAGTGCTTTGATACTCAATTTAAATAAAATATAGAAAAAAATACGAGAATGAAGGAGCGGTTGGTTTACTTCGTAAAAATAGAGGACATAGTAGAGAGACAAGATTTTTTTTCATTATTATTTTATTATACATGTCTACATTTCGCTTTTTAATTATTTTTTATAAATATTAAAAGTTATATATATATATATATAAGTTAAGGTTCGGACGTCGTAGGCAGCCAGCCTAATCCTTAAGTCATCGGGATGTAAACATCCCGAATGTATTTAGAGAGGCTTTAAAAGCTCAAATAAAAACAGTCTTGTGACAACTCTCGTTCAGTAACTACATTCAACCTCTTTCCTTTTTCTTCTCGTTTTTCGTTGACGATCGTTAACTGGTGCCGAAACCCGGGAGCGGAGTGGGTTCGAGTCATTAACGTGCGAGTTGGTTTTTGTTTTTTTTTTCCTTCTTATTCACTTTCGTGTGATTTAATTAAAGTAGGTAATGGTGGAATTGCGGCCGGCAGCGTTTGAAGTTCCACAGTTACCTAAAGAAACCATGGCTGAAGCCCATGCGAACACACTGGCGTGGATGAAGGTGCGGGCAGTGACGTCACAGGACATGAGGAAAATGATCTCAGACCTCGAAAAATTTTCTGGGGAAATAGGTGAGTTAAATCATTTTCTCAAAGGTGGAGATAGGATTATGGAGAGGATACAAGCCAAGATGGACGAAGGGTTACTCGACCCAGGTGACGCTAAGTCAATAAAGGCAGACCTGGTGTGCAGGGTGAAAAGGAAGGTGCTGAACCTGATACAGGCGGACGAGGAAACCCCGTGGGAGATAGTAAAGACGAGACTGAAAAAAGCATATGGGGGGGGACGATTGACCCCAGAGGAGGATATATTCCAAATGTTTCGAGAAATGAAATCTCCGAGACAGAATAGTGGACAGTATGCTGCAGTCCTGGTTGTCCGCTACAATAAAATAAATGAGAAAATGAGGGAGACAACTAGCGCCGATGAAGTGGAGGGCAGGATGGGATTCCTGTCAACAATCTTAAAGGTACAATTAGCGAAGGAGACGGGAAGGAAGGAAGGGTTCCCTAATGAGCGATCGTTCCTCGAATGCGCCCAGGCGATGATAGATGCTAGCGCAAGGGAAGAAGAAGTAAAAATGAACGAAGATGACAACGATTGGAGCCAGATCCCATATAGGAGAAACAGGACCCCAAAAGCAGTGTGGAGGAGACAGGAAACGCCGTTTGCCGGTAGAGACAGGGGAGCGACAAGAGAGAGAAGATTGGGAGTGACGAGGCCTAGGTACGCACCTCGGAAAGAAGAAAGGAAATGTCATGGTTGTGGAAAGACGGGCCATCTGGTAGCTCAGTGCCCTCGCACTAAGTGCTTTGAGTGTGGGGAAGAAGGACACATAGCAAGACAATGTCCATACTTGTTTCGTAGAAGGGAATTTCACAAAGCAGAACCAATGGAGGTGAACAACCAGGAAATCCGGGAGAGGCGGAGCGCGACACCAAGAGAAATTGGATCATCGGGCGACGAGTCATCAGGGACGTCGGAGACAGACGGAGAGGAGTCGAAGCGCAGCGGGAGCAGACGACGAGAGTGGCAGAAGAATCCCTCGCGCAGATGGGAGCGGCGTACGGAGGCCTGAGGAGAGTGGCAGCAGAGAGGCGACCGCATCCTAAGGTGCAATACAGTGCGGGAAAGGATGTGTGGTTTGCCAATTATCGAGTTCGGGAAGGGGGAGAGGTGCCTCATTGATACTGGCAGCACCAATACAATAATATCTCGTGGTGCGTTAGAGAGGTTGCGTAGAGGAGAGAGGGCACACCAGATCAAGGTATGTAAGTGTAAATTACTTACTCTTGGGGGACCCTGCGAAGTAATGGGAGAAGCGGTCGTGGGGCTGGAAGAATGGGCGAAAGTAATGGGTGACATAAAAGTACACGTCGTGGAAGACATGCCACGGGAATACCAGATAATAGTGGGGTGTGATTTACTGGGAAAAGTAGGCGCGCGCATCAAAAACGAGGGGGAGAACTGGAGGATCAAAATAGGGAAGCGAACCTATCGAAGCCGGGGGGGCGTAAGGGGCGAAACGGAGCAAATAGGAGCGGTTAAGAGAGTGGAGGATTGGAGGGAGAGTCTGAGGAGCGAGTTTAGGGATATTTTTTTCGCTGAAGGGGACAAGCTAGGAGCAACGGGGAAAACGCTACATGAGATCCCGTTAAAAGTAGAGCGGGTGACGTATGTGAAGGAGAGGCGGTATCCGCAAGCGCTCAGACAACACATTAGAAAGGAGATCGAGGATCTCAAGCGCCAAGGTATTATCAGAGATAGCACGTCTCCGTATAATAGCCCTTTGTGGGCAGTGAAAAAGAAAAGTCGACCGGGAGAATGTGAGGAAAAATACCGAGTCGTGGTGGATTTTCGGAAACTTAACGATAATACCCTGGACGAAAAATATCCGATCCCGCGGTTCGAAGACATCCTAGACAGACTAAACGGTGCAAAAATTTTTAGCACATTGGACCTAAAAGCAGGGTACCATCAGATCAAACTAGCTGCGCATGACCAACATAAAACGGCGTTTTCGTTTGAAAGAGGGCATTTTGAGTTCACGAGAATGCCGTTCGGTCTCAAAAATGCTCCAATAACCTTTCAGCGTCTCATGGACGAACTTCTGAGAGGAATGGACGAAAATATGTGCCAAATTTACATGGATGACCTGCTGATCTTCAGCCGAACGGAATCGGAACATATTCAACACCTCCGGAACGTATTTGAGAGATTAAGGGATTTCGGGTTGAAACTGTCAATAGACAAATCGTCACTGGGGCAGGAGCAGATTAGTTTTTTAGGGCACACAATCTCACAGGAAGGGGTTCAACCAGACTCGACGAAAGTAGAAGCGATCCAGAGAATGGAGGTGCCAAAAGATGTAAAAGGGATTCGGAGATTACTGGGCACGCTCAATTACTACCGCCGTTTCGTGCCGGACATGGCAGAATATATGGTACCCATTAACAATTTACTACGGAAAGGAGCACGGATAATGATCACGCCGCTGATAGAGCAGAATATCCGCAAATGCTTGGAACGTTTGCAGGAGGCGCCGATTTTGGCTTTCCCTAACTTTGAGAAGGATTTCACGATCACCACCGACGCAAGCGACTATGCCTTGGGGGCAGTATTGTCACAAGAAGGCGAAGACGGGGAAAGACCGGTGGCTTACGCGAGCAGACGCCTGACGGACACGGAGGCGCGGTACAGCGCTCTGGAACGAGAACTCCTCGGGATAGTGTGGGCCATTGGGCACTTCCGTCCGTATGTATTTGGCAGAAGGTTTCGAATACATACGGATCACCGACCTCTTCAATGGGTCGGAAAACTCAAAGAATCCTCCTCAAGGGTAACAAGGTGGAAGGAATTCTTAGCCCAATACAATCTGGATATTGTATATAAGCCAGGCAAAGACAACGTCGTGGCAGATTGGCTGTCGCGCGCTATTATGGTGAACGCCATAGAAGAAGGGGAAACATCGAGCGGTATGAGGCAGTTCATTGAGGAATGGACGCCTGGAGAAGCGGGCAGGAGCAGCACGCGGAAAGATAGTGACAGGAGTGCGGACACACCATCAGACGAGTCTATAGGAGAGAGACCGCGTGATATGGAGACGACGGACGAAATTATCAATGATAAGCGGAGGCAGATCATATGGAAAACTCAAACATCGGGTGCTCTGAAAATACTCCATAGTACGTACGGTAGGAGTCAGATCGCGACGATTTGGTCACCACCGGGAGTTCGAGGAGATCAAATTTGTCAGGCTCTCAAGGACGTGTCCAAACCCGGCAAAACACACCATTTATTCGTGGGCAACGAGACTGTGTGGGACAAAATTAAAAAGCTGTGGCAGAAAGAGCTGTTGGGGGTGGATCGCTCGTTCATTCGGTGTCTTTCCGTGGTCCAAACCCTGCGGGACGAGGAGCAGCAACGCGAGGTAACACTGGCGTATCACCAAGGAAAAACCAACCACCGCGGTGGGCAGGAGACGGCACAAGCACTACGAAGGCGCTATTTTTGGTGGGGGATGCAGCGGACTATTCAGGAGGTAATCGGAGCATGCGAAGTTTGTCAGAAGACGAAATATGATAGACATCCCCCGCAGGGACTCCAGGAGGAATCACCCACGGCAGAAGCACCACTGACGGAGATTCAAGTGGACACCTTCACGTGGCGGGGTTTTAAGTGGGTCACTATCATCGACCCATTTAGCAAAGTGGCTATGGCCTACGCGGTGGGAGACAAGTCATCAGATTCCATATTACAAGCCCTCAACACATGGTTTCAGTTCTACGGCATACCAGAGAGGATCTCGTCGGACGGGGGACGGGAGTTTGACAATGCAACCGTGAGAGCCGAAATGCAAAAACGGGATGTGGTATGGCATTTTAATACCCCCGGGCATCCCAAGAGCAGGGGAACCATCGAAAGGTTACACAGCACCCTCAGCGACCACTTACGCGTGTACCAGGTGGATAAAGGCCTGTCGGCGAACGTAGCGATGCCAATGGCGGTGGCGGCATACAACCACTCGATACATGCCACGACGGGGTTAGCACCCTTCGAAATATTGTTTGGATTACGAGTGAGACCGAGGAACTGGCCAGAGACGGTGGCGGATGAGGGAATGGTGGCACAGCTCCATAACACCCACATACAGCTCGGAAAGATGTGGTACAAAGTACGCGATAAGATTATGCGCGAAAAATCCAAGCGCGTGGCACGGGCAAATTTGAAGGTGCGTGATCGCATAGGAGCAATATCGATTGGGACCGTTGTGTACAGAAAAGTCGTGTCAAATCGTAGTAAGGAACTTGTTCGGTATGAGGGGCCCTTTAAGGTCATCATAATTCGGGAACATAATCTCGTGACCATCGAGAGTATGACCACCCCAAAGAAGAGGCGAACCGTTCACATTGAACAGTTGAAACTCCCAACACAGGGGGGAGGGTGTTGAATGTGCGTAAGATGGTGTGCCCTCGATCCGATACGGAGCAACTGATCCGGAATCATATGTTTCACATGTTCACATTCACATGTGCTGCTCAGAGAGAGTTTTTGTTTTCATTATTTATATTGTGGATGTTCCATTTTTTTTTACCTGGCAGCCACCGGGTCCAGGGCGAATGTATTATTTTTTGTTATTATTATTTTTGTTTTATTTCTGTATTATCTCTTTTCTTTGTTTTTTTGTGAGGACTATGAATATATTAGACCGTAAACGTGATGTAAGGGATTAAAGGCTGTGTGCTGAGTGCGGCGGACCTTGGAGTTTACGAAGAGATATGCGTAAACTGGCAGGGGGGAGTTAAGGTTCGGACGTCGTAGGCAGCCAGCCTAATCCTTAAGTCATCGGGATGTAAACATCCCGAATGTATTTAGAGAGGCTTTAAAAGCTCAAATAAAAACAGTCTTGTGACAACTCTCGTTCAGTAACTACATTCAACCTCTTTCCTTTTTCTTCTCGTTTTTCGTTGACGATCGTTAACTTATATATATATATATATATATATATATATATATGCAATTTTCTGACACTATTATATTATTAAAGAAGGCATACATAAATTACTAACTAAATTTACATAATTACTATTATTGACATTACATTTTGAGTTAATTGATAGCCGAGACAGATAAATGAGTTGTATAGTTTCATAAGAGGTTGGTTTGGGTTGTCGAAAAAGCGATATTAAGGTTTCGTCAAATTTACAGAAGGAAAACTTATCAACACACTGCATCATACCTAGTGAGAAGAAAGTGCTGAATTTTTAAGACATGAGTGAACTGTTCGTTGGTGGACCACACTTTTCTTCTGTCTAGGACTTGATCAATAATCAATCAAAAAAATCAATAGAGCTTAATATTTCTTGATGTATTTTGTGTATACTGACCGGAGGAGAGACGACCACGGATGCTGCGGCTGTGGTGAGCAAGGTCTCCTGGCAAGTCTCCTGCCCGTTGCACGTTCGCTCCGACCTCCATCCGCTCTGGCTGGGCGGGCTGGCAGTGAAGCAAGGCAGCACCTGTGCACATCTCTGATTAAGCTTTCACATATCATGTACATTCTTTAATATGCATGCATGTTGCACTACCGCCAGAAATGATGGGCACCCTAGAAAAAGACGGAACTCTTCTAAACTTTATAGAAACCACGGTCCACTCAAAATAAGGACTGAAATGCATTAAATAATCGTCCTGGCATCTGTACGTTAATGTCGAACTGTGTACTGCAATGATATTGGTAAGCAATAATAAATAACAGAGGAATCAGAAGAAAATAAAAATCTCGATAATAGTAAAGGACAATAAAATATGTAGATAGAAAAAAAATCAACTTAAAATAAAAGAATCTCTAAGAAACATAATTGCTTTGTGATGACGATAATATATTAATATTATGCAGACATATTATAATTTCATAATATTATCTGCAAAATTCCTTTATTGTGCTATAATTACAATCTGCCTTTTATAAGGCAATAAGTAATTAAGATAAATGATCTCATTCATACAATATTTACAGACAGCCCAGAGACCCCCCAAATCCACCGCGAAGAGAAAGCGGAGTCTTGGGAAGTCCCCAACGCTCCTCCGTCAGCCGCGTCACCGGATACTAGCCAGTTGAGGCTGACCAAGAGCGCGAGAGCCACAGACGCTCAGGACATGATTGGAGAAACTGCCCATTGCCAGGACTCCCACTGTCACGCGTTTATAGCAGGTTACGAGGCCACTGCCGTTGCAGTCTCCGAGGAGGATTATAGGGATGAGTGGCACAGTGCAATGACTGTGCTACAGGATTAGGGTGGTTGGAAAGGCTACTGTGGAATTTCGTAAACTTGGAAGGGATGAGTTCTAGAATGTAGGGTATATTAAGGTCGTTATGAAGGGTTTTGTTGCTGACATAATAAGGGGCATTTACTATTGTTCTCAGGACTTTTGATTGAAAGGATTGGATAGCATATTTACAATTCATCATTCACTCGCTCATTCATACAATATTTACAAACTAGGGCCTCTCAAATCCACATGGTTGTTAGCTTCCTGGCATGCGCAACAGAAAGCGGAGTCTTGGGAAGTCCCCCCCCCCACCACTCCTCAGTCAGCCGTGGCACCGGATACGAGACAGCGGAGGCTGACAAAGAGCGCGAGAGCATGGACATGATTAGAGAAACTGGCCATTGCCAGGACTCCCACTGTCACGCATTTATAGCAGGTCACGAGGCCACGGCCGTTTTAGTCTCCGAGGTGGATTATAGGGATGAGTGGTGCAGTGTAATGATTAGGGTGTTTGGATAAGGTTACAATGGAAATTTATGAACTTGGAAGGGATGAGTTTAAGAATGTAGGGTATATTGAGATCGTTATGAAGGGATTTATTGCTGACGTAATAAGGGGCATTTACTATTGTTCTCAGGACTTTTGATTGAAAGGATTGGATACGCTTGATGTTCGACTTTTTTGCTGTCCCCCATAGCTCTATTCCGTATGTCCAGATTGGTTTAAGTATAACTTTGTAGATTAGTAGTTTATTTTCTATTGAGAGATGGGATGTCCTTTGAAGTACTCTGTACAGTTGTCCAAAGCCATAATATTATCATAAATTGCAAACTGTAATTCAATACAGGGTTCTCTCCTCAGCAAAAAGGGATTACATTACGGTTTGGACCTAATAAATATTTATACAATATGTCCTATACAAGAGTTAAGACGTAAAACAGTAGTCTCTATTTTTTATCAATGATGTAATCACTCTCGTTATCAGCAACCTTTTGCCATCTAGTGTGCAAATTTTCAATCCCTGATCGTTCAAAATCAATTGGTTTTTGAGCAAAATATCTGGAGATGGCATTTTGGACATCATCCAAATTTTGAAATTTTTAGCGATCGGAATTAATGGAAATCCGATGGCGCAATATCGGGCAAGTACGGTGGGTGAGGCTGGAGATGAAAAATTGGTCCTCAATGATAATCCATAAATCTATCTCCGCATGAATCGGCACGAAGTATAGCTAAGCCAGGTTTACACTCCAAAAAGGCGTTTTTGTGTGTTTGGTCGAGTATTCGTGGGGTCATTCATCGGTGATACCTGGAAAAATTGTAAATGCAGATCTTTACAGTGAACAATTGGATCGAGTAAATCAATCTTTAATTGAAAATTGCAATCAATTTTTTATTGTGACTGTCAATAAAAAAGGCGTTATTCTGCAAAACGATAATGCAAGACCCCACTGCGCCTATTTTTTCCGCAAGAACCCTGGAAATAATAAATGAATTGGGATGGGAGATATTGCCTCAACCACCATACTTGCCCGATATCAGATTTCCATTTATTCCGGTCGCTACATTTTTTACGTGGCAAAAAATTTCAAAATTTGGATGATGTCCAAAATGCCATCTCCAGATATTTTGCTCAAAAAGCAATTGATTTTGATCGATCAGGCATTGAAAATTTGCTTACTAGATGGCAAAAAGATGCTAAAAACGAGGGTAATTACATCTTCAATCAAAAACAAAAACTTGTTAAAAATTTATCTGTTTGAATTTAATGTAAAAAAAACGACATTACTTTCCAGTCCCCCTAATATATTAAAAATATGCAAATTTATATGTTTCTAAATTCTCCTTCCTAGTGCACCCATAATTCCTGGTGGTAGTGCGCACGTTCATACAACAATTATAAGAATCGCAATTGATCGGCTCCAAGTAAAATTTTTTTTATGCTTAGAAAATAATTGTACTATTTAAGACAAATTTCGTCATTCTCACAAAGCACATATCAAAGAATGGTTTGCTGCTGCCAAAACTAAAAGAGCTATCTTCTCCACAGATCTCAAAATACACCCAGCTACCTTTGTTTGTAACCAATAAATCAGTGTAGGGATAGACAGAACTAGCTCATAATCCCACAGCCATGAGAGCTCACCAGGGTGCTGACATAGTCGCAACGGATTAGACTTTATAAGAGACTCCCTGGTTGGTCGGAATAATGACCCTATGAGTGAGTGGCTCAGTAGTTGTCCGATCCCGGGTCATTCGACACATTCTCATTCCACGTTCTAACTTAATCACTTGAATTGAGTGCTGCTCTCAGCACTGCCTCGTGCTGGTCTACTCTAATCATGGCTTTCTTATTTAACTACCTCTACACCTCTCTAGTTCCTTATATGCTAGATCTAATCTCGATGAAGATGGCCTCTACAACATTCCCAGTAGATATTCCCGTCTTCTGCCCGATAAACTTCCACTCCTTTGAAGGGACTGCTTCAGGGGCACTAAAACCTTATCTAGTAGAACTCCCCCTCCGATCCAGTCTTCCTCTTTTCAGTTCACACTCATCTTAGAGATCTGGATGGCTTTAGCCTAACCTCAGATGGCAAATGAGAAGGACCTCATTAGGCACGGTCGGGGCACACATTCTACAGTCTTATAGAGTCAGATCGAACTCTAGCAAGCTGGCCCCTAAAACTAATCAGCTGGACTGTAGGATTCTTTGAATAAATTCAATTAAAACCTTGATTATCTTAAGAAAACCTATTGTTTGTATGTCCAGTTATAATTCAGAAATCTTGGTTACAACACCAAGTGTCACAAAACTTGCGTATAACGATTGATCTTCAACTTTTTAGCAAATAAAATTCATGTTAACAAACTGTTATCTGTCAATCGAGGTTTTTGTCACACCTGCGGAGTAATAAATATTCTAATTTAAACATGTAAGGTGGATTTAATTTAAAAGATGATAATAGGATGAAACAAGGGTACTCAAATTGAAAAGCAAATGTCTGCATAAGCTGTTTATTAGTTCATTAACTGGTTCAGCCTCAAATTGGGCGATACCCTTGAGGTCATGGCGAAAAACCACTTTCCTCGCCACTCTCCACCCTGTGGTTATTAGGGATTTTAATAATTACCAAGCTACACTTGTTTCCTTAAGACCCGCCTAATTAAGAAAGAAAAACACTGTTTAGTGAGTCCTTTAGTCCGGGAATAACATCTATAAAGGAACCTAAAACGAATCAAGGGATTGAAGTAGGGCTTGCTCCGTTACCCCGAGCTTAGCGTTTGATCATTATTTGCTCTGAGGGAAGTAACTGAGGGAACACTCCAATCTGCAGAACAGTCTCCACCTTAAATAATAAATAGAAGAGCTGAATTTTTGAGAGCTGCAATAAACGGAAAGCAATTTCTCGCTAATTAAAAATCCGGCCCATTGAATAGAATGAATCATCCTTAAACGTAATGTTCGTTTGGAGAAACGGTAAACATACTCATGTAAAGTAGGCTAAAGGCTAAATTTACATTTTTTCGGTGCATTTTGAATTAGTCATGTGTACATTAGCACCTCGGGTTTATTCAATATATCAATCAGACTGTATCAACCCTCAGCTCATATGGTATCTAAGATGAAATCCCCTAGTTTTTTTGGTCCTGACTCGGCCCAAGCTGTTCAAAACTCATAGATTTTTCACTTTCGGTAACGTTAATCAGGCATGCTCATACAATATTTTGTTTCTTTTCGAGCAAATCAACCCAATGATCATACTCTGAGACTTACTTAACGTGTCAGAAATGGCAGGTAAAGAAATGGATTTTGTTTATTACCGCTCAAAGAATGATTTTGGTAGGATAAAATAAATTATAGATACAATTAAGGAAGAGTGAAAAGTGGAGTAAGCGAATTTCGGATTCGTCCCAGAACTTATAGCCCTCTAAGACGCATGCGCATAAAAGAACATGCACTTACAATAAACCTTTGAAGAATACAATACGGAATAGAGCCCCATAGCTCAATAGGTCAGCAAAAAAGTCGAACATCAAGCGTATCCAATCCAATCAATCAAAAGTCCTGAGAACAATAATAAATGCCCCTGATTACGTGAGCAACAAAACTCTTTATAATGATCTTAATATACTCTACATTCTTGAACTCATCCCTTTAAGGTTCGGTGCATTCCATAGTAACCTATCCAACCACCCTAATCTCGTATCACAGTCATTTCACTGCACTAAAACGGCAGTGGCCTCGTAAGCTGGTATAAATTCGTGACAGTTGGAGTCCTGGCAATGGCCAGTTTCTCCAATCATGTCCTCAGCGTATGTGGCTCTAGCGCTCATGGTCAGCCTCAGCTGGCTCGTATGCGGTGAGGGCTGACAGAAGAGCGTGGGGGCTGTAAATACTCTAAGAATGAGCGAGTGAATGAAAATTGTAAATATGGTATGAATGATATCACAGATTTATCACGATTACTTACTGCCCAATTTTATGCGTTTGTAATTTTATGAAAATAAAGTTGTTAATAAAAAAAAAAAAAAAAAAAGATAATGTTGAGATATCCAAAGCATAAACTGTTAATTTGTTTTTCCAAATATATTCAAAAAAAGAATAAAAACTTTTGCTTTTTGCATACCTCAGTATTTCTTAAATCTGAACCTTATAACATTAAGAAATGTCTATAAAATAATTTCCTGTGCAAGGGGATGGATTGTGTTGTATTATGAACGCGATTATAGATCCCATGGACAACAACGGTGTGTGTTCAATTCTCATGATTCATTAGATTTTCTGAGAATATACAGTCTAGCATAAACTTGTTATTGCGAGTATGCAAGATTATATAATCGTGTTTAATCCAATCATGAAATAGCAGTTCGGCGTGCAGAATTTCAAACTTTCTGAGAAGGCAATGGATTGTCGGGTAAATTTTGTTTCGTTATGTAAAGTCTACACGTAAACTTTCACACTTGAGGAAAATACGGAATTTCATTATCATGTTTTAAGCCACTTCGATGTGATATATTCTCTTTCACGCCCCTCAATTTCCATCCCCTGTTTGTAATTATGGAATACCTTAATGCCTGAAGCAGGTTTCAAAATATTAATGTGTGAGAGGCTGTCAAGATGAATTATGTTAAATACAGAAGCAATATTCTAAGATATATTAAAGAAAATTGCTTCACGGAAATTCTCAGAAGTGTCGCAAGCTTTCGAATAAGCCACGCGTGGATAACAACTAAAAACTGATAGCCTATATACTAAAATATTGAAAAATTGAAAGCCAATCTTGCAAACTTGAGTAAAATTAATCTGACATTTACAAAAAAAAACAAAAAAACATCATCCCGCTCACGTCAGACATGTTCAGCTAACAGGCTTCGAAAGCTCACTTTATAAAAAAATGTCACATGATACCATCGCTGATGAGTGTATTACTGAGGATTCACAATCAAAAATCACATGTTTCAATATCAAAATTCATTGATATAGTTTTCTGAGGTGCAACAGTGAACCTTAGCATTAGACTAATATGTCATAATGGCATTTAATGGATATTTTCGGCACACAGTGGTTATATCAAGTTATTCTTATGGGGCCTATTTTATGTTTCCCTAGTCTAAGGCTATGTTAATTGAACAGCCATTTTCAAAGCCGATATTGTCATAAATATGTAACAGAAGCATATACTGTTACGTGGAACACCGATAATATGATAGTGCCTTGAGGCCATTAGTGAGCTTATAAGGAGCTGTTCATTCACGTAGACATCTGTTCAACTGAAAACATTAACTAGCCGTTTTAAAGCATATATATGGACCTCGAAAGGATCAGGATGAGATAAACTTGAAATATTACTAACTCCTAAATAGCTCCTGATCCTGAAAAGAGGCTGATTCGGCTATGTTGGGAATGGCCTAAAACATCGCTCCAATTTAAGGACAAATAGACAAAATGTGACTTGAAAAAAAACATGAACATGAATGCCTGTTTAAGATGTGACAACCCATGATATTATGTAATTACTTAGAACGGTGTACATAAAGTTCAGACAAATAGGCAAAGTCATTAGCACTTGAAAATCGGTCCCTGAGCTGTTGAATGGACTAGTGTGAATAAGTAAAAACACTGAATAAAAATGAACACCAGTCGGTGAATTATAATTACGAGTAAATAATATATTATCTAGGGCCTACCTATTAAGGCTAGTTGTAAATACGTTCTTCTCTATCCCTTCAAGGCGTTCAAAACCTGCAGAAGCTTTCTATACTCATGTACAGTTCATGTATATCATGTACAGCTCAAGGTTTTTGAGATGGGATGAATTTATTCACCGTAGACATATCAAATTCTTTTTTTCGTTGCAACATATGACAAACCCAGTATTAAGCACGATAACCCACGCTCCGTTCCCCTATCGATGGCAGAACGCAGTCGAGGCAAGAACGCTTTAGTTTGTAAGTTTTCCCAAATTTTAAACCGAAGGTGAGCCCCATCACCAGTCCTGTCTATTTGAGTAAGTAAATTTTAACTTTAAAACGATAATTGTTTTGTATTTTCTACCCTCCTTACAATGCATATGTTAAGCAGAAAAAGGAGCCATTAATTACAATGTATTATATTGTTTATAATTTGTTTTAAAAACATTTAATAGAAGGTGTTGACAATATATATATATATATATATATATATATATATATATATATATATATTCATGGCTCACAGGGGTTGAGAAAAAAAAAATCTTAATCATTTGCTAATCGCTTCTGCTCTTTGGGATTCCGTTTGCTCTGGATACTCCTAACACATGATCCCAACGTGGCAGATTTTCTTAAATGCCCTCTGGGTCGCTTGTTTTTCTTCTCATTATCCAGGATGGCATTCTATGGACGTGACCGAACCATTGAAGTATGCCCCTGGTGTTTATTAAGCCCTGAAAAGGTTCCTGATTTATCTCCTCCAGCACTCTGGTGTCCCCCAATCTATTTTTCCCAATTATTCTTCAGATATACTTTATCTCGGTTGCCTGCACATGATTTTGTACATATTTATTCCTGAGCAATATTTTGCTCCGTAGATAAAACTGTTAGATTTTTTTGTATGTGGAAATATCCTTAAGTTAGCTAACTTATAAATTGATTCTTCCATTTTCCAAAATTCTCAACCCTAGGAAGTTTCATGAGTTGACTGTTTTCTGAACTGCAGGGTTTACTATAATTGGAGCCTATTGACAACCATAGCTTCAGGCATACGTTTTCTATCCAGGTGTATCAGGTGTCAGAATGACGTCGTCTTGTTGTGCACCCCTGTCATCATATACAGATACACAATCTTATTCGAGGGCTTCTTAACTTTATTTCTCAAATGACTTACGAATAAAATCCACTATTCATTAAATATATAAATCATGAATAAAAGCGGGTCCTGGCAAACAAATGCTTCACTGCGCTTTTCATTACTTTTACCCATTGATCCTTACCGTCCCATTCAAGTCCTTGCATAAACTTTTAATGGTCATGATTTAGTCCTCCTGGTTTATCCTTAAAGCTCGTTATTCGGGAAGGTATTAAAGACAGAAGCTAGATCCGAGAATGATAAATATAATTGTAAATGAACAGTAATAATAATAATAATACACCCACGGGCCAAATCAGCGTATTATTTAAAACTTTCATTCATACATTTATTTATGTTGATATAGTTATTGATTTTTTATTATTGCTATTGTTAGTGCATAAATTAGTAACCACGTTATGGAAGATCAATAGTTCCATCTTTAATTACATAACTAAAAACGTTCGGCCTCTATTTCCGTATTTTGGATGGATTTCATGTCCTGGATCATGGATTGAAACAATGAGCCTTGTATTTCTGAAGTAGGGCTCAGTCAGTGGAAGAGGCTGGTTTCTGGAGTAGAGTTGTGTAAGGGGAAACCGGAAGCAAACAAAGCAAACCAATCATCATGGTTTCACGAAAGAACCCCTCTAAAAAAAACAACTGTCCCAGCCCTCTGAGACTTTTTTTAACCCAGTTTTCAACCTGTTGTCTTTTACGGGACAGCCATCTGATCAACATTGCGTGTTAAACCTACTGAACCGTTTCAGACATTTTGAGTTTGCACAGTTTAGGTTAAGTTCAACAAGAAATGGCTGAGCAGGACAGTGCTACTAAGGTGTAATGACACGAAGTATATTAAGTAATATGATTATAATTATATCTTTTGCGTTTTTCAAAGGGTTAGTAATTGTCACTAGGTAGTCAGGATTGAAAGATGATATGTGTGGCTGGCAGAAGGAAGAGGAGAAACGCGTACTAGCAGACAGCCAAGATCGATTGTGACAGCTGAGATTTTATCGAACGAGGTCAGAGGAATAGGGTCTAACGAGGGGTCACGGCTCGGCTTTGACAGGATCCTGTGTTCTCGGTCTGCTTCCTGTTCGAGGCGTCAAGAGGATTACGGTTTGCTCACCACAAGAACCAGGAAATTCGATTAAATACACAATAAGACAGTTTATTCAAATAAATTGCTTCTCGAGAATAACGTATGATAAAGTACCTCCACTTATGTAGACATATGTTTTCGCTGCAACTGTATAGACTTTCCAACGTTCCAAAAAAAAAATTAATTTTTATCACCGAGAAGAGCAGGGTAAACAAATCCTGACAAGCCGTGCATGTATAATTATCTCGTTTCGATGTTATGTCAACTTATTCCCCACAGGCACATAAATAATGTATTGTTCGGAATATTTCTAATAAACTATGTTTCTGACAAAATCTATTGAATAAATTAGGAAGTAATCCATCGATAGATCCATTGAAGTCGATGAAGATGCTCAGAGAGCCTCAGGTTAAACATAAAGGACTATCCACTTTTTTTTGCCAGCGTACAAAACTATAATAATATGGATATAGCAATAACACATCGCATACAAATGTGATCAAATCGCTTTCACTAAAATATGCTACGAAATAGGACCCCCTCCGATAAAAAAGTAGTTGTGCCTGATGTACCACGGAAAATCACTCGTGCAGAACACACGTGAGCCAGAGGAACTCGTCAGTTACTGTAAATTATACCCTTGCGAACTAATAACTATAAGTGGTGCGCAATCATCATAAACCAGAATTCGTCTGCGTCTAATGTGTATGTCTCGTAACTAAAAAAAAGGACCTTTCGGCTAATAATGACAACTCCTAAATGCAAGGTTTAAGAAAAATAGGGTAAACCTCTTTCGATCAACAAATAATAATCAGTTATTTATAAGTCAATTATGGACCAATCTAATAAACATGAGGCAATGGTATCAAATAAAGCTTTGTACTTTATAAACCCTGTTTTATAGATTCATAGAGTTTTTATTATATGCTAATTATTTTGGTAATATTAATATAGAGAATAATTATGTACGGTACAGTAAGTGATTGTCTGAGTGAAATTAATTTCGAGGTCCAACGGGGGTAATTAAATGTTAATTAAGTTTTATGTGAAGCGAGTAAAGTTAACGAAGAATGCAATAGAAGCCAACCAAAACTTAATTAGAGTTTAGTAAATAGTTCATGGAAGGTCGACACAGTGTATAGTCAAGTGACAAAAATTGTAGTGTAGGCAATTTAGTGATGCTTTTATGAGATCTCTTGTGAAATTATATTTTCCAAACCTCACAAAATATTTTTTTGAGTGTGTGCTTTTAAAAGCTATCGCTTTAGGCCATAAGACACCACAAAGTTAGCAATTGCTTTTTCAACTCAAATCAACAATAAATATTTCTTACATTGTTTTTAACAAATTGTTAAATTAAACTAATAACCATAAAATAGACAAATATAATAAAAACTCTATACCTAAGTTTAACTAAAATTCATGAATGTAATATAAATGAAAATAAATTATAATTATAATTCCCTCCAAATGCCTATGCTACAATAACAGCTTAGTCAAGCTTTAGTTTATTATTTGTTTCTACAATAATGTCCTGAGCGAATTTGGCTGTCACGCTCTTCGTCAGCCTATACTGGCTCATATCCGGTGACGCGGCTGACGGAGGAGCGTGGGGGACTTCCCAAGACCCTGATTCCTCTTTCGCATGCGAGGGAGTTGACAATCAAGTGGACATGGGAGGTCTCTTTGTAAATACTGTATGAATAAATGAGTGAATGAAATTTGTGAATATGATATGAATGAAAACATTTATCACAATCACTTATTGCCTATTAAGACAGATTGTAATTTTAGCATAATAATGAATCTCTCATATTGGCTAGCTCTACAGAATATGTGACAGGTTTTCCTTCAGTTCATTATTTAAAATTGGGCTGATCTCGTGTTGTTATACATTTTGTATCATGCTCTGGTTGTTAATTGTAATTAGGTACTTGCCTGAGGATCCAAACTGCCATTGATCTGGCAAAATATTACAATTGGGAATTCAACTATTTACAAGGGTGTATTGATAACGATTTGAGCTTCTACGAAAATTAAAAATATAGAGGCAAGACATCAGCTTCCTGTCTCAACGATCTGATAAAGTCACCACAGCAATGTGAGTACCCCACTTGTCCGCTCCTGTTGCACAGGAAAACAGTTGATTCACTGAAGATTTCCTGTCTCCTCGTCAACATGGCCCGGGCTATGCCTTTTGTCTCTAATTGATGCCAGGGTTATTGTATTGGTTGGTAACCTTCCATTGTATCAGGTTCATCTGTCTTTAGTGAATCACCAAGGCACACAATAAATATAAACCTGGGCATCATGAAACTGATAACGCCAACTTCCACCTGCTGGGGACATAAGTCATGAAGCACAACTGAAAAATACTCTTTAGAACCATCCCTTATGCTGATCTAAATGAAATTATTCCAGGTTGATGGGGATTTTAGGTTAGCGATATTCGGATGGAGTGTGTTTCAAGTTTGCGACCAGGTATGGCGTTTACACATGATCTGTTCTAGGCTTTTCTCTGAATTCGTTTTACATTTAAACCATTTTTCAGTTGGTTTTATTCATATAGCAATATTTTTATAAAATACAGTAATCCGCACAGTAATACAGTAGGTAGTTAAACAGCAATCCCTATGGTAGGGTTTAACGGATTGTGGGGTTCGTATTCTATATTACTTACGGGGGCAAAGATCCATTAAACAAACATCATGAATTTCAAATGTTGCACGAACGTATTCTACTCAGTAGTTAGAACTGACAAATTGCCTTTAAGAATGAGCTTGATAAATCTCAGAAAAGAGACTGGTCTAACTATGTAGAGATTAAGTGCCTAGGGAATACTTCTTGGGAGGAACGGGGAACGGAGAAAAGAGAGGGATAGAGGGAGCGAGAGGGACCTGGTTAATTACCAGCAAAGGAATTTATCGGCTACATCTCGAAGCCTCCACAGTCGGGCTGTGGTCAGCACTACTCCATGCTACAGCTAATCGAATGACACGTTGTAAGTAGTTTATGGATTTAATAGTTAAAAAACAACAATTTCATTATGATAAAATTACAACCTTCATCTTTGGGCAATAAGTAATTGTAATAAATGTTTTCATTCATACCATATTTACAATTTTCATTCACTTGCTCATTCATAAGGTATTTACAAACAGCCCAGAGGCCTCCCAAATCCACATATTTGTCATCTCCCTTGCATGCGAAAGAGGAAGTGGCGTCTTGGTAAGTCTCCCACGCTCTTCCGTCAGCTGCGTCATCGGATGCGAGCC
This sequence comes from Acanthosoma haemorrhoidale, assembly GCA_930367205.1. Lineage (NCBI taxonomy): Eukaryota > Metazoa > Arthropoda > Insecta > Hemiptera > Acanthosomatidae > Acanthosoma > Acanthosoma haemorrhoidale. The sequence continues at coordinate 105,508,746 of OV884014.1, read as the reverse complement.
AGTGGAAGCTGCCGAAGAGCGCGAGAGCCTCATACGCTTAGGACATGAAAATGGTAATAGTAATACTTAAATTCCTAATCTAGCAAATAAAGGGAGTTCTTTAACCAATCATGTTTGATTATTTCTACAAAAGCTATCCTTCTCATCTCAACCTACCTTCATCGCATTTATAATAAGGGATAATATTAATCAAGAGGACAACGACCATTGATTTGAGCAAACCAAGACCTAAAGTTGTACCATTTCGTTATTTATAGTTTAAATATAAAATAATTATAAAAAACCGATAGATTTTGTGTTTTACTATCACATGACCACATATTATTATATACATGCATAATATTCATAACATTAACATTTTGTTAATATTAAGCATGAATTTTTGCATATTCCAGGTTATCTAATGTATATTATATCTCGTTGTATCTTAAATATATTTTATTATTACTTTTTTTTTTAATTAACAATCATTTTAACATTACGCTTATGGAAATACTAAATGCACAAACATGATTAAAAACATTTACAATCTGAATATAAAAAGTGCATACCGACCATTCTGCTGACAAAAATTTCCAGAAGCACAAACAACTGTTAAAAGAGGCGTATATAATCCATATTGTTTCTCAATTAAACCAATATCAAAATTATTTAATAATAATAAAGTATACACAATACACAATAAGATAAATACAATCGATAAGATGTGGTCAACGGAAACTGATCAGATTAAAAATAACATAACAATGGGAGTCCTGGCAATGGCCAGCTTCTCCAATCATGTCCTAAGTGTATGTGGCTCTCGCACTCTTGGTCAGCATCCGCTGGCTCGTGTCCAGTGACGCGGCTGACAGAGGAGCGTGGAGGACTCCCCTCTTTCGCACGCGAGGGAATGAAAATTGTAAATATGGTATGAATGAGAACATTTATCACAATTACTTATTGCCCAATGAGGCGGATTGTAATTTTATCATAATAAAGTTGTTGTTCCATGATAATGACAATAAAAAAAATGTGTTTGTTATTCTATGATAAAAACAAAATCCTTTTGACTCTTTTAATTATTTAGCAAACAATAAGTTAATTTTGATGAAGTCGGTGTAATTGTTCATTATTGTTTTATTGATACTACTCATTGCAGGCTATAATAGTAAAAGATTTTCATCAAAGCTGAATAACACAATTTTTGCATTGACTTCTATAGTCTCTTACTTGAAGAAAATTATATCACCAACACTATCTAAACGTTGCATTCAACATTACAAGCCGTTTGGAATAATCTTAAAAACTCTGCCACCAATGTGAAATATAAGTTTCACCCCACATAGCACAGGGGTAGTAGGAAAGAACCGGGTTCGGTCGTTATCGCCAAGTTGGATCCGATTCCAGTCAAGCATCCTTCTTTTTAAGTCTCATTCAGCACCCGGGTTTAAGAACGGAATCTATAAAACAAGGTGCGATTGTGAGTCAGCGTTTAAGAAACTTTTACATTGATCAGTTTTATCTCCCGACACGTCGGTGGGAAGAGTTCCCGATAAATTTTACTTCGTCTTGGGAATACTCCAAGTATGAATAGGAAAAACTCGGTGCTTCCGTGACGCCAGTAAAAAAAAAAAATTCCTTCCGTTTCCATCAGAGTTATATAAGTTTATATCAAAAGTTCAAGAATTTACAGCACGCCAGAAAAAAAAATACATTGACTAGAGAAATAAATGGCTTTGCATACTATCAGCTTATATGTTCGGGTTACACCTGACAGTCCCACAAGTTGGCAGAGGTTTGAATAAACAAATAAAGAAATGGTTGGGTAGTATCACACATAGTTGTGATACTCAAATAAGCTAGCCCAATACCCAAATAGCTAGGCTTAAGATTTTCACTGTCTTGTGGTATTAAATTTTATTTACAAAAAAAATCTTTGACAGAAGAAAATTACAGTATCCCCTAGTAGGGGAAAGAGTAATTGTGACAGGTCCATACTCCATTGTTACATCATTACAATCACTACATACACTATTTACAATATTCATACATAGTCCAGGAACTCTGAAATTAACACCTTCCTAGATATGGAAAATGAATAAATGGCTAGGGAGATCCTCACAGAGGTTGAGGTCATACGAGGGCCACAGACGCTCTAGACATGTCATCAATCCTAGAACTTAGAGCAACGTAATATCCGCAAATTATTTGTAGCCCACTTCCTCTCCAATCTCTGAGGAGGATTGTAGAGATGGGTGAAACTTGAAGGTTATATCTTGCTAAAGATTAAAAAATATAGCCTTTATTGAAATGTCTCGGGCAACATCTTCACAGGTTTTATTGACTCGATTGTTATGTAAAGGTCATCATGCGCCTTCAAAGATCAAGGAAAATTTTGTTTCCTTTCTTGTAATGAGTAGTGAAAACAGCGTATGAACAATAATGTAACACTATGACTGACTTACGTGATTTTCCATGTCACATTTGCCATCACAGCCAAACCAAATCCAATCTGCTCCCACCAATCCAGAGGTATCCAATCACAAAGACACAAACATTAAGTTGTCGTTTTAATCTCGCGATTATGATTGCACGGGGACGACCGAAGCAAAATCGCCCGTTAATTTATGCAGCTACCGGCAGTGAACATTAATTATGTTTGGACATGCAAATCTATCACCAGTGACAAAACGTTGGCTCCATGAGTTCGTGTTAAAAACCGCATCGTTATCAGCAAATGTCCAAACTTCATGTCGGGCAGTTCATTACGGGTTCACTAAAAGACATGAGATAATGTGATTCGTTGCATGTCATCATACCAAGGTAAATTCCGGCCCAGGACAAAGAAAAAAAAGATAAGAAAAGAGAAAAGATACATTTTCTGTATTCTGTGCAGTTCGTGAAGGCTTTGACAAAACTTTCCGCGATATCTTATTATAATTTAAGTTACTGGAACAGCCTACATACTCTTTCAACCATTATGCCTTTAAAATTTCAAAGTTATATTCCCCTCGAGATACGATCACATGACCGAAAATCTTTTCTTCATCCATCCACGCCTCACCCTGACTTTTGAGTAATAATGTAGGATTTTATGTTCTGCATTTTTTTCTATCGTAGAGCTCATTGTAGACAGAAAACCACACAGAAATGGATGTGTGATGATAATGATAATGATAATGGATTCAAAATGGGAATGTTTGTGGGCCAGAAACAGAATTCACATACCGATTGTTTCTTTTGGTTGATATTTAAGATAATTATTATTTATTTTGCTTAGAAAATAGTGCTGGTAATAGTCCCAAATATGTCTGTAGCGACCGAAAACTACATAACATAAATTACCCTATACTCTATTGTATATATATAGATTGTAAATTAATTTAAACAAATATAAATAACATTACCATTAAGTCATTGTAAATGTTGTAAACAATAAAAGACGCAGCTGCAAATAAACTAGTTAGAGGCTGAAAACCCGTACCCTCTACCCAAGAGCAAGTAGTAAGCGACCCGGACAAGCCCTGAGTCACTACGAGAACAAAGGGCCACCCTCTCCAGCCTGTGACATTGGGCACAATAAAATCTCACATGATTGGGTCCAACAGACACACCGAGGTATAAATAGACCCGGAGGTTGGACTGTAAATCATTCTCACGACGGCTCTGTAACTGGTTACTTACGGTTGTCTCAAAACTTCGCCTTTTAATTCATGAAAACCTCGGGACCGCTTTTCCTAACCTCGCTATGTTTTAGTCCAGCCTTGTCAGACCCCACACTCTCCTATTGGGATTCTCTCCCTTCGCCTCGCTAAAACTAGCAGCCCCTTGAAAGAGACCTCTTCCTAGTGGACAATGGTTGTCGTGGCCCTGCAATCTTACCAAGCAGTGTTCCCCACTGCAATTCTGTATCTCTCCGGTTCACACTCGCCTTTAGGATCCGGACGGATTTCGCCTACCCTCAGATACCGAGTGTGAATGCGTAGTCATTCCACATAAACTACCTACACTACCTACCCTATACCTTTTCTTTTGAACATGGTGCATTGTTGGGGCACATACCTATCAAATATGGAGTCAGATAGTAAGACCCGTCATGAAACAATTGTCCAGGTCATAGCCTAATCAACCCTCACTTCGTCACCAGGGCTAGGGTAACTAGGCACCCCCCTCGTGACGACCCGACAATGTCTTTCATTATTTAGTTTTGACATTAGAGTCATATTATATTTAAAAATAATTTATGATTGATGTATACAACTTATAGTCACTAGATATTTAAGGAAAATCTTCAAACTTTTGCGTAAGTTGAAATGGTTGTACCCTTTAGTCCGATGACAATACTTCCACCGTCCCACCATCAAGGCTGAAAGCCCTCTTACCCTTACACCCTTGTACCAGACCCTGCCCATAAGTGCCGTATTTTCCTTCCCATAGACCTGACTCCTGACTTCTGATCCAAACCTGTCGAACACTATTCCTAGTAAAATGTGTTACTCCCCAATTACTCTAAAGCGTTAAAGCCAAAATTTACCAGCATCTTACTTCTCTGAAGTTTACTAATTAACTATCTTATTTGTAAACCACATCTTCATTTCTATATTTATCTCCTTTCTCCGTTCCAATATATTCATCAACTTTTGCTACTTCGTCACAATTATTATAGAAAAATATCCACTTGTATTTTTTGTTTATTATTAGCCTGTTCGTTTCATCTTAATCTATTTTTTATTTATATAAGATAATAATATGATTATCTTAAAGGCGGTTATAAAATGTTATAATGGTTATAACTGGCGGTGTCCCCAGTGACTGTCCCCTCAGTCTTACCCAATAAAGTGCTTGTGCTTGTCGAAGCAACATTACAACCCCAATAACAGGTGACAAGTAACCTTCATTAATCCGGACAACGCCATTAAACCGATCCACAAAAGCAGAACAGGATGATTAGCACACACAGGCGAGGTGACGACGCTGTTTATTGACGCTAGTTGCGCCAGGGTCAAACAAACTCGTGATGGGTTATTACACAAGCCAGCGTCACTTCAGATTCGTCAGACATATTAAGAGAGAAAAACAATTTTATTGATTTACAATGGAGTGCGATTGCTCAAATAATACGAGTCACTAACTACTCAACACACTCAGTCCCATTATAAATATTATTGTCAAAATATAATACGTAAATCTTAGGAACAGAAATTTAAACGATTTCAAAAAATAAGTTAAAAAGTTTTTATTCAGGTCATTATATTTATTCTAAATGGTACTTAATTGGGTTCGGTATCATTATTTTCAGATCTGATCCCACTAATATTACAATATAACGTTGTTGTTTTTAAGTTTGTATTATTTTATAAACTAAAAAATCATGGATGTGGCAATAGTAATTTATTTCACATTATTAGCGTAGGAATATTAAACTATAGCCAGATATACATTCATCATTGATTGTTGATTCAAGAAATTAGCAGGCAGTTAGTTCTTTTCAGTCAGTTAGTCTGTATAGTTGTTGTCTTTTTAGTCTCGTGTGTGGGTTCCATGTCAGGCTTTTGTCGAGATGGTAGCCTAAATACCGTACTGTCTCAGACAAAGGGAGAGCAATTGAATTTAAAGAGACTAGCGGACGGACTTGCAGCAGAGGGTGAAGGTTATGTGGGAACATTTTGCTTCATTGACCTTGATTCGCCATTGGTTGCACAAATACTCGATCTTATCGAGGTGTTTTTGAAGGTTTTGGTATGCTATATCAGGGTCTAAATGGGTTTACAGGACTGCAGTGTCATCTGAAAATGTTGACAAGAAGGTATTGGTGGTAGAGGGGACATCAGCGGTGTATAGGTTATAGAGGATGGGACCCAGGTCGCTGCCCTGTGGAACTCCTGCTTTAATGGGATAATAGTTAGAATATTCTAAACCATAGCGGACTTTAACTTTTTTTCTATTGTTACTTTTTGAATTTTATAATTAGTGTGTGTCATTCGTTATTATTGTTAACTATATTTGGGAATATAATTATGCTCATTGTAAAGATATACATATATTTTTTTCTATTTCACTAAAGATTTTCAATTACACATTGTTATTCTTTTCTTTTGTTTATTACTTATTTATTCGGATATACATCATTTTTTTCATTTGTGTTTTTACAGATTTTAGATTCAAAATGCCCATTATGGGTTTGGTTAAGCGAGAGGGTTTCGATACAACCACGCGTGTTAGTTAGTTGACTGCCATGGCAGTGTCACAGATTTTGAGTTCAGTTTCTTTTCCTTTATTCCATTAGTTGGATCCGGTACCTGGAACTGTTTATCCCATGTCACCTTGGAGTATTCCGATATGCCAACCTTATTTTATAACATTTATGCATGTGTTTGATATTTTAACAATATATCTACCTTTAATTTAATACTCTTATACTAATAAAATTAAAATGAACTGCGGCAGATAAAAGCTATTTCTCCTAATTTACATATAAAGATCCATATTCCAACTAACTCCTGATCATGATAAAATGATTTTGGCACAAGTGTACGCCTTGTAGTTTATTCAGAATCTACACTTGAGTTCGCGATTGAAATCTATACGTTTCTGAAATAAACGAAACCCACCAAACGTCGTTTTCTTAACTAAAGTTTATTTAGAAATTTAATGATTGCAGAAAAATTAAGCAATGCTAAAAAGGAGCGTAATAGATAAAAATGGATTTGTCCAATGTCACAAAATCAGAAACATCCATATTTAAGCATTGAACCATTACTGTTAAAGCATTAGGCAGGCACCATTTGAATTGAACGTTAAGAGAAAACAGCATTAAGGCGCTATTGTGAAATGTGACACTAAAAGGTAATGGCCCATTTAGCCGGTGATAAGCAACTTTATTATTTATTTTCATTATTATATTATCATTTATTTTCCTTTCGCTATTGTAACTGTATCCATAAGTATTTGTACATGTTACCATCACTATTTCATTACAAGTATTGATGTTGAACACAAACCATCATCTGATTACGTGAAGGACAGACATCTTGAATTGAAAGAGTTGCCGTTTATATTTTTTCGGTCTATTTATGTGTAATACAACTACGTAATGACACGTCAGGGGCTCACTTTTCAGATACACACATCACAACTGGGTGGAATTGCTAAGCTTAGTTTTGGTCCTCTTCACCACTATTCATACTTTAAAGCTAAGAAAATTCATGTCACATGTCATTGACAGTATCATGAAGTGCAGCAATTATTCTCGTGATAAGGGCATGAAGTACCTACATGAGTTATTTGTACTGTAAGGATATGTATGATTGCTAAACTTATTTGTTTTCTGGAGAGAGTGGTCCCAAATGCTCGTCCAAAAACAAAATATTTTGTGGAAGCTGTAAATAGAATTCATAGGATAAGAGTTATATAAAATATTAGAACTTGTGAAAATCACAGCAGTATCATATTGTTTACGGTAACAGATACATACATATACGTACAATCCTTTGTTTTTTTTCTAATGATCCTATGAAAATGTCTGACTAAATGAGGTGTTTTTTGTTTTGTTTTTTTTAAGCAAAATACTTTCTTTTTTTTTTTAAACCGAAGTGAATGGCTGTGAAGGGAGGATTTGAGAAGTGGCCATTTCCTCAGAGGCGGCGTTATATTTAGCCTAGAAAGCCACCCCCGTCTACCCAGGGGGTGGTTTTAAAATCAACAACCCGAGAGAAGGAAGAAACGCGCACTTTTGAGGCCGGGTCTGCTCCTGTTTCTGAGTAATCTAAACGGCAGCAAAATTTTCCAAGCCTTAGTGAATATGTCCCATTTATTAAGTAGAAAATAATATTTCGTTTTTTCATTTTGTCTAATTAATATGAGTGTTACTACATGCAGAGATACTTATTTACAACACTTCTTTGGTCCTGCACACTTAATCCGTTTATTATTTTACAGCTTTATTATGATAAAATTATAATGTGCCTTATTGGGCAATAAGTAATTGTAATAAATGATCTCATCCATACCATATTTACAATTTTTCATTCTCTCACTCATTCGTACACTATTTACAAACAGCCCTGAGACCTCCCAAATCCACATTATTGGCAGCTCCCTCGCATGCGAAAGAGGAAGCGGAGTCTTCGGAAGTCCCCCACGCTCCTTCGAAAGTCCTCGGTGTTTATAAACGCTTCCTTGATTTAATTGCACTCACGTCATGAAGGATTCGTGGAGGATTGTTTGTTCCATGGAAATTAGCAGGTCCATTACCACCAGCTACTTGGAGACAGATGAGGTCAGTGTTTCTGGGTTCCCTTCGAAAATTCGAGCTATACAGTTATAGCTAGCCAAATTAATTACCTCAGCACAAGGACAACAGATACACGGCATTTCCAGTAGGGCACCAATTGTCCAATGCTTAACGCATATAAATAAAAACAGATATTTATGTTGTGGTTCCTCCTGCCTGGGTTCTTTGTCTTGTCTTGACACGTTGAGAGAAGTTCCCCATGTCTTGGGAGACTTGTTGGCTATAAGGAAATAGATTTGCAGCCAAAGATTCAGTTAGTGTCTTCTTCAGACTTCATGTAAAGTCTCGGATCGTAGTCCACAACTTCTCTCTTATTTCTAATTTCTTACAAATTGATGGTACACTAACTTTCATGACTCACTGGGCCAGACCGAAGTGTAAATCTCCGGATAAGCAATGAGACAAATGCACGTCTGAAGAAGACACTAACTGACCTTTTGGCTGCAAATCTATGCTTTTATACCCAACGAGTCTCCCAAGACATGGAGTGCTTTTCACAACGTTAGCCGGGGTCAAGACAAGACAAAGAACCCAGACAGGAGGAACGGAATACTAAGATATCAGGTCAGCAGGTACCACAACATAGGTATCTCTTCTTATTTTCCTTTTAATTTCCATTCATTCAAGTACTATTTTATTAATTATAGTAAAATCACGATATCCTATCTGGCAAGACTAAAAGTAACTTTTATGGTCAATGTTTATGCAGGTGGTTCCATAATAACTGACGGATGAGGAAACGTCAAGGCACGATCAATCAAGACATTAAAAGACCCTATACTGTACCCAGAGGGACTAGAGGTTCTGTGGAATTGTGGGTTTAATGTAGTAGAGCAGAACCCGCGACTTCCAGGAGCATCACAACTGATGTAAGTACAATTTATGTAGGTCGAGTCATAAGTAACTTCCGCTTTTTTTTTATCAGACATTTATTTTGCTCTCATTAAATAACAAAATTATATTAATTTTGACGAGTAGAGGACGCTTTTCATGGAGTTTCTCTTGACCTCTTTGCAACTGCTGAACGTATCTGTCCGCAGTAATCGTTAAATTTGACTTCAACAACTCGTGGTGAATTATTCCTTGACAATCCCACCATACACACAATAAAATCTTTTTGCCATGGATGTTTGCTTTCGGATCTGGCAAGGGTAGTTGATCCTTATCAAGCCACTGTCTTTTACGGAATATATTGTCATAGGTAACCCATTTTTCATTGCCTGTTACGATCCTGTTTAAAAAAGGCTCAATTTTTACCCGTGAGAGTAGACTTGTAGCGATTGACATGCGATCTTCTTTATTCCGTTCACTGAGATTGTGAGGTACCCACACTCCTAACTTGCTGACTTCCCTAATTTCTCCAGGTGGCGGTTAACAGTTGATTGTGATGTATTCAACCTTTCTGCTATACCACTTGTCGATAGACGTGGATTTTGCTCCAATATTGCCTTTCAAAGGTTGTCGTCAAAGTCGGAAGGACGTCGCGCCCTCGGTTTGTCTTTTAAGGTCGTATCTCCAGAACTTAATTTTTTAAACCAATTTCCAGCTTCCCGATCACTTATTAGTCCTGCATCATTTACACTGCATATATTTTCAGATGTCACCCTTGCACTATTGCCTGTTGGGGAAAAATTAGGATAAGAATTAGTATGTAAGTTAGTTTTAAGGTTGATCAAAAAGGTGAGCCCCATCACCTTTATTAGTCAGTTTAGTCCAGTCACGTATAATGTATATCATTATGCTTGTTATTCGATTATATAATTTCTATAAAATAACAAAACCTGTATATAATGTAGTGATGCCACAGGAAATACAAAATAATTTGTGAATAGATTCACCTGAGGATCTATAATTGTATGTAATTATCTGTAAATTTAAAGGGGCTATGAAGAAAAAAAAAAAAAAAAAAAAAATTGCACTATTGCCTTGTATAAATTCCCAAAGCATTACAGTACGAATATGTACTTTTTGAGTCATCAAAAGCATGGAAGAAATAAAGCCAAATTACGTGAAATCTGACTGAATAAATGGCCAGAAAAAAAGAGGAATCTACATGGGTGCCATTAAAAAAACCAATAAAAAATGTTAGCGATCTTTCAATAGTTGTAACGGACACCAACGGAGCAAGCAAGACATTTGTCTATAGTTTTATAATGCTGTGAACAAGTGGAAGGGTCATGAGCCAAACCCTTGTTTTTTGTAAGCAACCCCTTCCTGTTGCCTACAACCCAGCCCTTTCCTTACCTGCTTAGAGCCTGACAGTCACTTGCTCATAGACATTCCACCCAGTATGTAGTCACCGTAACTCTTAATATTTGTATATAGAAGCGTTTTGATTGTACTTCATAAGAATTAAAGAAAAGAAGTTTATTGTTAGAAATAGATGAAAGTATCTCACTAAATACTCAAATTAATCTGATTGTAATTACCTTACCAAATTGTATACAAAATAAATTAGAAAGAAAGTCTATTGTAAGCATGGGAAATTTAATGGCAAATTAAATCAATTTGGTAATTTAAATGAAAGATACGCAAAAATATTAGGTTTTCAAAATAGATTTCATTTAGAGAGTTAGTGTCGTTTAAAAGATAAACAATTGAAAAAAATGAGAATATTAAGGTTACAAATTATGGAGAAGTTTACAAGATATGATAGCAAGCTCTGAAGGGGCAAAACACGAGTAGTCCTCCCACTTATTAAAATAAAAATTCTAGCTAATCGAAATCCAGCTATTGGTCTTTATGACTCTGGATCTTATATTTCTTTGATAAATTATAAATTTTTAAATAATAATAAAGATATTAAAAAAATAATAAGTGGGAGAGATAATATAAAAGGAGTAACAGGAGTAGCAAAAACAGAGGGTACGGTTGTACTAAGAATTAAAATCGGTAATATGGAAGAAAATTTTCAGTTTTTTATTGTGAAAAGTATTAATTTTAAAGATGATTTTCTATTCGGATTAGATTTAATAAAAAAATTCAAAATATGTCAAGATGAAAACTTAATAATAACACAAAAAGAGGTAAAACAAAATGATCAGGAAATTAACAAGACTGAAATATCAGATATAAACAAGATAGAAAATACTATACAAAAAAATAAGGAAATTTTTGCTAAGTCAAAATTCGACATAGGAAAAATATAAGGTTAGGAAGCAACAGTAAAATTAATACAAAATAGATATATTTCGAAGAAACCATAAAGATGCTCATTTCAAGACAAAATTGAAATTGAAACGCAAGTTGATGAATTATTAAAAGCTGGTTTAATTGAAGAATTAAGCAGCCCTTATGGAGCCCCTGTTAGTATTTAAGGACCCCTGTTAGTATTTACTATAGTATTTAAGGATGAAGAAGGAAAAAGATCAAGCTTTCGTATTGACTTTAAGGAACTAAATAAAATAATTGTGCCAGAAAGTCAACCGTTTCCTAGGATTGATGATCTGACAGTACGCGCCAGAAACTGTAAAAATTTTTTCAAAATTGGATGTAAATTCGACGTTTTGGTCGATACCAGTGCGCGAAAAGGATAAATATAAATTGGCTTTCGTAACCCATCATGGTCATTGGCAATGGAATTGCTTGCCATATGGTTTGAAGTCTGCTCCGGCTATATTTCAAAGAGTCTTGTCAAGTGCGATAAGAAGAAGTAACCTAGATAAGTTTGCTGTAAACTACGTAGATGATGTATTGATTCATTCGAAGAATTATGAGGACCATGTAAAACATGTAGAATTAGTGTTAAAGCACTACATGAACAAGGATTTAAATTAAATGAATCAAAATGACAGTTTGCACAAAACAAGATAACTTATCAGGGTCATGAAATAGGAAATAATTATATAAAACCAATGAATGACAATCACACAGCAATCAAAAAGTTTCCTGTACCTCAAACAAAGAAACAGGTTAGTCAATTTTCAGGTAAAATAAACTTCTATTTGGAGTATATAAGGAAACATACTATATTGCTAGATCCCTTAAGAAATTTTTGAAGGAAAAATGTAGATTTTTATTGGTCAGAACAATGTAAAGATTGTTTCGAGACAACAAAAAAATACTTATGCTCAGCTCCTGCGCTAGCAATATTTGATCCAGAATCTCCAACATACATATTCAGTGATGCAAGTATTGAAGGAGTTGGAGCAATTCTAAAGCACCACAAGAAGACAATTCTCTAAAGTCAGTATTTTTCTTTTTCAGAAAACTGACAAATGCTCAGAAAACAAAAAAAGCAATATTTATAGAATGTTTAGCTATTAAAGAAGCTATACTTTACTGGCAATATTATCTGATAGGAAAAAAATTTGTGGTATTTACAGACCACAGACCATTAGAAAATTTTAATGTGAAGAAAAGTAATGATCCACAACTACTACAAATTTTAAACTATATCTCACAATTTGACTTTGAGATTGCATATCTCCCAGGTAAAGAAAATCTGGAGGCAGATTGTCTATCCAGAAATCAAGTTTTAGAATCAAATGAAGAAACAGATGATTACTCTGCGATTAAAACATCAAATTTATTAAAACTGGACGATTTAAAAGAAAATCAAAAGCTAATAAAATTGGATGACAAATGCATAATTAAAGATGATATAATTTACAAAATACTGAATAAGAGTACGAAAATATGGATAACAGAAGAATTTGGTATTTCACTTATTAAAAGTGTACATAAAGATCAAGGTCATATAGGAACGAAACAATTAATCTTAACAATAGGTCACAAATTTTATTTTAAAAATATTTATAAACATATAAGATTGATTTGCAGATCTTGTGAAACATGTATTAAAAATAAGTCAAGAATAGGTTGCTTTAAAGCTCCGTCGTCTCAACTTGGTCCAGCAAAAGAACCACTAGATATGATAAATCTTTAGATCTTTAGATACAATAGGATGATTTAAAGGGAAAAAAGTACAACAAAATATCTACACTTGGTAGTAGATCATTTCACAAGATACGCACCTCGAAAACACAAAAAGAAAAAGATTTGATTAATCTAATCAAGAAAGTAGAAAAATCTGGAAATATAAAAACATTATTAACAGATCAATATCCTGTTATAAATTCAGCAATTAAACTAAAGATAACATTAATTTTTACAGCAGTAGATTGCGCATTTTCTAATGGATTAAACGGAAGGACAAATAAAACACTAGTTAACAGAATAAGATGCAAAATTCATGAAAATAGAGATAAATAGTGGCCAATAGTAGCAGAAAAGTGTATCAAGGATTGTAATAACACGATACATAGTTCTACTGGGTTTACCCCAAATTACTTATTAACTGGAATAGACGCATCATTTGTACCTGACGAACTAAATGAAAATAAAATTACAAATTTACAAAATAATAGGGAAATAGCTTATAAAAGCTCAGAAAAGACACATAACCAAAATAAAAAGTATTATGATAAAAATGTTAAAAAGTTTGAATATGAAGTTGGCGACCTTGTATATATACAAAACAGTAACAAATTGAATAGAGATAAATTAGATGCGATCAGAGTAGGACCGTTCAAAATAAAAGAGAAAATCTCAGAGGTAATATTTTTAATAGATAGTAGATTTCGTAAAAAGGAGTCAAACTTATTTCATGCTAGTAAGCTCGTGCCTTATTCCAAAGGGCTTTACCCTCTGTCTCAAATAGGGGGATGTAAGTTTGAATGTAACCGCCAAACTTCGGCTCATATGCGAGATGTCCCGACAGAGAGTGCTAGTATCAAATGACGCTCCGAGCTGTGTGACCTGCTGTATAATAGCTGTACGATAAACGCTCATTATCGACAATTGTATTGATTCAGGTTAGTTATAAGTTTTATTGGTTTATTGTAATATTTGTAGTGTGTAATAGTAGTAGTGTGACAGTTCTAAACTACATCTGCAAGTGTTCGATTTATAACCTGACAACCTCCACGTCCTTTAAGTTTCTGAATTTGAAACTTACACAATATGTCTCAGCTTTAGCCCCAGACCCCACTCGTGTCAGGACATGCCACCCGGTATGTAGTAACGTAACTCTTAATATTTGTATATACCAGTGTTTTGATTGTCCTTCATAATAAAGCTTTTCTTTTAAAAGACTCTGCTCTACAAAGATATTTAACTTAGGATAAATTACAAAATCAGATTTAACGTAGGAATAAATTAGAATCACTCACTCAGCTGGTAATTAGGTTAAATATCCTACGTACTTGCTAGTACCTCACAGGATATAAGAGATCAGACGTGGTTTTCGATCGGTTTCATCTGTCACTGACTGAGAACTTTCCGCTGGTTGGCAGTCTTCGCTTGATTAAACAGAAGAGAAACTTCTAAGCTCATTACATGTGAGATAGAATTTGTAAACAAACGCGAAAGAGTGCGTTTTTCTTTGTCAGTTGATGAGTTTTTTAAATATTATTTAAAGAGTATTTTTTTAAGGGGTTTCGACTGTAATTTACAGTACAACTGTATTATAAGGATATTTAATTCATTATTTCAATAATTTGTTTAGTTATATTAGTTACACACCGATTTATAGTTCATATAGCATAAATTTCACAAAATTTTTGTGTATGGATACGAAACATACTGGGTGTATAGAACAAATGCACAAATTTTAATCTGGTGATGCTACTACATCTTTATTTGCATACACATTTTTTTAAGTAGCTTAATTTAGTAGGGATTTTTCCAAAACCACGTTCAATTATTTTTATTATTATTAGCGCATTAATTAAATATTGTGCTTTTTAATGACATACTGATTGCTCATTTCGGTTCATTAACTACAAGGGTTTCGATGTTACCCTAGTTAATTAACTGACTTTCCGGGAAGTGTTGAGTTCAGTTTCCATCTCATTATTCTCTAAAGTGGGTAAGAATTTAATTAATATTAGAATTTATAAATAAATTTATTTTTCTTTGCTAACCTTGGTACAGTCTGCACCATGTAACTGTTGGTAGTGTTGTATTTCAGGGAAGGCATGTTACTTTGATAATGAAATCTTCTCGTAAAGGATTTTTTTATAACTGCAAGATAAAAGGTGCCTTTTGAAGTTGTGTTCTATTGCTTCCCGACGGCCTTTGATAGTCCGCCAAGCTCGTTAGATGTTATCAGTCAAAGCCGTTTCACGGCTGTCATTACTCCAACTTTCTCAGTTGTCGAAGGGGTGGTTTGAGATAGCCAACTTCTGTTTTAATTAACTAGGTCTCATGTGCAGTGGTTCTAAAAATAAACCATTGCGGATGCTACAGATAACCGTACTGTATTTGTCAAAATAAAATTTTCAACTGTCTTAATATTTCACTTATTTTGACTTGATTTGATTTGCACATAAAGTTCAACCAAACATTTAATCATATTCTAATTGAATTGAAAATTTCTTACAATCGCGTTGTATTATGTATAATTCTTAAGTTTATGTATCATGAAGAAAAATCCTAATCTTTAATTACAGTGGAAACACTTGTGTGAACCCAGTTAATTTTAATTACCAGCCCTCAAAGAGAGTTCAATGTAGGCCTAATGGAATTTGATAGAATCATCATAAATAAATTAGTTTTTGCAGTACTATTTGAAAGCAATTATTGGACATTTAATAAGGATGTGAGGCAAAGATTTTTTTTTCTACAAATCTGGATCACCGTACGTTGTTTCTACGTGATCTTTTAAAATATTATTATAATTTATGTGAATAAATTACTCGGTAATGTATTTCTTTTTAACCAAGATGTTTCTTTACCTTCTTTGGTGATTAGATTTCCGGAATAATAATTCGGGTAAAAACTTACTTTATCAATTACAATGGATACTTGTTCTTTACGGTGATATTAAGTAAAGGAAAAAACTTAAAGTTATTTCAGATTTTATACTTTATTATGATAAAATTACAATCTACCTGATTGGCCTATAAGTAATTGTGATAAATGTTCTCATTCATACAAATTTACAATTTTCAATCACTCACTCAGTTATACTATATATAAAACAGCCCAGAGGCCCTCCAAGTCACATGGTTGTCACCTCCATCACATGCAAAATAGGAAGCGGAGTCTTGGGAAGTCCCTCAAGCTCCTCTGTCAGCCGCGTCACAGGATACGAGCCAGCGGAGGCTGACGAAGAGCGCGAGAGCCACATACGTTCAAGACATGATTAGAGGAACTGCCCATAGCCAGGACTCCCACTGTTACGCATTTATAGCAGGTGACCGTTTTGTCTCCGAGGAGGATTATAGGGATGAGTGGTGCAGTGCAAATTTCTCTAAGTGTAGAATAACTATCAATCTCAACAATACTGAAGCAATATTTTTATAAGAAAAAGACTTAAAATTATAAAAATAAAACCGCTCTTTTACACCACAGTAACTCAAGTATATGCATGGTCTGAAAATGAGCTATAAGTTATTAAACTTTAATAATTTCGAAGTTGATTTCTCATAAGGTATCCTTCCTTTGTCGTATGTATTGGTAGTGAGATTATCTTGTACAATAAATAATAGATTTTTATTTGCTGATTTTAGCAAGTTTTTTAATTATTGAATTTTAAATTTCATGCCCGTAGCTTGATGTAGAATGTTATGATTAAATTCTATATTAATTGAATGATTTTTGCAAATTTAATCTATAAACGTAGAGGGAGATACAATAGCCACCCCCTCCCCTATTACCTCAAATACTAAAGTTTCTTTTTCCAAAACCCTTCATGTAAAATCTTCTGGAAAAAAATATTCAGCTATGGGAAATTTCAGTGGTAATTGCATGCTTAAGGATATTAGCCTAAAAGTGGTGGGTTTTATGCTTTAAAGTAGAGGAAACAGGAGATGGCGCGCCATCCCATTTATGCAGTAATTATCCTGAATCATTAAAAGAAGAAGCTAATGGACAGGGAGGTAACAGATGACATGCAGGACAATGGGAGATGCCCTTCCTCCTAATAACTGCCATAATGACCGCCTTGCCGCCGCCATTGATGACTAGCGCCAATGATGTCATCAATCATCATCAATGTCCTCCCTCGTGATGGATGTCTACGGCAGGACGTCTTCTCCCATCATCTCGTGGCTTCTTCGGCCAAGGACCGGGGCCTGGTGCGGGTTTGTCTCGTCTTGTCTAATCCAATTTGATCCGCTTTGATGTATTGCGGCTTCTCTACCTGAGTGGTCTTTCCATCACTGTCCTTCATCTAAGCCCTTCATGACTACACACCACTGAGGGCGTTTTGACTGTTAAAGATTCTCACTTGCAAGCTCCTGTCAGTGAGTTTGTGAAATTAGAAAAAAAAAATGCAGATAAAAAAGCCAGATCATTATGCACACGCGTGTAAGTTAGATAACTATTTACTTAAGTGAAAATTAAAAATCAATTTCAACTAAACTGCTATAGTATTTTTCATCAAAACAAGGCCTAAAATTGTAAATAAAATATTATTCAGGATTAAAGAACTATAGTGGCATTGCAACGTACCTTGGGTTTTATCTGAAACTATAGTCATATTTCAACCATATTTATGAACAGCGGAAAAATCAGCTATATCTAATCTTTTGACGTTTATCAATAGAAATTATAAACTGAATACCAAGACTACATTGTAATTCCTATACTAACTAAATTACTTAATCATAACGTCTTTGGCCATAATATATTATGAAGAAATGTTTTTGTTACCTATTATTGCTTATTATTTGTGTCTTATTTTCGTTGTTAGGGATTTTTTTTATTAACCTAAATTTATGAATACTTCAATGAAAACATTTTTCATGATCAAAAATGATGACGTTAGCTTGTTTTGTTAGATGCGTTGCAGTAAATATTAAAGCTAATATGATTAGAAAGAAAAAAAAAAAGATTACGCTACTGTTTTTAGTTACAAATTTCATATTGATCGCTAAGACTGAATAGAGAACCTCAGCTTGTCAATTATATTGCTGGTAAAAATATCTCAATCTAAATGAAATTGTATAGCTATACTTCAATACTCGATATATGCTGAATAGCCCAAATGCTTTAACAGTAATTATAAAAAAAAAAACATATATAAACGCCGAACCTCATGTCATCTAACAAAATTCTCAATACACTGCTCAGAAGATACTTAATTAAATAATCAAACTATAACTACCTCAACTATATAAACTCTAGAAACTCAACTAAAATAAAAGAGTATGATTGAAAATACACTGCAGTGTATCCCCTTACTTCCGCAATCTGTAATTCACCATAACATAAACTACTAACTTTATAACAGTAGTTAAAAACACATCCTTTCTCCCTCATTGTCAAAAATCAACCTGCTACCCCTCCCCCCCACCATGAACAATCAAAAACAAACCACTCTATACTAGTTCCGTCAACACCGATATTGGTAAATTTGAATTTCCCTAGCGTTCAAATACCACGCAGGTACACTTGCTAACGGAAGTGCGAGTTACACAAAGTGATTGTGCGTTAAATATAAAGAATTTGTGGGAGGCAACCTACCCTAGCAATTAAATGAGTTTTCCTTCCAGCCATTAGAAACAGATATTGCAAAATATGTACCCGACGAGAAGTAATGTGGATCGATTTCAACAGTCTCAATAAAATATTTACAAAAAACACAAAAAGTTCAACAAAAACAAGCAAGCTCTTTTCTTTTTCTAGGTCCCATCAATTTGCTTAAATCTAACTGACAGCAAAAGCCTCACCTGCTTGAACTCCTTCCTGAAGTTGTCGTTGAGCCATGCGTACAGGAAGGGGTTGTAGCACGTGGACGACATGGCGATGGAGTGTCCTACGAAGAAGCACAGGTAGTAGTAGCGCCAATTGCCAGTTGGGATGTAGATGTCGTTGACGAGGTTGATGAGGTTCAGTGGAAGCCAGCTCACCCCGAAGATGGCCACCATAGCGATCAACATCCGGTTGGTCCTCCGCTTCCGCTCCCTGTCCGCCTCCTCCTTCCGGCTTGTCTTTGACCCGGGTTTGCTCCTCGCCCGGTCGTTGAGCTTCACCGACACACGGATGTAGCAAAACGATATGACGAAGAACGGCACCACAAACTGGAGGGTAGCCGTCATACCACCGAACACCTGAAACAACACAAGTTATCAATTTAATGCGTGACTTTCAGTGAGGAATTCCTACAAAAAATTCTCAAATAATAACCTGAAATATATATTTTTTTATTGTATAGGCAAACAAAAGACGTGGTATTATATTAATATGTGGAAATATTAATAATAATAATATCTGTGGAAATAAAATTAAGAAAAATCCTTCGAGCCCATCAAATAAAATGATACACATGATTACATGTTCATACAATAATGAATACAATATCATCATTCGTAACATAATTGCACACCCTAAATTCAGTGTTCGCTTTGAGTTAAAATCAAAGTAAAAACGGCAAAGAAGTAGAATATATTTGGAATCAGAAAATGGACTAATAGTGCTAGGAGAAAAAAAACCAAACTAAATGATCGAAGGATCAGTCAAAAGACTATCATTAGTATTTAATGGCTTGTTAAAACAAAAAACCTAAACATAATTTTTAAAGATAGAGTTCTACTTTTGGCAGTAGGTCCTCCTTACACAATACAAATTGTGAACACCGAGAATTCACGTAGCGGAAGAACTTCTGCACCGTGGTAGAGATAAATAACTTGGAAATTAAGTTAAATTCTACTTGTTTTGCTTAATAAGCAGAATTTCAGATGAAATGCCTGACACCACTCCTAATGGCTCCCCGAAACAGAACTTCAGCAAGTAGCAGATATAACACTTCCCAAATATAATTAAGCTAGTTCATCCTTTTTTAAGAAGCTCTAGTATATTTTGTATTGTAAGCCGTTGTAAAAGTTTGTTAAGTTTATTATTTAATAAATAACTTATGAGCTATGACTTCAGACAGTTTAAAATTGGAGCAACGTTTTCCAAGTTTGACATTTCTATTCGCTTCCCCCCGTTCTTATATTTTATTCATCACATAACCAGTACATTTCAAGGTGATGAGCATTGTCGGATAGGGGTAGATCTTCCCCTCGTGATCTCGGCAGTAAAAAGACTCACGTTCCAGCCGAGACGACATAAAAGCAGAGAGAGCCGTCCCTAATCGATTGTGATTGTGAGGTCAAGAGGTGACCGTAGCGGTGATGGCGATGGCAGGGCAATCTGCCTGCCCATCATCGCTGACCGCGGCGATCCAGCACCAGTCGCAGCCTGATGGGGGCAATCTCTGCACTAATGTCGCCGGCTACTCCTCGTTAGCAGTTGACCAAGGGCAGTCGCCACGAGGAAATTAGGACTCACGCTATTGGCACAAGTGACAACACAAACAGATCATCTGTTCTTGTACTAGATAAGACATAAGTTTCTCAAAGTTTATGCTCCTAAAAGTATTACTTCCTATGTGCAGTACAACACATTTTTAGGGCCATGAGTAAATAAATAAGTTAAAGATATTTTCATGTGTATTTTTAAAAATACTGTGTACGGTACATCAATGGTAATGTTTTTTTTTACTGCATTTAAGGAATTAAGGGAAATTCATACATAAGTCTCCTAGACTTCTCCAAAGCATTCGAAACCATAGACCAGATACACCTTTCCTAGTTAAAAATCAACCTTCTGCAATAAATCTATTCAATGGTTTAGATTTCTTTCCAATCGTCCACAAGTAGTACAGACAATCCCTAATCAACCTCTATCCTTTGCCCCTACTCTTTCATCGGGTGTAACCGAGGAATCAAGCATTTCTCCCCTATCTCCCAAAAATATTCATCATTCTTCCATCGTCTTTACGCTGACGACTCCCAATATATTTATCCTCCCCCCCTCCAACAATTTTTTAGCGCTATGGCTGTTTGGTATGTGAGCTTGACTTGAGGGCAAGTTGAACCGAATCATAGATTTCTTCGTTAGATTTGTCTTAGGGACTCATCGGCGCCCATTGAATTGATTTGAAAAGATTGGGGGATCCTCCTACCTGTACATATCGATTGGCATTAATCGATGCTAAAAATTAATGCTTTCAATCATTTAATAATTATTATCGGCAATAATTTCCCAGATACAAGCCTTTAATATTTTCTTTAAGATTTATAAAAACTGAATATATATAAGTTAATGTTTATCGGCTTTCGAATTAAAAAAAAAGAGGAAACAACGTCACAGAGAAACATCACGCATGAAAGTTAGAACTAGACTGTTTATTTCAAGTCTATAACCCTGTATATTTACATTCGGGATGTTTACATCCCGACGTTCGGGGGTTAAGGTTGAGTGCTGATGCTACCCGGAGCTTAACTTATATATATATATATATATAACATTAAAAAGTACCTAAATGAACTATCGTTAGTTAATGTAATCTTGATAAAGTAATGTTGTTAGCCCTTAATCTTCCCACCATCCAAAGAGGCGCTCGTTAGTTCGCCAGAAAGATTCACTCATTCATTAATTTATATTTCCTGACTTTTAAACTGCTTTAAACACCTCCTTTGAAGACTTACAAGATTGCTTATATTACCATGGTAAAATTTTATTCTTAAAAGGCTTGAAAATAACAATAAAAAAAAAAGGTAGTTACAATTGTATATACAATTTAGCTACTACATTGTTATTACATGGTCCGGATGTGTTGGAAAATCGGACACTTACAGGTTAAATAAGGTTGCTAATAGACAGGACCCTTCTGGTATGCCGGCTGTGTATTTATTTAGATATATAATCATCTATTGAAAAGGCGGGTATCGGATACAGGGGGAACGTTTCATGATTATAAAAGACAGATATAAAAGATTTGAAAAATAAATAAATAGGCTGTAAAGTAAACAATTGTAGAATTATGCTTGAGTAATAATGGAGTCCCTATTTTTTGGTTTAACATAAATGGTATTAATATTTATTAATTATATTTATTTATCTAAATTGGTAGGATGACTACATAATAAAACACAGCGTAGATCGTTCTCATTATATTTTACGTCGTCCTATTAAGTAACGTATATATGATAAGATTCGTTAATAACCCGAAAGTAATAGTCTTAAATAAATGTTACTTTGTTGGTATAAATGTCGATTACGAAATGAAGAAATATCACTAGAAGAAGCATCAGAAAGAACATTAATAAAAAAGCCACAGCCCCCGTTTGTTTGTTTTTCTGTTAGTTCCGATCCTCAAAGGGCGGAATGCATTAAATTAAATTATAATTTATTAGGACAAATAACTCCTTTGAGAAATATACCGAGTGGCTGGAACCTTCCCACCCCCCGACCTAATATTTCATTACATCCGCCCTCAACCGACCCTCGCCTCCCCTCCCCTTTCAAGATCTGTTCGATAAAACGATCTTCCTCAGGGCCTTCGGCGGACGGGGGCGTCAGGAAAGATATTTTTTTGAAACATGCTCATTTAAGGAAACTTCCCACGGTGAGCCTCTCAATTTATTCTTACAGCCACACTTTTCCTCTTTTATGTATTTTATCTCGGCTAGGAGCAGTAGAGGGGGCGCCCTCATCTTTAAATCTGATTTAAACCTAAGCTCCTCGATC
Organism: Acanthosoma haemorrhoidale; assembly: GCA_930367205.1. NCBI lineage: Eukaryota > Metazoa > Arthropoda > Insecta > Hemiptera > Acanthosomatidae > Acanthosoma > Acanthosoma haemorrhoidale. The sequence continues at coordinate 105,485,945 of OV884014.1, read as the reverse complement.
GGAGACTGTTTCTGTTGGGAAACCAACGGGATATTAATATAAATTGCAACGGTTATTATAATTTGGGGGGGGGGGGGGGTTCTCCTATCTGTATAAATCAATTGGCATTAAACGATTCAAAAAAGCAATGCTTTCAATCATTAAATAATTATTATCGGCAATAATTTCCTAAATACAAGCCTTTACGATTTTCTTATGGAAGATTTATTAAAAACTGGAATATATAAATAATATTAAAATGTACCCATAAGAGCTGATACTGATAAAACAACTTTATTATGATAAAATTACAACCTGCCTCTTTGGACATAAGTAATTGTGATAAATGTTTTCATTCATACAGTCGTCACCGGATATGAGACAGTGGAGGCTGACGAAGAGCGCGAGAGCCATATACGCTTAGGACATGATTGGAGAAACTGGTCATTGCCAGGACGCCCACTGTCACGCATTTATATTAGGTCTCGAGGCCACTGCCGTTTCAGTCTCCAAGGAGGATTATAGGGATGAGTGGAGCAGTGCAATGACTGTGCTACGGGATTAGGGTGGTTGGATAGGCTACTATGGAATTTCATGAACTTGGAAGGGATGAGTTCGAGAATGTAAGGTATATTAAGGATGTTATGGTCTGAAATTAGTATCAGTACGAGACCTTTAAAGATATCCCTCGTAACTTTGAATCATGCATATGAATAATAAGTGTGATAATTTCATTTTAACTTTTGATCATATATTCCGCGGACCACTTTAGATAATGGAGTCGTATATCGCCCTTTACTCTTAATTAACTTTACTAGGTACTTTTTTTAGTCGTTTCTGACTTTTTTTATTTTCTTTTGAGAAAAATTGGCTGCTGGATTGAATTTTTTCAAAACAAATATGACACTCGTTAGGAAAGATATCTGGAAATCGTTAGTGATTTAACCTCAATAACTTTTGAAAGGCCAGGACGGTATTCAAGAGTTGTATTTCAGAATTATGTATTCATGACGACATAAATGTACAATCAGCAAATACGGTGTCAATATAACAAATTACAATTCTCGTGATATTGGAGTGGGAGGAAGAACGCGAGGTGTATTTGATGAAAGCGTAAATAGCTAACTGAACTTCCTTCTCAACGCTCGTTAAGGTTCTATAACCTGGAGTATGCATGTCACAGGCATATAGTTATTTTAATTGCATAATATGTTAAATGGTTTTATGTAAATTGTGATGTAGATCCAAAATCTCAAACCTGCTACTGAGGTAATCCACCAAATTTTTGACTAAAATCTCATAACCATTTTCGACCCTCTGGGCAGTCCAAATATCTCGTGGCTCCCATTACGTACTAAATATTCAATACCCCACTTATTTTTAAAAACGCCTGGAAAAGGATAGATTTAGGTATGTTGAACAGCTTAAAGAATTTATAACCTAGAAAGTCATACTTTGATGCTGAAGAGGTGCTGAAATAATGCAGTGAGAGCCAGGAAATTGAGATATGAAAAGAGTGGCCTCGTTATCTGCTGTAAATGTTTGACAGTGGGAGACCTGGCGATGGCCAGTTTCTCCAATCATGTTCTGAGTGTCTGTGGCTCTCACGCTATTGGTCAGGCTCCGCTGGCTCGTCTCCGGTGACGCGGATGACCGAGGAGCGTGGGAGACTTCCTAAGACTCCGCTTCCTCTTTCGCATGCGAGAGAGGTGACAACTATGAGGATTTGGAAGGTCTCTGGGCTGTTTGTAAAAATTGTATGAATAAGCGAGTGAGTGAAAATTGTAAATATGGTATGAATGCGAACATTTATCTCAATTGTGACAACAATTCATAATCCACAAGAGGTGACGACCATGTGGATTTGGGAGGTCTCTGGGCTGTTTGTACATACTGTATGAATGAGCGAGTGAATGCAAATTGTAAATATGGTATGAATTAAAACATTTATCACAATTACTTACAGGTTAATGAGGCAGATTGTATTTTTTTCACAATAAAGTTGTTGTTGTCAGTCTCAATACGCATATACTAATAGGTGGGATAAAGGCGGTGTGTTGAAATATTTTCAAGGGCCGTGAAAACCATTTCCTTTTTTTCTACTTTACGTTGCAGTACAAAAGACACGAAACTACAAAAATACTTTAAAAAATTGACCTTGAGCTATTATAGAAAAAGAAAAAAAAAATACATTAGAAATTGTTTTACGTCCGGTTATATAATTTGACGAGACGATCTCAGCTAGTGGTCGTAAAAAGAGAGATTTCATCAGAAAATAGGTTTCTTATGGATTGAAAGGAAGAGAATAAATATAAAATTCTTTTATCAGTTTATTTTGTGGGCACAAAAAGCACTAGGGGGTTTACGGTCGAGCGAAGCCATTGTACAGGGCAAAAGGACCAGCCAGAGAAAATATATACATGCAAGATATCTGTTAGATTTGGTCTACTCCAATATGAATAGGGAATTGAAAGGCAACTACTATTCGACCTTTACAAACAATGTTACCTCTTGAGTCTCGAGGCTGCGAACTAAAGCTTGGCTCTAATCCAGGGATGTCTGCGTCTCTGTTTGGGCTAAACATCACAATATTCTATAATATTATTTACACTAGATAACTCATCTGAGACAAATGAGATATTCATGAAGGAGGGCCCTTGCACTAAGGTATGACCCTTCGACCGCAAACCAACCTGTCCATAAGTCAACTACAACGAGGTCAAAGGCTAACGCGAAACTCCTTTGTACTGTCTGCCTCCTCTGTATATTGACTGAAGGAGACCCACTTCCTTTGCATACGTCACCTCATAGTGGTTGTAGCTCAGGTCGTTAAAAGATGCTTTACCTATGATATTTCAGTCGATTCAATTCGTTTTTATAAATTAATACCAGGATTACTTCATATCTGTGCCAATAATAAGCTCGAAAGGAGGCATATTAAGATAGTTATGAAGGGTTTTGTTACTGACGTAATAAGGGGCACTTACTATTGTTCTCAGGACTTTTGATTGGATACGCTTGAAGTTCGACTTTTTGCTCTCCCTCACAGCTCTGTTCCGTATGTCCAGATTGGCTTAAGTATAATAATAATAAATTATTATAAAACTTACAGCAGTGTTTTTATTGGTGTAACATTATGACAACGTGTCATACAAACTAGAGATTCAGATCTTTGCGAGATTAATGGATGCGTGACAACGCTACCTTCCCATCACTCAGGTGTATTAACCCTGATGTAAACGATCCTGTAAACATGAATATATATGTAGCTTTTTCTAGATAAACGATTGAAGTAGAAATGACAAAAGAAACAGAAATTGAACCAAGCTGAAAAAAAACTGTCTGCAGATCTCCCATTATCTGAGTTTCACGACATGTGTTAGGCACAGTGTTGGACACACAAAATAATTATAAATACTATGGGACTGGCGTAGTGACATTTTATATAACATACGTCTACAGATTTTTATTTTTGAGCCATTTTAAAGCTCTGCTTACGAAAAATGTCTGTATACCCGGCAATAATTGTAATCAAGATCATTCAATGGACATCAGAATATAAGTATGACCCCACATACGAGGCTAAAAAGACAAGAACTAATCAGAGGCTTTGGACAACTGTAAAGACTATTTCAAAGGACAGCCCATCCCACAATGGAAAATAAATTACTTATTTACAAAGTTATACTTTGGACTTACGGAATAGAGCCGTAATTCTGGAATTGAATTCTAAGAATTCAAACAAGAGTTGACTCCCTGAACCTCATCATTTAAGACAAATAGACATCTTTAGTAATCAGGCACCTTGACTGAGAATTACAAAAGAAGGACCTGGACATTGTAAACTAAATTAGATTAAAACAATATATAACTGTTAAACATTTACTAACCACCTGAAAAACAACAGTAACACTCAGATTCTGAACTATCTTTAACCACAAAAAGCCTTGTATTATACAAATATTTATTAAAAACAATCACACCTATATAACAAAACTTGGAATGGGAAATTGTAGCTTGTCGGGTCTACATAATCTAAAGCAAAGGCTGAGTGGACTACCTAAGACCACTTGCTGGACTTCCCCGACACCTAACGACGCGCGCATTGCCGATTACGGATTCGCAATAGAATTGTCGCCAAGCTAGTCAGCCCAAGGGTCCGTGAATGTATTTGGATGTACTTGGAGCTTTTATATTTTTAAATAATTATCATTAGTAGTGTATACCACCCTTTTAAGATTTTAATAATTTGTTGATATTTGCTGAGGTTATAAACCCTTTAGTTTGTGCAAAATATCCTTCATCAATCTATTCAAACATTCAATAGACGCTTTCTCCGGTTATATCCGTCTGAGCTGCTTTGGATATTCTCCCTCGCATGCTTCCAAAATTCTATTCTTGAAAGGGGGTCCATAAACAACTCTTCAAAGATCTTCAAGAGAATGAACATGGCCCGGAATTTAAAGTGAACTAGGTAAAGGGAACTGCCAGAATAGAAGCAGGGATTCGGTCCGATGCAAATGAAAAGATGAGAATATCTTCTTTGATGTAGGCGGTCAAGAACAACAGCGGGATCTTGACTAAACTTAGCATCCGAGCAGTTAATAAAAAATTAAGCATTTTATAATTTTTTTTTATACCTTAAGTTGTAAGTTGTCTAACAATTTCACCATCAATCCCAACACGAATGACCCGGAAAAATCATAAAAAAAATTTTCCTGCAAGAAGAGTGGCATAAGCCCACGATATAGATCAGAGGGTTATCAATTTCAATAGTTAAATCTCAATTCGTTGTTATGTAAGATTGTAACTATATTCCGACAGTAAGCGTAAAAGTAATTTTAAATTCCATATATTGCAACCCTTGGCTTATTCTCATCAGTTACTTACCGAACGTAGAGAAAAAAAACAACGAAACGTTTAATCGATCTTAGATGTAAAGATCTAACTTTCAAATTGTGTAATTTTCACCGGGGCATTTGTGAACTGTAGATTCACTATTCTATCTTACAGTGAAATAGTCTGCAATCAAGTCTATGCGTTTATGACGTGATAAACCAATTTTATTATGATAAAAGTACAATCTGCCTCAATGGGCAAAAAGTAATTGTGATAAAGGTTTTCATTCATACCATATTTACAATTTTCATTCACTCGCTTATTCATACAGTATTTACAAACAGCCCAGAGACCTCCCGAATCCACATGCTTGTTACCTCCACATGTGAAATAGGAAGTGGAGTCTTGGGAAGTCCCTTAAGCTCCTACGACATGATTGGAGAAACTGGCCATTGCTAGGACTGTTACGCATTTATAGCAGGTCATGAGGTGCTGCCGTTTTATTCTCCGAGGAGGATTATAGGGATGAGTCGTGCAGTAAAATGACTTAGGGTTAGGGGGTTAGGGTTCTTGGAGAGGTTACTATGGAATTTCATCAACTTGGAAGATATGAGTTCTAGAATGTAGGGTATATTAAGATCGTTATGAAGGGTTTTGTTGCTGACGTAATAAGGGACATTTACTATTGTTCTTAGGGCTTTTGATTAAAAGGATTGGATATGCTTGATATTTGACTTTTTTACTCTTCCCCTATAGCTCTATTCCGTATGTCCAGATTGGCTTAAGTATAACTTTGTAAATAAGTAATTTATTTTCTATTGAGAGATGGGATGTCCTTTGAAGTAGTCTGTACAGTTGTCCAAGGCGCCTGTTTAGTTCTTGTCTTTTTAGCCTCGTATGTAGGTTCCAGGTCATATTTATATTCTAATGTCCATTGGATGATCTCGATAACAATTATTGTTTGGTATACAGACAGTTCTTGAAAGCAGAGCTACAAAATGGCTCAAACATATCCTTTAGTGTAATAAAAAAATAAGCGAGGCTACTGGTTCTAGTTTATACTTGTAAAATTTGTACCGTTTACAGATAGTTCAACCGGTCTGATAGTTGCCAAATGATGGAGGTTGACTACGGCAATCTGAGAGTAAAATAAAAGGAAAGGACTTTCTCCAAGCAGTGGCTTTGGAGTGGCACGTTAGGACGTTACCCCGATAATTGGCCTACCGAGAGGGGAATAAGGGTTGGATCCCGAGGGATCAGAGGGAGAGGAGACATTAGTCCAGGATAACTGATCTGTCTTGGACATCCATCACCTATCTCTACGGAGTCGTATCTTCCGGGGGCAATTACTGTATGATTTATCTTCCACGGCATTCAAATTAACCAATTTATCCTGCGTGGTAAGATAGATGAAGAAATAAGCAGGTCAACTGTGAAGAATATTTCAAATGCCCAAAGAAGAACTTCACCTTATGAAAGTAAGAGAATGTGTTGCGGTAAATGTTTTGCTATATAAATTATTTATAGTTTATTTATTTTTACTTCGTGTACATAGAATGTAAAATATAGTTGAAAATACATTCGAATTTGGTTTTGTTAACGAATCTATTTGGGTGACCAGATTCTGACTGACCATGGACACGGCAGTCAATATTATTTGGTATCTCTGCCCTTGGCCTTAATGTAGAGTGACTGGTTTGTACACTACTTAGGTTCTGGCCAGTTCCCTATTGTTTATATTTTCAGAGGATTATCTATCATAATCATATCTTCACCATATCTATCATAATATAATCAGAGGAGGATATCAGGTTAAATAGAATAAATGCCAAAATGCTAACTTTGTAAATATACAGTAATAAACCCTCCTGTTTCTATTTTTACATCCTTTATTTGTAACAAAGGATTTGGGTGTATAATTGAATTTATTTTAACTGCTTGTATTTTTTACTTTATATTATTTATTAACGATTTCATAATTATGCATCTTTTCTGAAATAACGCTCCAATTAATATTCCTTCATATATGATTAGAGAATAGGGTTATAATTGTATTGAGTATTTTGCTACCTATAATGGTATACCAAGTGTACCGTATGATTAGGGATTGGGCAAAAGGGTTTGTATAAACAACCCCTCCAAGTAATTTGTAGACCGCCCTGGACTGTTATTTAATACTTGGTTAACCTTATGCCACCAAAACATAAATAATAAAAAAAAATAAAACCTTATATTGTAAATATCGAAAGTCTAATGTAGCAATGGTGTAACAAATAAATTAATAATTCAACTAAGAATTACATAATTTATCTTATGGAAAATCATGTTAGTGAGTATTAAAACAATAATAATTAAAAGTAAAATATAAAAAAGTTATTTACTAGTTCATGAGCAGGTAGTCTATTTAATAACTATCTAGCCCTAAGCTTTACCCGAGTTAGACTAGAGCACCGATGGGCCAAAAACGCAGCGTCTTACTATTATTATTATTACTCAGTTATAGATCGCGTCGATTTAATTTCCTAATTGTTCGAGCGAGAAACAAAAAATAAAGAAATAGTTTGTATTTTACCACTTTTCCAAAATTTAACTCAATCGAACTAACCAACATGGGTTACATACAAGATTTGAATGCGTTCATTACCTTTATTGGTCATTTTTAAAACTTTTTGTTGCCATCAATATTGCTTCTTAACTATTCAATTATACTCCATTTCATTACTTTGGATTATAAATGCATAGACGATACTTAGGCTTCCATCTCGACAAACGGCTGACCTGGAACCCTTATAAGAGGCTAAAAAGACAAGAACTAAACAGACGCTTTGGACAACTGTACAGACTACTTCAAAGGACATCCCACCTCTCATTAGAAAATAAATTACTAATTTACAAAGTTATAGCAAAGCCAATCTGGACATACGGAATAGAGCTATGGGGGACAGAAAAAAAGTCGAACATCAAGCGCATCCAATCCTTTCAATCAAAAGTCCTGAGAACAATAGTAAATGCCCATTATTACGTCAGCAACAAAACTAGTCATAATGATCTTAATATACCCTACATTCTCGAACTCATCCCTTCCAAGTTCATACAATTTCTTGGTAACCTATCCAACCACCCTAATCCCCTAGCACAGTCATTGATTGCAGACTATTTCACTATATTCACAGAAGAATAGTTAATGTACAGTTCAGATACAATGGCATCGAAGGTGAACAGAAAAAGGAAAGGAAAGGAAACGAATGAAGAGACTGAATTAAAAGAGCTAAATAAAACATATGCAAATGAGCAAGGGGGGCAGGACTTAGCCTCCCGGAGAGGATCGGGACCGAGCAATTCAAAAAGTCCTTAAGGAGGGGGGATGTTTACTGCAGAAGCACAACTTCGGAAAAGAATTTCAGAACTTCTATAAATAGCTCTTGAGATCTTCATCGGTACAGACCCTCCCCTCCTCCTCCACCAGTTAAGTATAAAAATGTTGAGGGAATTATCAAAATATAAGCAGCACCGCTTGAGAATTTATACTAACTTTAGTACTTAGCCATAATAAGAAGAAACAGAACTTCCAAGTACAATTTAGTAGAAGAAAAAACAATTTTTATATTTATAAGGAAGTAAGGTGAATAAAATTTTAAACTGCAAATTATTATTTTCTTGAATCAATTTAAACTCACGGTGGGTTTAAAAATTGATTTATAGTGTAAATCTGAAGGGACATTCTAGAAAATTTAAATTGTTCTTATTTTATGTTTTTTTAGGGTAATCATTGTCTCATTTACATAACCATATTTTCCATTTTATCATTCATATCACGAAGCACTTTTTTCTTTTTTAAAAAAAATACCCGAAAAAAAGTACGAACTTATAAATGCGTAACAGTGGGAGTCCTGGCAATGGCCAGTTTCTCGAATCATGTCCTGAGCGTATTAGTAACTAGTTAGTAGCGTACACTTTTTATAATTGTAGAGTTGCCCTGATTCTGAATCCAAGTTAACAAATGATTCGAAATAACGAGTTCACTTTTAACCCTTATTTACCACCATTTAAATAACACATGCCATACATGCTGCCCTCTCCACAACTAACCACCACAATTTAACCTAAAACCCGGCTTTTAACACCGTGTGGTGCCCAAAATGGTTTAGCAGGAACTGCATGTCCCTTCTGTCTATTCCTCAGTATATAACTAAATTAAAGAAACTTCTGCCTAACTTCTACATTATCCTCAACTAAATGGTTCGATGTTTGCCCATCAATATATAAAACGCCTGTTATCATTTTGATATAATGATGATCTTAAGGGTATCGTAAGTAATTTAAATACGTTTATTCTCATAATCGATGATTGTTTATTCGCAGACAAAGTACAGAAACCTCTGCTTATAGTGCACACGTTCCTCAAGTAAATAAATACGTAGAATATAAGGCCATTCAGGTAAATTAAGCATACAATAAATCGCATAACAAAACACAAATTAATTATAAATATATGGGAGCACAAGATTTTTTTTTTCAAAGCTCTCAAAATTTGAAAAGAGGAATGAGGGAAAATAAACTGACATGGAATTTATAGAAGTAAGAGCGATCTTTGGAGCACGGGTTTTTTTTTTGCTTTATATCACCTTGTTACAAGATATAGATTCTAAAAACAAACCTATTCACAATTGATTCATTATATTTCCTGTAGCTCAGCTACATTTTATACAAGTTCTGTTTTCTACTTGTAGTGATCTGCATTGTACAAAAGTATAATGATGTACATTATACGTGACTGTACTAAACTGACTAATAAAGGTGATGGGGCTCACCTTTTTGATTAGACTTAAAATTAACTTACTGACTAATTCTTAACCTAATCTTCTTAACCCAACAGTATGTTACCATTGATGCGGGTGGGGTCATAGTGTTAAACATTGGGTTGTCAGATGCTGCAACGAGTCAAAAAAATTTATGTGCATCCGGCGGATGAACACACCCACCGACGGCACACCAAGTAACGGGTGCAGGTCAGCGTTCTTTAACCTCTCGAGAAAGGTATGTCTGACAAATTTTCGCATGATCCCATTCTGGAAATGTCGGAGAGATGCCTGTATTGTCAGTCAAGTTGGTAAATAGCGGGGCACCATACAGCAGAGCTGGTGGGAGATTTAGATCGTCAGTTAAAGACGAAGTGACAGGTAGGGTGAAGTTAGCAAGTGCGATAGCCGGTAAGACCTGTGTCGTACTTTTTCTATTTTACTACAAATATGAGTAGAGAAATGGAGATGCCTATCCATCATATATCATCATATTTTTGATCTCCTATACTATATGATTTTGGCAAGGATATTTTCCCCTTTTGGAGGTAGAATATTACGCAGTCGGTCTTCCTGTCGTTTACACTGGTGTTTAACATGTCCAGCCTGTCTCTGATAACGTTAAAAACTGACTAGGCCTGCATAATAGCTCTTTGTGCGCTCATGCTGCTGCTGTAAACCGCAATGTCGTCGGCGAAAGCGATTACAGTAGGTTTCTTATAGTTTGCCCAAACAATTTCAGATGTGTACATACTGAAAAGAGCTGCTCCACAAGTCAGAAGGAATGGGTTATAGAGGTAATCGCCCACCCGTACCCTCACCGATCTGTTCTTCAAGAACGAAACCAACATGGTATATAGCTGCTCTGGGCATTCCCAGTCACAAAGCTGTCGGCACAGCATCCTGTGGGATACTGAGTCGAAAGACTGCGTGCATTCCAACGAGATCATAGCAGTTACTGTATTCTTGTCGATATCAAGGGAGCACAGGTTTTTTTTGGGGTTTTTTTTTTTTCATAGCTCTCAAACTTATAAAAATAGGATGTGGCAAAATTATTATGGATTGATGAGTGCCTTTTATTCTCGCTTGTAGTGTGAGTCGTTTTATTCATAACAGTAACATTTAGCTTTACCTGTACTGTGTGTGTTCGGCACACACTTGCAAAAGAAATTAAAACGAGTCCGCAGAACTTACTACTCTCTCCAGCATCTCATCACCAGCCAGGCCATATCCCTTCGACTAAAACTCCTCTTATACAAGAGCGTCCTGAGGCCAGCTCTACTGTTTGGGGCACCACTCTTTAGATTCCTACACGCCAGCACCATGACTCGCCTCCAGAGCTTCCAGAACAACATCCTGCGTACGGCATTGTGGCATACCCCTTTTCGTGAAATAAAGGCTTCTGACATGCACGAAAAGTTCGGCTCCCCAACATCACCGAAGCCATCAGAGGACGTCACATCAAGTTCTTCGACTCGATGAAGCACAGTCTAAACCCTCTCTTCCGAGACATGATACCACCACCGCTACCGGCACGATGGCAGCTCACAAAATCGAGTAAAGCAGAAGAAATGGTTGACATCACGGCGCTTGGCCCACCAACAACAAGCCTCTAAGGGGCACCCTCATTGATGTCAGGCTAACTACGACTGCACTACATACCTAGAGAAGACTCTTGGCCCAGCCACCAGTGGACTCTCACCACTGTACCGTAACAATCATCCTCCACCGAGGATTCCCACACTCCTTACTCCTCTCAAACCACCTTCAAGCAGGTCCTCCTAGTACAAGGATCCGATCACCCTAAATATTTCATATTTCTCCCTCATCCTAAAATTCTAACTAAAGATCTTAGGGAAAAAAAGAAAAAAAAAAAAAAAAAAAAATCTGTACTACCTTTAGGCCAGTTCTAAACGATCTAACTACCCAAATAACATCTCTAATGATCCAATGGAAGAGCTCTTTTTGGGGTGACCGACTCCGCAGTTCACACAGTGACTACAAAGCATTTTGGCGGCTGGTTAAAACATCTGTAACGAAGAATAACACTGTAAGACTGGTGAACAACGGGCAGTTCATGTCTGTTGCAGATCAGGCAGACATACTAGCCGACCACTTGAGAGGGGATAGAGAAAGTGATCCAATCACAACGCCCGACCGGTGGACCCCTAACCTCTCTACTATATATACCTCCTACCACCAGGTTGCAGCAATCATTCGTCACACCAGAGGCAACAGAGCACCAGGGGACGACAACATCCAAAACATCCTTCTGAAACAGCTACCACGGAAGGGGATAGCTCACATAGTGAACATTCTCAACTCCTCACTGTGACTACACTATTTTCCCCAGACGTGGAAGCATGCCGTTGTCGTCTCACTGTTGAAACCGGCCAAGAATGGGTATGAGCCAGCTCACTACAGGCCCATCAGTCTGCTGACCCAATTGTCAAAAATGTACGAGAGGATTCTCTATGACCATCTCACCAGACACTGTGACGCCCAAGACATCATACCACCTCAACAGACCGGCATCACTAAAGGACTCAGCTCGGACTGCAATCTAGTGAAACTGCAGCAGCACGTTGCAACGAACATGCGCCACAACATCATCGTACTCTCCTGAGACGCCTAAACGAGCACAAATTTCCTGCACAACTCCAGAACATCATGTCCTCCTACCTAGCAGAATAGAACTTTATTGTGCAATAATTACAATCTGCCTTTTATAAGGCAATAATAATACAGATAAATGATCTCATTCATACCATTTTTACACTCATCATTCACTCGCTCATTCATACAATAGGACATGATTGGAGAAACTGGCCATTGCCAGGACTCCCACTGTCACGCGATTATAGCAGGTCACGAGGCCACTGCCGTTTCAGTCTCCGAGGAGGGTTATAGGGATGAGTGGCACAGTGCAAAGACTGTGCTACAGGATTAGGGTGGTTGGAAAGGCTATAGTATGTATACTACTATAGGATGTATAGTGATGAAGTTCTACTGAGGTGAAATTATTGCTAGTTGAAAACTTTACCTTGCGCAGTTGCAATATTGTAATCGATGAAGTTCTACTGAGGTGCAATTATTGCTAGTTGAAAACTTTACCTAGCAGAAAGAACATTTTCTGTGCGAATAGGAGCCGTATTAACCACCAGAAGAGATTTCGTTGTCGGAATTCCCCAAGGGTCGGTGCTGGGACCCCTCCTTTTCAACATATATACCGCGTACATAGTAGGAGCAGCATACTCTAATTGTGAGGTAGCGGCATATGCGGACGATATAGGGGTATACAGCATTAGCCTTAACTCAGCGAAAGCTCTAAAGGCTGCAGAGGGTCCCATGGGAGCACAGGTAAAGCTAAATGTTACTCTATTGAATAAAACGACTCAAACTACAAGTGAGAATGAAAGACGCAGACATCGGCCACGTCATTGTAGGGACGCCTCATTTTCGAGGTGTACACACAGCTCAATCAAAAGCGTGACAGCTCTACCTACCTTCTTGACACCAAAGGTAGTCTTTTGCTAATTCGATCGGATAATTGAGATTTAAATCGCTCTATTATTCCAAGTATAGCAGAAAAAAGTCTCCACAAAAAAGACACTTCCTTTATAACCGCAATGAACAAAGAAGCTCCAAGCATACCAAGGCATCCTCCTTTACTACTTTGATACTTGGGGCCGAAAAATTCTATAAAAGAACCTGGTAGCGTACTTAATTTTAAATTGTTCCAAAACAAAGCCATTTACATACCATACCGATCACGTTATGTTAAAAGATATTACTAATGAAGAGTGACACGGACATAAAGGGAATTCCAATCCCCGATTTTAATCAAACACAGCACGTCTGTAAACACATTAGTATTCTACCACTGACTGTGCACTTTACAAAATGTGTGGAGTTGCCTTTTTGTTATTTCTGTTAATAGCATCATGGATGTTCAAATATGCATGAATGCTTGGACAGGGTTTGGCCATTAGTCAAGAAGTGGTGTATAATGTTCATGTTTTTTCCAGGCATGCCTTATGAGGCAGATTATCAATGCGTTAGTAGAATAAATAGGTACAAAACATAATGAAAGTTAATTACTTTAGGCACTTAATAATGTTTATTAAGACGACCCTTTTATTCAGGGATCCTTAATACGGAAAGAACATGTCTCACGAAGAACGAACTGACATAGGTTCTAATCATTGAACTAATAGACTGAACATGAAAATAAGGGTTCTGGTTTGGAAAAAAAGAAAAATTTGCGAAAATATTTTGCTATATTAGGGATATTTAGGTTTTATTGTATTAAATATTATGATATGTATAAATGTAACATTAGTTAGTATCATAATTGTTAACGACACCGAAAATGGATAAAACATATATGAATACGGTGCAACAAGTTTTTCTAAAGAAAATTTGGGTTTTAGAGAAATTTTCTATAGCTTCTGAAGTCAAAATTATAATTTAAAAAAAAATTATTTTAAGCAGAATATCTAACGCCGTTATATTTCAGTTAACTATTGATGAAAGATATTACTGTTTTCTTAAGAAAATTCGACTGAGAATTCTACCCAATAAAGTTTAAGAATTGTTTTTATAATTTTGGAGTTTGAGAAAGTCATTATATCTTTTCAATTATTGACTAATTAATTGGTGGAACTTGTCAACTGTAATAACTTCTTTCTTAATTGTGTTTCAACTTATAGATTCGTTTGATTTATTACATCAAAGAGCTTGGAAGGGCTTAAAAAATACTTAATTGTGTTAATTAAACAGAAAACTAAGTATTGATTATTCAAGCCATACTAATTATTTCAAGACATATTGCTGAATTTGATCTGGAATAATTATGGTAGAATTTTTAAGAAGTTTAAATTAGGGCCTATAAAAAATAAATAAAATAACTTCTTTTTTTTAAAGTTGTAGAAAATTCTTATGTCTTTCAAAGATTCTTTCCGGCCATGAATGTATATGTATGTAAGTTGGTTTTAATAATTCAATAACTGATTTTATTAATGTGTAAAGATTTACAATGGCATTAGAATTAAAAGTGTCCAACGATTGAACAATATAAAATAAACGAAATAAACATACCTGTCAAGATTAATTAAATTGCACGTAATTTACCAAGTATTCTAGTGGATAGTCACAACACATAAGCAAACAATAAAAGATAAGTCTTATCCTGAAAGTAACCTTCAAAAACCAAACACAGCTAGCTAGATCATCAGCTGGAGTATACACGTATGTAACAGTTACAACTATAATTTCAACATGACGCAGCTGACGGAGGAGCGTGGGGGACTTCCCAAGACTCCGCTTTCTCTTCGCATGTGGACTTGGGAGGCCTCTGGGCTGTCTTTAAATACTGTATGAATGAGCGGGTAAATGATGAATTGTAAATATGGTATGAATGATAGTATATCTTAATTACTATCGCCTAGCAAGGCAGATTGTAATTTTAGCACAATAAAGGAATTATGGATTATGGATGATTTCGACAATTGCTTTCGGGATAGTTTGATACTCACTAGACATATCAGAAACTGTTCAAATAAATTCACCAAGCCTTAAGTAGAAATCGATACACGAGGCTAACCATCTTAAGTAAGAAACGGTAAAAAGGAAATTAACGCTTATTTTATCTCGACGAAAGCATGTTCATGGCGTGATTATGGATGTTACTAAAGGCTAGGGTAATAAATATAAATATATAATAGTAGAAATATTTCATGAAATAATGTCATCAGTATCTTGCAAAATTCCATTTTTATGGACAGTGATGGAAAGATGGAGGATTTCAAGAAGAGAGAATTAATTTTGAGGGAACTAGAGCATTAAGGCAAGGTAACAGTTTGACGAGAGACGAATATCTCGGGCGTGTACGCAAGCGGATTATTAAAGCCAGCTGGTATCCCTCGTCGGGATTACAGCAACCCGCTTAGTGCCGTAAGTATGCATAAGTTATAACAGGATGGTTTCAAATATTAAAAACATGATCTCTAACTTAGGTAACTCTTACTAGAGGTAACTCGGTCGGTAGCTTTGTCTAAATCTCACCAAACGTTTTTTATACATTAAAGCGGTGTTCAGATTTCTATTATGTTAATGTTCAGTAAAATACCAATGAAAAAAACTACCGTTGATAATGTATTTAAATATTGATCAAGGATTTGCCCCGAAGGATTTAATCAATCAATGAAAGGAACTCGGGACTAATATTTATAAATTAATATTTATTAAATAATAATGTTATATGATAATTTTTGGAGTGGCATGTTTTGAATTTTTGCTATGACTGTCTTGTGTAAGGTGTTGTTAGAGGAGAAAATCATGTGTGGTCACTCAGCTCCTTAGTTAGACCAGGGTGAGTACACCTTGTTAACTATAGTCTTTAATCAAGGGGAGTGGGCATTCCGGCCATAGCCAGTTTCTTCTATCCTGTCTTGAGCGTCTGTGGCTCTCTCGCACTTGGTCAGCCTCCACTGGCTAATCCGGTGACGCACCTGACGGATGTGCATATGGGACTTCCCAAGACTCCGCTACCTCTTTCGCATGTGAGGGAGGTGACAACCATGTGGATTTGGGAGATCTCTGGGTTGTTTGTAAATGCTGTATGAGTGAGCAAACGAATGAAATTGTAAATGATATGAATGAGAACGTCTATCACAATTACTTATATAAGGCAGATTGTAATTTTATCATAATAAAGTTTTTTGAAAAACAAAAATAATTTTTAAGTTTTTTAAATACTTAACTATGTTTCAAACTTAATGAAGAAAGAAATAAGTTTTAATGAAATACAACATCCGTTGATGGTGTGCCGTCGGTGGGTGTGTTCATCCGCCAGAGACATATCAAGTTTTTTGACTCGTTGCAGCACCTCATCACCTTTAATAGTCAGTTCAGTCCAGTCACGTATAATGTGTATCATTATACTTGTTTTTTTCATTATATAATTGTTATAATATAACAAAACCTGTATATAATGTAGCGACGCTGCAGGAAATAGAAAAATAATTTGTAATTTTTTTTTTTTTCATATCTCTCAAACTTATAAAAATGGGATGTGGGAAAAATAAAAGGAAAATTATTTTGGATTCACTAAGGGGAGTCCTATTTGAAGGAAGTATGAGAAGGATATGGGGTGTGGGATGCCTAAAGGAGGGGTGGGATTTGTAAATAAATATATTTTCATAGGTTATAGCTCAGTTAAGATTTGATATAAGGGGTGTGTGAAATGGTAAGGCTATTCTAATATCAAACTTGCAGTAGTCCGAAATGGATCGAGCGATCGGTTCAATTAGTAGGAGCAATTATTCTTTAGATCAACTCAATTGACCTCTGATCTTATAATTTAACCAAGTCAAATTAAACTAAGTACCTCAAATTAAGATACTTATATTGCTAGGGTAAATAAACTTCCTAGGAGCTTACCGCACTTAATGAAACATTACTGGCTTCAAGGAACATTTTAATTAAGGAATCAATTTGTTCAACCAATCGACACTAAGCAGTATTAAAACTATTTTAGATCAACGCCAAACCAGATATCGTTATAAATCTGGAATAAAAATTGAATAATCCCGTGGTATCCTTTTGTGGTATCAGTAACATTAGTTTTTCAATTTAAGTAATTTTTTATTGCTACTGAATGCTATTTTTTCATCTAATACGTGGTACTAATTTACGTGGATTAATTCTAGAGAACTCAACAGCAATAGTTAAAATTAAATGAGATAAAAAAGGGTTCACATCAGACAGGAAAAAGTATCAAATCACAATTAAGTAAATAGAAAAAAAAACTAATTAGAACATATAAAATCAAAGATTTTCTACCTGATGTAATATGCGCCCTTAATCAGAAGGGAAGAAACAAAATATTTCAGGAAAAAGCTCCCTACCTACTGATACCTAATGATCTGTTTGTTAGGAAAAAAATTCCTGAAAAACTTCCCCTTCAGACAATATCAGATTTAATTATACATTGCTCTGGAGTTTTCGTGTTCACTACCTGAGCATATAGATATAATTAGTTTGCCCAAAAGTTATTCCGGCTTTATTCGAGTGTTATTTCGTTCCCGGGCAAATATTTAAACTTTATTAGGATGTTTCCCTCTAGCTCTGTGAAAGTCGAAATAGATCGGCCCTTAATGCCTCCCTTATATTCCCTTTTGAAATGGAGTGCGTAGAACCATTAACAATCTACCGGTGAATGGAGGATTGGCTACAGGGAGTTGAACCCTTGAAGACGGATGACGGCAGCATGGTGACAATGGAGTAATTATATCTCCCCCCCCCCCACAATGACCTTCTATATAGAAGACTGTCTTATATAGACCCAGCTAGCCCTTTTGTGTCACCTGTCCCTAGGGCCTCTAATAAAGCACCAATCGGTTATCGGCAGAACGGACGTGTGAGAGAACCCTGCTTAATGCTTACCTAAGCACAATCCCGTCGGGGGTTATATTGTCTACTACTCACTGCCTGACACTATTAATCAAGTATTTGATCCAATAAATAGCAGCCACTTTTTTTAAATTCCGCCTGATTTAAAGTTTTTTCATATCAATTATAACTTGAGTTCTCCGATGAATAAAGTGATAAAACAATATCACAAATACACTTACGAGACTCTTAAGGAAGTTTCCTAAATAACTGTGGAACTAAATGGTTTTGGTGCTATTGTCCCAAGGTGGTTGATTTTGAAAACCCACTATGGCCATCTAGTGGCAGGAGAGGTTAACGACTAGGCTTGGGCGAGGCTGACCTCATGGCCAAGGTATTTGGGTAGTAATATTAGAAGGTGTTGTTAAGAATGGTGTTCAGTTTTAAATATTGTATATATGAGTTTTAAATAACACTGACAGAGTTTATTGGGCTAATTACATGGTGTATATATTTTGTAAAAGAAAAGTGGATCCAATATAATTAACTGGTGATATGCAGTGTTTTTTTCCAAACCATATTTTAGCATTTAGTTTAAATGTAGCTGTCGAGAGATAGGCCCTTATATAGGCAGGTCAGAGGAGGGGGGTTGCCCGACGCGCCCCTTAGTGCCTTCGGCTGTTTCGTACACTAGTTTCCCCCTCTCATAACTAATGCTTTAAGGTTTTTATTAATAAAATATGAAATCATAGGTGGATGTTTTCTGGGCAGAGAAGAGGGGACCTTCTAATTATTAGTGGTGAAGAAGTTTACCCAACAGTAGCTATGTAGGCTTATTAGTTCATTCAGTTTATGTTTAAAGCAGGATTGTAAATAGGTGT
Organism: Acanthosoma haemorrhoidale; assembly: GCA_930367205.1. Taxonomy (NCBI): domain Eukaryota; kingdom Metazoa; phylum Arthropoda; class Insecta; order Hemiptera; family Acanthosomatidae; genus Acanthosoma; species Acanthosoma haemorrhoidale. The sequence continues at coordinate 105,467,053 of OV884014.1, read as the reverse complement.
CTGTATTAGGATGATAACATACCAAGTTAAACCAAAAAATCGCCCAAATACAAGTTCAAATATTGTAAATATAAAATAAGTATTAGTTTAGTATATCATACTCCTACAATTACATATTTCTAAATCGTTTGTAATTATTATTAAATTCATTTTAACACTGAATATATTCTTTTAGTGTTGTGTTGTAGGTTGTTAGGAATTATTATGGGCTCATATCAATAGTGCATTTGGACACACATTATATCGCATTGTGTTATTATCCTTTATTTTTTCTTATTTATTTCTATTATTTTATATAATTTTTTTATATTATTATTATTAATATGGATTTTTAATAATTATTATATATATGGACAACACCCTGTGAATTTATGAATTTCATTTGACTTGAGGAGTTTAGCTCCTTCCTTTGATAGCATAAGTGGGATCTTGTCCCCACTACCTTTTAATTTTTACCATTCATTACTACAATAAAGCACTTATTTCCTTATTCTTACAGTGTTTCAACATATAATGTAATAACATCTAGATCCCATTATTGGAATCCTACTAAAGGATCCGAGCTCAACACTGCCAGAGGACAATCAACTGGGGTGGTTGCATTGAAACCCTTATGCTCAATTGAACACTGTAAGGTGCACTCAGCACCACAGCAGTAATGGTACCAGCAGTACCATTATAAGCAATAAAATATATATTCGTGCATTAATAACATAAGAAGGAACAGTAATAACCAAAACCTGTTTTCAGAAAAATCCATCAATCTAAAATCATTAATAAATAAAAAGTATGAGACGTTAAAATAAATACGATTAAGTGCATCTAAATCCATATCACAAGAAAGATCTAATAATATAATTAAGAGATACTTAATACTTAATATTTACAATCTCAGAGCTGGGGCTCTGTTTAACCTGGTACATTTTCTTAATTAAACACAAAATACTTAATCATTGAACTATACTACATAAACTATAAAGTAGTATAGAACAAATATGTACTTAACATATGATTTAAAATAAAACATACCCTTTACATCATTAAATTATAGTGGACTTTTTTTTTAAATAAATATATACAAAACGAACTTTCCCTACAGACTCTATAATTAATATTTCCGAACTTATACATAAAATATATAAAACTCAACACATCACTTAACAACACATCCTTTTGAAACTAAAATTATCTGCTATTTAGCCATACTTAAAACCTTCCTTCCTCCCTGCTCCCCCTTCCTTGAGCCTTGAGATGGTGAAGTTATTTCCAAAAGTATGAATTTCCTACTGGTAGGATGTGAGTATCATTATTTTGATCTTAAATATTTATTTACTTATTCAAATAATTGCTAAATAGCCATTAGTGAATGTTTTCTGAGGACTGACAAGATCCTGGATGGACTATTTGTGGTAGCTTTTGGTGGGACGATACAAACACCTTGTCAGCTTATACTGTGTAGTCACCGAGACCTCCTCATTAGCCAACTATGGTTTACGGTAGAAGTGTCTTAGTTCAGTTGAATTTACATCTTTAGTTTTCGTTGATTCAATCTTCGAAAATAGTTGTTAATTGTTGGAAGCGCTATGTAATACGTAGTAAAAAAAATATAAACCAATCTTAAGTAGACAAACCCCTATTAATTATCCAAATCTCGGTATCAGATGAAATATTTCAAGTGCACATTGCAACAGTTAATCATAAATTCGAAAACATAGCATGGATTCCCGCATAGACTGCGGCTGGAAGCGATTTTATCACGGATTTAACCCTTGGCACGTTTGTCTCTGTTGCTGTCTTCCATTGTACTTGAAATTCACAAGGCCCACCCGCAGCACCTTTTGCAATTTATGCACGTGAGCTATCTGGTCGGCACCGCCCCCGACTGTCGCATAACTCGTGGCTTATCTCATGCCCTGGTCCATGGAGGATTGAAGCTTTGCCAATGAAAAGGAAAAAAAGAAACGATGATTGTGCGCCGATCTGAGTTTTATCTGGCATTTATCGCGCGCTTTAGGGGTTCTTTTTTTTTTCAAACCTTAGCTATAGCCCAAATAAAGCTGAATGATTTTGTGTATTATCGTGTAGAGACCTAAAATGAAGGGTGGATATATATCACACACATTATCTCCGAACATTGATATTCACCTAGCTCAATAACACCAAAAAACAAAATTGAGCTGTTAAATGTAATTCTTAAAACGCATTTGTTTTAATAGTTAACTTATATGTAACTTGTAATTTATAGCCTTATCTTACATTAGATGTAAGACCACCAAATCAAAGAAGCGATCAAACTCCACAATATAATAGCGTAAAAAAATATTTTATTTCGGGAAAAAGTCCCCTGTATTAAACAGTAATGTTCAGTTGACGAATTCATACCTGGCACCTAAAAAGAACTATTACATCATAATAAAAAAATAATGAAAATGTAAAATAAAGTGTACACCTCTTTAGGAATATGATGCATTACGAAATAATATTAAAATTTCTTAACTGTTTTTAGTAGATACAGTCAATTATGGATCCACCTATAAGAAAATAAAACAAAACAAAAACGACAACAATATGCAGAAGTCTGTACAGTTAGACAATAAATAAAAACCATAAAACCAATACAAAAGTAAACAAAAAAAGTTACATAGAAGCTGGAGGCTAACATATATCTAAACTATCATAACATCTAACTATCTAACTAACATCTAAACTATATATGTAAGTTTCGAATTCAGAAACTTAAAAGGAGGTGGAGGTTCTTTGCAAGAACTGCAAAAATGCAGTTTAGAACTGTAATATTAAACATATGTACACATTAGCTAGCGCTACAAATATAACAATAAACCAATAAAACTTATAGCTAACCTGAATCAATACAATTGTCGATAATAAGCGTTGATCATCGTCTTAACAAGAGTACCCATATTCAGGAGATTACAACTAAGAGCGTCCTTTGATAGTAGCGCTCTCTGTCGGGACATCTCGCATATGTGGCAAAGTTTGGCGGTTACGTTCAAACTTACATCCCCCTTTTTGAGACAGAGGGTAATAAAGCCCTTTGGAATAAGGCACGAGCTTACTAGCATGAAATAAGTTTGACTCCTTATTACGAAATCTACTATCTATTAAAAATATTACCTCTGAGATTTTCTCTTTTATTTTGAACGGTCCTACTCTGATCGCATGTAATTTATCTCTATTCAATTTGTTACTGTTTTGTATACATACAAGGTTGCCAACTTCATATTCAAACTTTTTAACATTTTTATCATAATATTTTTTATTTTGGTTATGTGTCTTTTCTGAGTTTTCATAAGCTATTTCCCTATTATTTTCTAAATTTGTTATTTTATTTTCATTTAGTACAAATCAGTAGTACATTCATTTACAAATGATGCATCTATTCTAGTTAATAAGTAATTGGGGGTAAACCGAGTAGAACTATGTATCGTGTTATTACATTCCTTAATACACTTTTCTGCTACTATTGGCCACTATTTATCTCTATTTTCATGAATTTTGCATCTTATTCTGTTAACTAGTGTTTTATTTGTCCTTCCGTTTAATCCATTAGAAAATGCGCAATCTACTGCTGTAAAAATTAATGTTGTCTTTAGTTTAATTGCTGGATTTATAACAGGATATTAATCTGTTAATAATGTTTTTATATTTCCAGATTTTTCTACTTTCTTGATTAGATTAATAAAATCTTTTGCTATTTGTGTTTTCGAGGTGCTGATATATGCGTACCTTGTGAAATGATCTACTACCAAGTGTAGATATTTTGTTGTACTTTTTTCCCTTTAAATCATCCTATTGTATCTAAAGATCTAAAGATTTATCATATCTAGTGGTTCTTTTGCTGGACCAAGTTGAGACCACGGAGCCTTAAAGCAACCTATTCTTGACTTATTTTTAATACATGTTTCACAAGATCTGCAAATCAATCTTATATTTTTATACATATTTTTAAAATAAAATTTTTTTCCTATTGTTAAAATTAATTGTTTCATTCCTATATGACCTTGATCTTTATATACACTTTGAATAAGTGAAATACCAAATTCTTCTGTTATCCATATTTTCTCACTCTTATTCAGTATTTTGTAAATTATATTATCTTTAATTATGCATTTGTCATCCAATTTTATTAGCTTTTGATTTTCTTTTAAATCTTCTAGTTTTAATAAATTTGATGTTTTAATCGCAGAGTTATCATCTGTTTCTTCATATGATTCTAAAACTGGATTTCTGGATAGACAATCTGCCTCCAGATTTTCTTTACCTGGATTATATACAATCTCAAAGTCAAATTGTGAGATATAGTTTAAAATTTGTAGTAGTTCTGGATCATTACTTTCCTTCACATTAAAATTTTCTAATGGTCTGTGGTCTGTAAATACCACAAATTTTTTTTGCTATCAGATAATATTGCCAGTAAAGTATAGCTTCTTTAATAGCTAAACATTCTATAAATATTGCTTTTTTTGTTTTCTGAGCGTTTGTCAATTTTTTTGAAAAGAAAAATACTGACTTTAGAGATTTATCTTCTTGTGCTTGTTTTAGAATTGCTCCAACTCCTTCAATACTTGCATCACTGAATATGTATGTTGGAGATTCTGGATCAAATATTGCTAGCGTAGGAGCTGAGCATAAGTATTTTTTTGTTGTCTGGAAACAATCTTTACATTGTTTTGACCAGTAAAAATCTACTTTTTTTCTTAGTGAATTTCTTAAGGGATCTAGCAAAATAGTATGTTTTGGTATATACTCCAAATAGAAGTTTATTTTTCCTAAAAATTGTCTAACCTGTTTCTTTGTTTGAGGTACAGGAAACTTTTTAATTGCTGTGAGATTGTCATTCATTGGTTTTATATAATTATTTTCTATTTCATGACCCAGATAAGTTATCTTGTTTTGTGCAAACTGTCATTTTGATTCATTTAATTTAAATCCTTGTTCATGTAGTGCTTTAACACTAATTCTACATGTTTTACATGGTCCTCATAATTCTTCGAATGAATCAATACATCATCTACGTAGTTTACAGCAAACTTATCTAGGTTACTTCTTCTTATCGCACTTGACAAGACTCTTTGAAATATAGCCGGAGCAGACTTCAAACCATATGGCAAGCAATTCCATTGCCAATGAACATGATGGGTTACGAAAGCCAATTTATATTTATCCTTTTCACGCACTGGTATCGACCAAAACGCCGAATTTACATCCAATTTTGAAAAAAATTTACAGTTTCTGGCGCGTACTGTCAGATCATCAATCCTAGGAAACGGTTGACTTTCTGGCACAATTATTTTATTTAGTTCCTTAAAGTCAATACAAAAGCGTGATCTTTTTCCTTCGTCATTCTTAAATACCATAGTGACATGAGCTGCATAAGGGCTGGTTGATTCTTCAATTAAACCAGCTTTTAATAATTCATCCACTTGCATTTCAATTTCAATTTTGTCTTGAAATGGGCATCTGTTTGGTTTCTTCGAAATATATCTATTTTGTATTAATTTTACTGTTGCTTCATAACCTTTTATTTTCCTATGTCGAATTTTGGCTAAGCAAAAATTTCCTTATTCTTTTGTATAGTATTTTCTATCTTGTTTATATCTGATATTTCAGTCTTATTAATTTGCCGATCTTTTTGTTTTGTTATCTCTTTTTGAGTTATTATTAAGTTTTCATCTTGACATAGTTTGAATTTTTTTATTAAATCTAATCCTAATAGAAAATCATCTTTAAAATTAATACTTTTCACAATAAATTTTGTTCCATATTACCGATTTTAATTCTTGATACAACCGTACCCTCTGTTTTTGCTACTCCTGTTACCCCTTTTATGTTATCTCTCCCACTTATTATTTTTTTAATATCTTAATTATTACTTAAAAATTCATAATTTATCAAAGAAATATTAGATCCAGAGTCATAAAGACCAATAGCTGTTTTTCGATTAGCGAGAAATTTTATTTTAATAAGTGGGAGGACTACTCGTTTTTTGCCCCTTCAGAGCTTGCTATCATATCTTGAACTTATCCATTATTTGTAACCTTAATATTCTCTTTTTTTATTTTTTTCAATTGTTTATCTTTTAAACGACACAAACTATCTAAATGAAATCTATTTTGAAAACCTAATTTTTGACATATTGTACATGGTTTTTTCTCACTTGAACATATTTGTGTTTCTTTCTATTTTTTTCTTTCATTTAACTTACCAAATTGTTTTAATTTTGCCATTAAATTTTCCATGCTTACAATTGACTTCTTTCTAATTTATTTTGTATAAAATTTGGTAAGTTAATTACAATCAGATTAATTTGAGTATTTAGTGAGATACTTTCATCTATTTCTAGCAATAAACTTCTTTTCTTTAACGCATATTCCAACAGGGAACCATTTAAATATTTAAAATTATGTGCATATGCACCGAGAACACATATGTTTTTCTACGGTACCTGTTATAGCATTGTTTGTGTTAGGTATAACCTCTTCTAAATATTCATCATAAAATGTTACATTACCTTGTTTATCCAAATAAATCTCACAGAGCTCTTCAGTCATTGTTATCACTATTTTTCGAAATTTGTTTCGAATTCTCAAACTCTTCACCACATTCTTCACTACTGTAGTATCGAAGAGTTGTTTATGCTGAGTGCTAGACTGTTTATCTTTTGGAAATACAAAAATTTCCGATTGGCCAACCAGCTGAATCCTCGTAACTTTCACTACAGTGCTTCTGGAATCTTCACCAGCTTCTGAGATGAAATAAAATTTCGCCTTTGTCTCCATTGTATTGATTTGTAAGTTTCGAATTCAGAAACTTAAAAGGAGGTGGAGGTTCTCAGGTTATAAATCGAACACTTGCAGATGCAGTTTAGAACTGTAATATTAAACATATGTACACATTACCTAGCGCTACAAATATAACAATAAACAAATAAAACTTATAGCTAACCTGAATCAATACAATTGTCGATACTTAGTGTTGACCATTGTCTAAACAAGCGTACCCATATTCAGGAGGTTACAACTAAGAGCGTCCTTTGATAGTAGCGCTCTCTGTCGGGACATCTCGCATATGTGCCGAAGTTTGGCGGTTACGTTCAAACTTACATATATAAAATAAGTAATTAAATAAAAGAATAAAAGACAGAACATATAATGTAATGAATGAACCGTTCCCGGACTAACAAGCGTCACTTTGAATGGTGAGGAGTTGTTCGAGGAGGCTTAAGTGTCACAAGGAAAAAACATGGCGGAAATTAGGAGGTAGAGACATCCAGAGAATAGTAGAACGAGCATCAGAGGCCTGATTGTAATCTGCAGGTCTTTGGGAAAAAGTGTGAATGCCAGAGAGACGGGTTTTAGTCTTCTGGGAGAGGGCTGAGGATCAGAACTGTATAACATTGTTTAATTAAGAGGGGTGATGCGAATCGATGGTTTGAAAAATTGAAGTGGATTGGGGGAATATTGTGAATGGAAGGAGGGAATGAGCCTCTCTAACACGGCGTAGAGGTATGAAATATGAGAGCGCTGCGGAGTTGTAAAGACAAATCTAACATGAGATACATACACTATACAACCATAATGAAGGTGAGAGAAAATGAGGGAGAATACAAGGAGTTGTCATATAGGCTGAGAAAGCAGATGAGAAGAGCGATGGCACAGTTTCAGTGTACCTATTGACCGACAAGAAACTTAAGAGAGTTTTTGGTTTCCAGAGAGTAATGGTTATCCCCAATTTTTTTTAAGGGTGAGTAGAAAGTGATAGGATGATCATTAAGCGGGAATATCGTAGGATTTGGTGAGGGACCTAGAGCCTATGACAATTGCACTATTCAGGTTTTCCCAGGCACTGCTCGGATCTAGGTCTCTTTGCAAGTCGTCAGCGTAAAGGTGATGGGAACAATGATGAATAGAATTGATATTGAAAACACAAGTTTAACATGATAAAATTACAAACTGCCTTATTAGGCAATAAGTAATTGTGATAAATGTTCACATTCATACAGTATTTACAAACAGCCCAGAGACCTCCAAGTACACATGGTTGTCACCTCCCTCGCGTGCGAAAGAGGAAGTGGAGTCATGGGCAGACCCCCACTCTCCTCCTTTAGCCACGTCATTGGATACGAGCCAGCGGAGTTTGGCCAAGAGCAAGAGAGCCACATACGCTCAGGACGTGATTGGACAATCTGGCCATTGCCAGGACTCCTACTGTTACGTATTTATAGCAGGTCACGAGGCCACTGCCATTGTGGTCTCCGAGGAGGATTATAGGGATGAGTCATTACTGTGCTAGAAGATTAGGGTGGACGGATAGGTTACTATATAATTTCATGAACTTGGAAGGGATGAGTTCACGAATGTAGGGTATTATTATAATATTAAGATCGTTATGAAGGGTTTTGTTCCTGACGTAATACGGGGCATTTACTATTGTTCTCAGGACTTTTGATTGAAAGGATTGGATTCACTTGATGTTCAACTTTTTTGCTGTCCCCCATAGCTCTATTCCGTATGTCCAGATAAGCTTAGGTATAACTTTGTAGATTAGTAATTTATTTTCTATCGAGAGATGGGATGTCCTTTGAAGTAGTCTGTCCATTTTTCTAAAGGGTCTGTTTAGTTGTTGTCGTTTTAACCTCGTAATTGGGTTCCATGTTAGCCGTTCGGATGAATAGAATTAGCGAGATCGTCTATGTAACAAATAGCAAGAAGGGGAGATATGCTCGTTCCAGGGACTACGCCTTAAGGAAGAATGAAAGAAGCTGATGGAGGTCTGTACTTCTTGTGAACGGTTGGAACAAAATGATCGAAACCACTGAACAGAGATATCACAGCTGGTTATGTTTTCAACTTGTAAAGAAGGATTGTGTGGACTGTGGTATCAAGTGCTTATGAGATTTAAGACTGGTAATGTTTGATACTAGACAATTCTAGATCCTGTCCTTCCAACCTGTATTTCCCTTCTCACAAATCTCCTTCCTTTGACCGTCTTTTTCTTATTTGTACCAGAAATCGTACTGAATATAGTATTGTACATTTGTAAGTGTGTAGTGTTGTTTTTCTTCAGCTGAACGTTCCTTGAAGTTGTATATGGTTAGAAGACAATGTCGCAGAATTAAGTTGATTTTTTATTATACAATCTGAATCTAAATCACATCATGTACTTGTCTAGCTTGCATTTTTGTTGCAGACAAAGTATGTGAAAGTTAATGTTTGTGAAAAATCATTTACCAATTATTAGTTCGTTATCCTCACCAAGTTTAACAATTTATAATTCGTCATTATTATTTTTTATCCCAAGTAATAATATTTATATTTTCCTTCTGTTTCTAGTGGCAATTATTTGCGAATGTCGTTTACCTCTATTCATTTATGTCTTTTTTTTATTTCAATATTATGCTGGGTCATTGAAGCCACTTCATATTTGCATATGCCCATTACTGTTTTTAACCTAATCTGTTAATATAATGATTGTTTAGCTAGATATACTTATATGTAGTTTTTAGTATTGTTATGAAACTATGTTTTAGAATAAACTGTATTATTTTTTATTTCGTTTCCTTTCTTTTATTTGATACCCAATAATGTAGAAGTATTGAAAAATAAACAACTTCTGTTTCCTTTGTAAAATAGATACGAAAGCGCAGCCAAGACTTCAATTCCTATAGCTAGAGTACCCCTTCAACTTCCTGCCACTCTAAAGTGCACTTAATAATGCATCAAGTCCTGCCTGGATGAGACAAAGCTTAAATTACAGGGCTTTAAGGCAATGTGTCTCGAAAGAAAACATTTTCATGTCGCTGCTTTCACTAAGTGTCATCAGGAGACGAGTAAATAACCAGTTGAATTATAAACGAAAATGATTTAGAAGGAAATTTCGCTTTTCAATAGAGAACTCAATCGGTCACAGTTTAATACTTGAGAACTACACTTGACAAGAGATTGACAAAGGAAACGTCACACAAAAATTAAACGACTAAGATATTAAATCTTATACTTTTATATTACATATAAACGTTTAAATATGAATCCCAAATTTACGGATATGCTAAATATACTAACATAAAAATATTATACAGATTTTTCATTAAAATTTTCTTATGACAGGGTACGAAGTCGAATTAAAACTGACTAAAGAAATCCAAGTCTTTATTAAAAAGAATAGAATTTAATAATAAAGCATTATTAGTTTTGATTTACCAATTCATTCATACCAAAGTTCCATTCTTACAATATATACATAGACATTCTGCCTCCCCCCACTCACAAGGAGATTCCCCCAGCAAGCTGACGTGTCAGAAGAAATGAAATTCTCCCAGCTCACCCTCCAACCTTTTTGCTCTCCGCGAAGACCAGCGAAAATTCAAAAGAGCCACAGACGCTCAGAGCAGGAGTTAGGATGATAGCTAGTGCCAGCAACCCAAGACTTGCATATCTATTTACAATAAGTTTTATAATGCTTGCTGTTTTATATATATTATTTATAATCTTGCCAAGAACAAGTAGAAGGGGCTGGAGCAGTACTGCATACGTTTAAATATGAATCCCAAATTTACGGATATGCTAAATATACTAACATAAAAATATTATACAGATTTTTCATTAAAATTTTCTTATGACAGGGTACGAAGTCATACCCTTCACAATGACTTAAAAAATAGCACTATGGCACCCTAACCCATTTATCGTAACGGCAGAGGTGTTATAATAAATATATTCTAAATTAATGACAATTTTTAATTATTTTAAAATTAATTATTTTAATTATCTTTAAAATTATTTTCGACAATATAATAGAGGGGGGGGGGAGAGTACTCATTGGATGTCCTCTATTTCATTTCATTTTAGTTCAGACATGCCATTTAACAGACATTTGGTCAGAAACACTGCTTGTGACGTTAGTGACACATATAAATAAATAAATAAAGTTAGAAAAAATAATTAATACTAGAAAGCCAGTTTACCTCTATATAGCAAAAGGATCTCTCTCTGATCTATCATCAAAGTCACCAAGGTATTGTTATCTAACATTTAACCACATACCTTTAAAATACCCATCTACAATTTGTAATAAAACTTCATCATAATCCAAAAACCTATGAAAACCACTGATAGATTATCGATCTAAGTTAGCTTTTTCATTGCAGACCTGTGTTATCAGAGGAATACTTTGATAATAAATAGATATCAGTAATAAGAGGCGGGCTCATTGCGTGATTGCGTGCTAGCTTTGCATGACTGCCAGTCCTCGCTATGAATGGACCTGTATATCCATTCATTCAACAGAGCCCTTGGTGAAACACAGTAACTATGAATGGAGTCTCAAACCCTCGGTGGCATAACGGAAAGCAATACCTTCAAACCTGAGATCTCATGCTGAACTATACACGAATATTTACATTACATTATATTGTATTTTGCTTATCAAATTAACTTATTGTGAAAATTTCCACATTTAACTTTAACTGCAGTACATCAATACAATACCTAGCTATTTTCCCAACTCCAGGAATTGTTTTTAGAAATATATAAACGAATTTATTATTATACATATTTTTTAAATCGGCAGTTATGTCATTTATAGAATCTTATCAATAATAAATGGTATGTTTATCAGTCACATGACTGTATTTCATAACTTATAATAATCAGCCCTATTATAATTATCTTATCTTATTCTATTAGTAACTTCCCTTCCCTTCCCAGACCTCTATTCTAAATAATTGGCTCCCACGACCTTTCTATCTCCACCTTCGTCCCTACTGTTATCGCTTACCTACACATTTAAATACCCCTTAGCCATAAGACTAAGCATTGCTTCCTTATGAGTCTCAGTTGATATAAGCTCCCAGCTTGTAATCATATATGTTAACTCCAGCTGATGATCTAGCTAGCTGTGTTTGTTGCGAGAAGGTTACTTAGCTGTGTTTGGTGTGTGAAGGTTACTTTCAAGATAAGACTGTTTATTGTTTGTGTTGTGACTATACACTAGAATACCTGGTAAATAACGTGTAATTTAATTAATATTTATAGTTATGTTTATTTCGTTTATGTTATATTGTTCAATCGTTTGATGCTTATAATTTTAATGCCATTGTAAATCTTTACAGATTAATAAAATCAGTTATTGAATTATAAAAACCAACTTATATATATATTGAAACCTACCTCATTTTCTACCATTTCTTTTCCTAATTTATTAGATCAATTGACCTTAACTAATTTGGTAGGTCCGTCATGAGATCTTTAATTCAACTTGTTTTTATGTCTTCGACATAGGAAATTATCCCGATTGAATCGCCCGATCTCAAGGCTAATGTTATAGTTATTAATAAATGGAGAAACTGGGAATCGTGAAATATATACAAGTAAAATGGTTATCACAAATAATTATAATTATATAGAGTGCTGACAAAAAGTTTAAAAAAATATTCATTTCCTTTTGAACAAGGATAGTTACTACTAATTAATTATATAAAAAAATGAAAATTGAGCTCAATCTCTTTTAATGGATCCATAATAATAAAAAAACAATATCAATATCACCCAATCGATGATCTCCGTTTAATCCAATCAACGTTACTGTTGATCTCTTCTTCTTCTTCTTCTTCTTCTTCTTCTCCTCTTCTTCTGTTGGATACCACCAAGTCGGGGTCTTGCTCTTGTTCGCTCTCTGGCTGTTAGTCTAAGACTGCCGTTTTATCTCATCCCCACTCCTAAGAGCATAAGGGCAGATGCTGGACAAAGTGGGAGGGTGGCTGGTCATGATATTCTCAAATATCATGAATGTTACAATATATATATATATGTAAGTTTGAACGTAACCGCCAAACTTCGGCACATATGCGAGATGTCCCGACAGAGAGCGCTACTATCAAAGGACGCTTAGTTGTAACCTCCTGATCCTGATATGGGTACACTTGTTAAGACAATGGTCAACTCTAAGTATCGACAATTGTATTGATTCAGGTTAGTTATAAGTTTTATTGGTTTATTGTTATATTTGTAGCGCTAGCTAATGTGTACATATGTTTAATATTACAGTTCTAAACTGCATCTGCAAGTGTTCGATTTATACCCTGAGAACCTCCTTCTCCTTTTAAGTTTCTGAATTCGAAACTTACAAATCAATACAATGGAGACAAAGGCGAAATTTCATTTCATCTCAGAAGCTGGTGAAGATTCCAGAACCACGGTCGTGAAAGTTATGACGATTCAGCTGGTTGGCCAACCGGAAATTTTTGTATTTCCAAAAGATAAACAGTCTAGCACTCAGCACAAACAACTCTTCGATACTGCAGTAGTGAAGAATGTGGTGAAGAGTTTGAGAATTCGAAACAAATTTCGAAAAATAGTGATAACAATGACTGTAGAGCTCAGCAACATTTATTTGGATGTAGAAGGTAATGTTACATTTTATGATGAATATTTAGAAGAGGTTATACCTAACATAAACAATGCTATAACAGGTACCGTAGAAAAACATATGTGTTCTCGGGTTAAAGATATGGTTATAGAAAAATTTAATGGTGAAAATTTAAATGCTAATGTATGGCTAAATTTATTCGTTCAGGAGTGTGCTAGAGTGGGGATTACTCAAGACAAATATGCAGAAGCTCTAAGATTATTCTTAGAAAAGTCTGCATTAGATTGGTATAATATATTCTGGAAACAGAACTCAATGTTTAATTGGGAAGCTTGGAATAATTCCTTTATTGAGACCTTCTCTGCACAGTCCTGGACCGATATAACATATGCATATAATTTTAAATATTTAAATGGTTCCCTGTTAGAATATGCGTTAAAGAAAAGAAGTTTATTGTTAGAAATAGATGAAAGTATCTCACTAAATACTCAAATTAATCTGATTGTAATTAACTTACCAAATTTTATACAAAATAAATTAGAAAGAAAGTCAATTGTAAGTATGGAAAATTTAATGGCAAAATTAAAACAATTTGGTAAGTTAAATGAAAGAAAAAAAGAGAAAGAAACACAAAAATGTTCAAGCGAGAAAAAACCATGTACAATATGTGAAAAATTAGGTTTTCAAAATAGATTTCATTTAGAGAGTTTGTGTCGTTTAAAAGATAAACAATTGAAAAAAATAAAAAATGAGAATATTAAGGTTACAAATAATGGAGAAGTTCAAGATATGATAGCAAGCTCTGAAGGGGCAAAAAACGAGTAGTCCTCCCACTTATTAAAATAAAATTTCTCGCTAATCGAAATCCAGCTATTGGTCTTTATGACTCTGGATCTAATATTTCTTTGATAAATTATGAATTTTTAAATAATAATAAAGATATTAAAAAAATAATAGGTGGGAGAGATAATATAAAAGGGGTAACAGGAGTAGCAAAAACAGAGGGTACGGTTGTATTAAGAATTAAAATCGGTAATATTGAAGAAAATTTTCAGTTTTTTATTGTGAAAAGTATTAATTTTAAAGATGATTTTCTATTAGGATTAGATTTAATAAAAAAATTCAAACTATGTCAAGATGAAAACTTAATAATAACTCAAAAAGAGATAACAAAACAAAAAGATCGGCAAATTAATAAGACTGAAATATCAGATATAAACAAGATAGAAAATACTATACAAAAAAATAAGGACATTTTTGCTAAGTCAAAATTCGACATAGGAAAAATAAAAGGTTATGAAGCAACAGTAAAATTAATACAAAATAGATATATTTCAAAGAAACCATACAGGTGCTCATTTCAAGACAAAATTGAAATTGAAATGCAAGTGGATGAATTATTAAAAGCTGGTTTGATTGAAGAATCAAGCAGTCCCTATGCAGCTCCTGTCACGATGGTATTTAAGAATGAAGAAGGAAAAAGATCACGCTTTTGTATTGACTTTAAGGAACTAAATAAAATAATTGTGCCAGAAAGTCAACCGTTTCCTAGGATTGATGATCTGACAGTACGCGCCAGAAACTGTAAATTTTTTTCAAAATTGGATGTAAATTCGGCGTTTTGGTCGATACCAGTGCGTGAAAAGGATAAATATAAATTGGCTTTCGTAACCCATCATGGTCATTGGCAATGGAATTGCTTGCCATATGGTTTGAAGTCTGCTCCGGCTATATTTCAAAGAGTCTTGTCAAGTGTGATAAGAAGAAATAACCTAGATAAGTTTGCTGTAAACTACATAGATGATGTATTGATTCATTCGAAGAATTATGAGGACCATGTAAAACATGTAGAATTAGTGTTAAAAGCACTACAGAAACAAGGATTTAAATTAAATGAATCAAAGTGTCAGTTTGCACAAAACAAGATAACTTATCTGGGCCATGAAATAGGAAATAATTATATAAAACCAATGAATGACAATCTCACAGCAATTAAAAAGTTTCCTGTACCTCAAACAAAGAAACAGGTTAGACAATTTTTAGGAAAAATAAACTTCTATTTGGAGTATATACCAAAACATACTATTTTGCTAGATCCCTTAAGAAATTTATTAAGAAAAAATGTAGATTTTCACTGGTCAAAACAATGTAAAGATTGTTTCGAGACAACAAAAAAATACTTATGCTCAGCGCCTGCGCTAGCAATATTTGATCCAGAATCTCCAACATACATATTCACTGATGCAAGTATTGAAGGAGTTGGAGCAATTCTAAAACAACCACAAGAAGACAAATCTCTAAAGTCAGTATTTTTCTTTTCAAAAAAATTGACAAACGCTCAGAAAACAAAAAAAGCAATATTTATAGAATGTTTAGCTATTAAAGAAGCTAAACTTTACTGGCAATATTATCTGATAGGAAAAAAATTTGTGGTATTTACAGACCACAGACCATTAGAAAATTTTAATGTGAAGAAAAGTAATGATCCAGAACTACTACAAATTTTAAACTATATCTCACAATTTGACTTTGAGATTGTATATAATCCAGGTAAAGAAAATTTGGAGGCAGATTGTCTATCCAGAAATCCAGTTTTAGAATCAAATGAAGAAACAGATGATAACTCTGCGATTAAAACATCAAATTTATTAAAACTGGAAGATTTAAAAGAAAATCAAAAGCTAATAAAATTGGATGACAAATGCATAATTAAAGATAATATAATTTACAAAATACTGAATAAGAGTGAGAAAATATGGATAACAGAAGAATTTGGTATTTCACTTATTGAAAGTGTACATAAAGATCAAGGTCATATAGGAATGAAACAATTAATTTTAACAATAGGAAAAAAATTTTATTTTAAAAATATGTATAAAAATATAAGATTGATTTGCAGATCTTGTGAAACATGTATCAAAAATAAGTCAAGAATAGGTTGCTTTAAGGCTCCCTTGTCTCAACTTGGTCCAGCAAAAGAACCACTAGATATAATATCTTTAGATACAATAGGAGGATTTAAAGGGAATAAAAGTACAATAAAATATCTACACTTGGTAGTAGATCATTTCACAAGGTACGCATATATCAGCACCTCGAAAACACAAATAGCAAAAGATTTTATTAATCTAATCAAGAAAGTAGAAAAAGCTGGAAATATAAAAACATTATTAACAGATCAATATCCTGGTATAAATTCAGCACAATTTAAACAATATGTAAATAAACAAAAGATAACATTAATTTTTACAGCAGTAGATTGTGCATTTTCTAATGGATTAAATGAAAGTACAAATCAAACACTAGTTAACAGAATAAGGTGCAAAATTCATGAAAATAGAGATAAATCGTGGCCAATAGTAGCAGAAAAGTGTATCGAGGAATACAATAACACGATACATAGTTCTACTGGGTTTACCCCCAATTACTTATTAACTGGAATAGATGCATCATTTGTACCTGATGAACTAAATGAAAATAAAATTACAAATTTAGAAAATAATAGGGAAATAGCTTATAAAAACTCAGAAAAGACACATAACCAAAATAAAAAGTATTATGATAAAAATGTTAAAAAGTTTGAATACGAAGTTGGAGACCTTGTATATGTACAAAACAGTAACAAATTGAATAGAGATAAATTAGATGCGATCAGAGTAGGACCTTTCAAAATAAAACAGAAAATCTCAGAGGTAATATTTTTAATAGATAGTAGATTTCGTAAAAAGGAGTCAAACTTATTTCATGCTAGTAAGCTCGTGCCTTATTCCAAAGGGCTTTATTACCCTCTGTCTCAAAAAGGGGGGATGTAAGTTTGAACGTAACCGCCAAACTTCGGCACATATGCGAGATGTCCCGACAGAGAGCGCTACTATCAAAGGACGCTTAGTTGTAACCTCCTGATCCTGATATGGGTACACTTGTTAAGACAATGGTCAACTCTAAGTATCGACAATTGTATTGATTCAGGTTAGTTATAAGTTTTATTGGTTTATTGTTATATTTGTAGCGCTAGCTAATGTGTACATATGTTTAATATTACAGTTCTAAACTGCATCTGCAAGTGTTCGATTTATACCCTGAGAACCTCCTTCTCCTTTTAAGTTTCTGAATTCGAAACTTACAAATCAATACAATGGAGACAAAGGCGAAATTTCATTTCATCTCAGAAGCTGGTGAAGATTCCAGAACCACGGTCGTGAAAGTTATGACGATTCAGCTGGTTGGCCAACCGGAAATTTTTGTATTTCCAAAAGATAAACAGTCTAGCACTCAGCACAAACAACTCTTCGATACTGCAGTAGTGAAGAATGTGGTGAAGAGTTTGAGAATTCGAAACAAATTTCGAAAAATAGTGATAACAATGACTGTAGAGCTCAGCAACATTTATTTGGATGTAGAAGGTAATGTTACATTTTATGATGAATATTTAGAAGAGGTTATACCTAACATAAACAATGCTATAACAGGTACCGTAGAAAAACATATGTGTTCTCGGGTTAAAGATATGGTTATAGAAAAATTTAATGGTGAAAATTTAAATGCTAATGTATGGCTAAATTTATTCGTTCAGGAGTGTGCTAGAGTGGGGATTACTCAAGACAAATATGCAGAAGCTCTAAGATTATTCTTAGAAAAGTCTGCATTAGATTGGTATAATATATTCTGGAAACAGAACTCAATGTTTAATTGGGAAGCTTGGAATAATTCCTTTATTGAGACCTTCTCTGCACAGTCCTGGACCGATATAACATATGCATATAATTTTAAATATTTAAATGGTTCCCTGTTAGAATATGCGTTAAAGAAAAGAAGTTTATTGTTAGAAATAGATGAAAGTATCTCACTAAATACTCAAATTAATCTGATTGTAATTAACTTACCAAATTTTATACAAAATAAATTAGAAAGAAAGTCAATTGTAAGTATGGAAAATTTAATGGCAAAATTAAAACAATTTGGTAAGTTAAATGAAAGAAAAAAAGAGAAAGAAACACAAAAATGTTCAAGCGAGAAAAAACCATGTACAATATGTGAAAAATTAGGTTTTCAAAATAGATTTCATTTAGAGAGTTTGTGTCGTTTAAAAGATAAACAATTGAAAAAAATAAAAAATGAGAATATTAAGGTTACAAATAATGGAGAAGTTCAAGATATGATAGCAAGCTCTGAAGGGGCAAAAAACGAGTAGTCCTCCCACTTATTAAAATAAAATTTCTCGCTAATCGAAATCCAGCTATTGGTCTTTATGACTCTGGATCTAATATTTCTTTGATAAATTATGAATTTTTAAATAATAATAAAGATATTAAAAAAATAATAGGTGGGAGAGATAATATAAAAGGGGTAACAGGAGTAGCAAAAACAGAGGGTACGGTTGTATTAAGAATTAAAATCGGTAATATTGAAGAAAATTTTCAGTTTTTTATTGTGAAAAGTATTAATTTTAAAGATGATTTTCTATTAGGATTAGATTTAATAAAAAAATTCAAACTATGTCAAGATGAAAACTTAATAATAACTCAAAAAGAGATAACAAAACAAAAAGATCGGCAAATTAATAAGACTGAAATATCAGATATAAACAAGATAGAAAATACTATACAAAAAAATAAGGACATTTTTGCTAAGTCAAAATTCGACATAGGAAAAATAAAAGGTTATGAAGCAACAGTAAAATTAATACAAAATAGATATATTTCAAAGAAACCATACAGGTGCTCATTTCAAGACAAAATTGAAATTGAAATGCAAGTGGATGAATTATTAAAAGCTGGTTTGATTGAAGAATCAAGCAGTCCCTATGCAGCTCCTGTCACGATGGTATTTAAGAATGAAG
Source organism: Acanthosoma haemorrhoidale (assembly GCA_930367205.1). NCBI lineage: Eukaryota > Metazoa > Arthropoda > Insecta > Hemiptera > Acanthosomatidae > Acanthosoma > Acanthosoma haemorrhoidale. The sequence continues at coordinate 105,447,828 of OV884014.1, read as the reverse complement.
AAGGAAAAAGATCACGCTTTTGTATTGACTTTAAGGAACTAAATAAAATAATTGTGCCAGAAAGTCAACCGTTTCCTAGGATTGATGATCTGACAGTACGCGCCAGAAACTGTAAATTTTTTTCAAAATTGGATGTAAATTCGGCGTTTTGGTCGATACCAGTGCGTGAAAAGGATAAATATAAATTGGCTTTCGTAACCCATCATGGTCATTGGCAATGGAATTGCTTGCCATATGGTTTGAAGTCTGCTCCGGCTATATTTCAAAGAGTCTTGTCAAGTGTGATAAGAAGAAATAACCTAGATAAGTTTGCTGTAAACTACATAGATGATGTATTGATTCATTCGAAGAATTATGAGGACCATGTAAAACATGTAGAATTAGTGTTAAAAGCACTACAGAAACAAGGATTTAAATTAAATGAATCAAAGTGTCAGTTTGCACAAAACAAGATAACTTATCTGGGCCATGAAATAGGAAATAATTATATAAAACCAATGAATGACAATCTCACAGCAATTAAAAAGTTTCCTGTACCTCAAACAAAGAAACAGGTTAGACAATTTTTAGGAAAAATAAACTTCTATTTGGAGTATATACCAAAACATACTATTTTGCTAGATCCCTTAAGAAATTTATTAAGAAAAAATGTAGATTTTCACTGGTCAAAACAATGTAAAGATTGTTTCGAGACAACAAAAAAATACTTATGCTCAGCGCCTGCGCTAGCAATATTTGATCCAGAATCTCCAACATACATATTCACTGATGCAAGTATTGAAGGAGTTGGAGCAATTCTAAAACAACCACAAGAAGACAAATCTCTAAAGTCAGTATTTTTCTTTTCAAAAAAATTGACAAACGCTCAGAAAACAAAAAAAGCAATATTTATAGAATGTTTAGCTATTAAAGAAGCTAAACTTTACTGGCAATATTATCTGATAGGAAAAAAATTTGTGGTATTTACAGACCACAGACCATTAGAAAATTTTAATGTGAAGAAAAGTAATGATCCAGAACTACTACAAATTTTAAACTATATCTCACAATTTGACTTTGAGATTGTATATAATCCAGGTAAAGAAAATTTGGAGGCAGATTGTCTATCCAGAAATCCAGTTTTAGAATCAAATGAAGAAACAGATGATAACTCTGCGATTAAAACATCAAATTTATTAAAACTGGAAGATTTAAAAGAAAATCAAAAGCTAATAAAATTGGATGACAAATGCATAATTAAAGATAATATAATTTACAAAATACTGAATAAGAGTGAGAAAATATGGATAACAGAAGAATTTGGTATTTCACTTATTGAAAGTGTACATAAAGATCAAGGTCATATAGGAATGAAACAATTAATTTTAACAATAGGAAAAAAATTTTATTTTAAAAATATGTATAAAAATATAAGATTGATTTGCAGATCTTGTGAAACATGTATCAAAAATAAGTCAAGAATAGGTTGCTTTAAGGCTCCCTTGTCTCAACTTGGTCCAGCAAAAGAACCACTAGATATAATATCTTTAGATACAATAGGAGGATTTAAAGGGAATAAAAGTACAATAAAATATCTACACTTGGTAGTAGATCATTTCACAAGGTACGCATATATCAGCACCTCGAAAACACAAATAGCAAAAGATTTTATTAATCTAATCAAGAAAGTAGAAAAAGCTGGAAATATAAAAACATTATTAACAGATCAATATCCTGGTATAAATTCAGCACAATTTAAACAATATGTAAATAAACAAAAGATAACATTAATTTTTACAGCAGTAGATTGTGCATTTTCTAATGGATTAAATGAAAGTACAAATCAAACACTAGTTAACAGAATAAGGTGCAAAATTCATGAAAATAGAGATAAATCGTGGCCAATAGTAGCAGAAAAGTGTATCGAGGAATACAATAACACGATACATAGTTCTACTGGGTTTACCCCCAATTACTTATTAACTGGAATAGATGCATCATTTGTACCTGATGAACTAAATGAAAATAAAATTACAAATTTAGAAAATAATAGGGAAATAGCTTATAAAAACTCAGAAAAGACACATAACCAAAATAAAAAGTATTATGATAAAAATGTTAAAAAGTTTGAATACGAAGTTGGAGACCTTGTATATGTACAAAACAGTAACAAATTGAATAGAGATAAATTAGATGCGATCAGAGTAGGACCTTTCAAAATAAAACAGAAAATCTCAGAGGTAATATTTTTAATAGATAGTAGATTTCGTAAAAAGGAGTCAAACTTATTTCATGCTAGTAAGCTCGTGCCTTATTCCAAAGGGCTTTATTACCCTCTGTCTCAAAAAGGGGGGATGTAAGTTTGAACGTAACCGCCAAACTTCGGCACATATGCGAGATGTCCCGACAGAGAGCGCTACTATCAAAGGACGCTTAGTTGTAACCTCCTGATCCTGATATGGGTACACTTGTTAAGACAATGGTCAACTCTAAGTATCGACAATTGTATTGATTCAGGTTAGTTATAAGTTTTATTGGTTTATTGTTATATTTGTAGCGCTAGCTAATGTGTACATATGTTTAATATTACAGTTCTAAACTGCATCTGCAAGTGTTCGATTTATACCCTGAGAACCTCCTTCTCCTTTTAAGTTTCTGAATTCGAAACTTACAAATCAATACAATGGAGACAAAGGCGAAATTTCATTTCATCTCAGAAGCTGGTGAAGATTCCAGAACCACGGTCGTGAAAGTTATGACGATTCAGCTGGTTGGCCAACCGGAAATTTTTGTATTTCCAAAAGATAAACAGTCTAGCACTCAGCACAAACAACTCTTCGATACTGCAGTAGTGAAGAATGTGGTGAAGAGTTTGAGAATTCGAAACAAATTTCGAAAAATAGTGATAACAATGACTGTAGAGCTCAGCAACATTTATTTGGATGTAGAAGGTAATGTTACATTTTATGATGAATATTTAGAAGAGGTTATACCTAACATAAACAATGCTATAACAGGTACCGTAGAAAAACATATGTGTTCTCGGGTTAAAGATATGGTTATAGAAAAATTTAATGGTGAAAATTTAAATGCTAATGTATGGCTAAATTTATTCGTTCAGGAGTGTGCTAGAGTGGGGATTACTCAAGACAAATATGCAGAAGCTCTAAGATTATTCTTAGAAAAGTCTGCATTAGATTGGTATAATATATTCTGGAAACAGAACTCAATGTTTAATTGGGAAGCTTGGAATAATTCCTTTATTGAGACCTTCTCTGCACAGTCCTGGACCGATATAACATATGCATATAATTTTAAATATTTAAATGGTTCCCTGTTAGAATATGCGTTAAAGAAAAGAAGTTTATTGTTAGAAATAGATGAAAGTATCTCACTAAATACTCAAATTAATCTGATTGTAATTAACTTACCAAATTTTATACAAAATAAATTAGAAAGAAAGTCAATTGTAAGTATGGAAAATTTAATGGCAAAATTAAAACAATTTGGTAAGTTAAATGAAAGAAAAAAAGAGAAAGAAACACAAAAATGTTCAAGCGAGAAAAAACCATGTACAATATGTGAAAAATTAGGTTTTCAAAATAGATTTCATTTAGAGAGTTTGTGTCGTTTAAAAGATAAACAATTGAAAAAAATAAAAAATGAGAATATTAAGGTTACAAATAATGGAGAAGTTCAAGATATGATAGCAAGCTCTGAAGGGGCAAAAAACGAGTAGTCCTCCCACTTATTAAAATAAAATTTCTCGCTAATCGAAATCCAGCTATTGGTCTTTATGACTCTGGATCTAATATTTCTTTGATAAATTATGAATTTTTAAATAATAATAAAGATATTAAAAAAATAATAGGTGGGAGAGATAATATAAAAGGGGTAACAGGAGTAGCAAAAACAGAGGGTACGGTTGTATTAAGAATTAAAATCGGTAATATTGAAGAAAATTTTCAGTTTTTTATTGTGAAAAGTATTAATTTTAAAGATGATTTTCTATTAGGATTAGATTTAATAAAAAAATTCAAACTATGTCAAGATGAAAACTTAATAATAACTCAAAAAGAGATAACAAAACAAAAAGATCGGCAAATTAATAAGACTGAAATATCAGATATAAACAAGATAGAAAATACTATACAAAAAAATAAGGACATTTTTGCTAAGTCAAAATTCGACATAGGAAAAATAAAAGGTTATGAAGCAACAGTAAAATTAATACAAAATAGATATATTTCAAAGAAACCATACAGGTGCTCATTTCAAGACAAAATTGAAATTGAAATGCAAGTGGATGAATTATTAAAAGCTGGTTTGATTGAAGAATCAAGCAGTCCCTATGCAGCTCCTGTCACGATGGTATTTAAGAATGAAGAAGGAAAAAGATCACGCTTTTGTATTGACTTTAAGGAACTAAATAAAATAATTGTGCCAGAAAGTCAACCGTTTCCTAGGATTGATGATCTGACAGTACGCGCCAGAAACTGTAAATTTTTTTCAAAATTGGATGTAAATTCGGCGTTTTGGTCGATACCAGTGCGTGAAAAGGATAAATATAAATTGGCTTTCGTAACCCATCATGGTCATTGGCAATGGAATTGCTTGCCATATGGTTTGAAGTCTGCTCCGGCTATATTTCAAAGAGTCTTGTCAAGTGTGATAAGAAGAAATAACCTAGATAAGTTTGCTGTAAACTACATAGATGATGTATTGATTCATTCGAAGAATTATGAGGACCATGTAAAACATGTAGAATTAGTGTTAAAAGCACTACAGAAACAAGGATTTAAATTAAATGAATCAAAGTGTCAGTTTGCACAAAACAAGATAACTTATCTGGGCCATGAAATAGGAAATAATTATATAAAACCAATGAATGACAATCTCACAGCAATTAAAAAGTTTCCTGTACCTCAAACAAAGAAACAGGTTAGACAATTTTTAGGAAAAATAAACTTCTATTTGGAGTATATACCAAAACATACTATTTTGCTAGATCCCTTAAGAAATTTATTAAGAAAAAATGTAGATTTTCACTGGTCAAAACAATGTAAAGATTGTTTCGAGACAACAAAAAAATACTTATGCTCAGCGCCTGCGCTAGCAATATTTGATCCAGAATCTCCAACATACATATTCACTGATGCAAGTATTGAAGGAGTTGGAGCAATTCTAAAACAACCACAAGAAGACAAATCTCTAAAGTCAGTATTTTTCTTTTCAAAAAAATTGACAAACGCTCAGAAAACAAAAAAAGCAATATTTATAGAATGTTTAGCTATTAAAGAAGCTAAACTTTACTGGCAATATTATCTGATAGGAAAAAAATTTGTGGTATTTACAGACCACAGACCATTAGAAAATTTTAATGTGAAGAAAAGTAATGATCCAGAACTACTACAAATTTTAAACTATATCTCACAATTTGACTTTGAGATTGTATATAATCCAGGTAAAGAAAATTTGGAGGCAGATTGTCTATCCAGAAATCCAGTTTTAGAATCAAATGAAGAAACAGATGATAACTCTGCGATTAAAACATCAAATTTATTAAAACTGGAAGATTTAAAAGAAAATCAAAAGCTAATAAAATTGGATGACAAATGCATAATTAAAGATAATATAATTTACAAAATACTGAATAAGAGTGAGAAAATATGGATAACAGAAGAATTTGGTATTTCACTTATTGAAAGTGTACATAAAGATCAAGGTCATATAGGAATGAAACAATTAATTTTAACAATAGGAAAAAAATTTTATTTTAAAAATATGTATAAAAATATAAGATTGATTTGCAGATCTTGTGAAACATGTATCAAAAATAAGTCAAGAATAGGTTGCTTTAAGGCTCCCTTGTCTCAACTTGGTCCAGCAAAAGAACCACTAGATATAATATCTTTAGATACAATAGGAGGATTTAAAGGGAATAAAAGTACAATAAAATATCTACACTTGGTAGTAGATCATTTCACAAGGTACGCATATATCAGCACCTCGAAAACACAAATAGCAAAAGATTTTATTAATCTAATCAAGAAAGTAGAAAAAGCTGGAAATATAAAAACATTATTAACAGATCAATATCCTGGTATAAATTCAGCACAATTTAAACAATATGTAAATAAACAAAAGATAACATTAATTTTTACAGCAGTAGATTGTGCATTTTCTAATGGATTAAATGAAAGTACAAATCAAACACTAGTTAACAGAATAAGGTGCAAAATTCATGAAAATAGAGATAAATCGTGGCCAATAGTAGCAGAAAAGTGTATCGAGGAATACAATAACACGATACATAGTTCTACTGGGTTTACCCCCAATTACTTATTAACTGGAATAGATGCATCATTTGTACCTGATGAACTAAATGAAAATAAAATTACAAATTTAGAAAATAATAGGGAAATAGCTTATAAAAACTCAGAAAAGACACATAACCAAAATAAAAAGTATTATGATAAAAATGTTAAAAAGTTTGAATACGAAGTTGGAGACCTTGTATATGTACAAAACAGTAACAAATTGAATAGAGATAAATTAGATGCGATCAGAGTAGGACCTTTCAAAATAAAACAGAAAATCTCAGAGGTAATATTTTTAATAGATAGTAGATTTCGTAAAAAGGAGTCAAACTTATTTCATGCTAGTAAGCTCGTGCCTTATTCCAAAGGGCTTTATTACCCTCTGTCTCAAAAAGGGGGGATGTAAGTTTGAACGTAACCGCCAAACTTCGGCACATATGCGAGATGTCCCGACAGAGAGCGCTACTATCAAAGGACGCTTAGTTGTAACCTCCTGATCCTGATATGGGTACACTTGTTAAGACAATGGTCAACTCTAAGTATCGACAATTGTATTGATTCAGGTTAGTTATAAGTTTTATTGGTTTATTGTTATATTTGTAGCGCTAGCTAATGTGTACATATGTTTAATATTACAGTTCTAAACTGCATCTGCAAGTGTTCGATTTATACCCTGAGAACCTCCTTCTCCTTTTAAGTTTCTGAATTCGAAACTTACATATATATATATATATATATATATATATATATATATATATATATATATATATATATATATAATTGTACATTTGTGTTTTATACCAAGTAAATTTTCTTTTTTGAGTTATTGAGCAGCAGAAATATAATTGACCATAAACTAAATCGTATTTTTGAAAATATATACAAACAAAATTAAGGAAAAATACCGGTACATGTTTGATTTCAGCTTGCATGCCATCTGGCCTTTTAAATGAAAAACTAAAATTGGCTAAATTGTTGGTTTTACGTTTGATCAAAAAGGTGAGCCCTATCATCTTTATTAGAGTCAGTTCAGTCCAGTCACGTACAATGTGTGTCATTATACTTGTAAATTCTATTATATAAATTTTATAAAATAACATAATCTGTATATAATGCAGCAACGCTACAGGATATACAAAAAAAAATTGTAAATAGATTCGCCTGAGGATCTATAATTGTATAGAATTATCCATAAATTGAAAGTGGCTAAGGCCAAAAAAAATTAACGGCCACTGTTGTATAGCATACAATTTTAATTTAAGGATCCATCTACTCGTGCATGAATGAAACTAGAGATTTTCCCTTCGAGTTAAGCCATAAATTATGTATTATATGTACATATTTTAAAACGTAATTCTAGCAATAATAGCACTAAATTTAAAAAAAAGAACAACATATTCAGGCCAGATCCAAAATTAGTAGCAGATCGAGCAATAAAGCCGAAGATAAATGGGATGAACTGGTTTTGTCTGTCGGTTTTACGATTTTCCCAGCCCACTCAGCCCCGACTGAATGACTGAACTCTACAACATTAAATGTATTCAGATTGCTTTGACCTTATCCGTCACAAGCTGCATATTTGTGCTCAAGCGTAACACAATATCCTTACAAAATACGGTTTATTCTATAGTTTTTATTATAATGGCAAATTTGCAGTTACCGGTACCCCGTGATGTTAACATTAATGACATTACCTAAAACTCACATAACTTCTTAAAGATATAAAATACCACATAATTGCTGTCGCATAATTTTTATTTATTTTTTTAATATAACAGGTGCATAATACTGTATCTACAAAGGCACATTAATTAAAATTAACTGAAGCTTGGCAATTTCAATCACTCACACAATAAATAATAAAATTGTACAATTAAAAATAATTTACGAACTCTTATATACTTAGATTTCAAGCGGTAGATAAGAATGAAAATCAGGTCAAAGAAGCCTTTTGGAACTTTTGAGCAATATGTGACTGAAGAGCCATTCCTTCCTTCTTTGATGCCTCAGTAAACAAAGTTTGAGAACCTACCATCCACATACCTACAAAGAATAACATTTATTATCTATACAATTTTTTCGCATTGCAAAAATACACAGAAATTAGTACTTACTGCCCCCTTCCTTCAGTAAAACCCGACAATCTTTTATAAGGTAAATCTGTAACTAATTGTGAAAATATGAACATTTGGGGAAACTACCGTTTTGAAGATCAATACTAAACGTGTAATGTGCTATTTACTGTTAGTCACAGTATTAATCACATTTGTGCCCGATGTAAAGGACACGAACACAAAGAATGTTTTGAGCAATAGATTTACAGTTAACATTAAAATTCAAAATTTTCACTTCAAGAACATTTATGTACTAAAATAACAAAGTCGCCTATCATTTGAACTTATAAATAACCTTGTTAAACTTTGTTACAATTGAACGACTCTAAATTGGAGTCAAACTCTCACATAAATTGTATTCATTGCTAGGAGTGTTGAAGTGGAATATGCGATTAAACTAAACGATTGCCATTAATTAATTTCGGACTGGCGATACTGAGCCAAAGGTAAAAGAGAAGGCGAAACGGAAGGAAAGCGACACTGAGGAATGGAATAACGAGTCATTACGAGTAAGTAATCTTAGAGACTCGAGCAGTAAAAGAAAACTTTTAAATGCGGAATTGGGAATGTTACGACTCAAAGTTGTCCCATTAAGTTTAATTTGCCTTAACTTTTATGGTTATCTTTTATTTTTTTTAAAGAAAATTAAAACTGACTTCCAAGAAATCCAAGTCTTTATTAAAAAGAATAGAATTTAATAATAAAGCATTATTAGTTTTGATTTACCAATTCATTCATACCAAAGTTCCATTCTTACAATATATACATAGACATTCTGCCTCCCCCCACTCACAAGGATATTCCCCCAGCAAGCTGACGTGTCAGAAGAAATGAAATGCTCCCAGCTCACCCTTCAACCTTTTCGCTCTCCGCGAAGACCAGCGAAAAGTCAAAAGAGCCACAGACGCTCAGAGCAGGAGTTACGATGATAGCTAGTGCCAGCAACCCAAGACTTGCATAGTTTTATAATGCTTGCTGTTTTATATATATTATTTATAATCTTGCCAAGAACAAGTAGAAGGGGCTGGAGCAGTACTGCATACCTTCCTCTTGACTTCATGGAAGGCACTGATGGTTCCTGTTATTTTTAAGTAAGCAACCCCATCCCTTCTTACTGCCCTTACTCCCTACTTGCCAGAATCTTATCCTTTTCTTATACATATATGTCTCAGCTTTTAGCCCTAGACCCCACTTGTCCTTAGACCTTCCACCCAGTATTGTAACTCTTAATATTTTTATATACCAGTGCTTTGCTTGTACTTCATAATAAAGCTTTTCTTTTAAAAGACTCCTCTACAAAGATTATTAACTCTCGACAGATATTGAATTTGGTATGAACGAGTTTCTCTTCATTTAACAACCAACAACAACCATTGGTTCCACCAGTTCTCTGCCTCTTTGAAGATAAAATTGAAGGTTGCTGAATGTCGTTGACTGATCGGGATGGGACGAAAGAATTGCTTTGCTGACAACAACAAAAGTTACAAGAAGAGTGCTAGGAATCACAGGAATGTCAGCAGTGCAAAAGGTATATATGGTAGGACCGACGACACTGCCTTGAGGAACTCCTACTTCAATGGGATAATACGAGTATTAGGAATATTCTGAACTACAACGGACCGACTTATCGAAGGAAGAGGTTTTATGAATTAGAAAAAGAAATTTCAATTTCTCTCCCTGTGTTTGAGACAGTAAGGTATTTGGGCTTCCATCTCGACAAAAGACTGACCTGGAACCAACACACGAGGCTAAAAAGTCAAGAACTAAACAGACGCTTTGGACAACTGTACAGACTACTTAGAAGGACATCCTATCTCTCAATAGAAAACAAACTACTTATTTACAAAGTTATACTTAAGCCAATCTGGACATACGGAATAGAGCTGCCCCTTATTACGTCAGCAACAAATCTCTTCACAATGATCTGAATATACCCTATATTCTTGAACTCATCCCTTCCAAGTTCATAAAATTCCATAGTAACCTATCCAACTACCGTAATCCCGTAGCACAGTCATTGCACTGCACTACTCATCCATATAATCCTCCTCGGAGACTGAAACGGCAGTCACCTCGTGACCTGCTATAACTAAGCGTCTGTGGCTCTCGCGCTCTTGGTCAGCCTCCGGCTCTTATCCAGTGACGCGGCTGACGCAGGAGCGTGGGGAACGCATAGCTTCAGCTACGTCCAAAAAGGGACTCCGGCAGTACTTTACTTAACAAAAATCTTTAAACAAAAATTCCCATCCAAAATTTCATCCAACCAAATAGGTCTGGAATATACCTTTTAACTAGACATATTATTTTCGACATTTTTTTTTCTATATATCATGTAGTTTTTATGTTATGCTAATGTGGGCTTCTACTTTTGAAAACGTTTGTGGCAAACTAAATAATATCATATCATATTAGTGCTTTTGTTAATCCTATCGGTACATATCATAAATTTATGGTTAGTATTCAGGAGACTTATAACGTCAACATTGGAGATGGGTGTAAAGAGTATTTGATGGCGAAATGTTTCAAACAAGTATACATAAACGTTTTTGTTTGTAACTCTGCGTGCCGATAAGAATTCCATGAGCTAACTTTTCCGAATGTCTGCTCAGTTTATCATCCTTAGTTCGAGAGAAACTTCTCCCAAAAGATTACGAAAAAGAGACAAAAGAATGTTCCTTCCACCAATTTATGTCACTTGAGCGTTTAAACTTTAGTCAGGGGCATTTCATCTGAAGTGACCATATCTTTGCTCAAAATCTATGGAGACCCAGTAGTTGCAATCTGATTTTCTCACGGTTCATGAATTGTCGTTTAAATGATAGTAGAGTAAATATAATTTGTTCTACTTTTGTTTTCTCACAGGATGAATAAACTTTGTTGCTCTTAAAAAGTACAATGCTTAGGATCTATCAGCTGTTAATATATATTAAAAAATACATATATATTACAATGTACTTCTTCTTATCAATTCATTTATATCAACTCGACCATTCAAACCTTTAGACAATATTTATTAAGATTAATTATTTATTCGTATAAATAATTAAGGATTCCCACACTCCTTACTCCTCTCACACCACCTTCAAGCAGGTCCTCCTAGTACAAGGATCCGATCACCCTAAATATTTTATATTTCTCCCTCATCCTAAAATTCTAACTAGATAGCTTAGAAAAAAAAAAAAAAAGAAATTAATTATTTAAAACTAGGACCAAACACTACTCAGACTATCATAACTACAAAATTAACTTATAACGCTTAATCAACATTTAAGAACGCTCTCATACAAAAAAAAATAAAACAAAGACAAACATTATTTACATACACTATTTACATATACAGACATCCACAACATATTCATCAAAGCAACTCAGCCTCTTCCTTCCTCCACGGTGTGTTTTTTTTCAAAACCTCCTTTATTGATTTAAAAGTTTTACAATTTACAAATTTTCGAATTACAGATTTCTCCTCTTACTGCATATCTGGGCATGCATTCGAAGGAGGGTAGTATTACAATAACAATTTTCTATTTGAAGTTAAAATCCACGATGTCTTCATCTCGAGTCCCCTCTATCTCTCCTCTCCCACTCTTACACCTGCTCACCATCAGCCCTCCTGTCGCCACCCTTCCAAAACTACATCCAACAAACTTCCAGCGGTTCACCCCGTTTTAATTATGTGAGATAATGAGATCTCAATACATATATTTGCATACAAACACGCATGTACATAAATATTTAAGGTCATAACAGTATCTGGGTCTAACAAAGGTAGCTTATAAAACGTATATTTTAGATGCCTGCCCAAACTGTCATTTTATTTGTTTACAGTATACCGTGTTTAATATGCTTTGTTATTATTTTAATTATTACAGTTTCATAATAATTTTTATAGTAAAAAGGTGGTAGAATATATATTAAAATTTATCATTAGTTAAATAATCTTTGTAGAGGATAGTCTAGTAAAAGAAAAGAAAGAACAGCTTTATTATGAAGTACCAGCAAAACAGTGGTATATACAAATATTAAGAGTTTTGTCACTACATACTGGGTGGAAGGTCTAGGGACAAGTGGGGTCTGGGGCTAAAGCTGAGACATGTATGCATAAGAATAGGATAAGGTTCTGCGAAGCAGGGAGGTCTTGGAGGGATACGGTTGCTTACTTTAAAAATAACAGGAACCATCAGTGACTTCCATGAAGTCACGAAGCAGGTATAGAGTTCTGCTCAGGCCCCCCTCTTCTTTTAGCATTATAATATCCTTAGTATTATAAAATTATTGATAAATGGAGAAAAAACTCAACCTTGAGTCTGCTTAACTGCGGTCTTCGCTATAAAGATCGTAATGAGAAGGTCTCTTCACTGATTTTTATTATTATAAAAATATCCACGCATTATATGATTGTAAATTTATAATAAATACGTTAAAAATAAATAAACAAAAGCGATTATCACATTCTATTACTCAAAGGGCTGACCAACACATTCAAAAGCGCTATAAATATTTTTGGACTGCCTCCATGGATATTGAAAATTGTTAGAATAATAAAAGATGTACGGGGTTTAACAGAAAGGGATGGCCTTTACAGGGAATTTATCTGCTACGATGCTGGTGAGATGTAAAGGCACTGCCAGCTGCATATTTTATGTGGAATTATGTCTGACAGGATTAGCCGGATAAAATCCTATTATCCCTAGATGCATAATTTAGCTTTTCACGCTACATAAAATAACATTTAGTGACTTGTGTATACCGTGACCTAGTGCGCTTTGTATCAGATTTCAACCTTCTCTAGTTTCACATACTATATGATTGTCATGAATATTAATTAAAACTATTTGGTCTATGTTAAACCTTATCCGCAAAACAAAGCTATCCAATAATAACGGTATCAATGGATGCATGGGAGTTAATATATATATATATATTGTAAAGGACAAAGGTTCGTCCTAACCACCATTTAGTTTATTTCCATATAGCAACTGAAATTGGCGATGCACCACTCACAAATACTATTTTTAAATTTTTTAAACTAACTCAACCAACTAATATGATCTTTCTCTCATCTTAAAACAAATGTAATGCAGTTTAAAAAAAATAAATAAAACTTTCATAACTGGCTTAGATAGTGTTAAAAACTCTGCTACGATGCAGAGATTAGATAGTGTTAAAAACTCAATTTCTAAGGTGGCTTGCTAGCTTTCCAATTTTTTGGGATATCAATAAAAATCTTTTTGCATTAACTTCTTAACTTACTTTCTTCAACTAATCATTAAAAAAAATTAAACTTGTATATCTTGAACAGGTTCTAAGATTATTCTTGGCGATATAAGCGATTGATTGAGATTACCCGAAACATAACAAAAAACTAGCCTGATTCATATGGATTATTGACATTGTATGCATAGTTATACTTGGTGCAAAACAACAATTTGTACTAAATAGAGATAAATATTACACAAATACTTACCGGTATGGTATTTTAACTAACAAGTAATAAAGATTTTTCACGATGTTTATTAATATACCTTTAAAATTGTTGATCGATTTAATCAAGCCGTGCAATATTCATACCTTGGACCTTTACTAGTAGGTAGTTACTACTCCACATTGCTAATGAAAAGTTTTATAATGCTAAGAATATTATAATGCTAATATTATATATAATGCTAATATTATATATAATGCTAAAAGTAAAAGGGGGTTGAGGAGAACTGTATACCTGTCTCGTGACTTCATGGAGGTCACTGATGGTTCCTGTAAGCAACCCTCCCTCCGTACACCCCTTACTCCTTACTTCCCAAAATCTTATCCTTTTCTTGTACATATATGTCTCAGCTTTTCGCCCCAGTACCCACTCGTGCCTAGACTGTCCACCCTTTTTTTTTTTTTTTTTTTTTTATGCCCTTTCTGAGGCTGAGCCTCAAACGGGCTTACCCTACGAGCCCGTGAAGCGAGCTCATGGGGTTACGTAGCCTGTGGTGCGCGTATTATGGGATTGTTGCACCGGTCAGCGCACCTTGAGTAATACTGTTTTCGTTCTTTATTTTCCAAAACCACAAAGAAAACAAAATAAAATAAAATCTTTTCCTTAAATCTACTTTGTACAATCCTTACTAGCTTTTTTTTTTTTTTTTTTTTTTTGTCCTTATAGCTAGTATCCTTAATCTATTTACAATATTTACAGATCCGTTAACTATACTAATATCTTACTACTATACTTAAGTGCTATATTTACAAGGGGTGTGCATCCTCTATCCCCCTATAACTAAACTTATATCTAACCATAGGCTACTCAGTCCTACCTTATATCTATATGTACATATTTACAGTGACTCCTCTGGAACCGCCGATACATCGTTGGCTTCGGGTGAGCCTTCCCGAAGACTCGGCTGCTCACCCCGCGCCACCCCCCTGGATATATTGAAGTGCCCGGAGCCTTGTACCCTTCTCCACTCCCCGACGAATCTGCAGAACGTGGTGTATCTCACTTCATCATTCACCAGCGACGGCAGGTCGGACTCGTCCAGGCTGTACTCTCCTTTCGAGCGGAGCAGCCGTGCTCTAGCCGGTTCTAACGCATAGACTAGACTGTCCACCCAGTATGAAGTAACGTAACTCTTAATATTTGTATATACCAGTGTTTGCTTGTACTTCATAATAAAGCTTTTCTTTTTAAACAAAAGATTTCCATCCGAAATTTCATCCAACCAAAAATAAGTCTGGAATATACCTTGTAACTAGAGATATTCTCGACAATTTTTTTCGATATATAATGTAGTTTTTATGTTATACTAGTTGTAGTGGCTGAAGATGAAAGTTCTACTTTTGTAAACGTTTGTGGCAAACTAATTATATTAGTGCTTTTGTTAATCCTATCGGCACATATCATACCTTTTTAGGTAATTATTCAGGAGACTTATTATTATCCTTACTTTAACTAAGGACATAATGGCGAAGGATCTAGATCCATTGGACCGGGGAATTCGGTACTTGACATTACTCAAAGGTTTATCATGTTAGGGGATTGAAATACAACTTCATGGAAGAAGTTAACTGTGGCTTAAATGAGTGACAGAAAACAGATCCGACACAACGTCTGTTAGTCTAACATATATAAATGTTATGTAAAATACATTTAGCTTGGCAGCTGAAGATAAATTGTGGAAATACGATGCCATAGCAACAGAGAAAACACACAGCTACTACAAAATTAAAGAAAAAAAAAGAACAAGCGGTTCAAGTATCAGTTACACCGAACCCACTTCGCTTATTTTACAAGAGAAAAGTGGTCCTCTTAAGTTTCCATCTCCGAGTTCTGAAAAATGATAATCCTCGAATTTCTCTCGCCTCTCCAGAAACAGCTTACTCTGGCTTATTTTATTTTATGTCGTTACCCAACGATCGTAATAAATAAAAACAAAATTATATTTTTATTGTTCTCATTGAATTATTACTATTTGTAATAGTTCAAGAAGGTTAAAGGGACGATGATAATCGGAACGAAAATGTTTATTGTATCGAATAAATTTTGCTTACTCAAAAATAACAGGAACCATGAGTAACTGCCATGAAGTCACGAGACAGGTATACGTTCTGCTCAAGCCACTTTTACTTTTAGCATTATATATAATATTAGCATTATATATAATATTAGCATTATAATATTCTTAGCATTATAAAACTAAGGAATATTATTCAGGTTAATAGTCGGGCCATTGTAGGGTATTTCCGGTTCAATAAACAATGGTAGGATTTTATAAAGCGGGTACTTTTTCTTATTTTTCGTTTCGTTTTTTTTTTTCTGTGAAGAAGGTTCATGGTTTTAAGCACTTAGAAAAATGACAAGAGACAGTTTGTCTCTTTTCTTATTTATCAGCTGTCTTTTTGGCTAAGCACCTTCCGCGCTAAGGAGTTCTCCTTCGGCCCACAACATGATAATGGTCTTACTTGGAGCACTTTTTTTATCCCATTTTCCTAACTTGGCCAAGTAAGAAGCTAGTTAATAGTCTGAAGTATTTTCAGCCTTTTCTTACAATCACCAAAAAATGTCTAATGAATCACCAAGAAAATCCTGATATGCCATCAGACTAGATTTTTTGATGAGAGATACTTTTTTATTGTAATAATACACTGTAACCATTTTTTAGTGTTCTCAAATCGAATTTGGCTTTATGGTAATAAACTCTGGCGTTCTTACCCTTTGGTAAGTTAAACGACCTTTGTAGAACTTTTTCTTTAAAAGAAAAAAAAAGAAAAGCTTTATTATGAAGTACAATTAAAACACTGGTATATACAAATATTAAGAGATCAGTTAGAACATACTGGGTGGAAAGTATAGGCACAAGTGGGGTCTGGGGTTAAAGCTGAGACATATATGTATAAGAATAGTATAATATTCTGGGAAGTAGGTAGGTCTTGGAGAGATGTGGTTGCTTACTTAAAAATAACAGGGAACCATCAGTGACTTCCATGAAGTCACGAGACAGGTATACGTTCTGCTCAAGCCCCTTCTACTTGTTCTTAACATTATAAAACTGGTAGACACCTCGATTAGGAAGAAGATATGCGGAGAAAGTATTTAAATGAAGAAGTTGGTAAACCTGTATGTGTTAATAGACAGTATGTCAGTAAGAAATACTAAGGTTGTACAATATATCTCATCGCTGATATTGTTTTAGACTGCGGACAGTGTGGAAAGGATTTAAACAGAATGAAGGGATTGTCATTACGTAGAAGTATGGAAATTGGTGTATCTATTTATGATGGAAATTAGAAATGGAATGTGGACAAAAATAGAGAACTCAAAAAGGAACATAGCAGATTTTATGCAAAACATTCTGTCAGCATTCCATTTTCACGAAAATACACTCGTATTACCTTGTAAGGTAATACCTTTAATAAACCTTTGCTAATTTGTATGAGTTTATAAATGTTCAAAAGCGTGTTTCAAGTATTTTTATTTATATTGTTTTCATTTGAAGTTATTTCTATTAAAGATTGTTATTAGCAAAAGAGTGTACTGTAAGAGATTTCTACATAAACACCATCGGGGTTAGTAATTATCAGTACAACAACAACCCTATTCATCACGTTGTTGATCAGGGGAGGAGAAAGTTGTTGTTGGCCCAACCATGGAGTTTGTTGGTCACGCCTTCTTACTTTGGGCTCATGTTTGGGCTGAAAGGGAAACCGCGAATGACAAACAACTAAGCAGTTTCCTTCAACTTCTTGTTCAATTAATATTTCATGAAAATAGGTATACTTAAAAATATTTTACCACTAGATTGTGTTAATAGGCAAAACATGGTATTAGATAGTTAAGATATTGAGAGATACACAGTGAGATTCACGTTTATGAAGTACGAACTGTTTTAGTATATATATATTTGTCTTCTAGTTTTGTATATGTTGCCAGATAATGGACTAATCTAAAACGTCACAAAAATAAATGAAACATGACTAAAAAACGAAACCAAAAAGGATGCAATCATGCTGAAAGATAATTACTAACATAAAACGATGGTTCTGTCTAATGATTAAAAAATGTATAGATTGATTAGAAATAGCCCACGTCCAGAGTTGTCCAATAAAATAAATAAATATGTTGAAAAATTATATAGATCTAAATAGATAGACAAAACTACTAACAGTATACCGACATAGATAATAACTATACTGATCTGAGAATACATGAACTTATTAACCAAATAAACATATCTGACTTATAATAAATATTATAAATGGACCGACTGACATTCTGAACGAGACATATGGAACAAAATGAACAATTGTGACATTACAAATGCAATAGAATCAAAACATACATTGAATAATATATATATATAGGTAGGTATAATAGCCACGAAAAACATAAAGTTGCTAGTGGATATCACTATTTAATTATATAATAAGAGATATAGAAAAACAGAGAGAAGAGAATATACAGAAAGATAAGACAGGAAATCAATCACTTCATATTTTTTCCAGCAAAATTAGCCAAATGTCTACATTTATTTTCTCCTTAGTTCATGATGTCAGATTTTGTGAACAATAATAATATTAGAATTAACAAAAAAATTGTCTCCATTGATGAATGAACTATTCATTTTACAATGTAATTTTCGGTTGTTTTAAGGAAATAAACACCATATCAAGTTTCGATAGTGGTCATTAAATGAAATTTCGTTTGATGAAATATAATTCACATGCATTGTACTATTTCCACCATTATAATATATAACGTCTACGCTAGACCAGGAATAGGTACACTTGAGGAAAACCCTTAGAAATGGCAGGTGTGACATTATTCCTCCCCCTTACTGCCGCTTTTGCCCCTAATTGCAATGTTATATCTTCCACTCCAGATGTTCGCTCAATCTGTCACGACCAGAACATTTCCTATCCCAGGACGGTACCGACTTAGTCACTAGCTCAGTCTGAGTGGATAATTACTTTTATAAAATATTTCTTTCATATAACTAATTTGCTCTTCGCCGTATATCGATAAGTATAACTAGAAAATCAATATAAAATGAAGTAGAACTATGGAATCAATAAACAAGTCGATTGCATCTGAATGAAGTTCTATTGAATATAACCAATTGCACGATTTTCCACCGACTCAACGTCCGGAGACCTTTTTATATACTTTGTGTCTTAA
This sequence comes from Acanthosoma haemorrhoidale, assembly GCA_930367205.1. Taxonomy (NCBI): domain Eukaryota; kingdom Metazoa; phylum Arthropoda; class Insecta; order Hemiptera; family Acanthosomatidae; genus Acanthosoma; species Acanthosoma haemorrhoidale. Next base: position 105,428,755 of record OV884014.1, on the reverse strand, counting down.
AAAAAATATAGTGCATACTTGTATGATAATTACCTCATAGAATTAATCTACCTCTCTCATATTATCAACAAAGGCACGTTAGATTGTCGTGATTTTTTTATACTGGAGAATTAGATATTGTCATGCCCTTATTGTTAGTTAGTGTTATTTGTGGCACTGGGTGTTATTACTACTCACAAACTACCTGTACCACTTATAGCTGTTTAGGAATCGTTGTTTAATAATATGTGAGCAAGTTTTCAAGTTCAAGTTAGCGAGTCAGCAAGTCAGCAAGTTAGAGACTAATTTCATCCATTGCAAATAAATAAAAATTAGTTTTCCCAAAGCTCGCCTGTGTCTTGGAGTTCTTCGTACACATAATTAGCTCACTCCTCTTGAGGTATAACAGTCAATGTACTTCGGCCTCATCTTATTCGTGAATATTAGGTCTTTATACTATATTGAAATATGAATTTACTTATTGGTTTTTTATTTCGGTACTTATATCTCGACAAACTACTGACCTGGAACCCACATACGAGGCTAAAAAGACTAGAACTAAACTGTTACTATGGACAACTGTACAGACTACATCAAAGGACATCCCATCTCTCAATAGAAAATAAATTACTAATCTAAAAAGTTATACTATAGTCAATCTGGACATACGGAATAGAGCTATGGGACACAGAAAAATAGTCGAACATCAAGCGCATCCAATCCTTTCAATCAAAAGTCCTGAGAACAATAGTAAATGCCCCTTATTACGTCAAAACCCTTCATAATGATCTGAATATACCCTACGTTCTTGAAACCATCCCTTCTAAGTTCATAAAATTCCATAGTAACCTATCCAACCACCCTAATTCCCTAGCACAGTCATTGCACTGCACCACTTATACCTATAAACCTCCTCGGAGACTGAAACGGCCGTGGCCTCGTGAGCTGCTTTAAATGCGCAACAGTCCTGGCAATGGCTAGTTTCTCCAATCATGTCCTGAGCGTATGTGGCTCTCGCGCTCTTCGTCAGCCTCCGCTGGTTTGTATCCGGTGACGCGGCTGAGGGAGAAGCGTGGCGGACTTCCCAAGACTCCACTTCCTCTTTCGCATGCGCGGGAGGTGACAACCATGTGGATTTGGGAGGGCTCTGGGCTTTTTGTAAATACTGTATGAATGGAATTGTAAATATATTTTAATGAGATCATTTATTACAATTACTTATTGCGCAATGAAGCAGATTGTAATTTTATCATAATAAAGTGGTTTTGATCAGATTTATTGGTACTCTTGAATGAGCACGATTCCTGTCTTCTTATATAATATTCCACTACAAATTTTATTAACACATCACACAAGATTTGAAATTAAAGCGGTATTATAGTTTGGCACATCTGAAATCTAATAGGATGTGCATTATATATTAATTAATTATAATTAATAAGTAATTATCAGTTTTGTTGCTTAACCAAGAATACCGTTCTTACGCTCTTACCAAATAGGCTATTATTGTCCACAAATTCAATTTTCTTAGCTTCACGCATTCACAGCTGTCTTAAAATCTCGCTAATTGCGTTATTATCACAATTAGCCAAAATGTATTAATTTTATTATTTATCTGTTTTAACTTGAGTTTGGGTTTTTAAGTTAAGTTTGGGTTCTAAATTTTATTTTTAACCAATAATTATTAAGAAGGTCACGCTTTCTTCTGACCAATGTATTTACTATAAATTAATATTTTCAATATATCGTTTTTTTTCTTAAATAATTTACTCTATTTCTTTGCGTGTTCATAATAGCCCTAGAATTCTTGTAATTTTTCTTTTGTTATTGTGTACAAAAATATTATTATTACAGAACTGTCGAATTATGCTTGTGTTTGATGACCGCTCTGGTAGAGCGGCTATTACCACAGTCTGACCGGGTATCCAAATGATGGGTCATGATACATTAAATTACAACTACAAAGCTGAGGTAGAGACACTTCTACGGTGCCATTCACCAGACGCCACTGTCGTAACACACGACTGCATACGATTCATTTCTGCCGATTCCCGGGATATACCGCCTACCGCCACGACACTGAGACGACCTCTGGAGGAGTAGCAGTGTTAGTGGAAGCACTCTGTGGTCGTCCCCCTGCTGAAACCAGCGAAATGTGGTTATGAGCTATCTCATTACCGCCCCATCAGTCTGCTTACTCAACTCTCGAAGCTGTTCGAGAGAATTATCCACCTACATCTCTCCGAGCACTGCGAGACGCAAGAAGTCATCCCACCAGAGCAGACTGGTTTCAGGACAGGCTTAAGTGAGGATAACAACTTGGCGAGACTGCAACACCACGTCGCATCGAACGTCCGGAGCAACAGAGCTACCGCAATGATCTCACTGGACTGTTCGAAAGCCTTCGACTCTGTGGACCACTACACCCTACTCCAACGTCTGAGGGAATATAAATTCTCCGATCAGCTACAGAACCTGATGACTTCATACCTCGCAGGCAGAACTTTTTCGGTTCGGATAGGCACCACGTCTACGACCCGAAGAAAATACACTGCCAGTGTCCCCCAAGGATCAGTGCTAGGCCCCCTGCTGTTCAACATCTACATCCCCCACATCGTAGGAGCCTCGTATCCTAACTGCGAGGTATTGGCTTATGCAGACGACATAGGTGTGTACACCACTAGCATTAATCCAACCAGAGCCCTGAAATTTGCTGATAGCGCCAGTCAACAAATCGCCGAGAAACTCTATGCCGTCAACAACAAAGCCAACCCGGCCAAGACGCAAGTAATTATATTTAGTTACAAATCAGGACATAAGAAACTACCAAAATCCTTCGTCTTAGACGGCAAAGAGTGCATCGTGAGCAACAAGCTATGCTACCTTGGGATTACCCTTGGTAGACACTTGTCGTTCACGACACATCTCAGCAAGAAGCTAAAGAGTGTTATGAAAAAGTTCTACAGCCTAGGACACCTACTTTACAGCCCGGTCTTATCGGTACGCCTCAAGCTGCTGATATACCAGAGCGTCCTGAGAACTGCTTTAATGTACGGTACTTCACTGTTCAAGTATCTAACTCCTAACACTCTAAAAACGCTCCAGCAATTTCAGAACAGAGTTCTCCGTGCCTCCCTCACACACACCCCGTTCCACCGAATGAACGCAAACGACATCACGAAAAATTTGAAGTGCTCACCATTCAAGATTTTGTCAAGAGACGACACATCAAATTTTTCGCCTTGTTGCAACACTGCCACAGCCCACTCTTCTCTAACCTTCAACCACCACCAATGCCCGTCCGATGGAAGCACTGCTGGACCGCAGGAGCCTGGAGACATATTCGTATTCAGATAGACGTATTCGAACCCGATTGTTCATGGTAGTGAGCATAGCGCTCATCATACTCATCATAGCATCATTGTTGTTAGCGGGCTGAGGTAGAGGTGCTGGGAGTGCTACTTCCGGAGCCCTGGTGTTACCTGACGCCGTCTGGGCATAGGAGGCAGTCTGTCGCGGTGGGGGGGGGGCAGGCATGTATGTCACCCTTCTCGGCCCGGCTGTAATATTCTGTGCCTGCTTTTTTATCTCTGCAGTCTCTAGAAGGTTTACCCTGTACGGGCACTGTCGGTACGACGCGACATGATTTCCCCCGCAATTGGCACATTTGAGGGGAATTGAAGCGCCTCTTGGGCAGTCTTTTATGTTGTGAGGCTCGCTGCACCTCACGCACTTGGCCTGTTTGAAACAGTACCGTCTGGTATGGCCGTATTCCTGGCAGTTCAGGCACATCGGGATCCCTCTTTTTTCGTGAAAAGTGCTCACTCGAAAGAGCACATTATTTATATGACGGAGCTGCTTCAAGGTCTCCGCCTTCAGTGTGTGATCCCCTATCACTAGTATCGGTTCGATCTCTGTCCGAGCGCCATTTTGGTCGGAGTGCCATAATCGATATACATCGATTACGTTGCTACCCACGCTTTTAATGTGGGCTTTTATCTCCTCGTTTGGATGACAGAGATCGAATCCATGAAGTAAATACTTCTTATTGGGCTTGGTACCACGAGGGGCAAACGTGTGAAATGGGATGTTTAAATCCCTGATTGCAGCAATTGTTTGCTGTTGGCCTAGTAAGTCTTTGCTGTTGCACCTTAGTGTCCTGCTGCGTCTGCACTATTTTGTAGTTTTTTACGTGGTATTCGGATAATAACCTCGTGAGGTCATAGCCGTTAATGCGCCTTAATATAAGGGGGGTGGCAATTAGGGGCAGAGGGGGTGGTGGGTGTACTGGCCTCGGACTGGGCTGCCAAGTTTAGGGGGATGAAGGAGTTAGAGGTTTTAACCTCTGGGGCCTGGGGGAGAGTACGCTTGCGGCATACTCTTTTTGGATGTTGAAATTCATCAACTGGGGGGTCCCTATGGCTTGCCATACCCTACAAAGGTCCGTGCGACGCACCTCCAGTTAAGGGGGAGAACCTCACTTATAATAATTGTACTCTGAAGTATGTAAAAATTTTATTCCCATATTAAAAATTATTTATTATCAAATAAAGCAAATTTATAAAATAAATTATGAAAATACTAAGGTTTTTTTTGTATATGTTATAAAAATTTATATTAGGCAATTACATTTATTTGAAATATAATGTTTAAAGTAATCTGACTGATCTTTTGGTGAATGAATAATAACTACTAACGATGTAAGATGAAAGTTGTTAATGATAATATCACTGGTACATGTTAGTCTGTTTATTGGAACTATAAACCCTAAAGACTGTTCCAAGTTGTCGTGAAACTGTAAACGGAGCTCACCATGGAGTGATATGGAGCAGGAAATGTGCACAGGGCTGTTCCAAACTTCACCGCATAAGTTTCCAACTCAACCACTCACTGTTGCTAATTCATTCAGTTCCCAGTTCCTCACTCACCTGTTGTCATCTTTTTATGTTGAACATTGTCATTCGCGTTGTTCGTACCTATTTTGTCTTCTTCATTCAAAGCTTAGTTGAATCGAATTTTTTTTAATCAATGGAAAGTACAGGATTGTTTTTTGTGTTATTCTATAGAGAACTTTTTTTTTGTTTCATTCATAATATGGAGAGATGTAGAACGAGGGTCATGAAATGCTTACAAATTTAGCTCATAACAGACAAAGAGCTACTTCTACGTACTACAAAAGACTCTGCCTATCTCTCTCTCACTCCCCCTCTCTCTCTCTCTCTCTCTCTCTCTCTCTCTCTCTCTCTCACTCTCTCTCCCTCTCTCCCACCCTTCCTCACCCTGAGTACCACTTTCTCTCTTCATCTTAGGAGGTTGTCCCAGAGCGGTTTACCCACTTCACATGCTTAAGTTAGTACCAAAACGTAAACTTGAAGTGTAATGCTTAATCCATCTGTCCTTCAAAAGGAAGAAAAAAAAAAGACGTAATCCCAACACAGAGTAGATATAATGAACTTTGGTTCAAAGACAAACTAACAATTAGGAAATTGTGGTGTATAAAGTCTATTGATAGAAATGGATCATTAAATACACGAGAACACATATAGAAAATGATACTCACATCGGATATTCCAAACATTTCTATTTTTCCGATCAAAATTTTAATTTGTATTACAAGTTTATCAACCCCAGATTACTTTAACAACCTGAAGCACGTTACTCAGTAAAATGTTCTCAACTCTATAAACTCTACATTATGCCACGTACATTGCTTGATTATAGCCTATGCAATTTTGTTTTTATGTCTAAGGTTAACTATAAATTAATTATACAGATTCGAATAAATAAAATGGTCAAGGAAGAATTAGTATTAAATAAATTTAATTGTATTATTGTAAATTTAAATTTGTTTCCCGGTCATAACGTGATAAAAGTTATGCTGGGTTCGAAACACATCTATCTGGCTAATACAATAATATTATTATTATTAAAATAGCTTTATTCTGATAAAATTACAATCTGCCTTATCGGGCAATAAGTAATTGTGATAAATGTTCTCATTCATACCATATTTACAATTTATCATTCACTCGCTCATTCATACAGTATTTACAAACAGCCTAGAGACCTCCCAAATCCACATCTCTTTCTGGTAGTGGTACGACGAGTCCAGAAGATTAAACTGATTTTTGGGAAATGACGGAGTGCTAGCGGCTTGTGCTCCACCTCTGTCGCGGGTTGACCCGGTATTGCAGTACCTCCGGAAACAGCCCATATTACAGTCATTTGTTTCGTTTATTGACTCAATTAAATTAATTAATTGAGCTAACAACATTATAGTGATTTTATTTATATGGGCCGTTCCCGGAGTTACTGCAATACCTGGTCAACCCGCGACAGAGGTGGAGCAAGCCCCTAGCACTCCGTCATTTCCCAAAAATCAGTTTAATCTTCTGTACCCCCGATGGGAGTCGTACCAGAGATTAAGCTGATAAGAACAGATACTACAACTACAATTACAGACACTGAACCTGATGTCACCTCCCTCGCATGCAAGAGAGGAAGCGGAGTCTTGGGAAGTCCCCCACGCTCCTTTGTCAGCCGCATCACCGGATACGAGCCAGTGGAGGCTAACCAAGAGCGCAAGAGCCACAGACGCTCAGGACATGATTGTAGAAACTGGTCATTGCCAGGACACCCACCGTTACGCATTTATAGCAGGTCACGGTGCCACTGCCATTTTAGTCTCCGAGGATGATTATAGGGGCAAGTGGTGCAGTGCAATGACTGAGCTTTGTAATTAGGGTAGTTGGATAGGATACTAATACAATAATGAATATCTAATTATAATTTGATTAATTCTGATGTTAATCATCAGAAAAATGGATTAAAATATTCTAAGGGACTCGTACTTAAATTGATCTTACTATTCATTAAGCAGTATAATTTATTCATTGAAGCAACAGACAATTCAGAGAGGAGAGCTGCTCCAAAGGAAAGAATTCACATAACAAATAGTCTGCCTAACTGACACTGTGTGAGAATACTATTTATTTCTTCTGCACTGTAGGGGTGCATCCACTTAACCCTCAGATGCACTGCGAGGGGGAAACATCTATTAATCTTAGCGTCTCTAGAGAGTCTGCAACATTCTACCAGACTCGTTTAATCTTCTTCTACCGGAATGACTTCTCTACGCGAAGGCCAAAGAGGAAAAAAAAACCAGATATAACACTATAAAAACCATAAAGTTTGATTAGTTTTATGACTCTTTATGGAGTCTAGCTTCTTCTTCAGGAATGTTCAGTGTTCACTTGGTCCTTCCTTGCGGTCAGTTATGTCATATATTATCTTATATATGATTATCTATATCATCTTAGACTGTGTCGCATAGTTTATTATAATCAGCCCTATTATAATTATCTTATCTTATTAGTAACTTATCTTCCCTTCCCAGACCTCTATTCTAAATAATAAGCTCCCACAACATTTCCTAGGACCCCTACCATTGTTAGTCTACCTAGGATATGCATATGCCCTTAGGCTTAAGACAGTTGTTGGTTCCTCATGGAACTCATTCCCTGTTGAGCTCTCAGCCAGTAACCATATATATCATACATTTGTGTTTTATACCAAATAAAGTTTCTTTTTTGAGTCATCGAGAAACAGAAATATAATTGTCGACTTATTCAGACTACAGCTTTCCCGGGGTAAGTAAATTTTCATATTTAGTCACATTAAAAAGCTTACAGTTTCCTTCTATTTCGAAAGGGTTGTTTCTGTAAAATAGCAGGTAGGTAACGTATATTTTTAATTGCATTGGATTTATTTATTTCGTCTTTGGGGCATCAAAATATTTTAAAAATATACTAAAAAAAAAAAGAAAAGTGTATATAAAATTTGTGAATGCTGTGTTAATAAGTTTTTATGAGTAAATATTTATTAGGATAACATTACAATCTGCCTCTTTGGGCAATAAGTAATTGTGCTAAATGTTCTCATTCATACCATATTTACAATATGCGTTCACTCGCTCGTTCATACAATATTTACGAACAGCCCAGAGGCCTCCCAAATCCACATGGTTGTCACCTCCCTCAAATGCGAAAGAGGAGGCGGAGTCTTGGGAAGTCCCCCGCGCTCCTACGTCAGCCGCATCACCAGATACGAGCCAGTGGAGGCTGACGAAGAGCGCGAGAGCCACATACACTCATGACATGATTGGAGAAACTGGCCATTGCCAGGACGCTCACTGTTACGCATTTATAGCAGGTCACGAGGCCATTGCCGTTTTAGTCTCCGAAGAGGATTTTAAGGACGAGTGGAGCACTGCAATGATTGTGCTGGAGGATTAGGATGTTTGGATAAGTTACTATGGAATTTCATGAACTTGTAAGGGGTGAGTTTGAGAATGATTTGATATCCTACTCAAAAGTATAGAAAATATATTTTTTTAACGGTAAATAATTAATTATTTTTCGGTGCTGACTCGTTGCCATGTTCTAAAAGAGGAATAGACGATTATGATAAATGATCTGATTTGTGCCATATTTACAAATTTGCTCAAATCATACGATGTTTCACTTTACACAGTTGGTTACATTTTCTGTTTTTTCCCACTAACATATAAGGCATTAATGTTATGGTATTTCTCTAGCATTTACATGGAGCTTACAAAGACCAATGGACAGACGCACAGGTGAAAACATTTTGTTTCTTAAATGTCAGATTAGAGTGTTAGTATATGTCCCTACTACTAACTACTACTGTCATCAATCAAGAGCTGAAGACACTGGTTGGATTGGGATTTAAGTCCTTCCAAATTTTTCTAGTGTGGGTATCTTGTTATCTACCAATTGAGCTGCAGGGTACCTTCAGTGTATTTTTTACGAGGTTTTGGGCCAAAAGTATTTGATGGGAGAGGGCATCTCTTGAGTCAGATAAACTCAGTTGACAGAGCCTTCACCTGCTAGGTTCCTACCAATGAAATTTTCTTTGGCTGTTATTTGATCTTAATGTGAGTTTTTGATTTTCAAAAAAAACAACGATTAGTCATCCGTGATTGATGCTAGTTTAATAACAGCAACAACGCACCCCTTCAGTCAAACAAACATCTCCTTAGTATATAAAATTAAAAATGCTACATCAATAAATGTGAACTGCATATATTTTTTTGCAACAGCAATGTTGCCTTTTCTTTTAGTTTTACGGTTAATTGCCTCTACAGCACTTCAATTGTAAGCCGGCATCTGGGGTAAGTTTTGTTAATCCTGAGAGGAGGATAAATCTAATTCCGGACAAGAGCTATTGGCAATAAACTGTATACATTTTTATTCTTTGTTGAAGAATCATTTCAGCTGAATAAAATAAAAGCATCCTGGAAACAATAAGGGAGTCGGCAAATGCTTATGACTTTCGAAGAACAAATATTAAGGAGCCTTTCATGTTTATTTTTTGTTCTTGCTTTCGGAAGAGCTGCTTTACATTTCAGCTTCCACGAGCTGGGAGAATGGATGTTGTTTTTTTCTGTTTTATTATTTGTTCCCTTTATTGATAAGGAACTGACTGACTGAAATCTTTATTGAAAAAATTACAATTTGCCTTTTCCAGCATTAATAATTGTGCTGAGAGATCATTCATACCTTATATACAATTCCATTCATACCTATATACAGTCCATTCATACCTATATACATACAGATTCAGCCCAGGAGCCCCCCCGCCCCCGAAGCCAATCCCCCAGCAAGCTGGCGGAAAGGCCGGGAGCAGCGAAGCTCCCCCCACCCCCTCTCCGGCCGTGGCGCCATCCGGCGCAGGCCACAGAGAGGGCAAGAGAGCCACACACGCTCAGGACATGAGTGGGGATGATGGCCAGTGCCAGGACCCCATGACATAGAATGTCTATTTATAATAGGTCGCGAGGCCACCGCCGTTTTTGGCGTCAAGCAGGATTGTAAGGATGAATGTTACTGGATAAGGAGTCGACCAAAGGATTCGGATGTGCGGAAAGGTTTTGGTGAAATTTGGAAAATCTTGAGGGTATAAGGTCGAGGACAGTTGGTACATGGAGATCTCTGTGAAGGGATGAGTTTTTAATATAAAAGGGTGCGTTGACTATGGTTCTGAGGACTTTGGATTGGAATGTTTGGATACGTTTGATGTTCGATGGTTTGGCTGTCCCCATAACTCTATTCCGTAAGTCCAAATTGGTTTTAATAACTGTTTGTATACGTGGAGTTTGTTTTCTAGTGTGAGGTTAGAGTTTCTGTTTAGTAGTCTGTATAACTGTCCAAACCGTCTGTTCGATTCTTGTCTTTTAAGTCTTGTGTGAGGGTTCTAAGTCAGTCTTTTGTCTAGATGAAAACCTAGATATCTAACTGTATTGGACATGGGAAGCGGAATTGAATTGAAGGTTACGGACGGGCAGGATCCTCGACGGAGAGTAAATGTGGTGTGAACGCATTTGCCTTCATTGACCTTGATGAGCCAGATGTTGCACCACTTCTCTATCTTAGTGAGGTGATTTTGGAGGTTGTAGGATGCCGTTGACGGATTGGGATGTGATGAAAGAATTGCTGTGTCGTCAGCAAAAGTTGCAAGGAAGGTGCTAGGACTTAACGGAATGTCAGCAGTGAAAAGGGTATACAGGATAGGGCCAAGGACGCTGCCTTGAGGAACTCCTGCTTCTATGGGGTAATAATCGGAGTATTCTGAACCACAATGGACCCGAAAGAACCTGTTAGACAGATATGATTGAAGGATTAGATAAAGGGTCTGCGGTAAGGAGATTTTTAGTTTGTAAAGCAAACCTGGGTGCCATACCCGGTCAAAAGCCTGAGCTACGTCCAAGAAGACACCCGTGCAGTAGTGTTTGCTTTCAAGTGCGGAGGATATATGGTCAACAACGCGAAGGCCTTGTTGAGCAGTGGAGTGTCTGAAGCGAAAGCCAAATTGATGGTTAGGAAGAAGGTTTTTGGATTCAACTATAGGCAAAAGGCGTTTGAGTAGGATTCTTTCAAAAACTTTTGAAAGGATTGGAAGTAGACTGATTGGGCGGTAAGATGAGGGATCATTTGGGGACTTTCCAGGTTTCTGAAAGAGGACGATAATGGAATATTTCCAGAGAAGTGGGTAGTGGGTGGTTCTAGGGATACAATTAAATATATAGGTGAGGAAAATTATTGCTTTGGGTGGGAGTTGTCGAAGGATCTGAGCAGTGAGAAGATCGTATCCAGGAGATTTACGGAGGGGTAGGTTTTTTAAGTGGTATTGGACCTCGGAGGGATTGACTGCCTTTGGAGGAAGTGAAAGAGGAATCGGAGAAATAAGGAAATCTTCGACCTTCGTATCGTGGGATGGATTATGCTGGTTGGGATGAGGTGTGAAAGTATGTGAGAGGTGCTGTGCGAATGCTTCAGATCTCTCTCCATCTGACGCAGCCCAGGACCCATCGCCACGACGAAGTGGATGTGATACATAATGGTATTTTAGGATATTTTGTGTAGCTCTCCAGAGAGAGTTGTCCTGAGTGGATAAAGAGGATAGGTAAGAATTAAATGTTTGGGATTGGAAGGTTGCCAACTCTCGCTTTAACAATTTACAGTTTTGATTGTAACAGCGGCGATCGGCAGGGTGTTGGGTTCTTTGCCATAAGGCTTTGGAGCGGCGTTTGAAGTGGATAAGGTCGAGTAGGTTTTGAGGTAAAGAAGTTTTGTTCTGGGCATACAGGGAAGGTCGAGGCTTTGAAGCATTCCATGCACATTGTTGGATTAAGGTAGTAAGGGAATGTACGGCATGGTCTAGATCATGAGGTGTTTTTAGGGTAACTTTGAGGTCAATGGAATTAGTTAGAAGTTCAAGGAAGTGGTCCCAGTCGACTGGACCTCTGATGAATGAGGGAGGAGGTAGTTTGGGGATTGGGTGTAACGAAAGAGTGAGGAGTAGAGGGCTATGGTCGGACAACAGGTCATCGAGCCGTGTAGTGGACGAATTTATCGATCCTATTCCATGGTGGATGAAGAAATCAAGGATGTCAGGATTTCGATAGGGATCTGCAGGCCAATAGGTAGGAGTCTGAGGAGGGAGAGGGGTAGAGTTTGTGGATAAGAGTGCAGATAACAAAGCTCGCCCTCGGGAGTTGGTGGTTCTAGAGCCCCACTGTTGGTGCTTTGCGTTGAAATCTCCACCCACAAGGTAGTGATGTCCAATTGAGTTAAGAAAGGAGGTAAATTGTGAGTTGGAAATAGACTTGTTAGGTGGACAATACGCTGCAGCTATGGTGAGGGGGAAGGAAAATGTGCGGATTGACACAGCTGTGGCTTGTAGGAAATCATGGCCAATCAATGGGACGATGTGGTGGGAAAGGGAATGGTGGATAAGGACAGCAGTACCAGCATGTGATGTTCCATCAGGGTGGTCTGTTCTGTAAACCTCGTACTGTGGGATTTTGAGGGATCTGTTAGCAGTCAGTCGCGTTTCAGTAATGAGTGCAACGTGAATGTTTTTTTCATTTAGTAATGTTGTCAGTTCGTTTGTGTGATTTCGAACACCATTGGCATTCCAAAGAAGGATAGTTAAGGGTTTTTTATTCATTTGGGAGAGCTTGGAATGAGGTGGGAAACAAGGTTGGTGAGCAGTGAAATAAGAGGAGTGATAAGAGTTCTGAAGTCGGAGAGAAAGGATGTAAGAAGGCTAGTGAGATCTGTGGAGTTGGGAGGGGGAGGAATTTGGTGTATGTGAGGCTGAGGTAAATGCTGTGGTTGAGGGAGGGGAGGAGGCGGTGCCTCGGATAATGTCTTGCGTCCACCTGACACTATGTTGGCGAATGAAGTGGAGTCATTCACTTCTCTGGCTGGAACGCTTCGCGGTTTCACTGCTTGATAAGGAACTATCGCAGCGCGTTGCGATCAACTAAATGCAACAATGTAAGAGTGGAGTTAAATCACACAAGGAACCTATTTTAATTGAAAAAAAACATTATAATCTATTATTTTAAGTTTTATAATGCTTGCTTTGTATGTAATATTTATCATCTTATCTAAAAACAAGTAGAAGGGGCCGGAGCAGAACTCTATACCTCCCAAGTGACTTCATGGAAGTCACCGATGGTTCCCTGTTATTTTTAAGTAAGCAACGGTATCCTTCCAAGACCTCCCCCTACTTCCCAGAATCTTATCCTTGTCTTCCACCCAGTATGTAGTAACGTAACTCTTAATGTTTGTATATACCATTTTTTGTATATACCAGTGTTTTGATTGTGCCTCATAATAAAGCTTTTCTTTCTTTTCTTTTAAAAGACTCTCCTCTACAAAGATTATTTAACTTTATAATAACTAGATTTTCAATTTGAAGCTGAAATTATTTATTAAATTTAGTTAGTTTTAGTCATAAAAATAATTGAATTTTGTGATTCTGGTATTTCTTCCTAATTCTTAACTGATGTCAACTGTTAATTATAATTCAATATTATTTCGCTAAATTTAATTCCGTTTGTTTCATAATATAGTTTCAATCAGATTGATTGAAAATTTGTTTAAAAAATAAAAAAGAAAGTAGGTTCACTTTTACTAGCATCGGTGATTTAGTTAAATATTTTAATCAGGTGTTTCATCAAGGACTCCCGGAACCAAAGTTCATGTAAACAATCCTTCTCCTGTCCAAATGTAGCTAGCTCTCAACTGAAGAGTTGTGTTAGTCCAGCCTTGAACCTACAATTTCTCGTTCACCCAGAGTGTTCAAAATATATAATACAATGATGTAACAAACAGCTGATTGAGAACAGCACTATAAGTAGATGAAGATGGTGGGATATCAAAATAATCAATTGTGAATCTCCACAAAGCTCAGTCATCTCTTCTTTCAACTACAATTTGACCTCTCTTTGACAAGGTTCAACTTTCGTCAATCTTCAAATCACAAATTTTATTTGAAAATAGCATTTAACTTAAACTTTCGTTATCGTAAGTGTGAGTGTTTATTTATGGACTTTCGTATGGACGTCTCGTAAAACACTTGAGATCTATTCGCAATTGAAATTACATTTAACCTGTTCTTTTAATAATTTAACAAACAGTGTTCTTATTTAAATTGATATTATTGCATTGTTAGCTGCTACAATACAGTAGCGATACTTATTGTGGCTTATGCTAAAGAAATAATTAAGGATATTGAATTAATAAACATTTGTGTGACTTTTGAAAAACTCTACTGATTTAGTGAAATCAGCCCTGCCATGTTTTGATAATTCTTTAGTTTAAGTGTATTTTTTTAGAATGTCACCAAATGTGACCCTAAACCCTGATTTCGGCCCATAAAAACTATTGTCACTTTTATACTTTGAGCAATATATTTTAGAACTAAAATCGACTTTTCGAAGTCTAGCGATGATCAAACTCAAAGAAACGCAAGCTCACCATAAGTGGAAGTTTTGAGAAGATTTTGTTAATGTCACAACTTTACGAAATTCTTCATGGCTAGCCTTCTAGAGGGACTGCAACCCATAAAATATTTTCCGGTCTTTAAACTTATTTTGTTTGTCAATTTAAGACTGTGCAATGAATATCGGTTTTATGTGTTTTCGTATACTTCAAGGCACTTATTGGACAGTTCTTTTCGTAAACATAAATATTACTTCTACTTCTATCAAAATTTGCAATAACTACCATAGTAATCTTATACAGTAATTAAATGTTTGTAGCTTAGTTATGTTAGTTCCTACTTAGTATGTACTCATTCGTTACTTAAAATCATTTAATAGCCCATTTTATTTACTACTATTCTATATGGTTCTAACTTGCCAACCATCTGTCGATTCTCCTGTGTTATGAGTCTTGTGTGATGATCCGACTCCAATAGATTGTATAATGATCAGAAGAAGAGGAACGTATGTTTAGGTTGAGGTAGTGTACGGGGACCTAGGAATGACCACGAATTTACACCTACCCGGAAAGAGAGAGACTAGATCGGTGGGGGTGTTCCACTAAGAGGTTTGAGGTGCCCCAGAAGCAGTCGTTCCTGAGAAAAGGGTCCCTTTCAAGGAGATGGTTGTCCAGTGGGCCTAAGCCGGGATACTCCACTGGGAAGGTTGTGGAGGCCGACAGCACCAAGACTAGATCTAGCAGGAAAAGAAGGGGTGTAGAAGTAAGGAAATGTAAAGGTATGATGAAGGAAGAGGCAAATGAACAAGAAAGCTATTGTGTGAGTATACCAGCACAACTGAAGTAACTAGTCCACAGGTGAGGCTTAGACTATTGACTATTTTGCAATTTATCCACCACTTTTATTGTAATTCTTAATTAATACTGATTTGGTCTCTGCGGCAAGAGGGTTATATAGGACACTCCGGCCGTCGTGGAACAGTTAGAAATGATCAGGTGATTCTCATCATTGTAGGCAGCCTTTGAACTAGCCTATAATTGCGGTCATGAAATTAGGCGCTTGGGATCAAGGGGCTACTTGTTGTGGTGTTGCCACAATGGGTGGACAAGGTCTAATCACTAATTTCCTTATTGGTTAATGATTGACATTATCCAAGTAAATGGATCACGTGGATAGAAGAGAAGAGCGGCAGATGGCTTGACATGTATTGCGGATTCTCATGCTTCTAATTTCATAACGGCAGCTATAGTCAGCTGATGTTATCAAATTAAAAATAATTACGTTACAATAACGTGCCGTGGTAGTATCAATTCGAGTAAACACAATAATCGGATTTGAACATAAATGATTTATATTGAGTACTTAAATTCGCGACATATTACATCAATTTGTTCATAGTAGAGGACAAAGTGATTTCTGACGATGTTTTCAGCGGCCAAGTTGCCACTACATTAAGTAAAGTACTTGACATCCTAATCGCTTTGTTTATATCTAAAAGAACCACAAACTTCTGCCCAAGTCCATAAAGATAGGTAAACATTTAAAAAAAAAGAAGTTAATTTCGAACAAATAAAAATAAACAATTACTATTATGCTGTACTTTAATGAATTGGCAAAGTTACTTAATTTGGTAACCGTTTCTGGATTTATAGTTTTCAACTTTATTGGCCTTTAATGAGTTGAGACATTCACATTGCACTGTGAATTTTACTGAGACGACTGATGAGTGATAGATATTTTGACAGTCTAACCCCCCCCCCCCTTAAACCAAAAACAGCTTAATTGTTCATAGTTAATTTTTTTCAAAGTTGGCATTATTTTTCATGTCTTCGTTTGAGTCTACGAGACAACCTCATTATAAATTTCTTGTACTAGGTTACATCAACCGGTGACATTGTAATGAAAACGTAGTCAGCATAGTTATGGTAAAGGATTTCCGCTTTTGGAACTAAATGTTTTCTTTTGCTGGTGACAGAAGAAGTTATATTAAAAATGAGAAGGGTTGGATTAAAACAGGGTAAAAAATAAGAATTTGAACTCAACTAAAACTTTTTTTGGTTTTACTGAAGGGGTTATTATAAAGTTTCCGGAGAGAGAATATATCCCGTAAAAAAAAAAAATATTAGTTATATTTTCTGTTGAAGGGAAAAAAAAATAGGCTTCATAAATTCATAGACACTAGCGAATGTGTAAATGACCACAGGATGAAATAATTTGAAGAAGACCTTTAGTATAGGGTGCGATGCCAGCCTATTTTAACCGATAGTAAACTACGAATGCTTATTTATTCCATTGTAAAAAGTGAGAGGGTTGTGATTTGCTCTGTGTCTTATATTCTGGTCTCAAGGTAAAGCTGCAAGTTGTTAAAATCTAAAAGAAAAAAAAATACTATTTCAACATATACCACAGGTCCTAAAAGTAGAATTTATTTGTTTCTTTCCGTGTCGGCAGTTAACTCTAAAAGTGCGATGTCAGCCATAATTGGCACGCACATGGCCATTCGCCAATTCTATTCCTGAACAGCGATATTTCCAGAGAGCGCCACATTCCGTTTTACGTAAACCACCCCTCCCCCCCCCTGGTATAGTTGTCAATATCAGACGGTGCTTAGACCGACGGTATACTGGCGCGAGGATCGATCCATAAAGTATTATGTCCACTGAAGTTGATGCGAAGAAAATGTAAATTAAGTCGACCTTTGTTCGGGACTTGGCACTTCTTTTAGAGCTCTCGTTGTTCCCATCTGCGAAGGAGGCAAACACCACTTAACTACTTAATTTTTGCCACTCACGGTCTATTGTTGGGAACTTCTATTTGAAGCAAGTATTAATAAGTTACGAACAGGACTCATTCACCTCAGTCTATTTATAAAGCACCTTAATTAACGGACAGTTTCACAATTAAAGTATTTATAAATCTGGCTATAAGAATGGATAGGCATCTCCATTTCTCTGCCCATTTAAGTAACATAATTGAAAAGTTACGACTCAGGTCTTACCGGCTTAACTACTTGCTAACTTCGCTGATCTTGTGGCTCCGTCTCAAACTTATCTATAAATGTGTCCTCCGGCCAGCTCTGCTGTACGGTGCCCCACTATTTACCCTCTAGACTGACAATACAGCTAAAAGTCCAGCAATTTCAGAATTGGATCATGAGAAAAGTGGTCTACCTCTTTCGAGAGGACCTGTCGCTTGGTGTGCAGTCGGTGTGTAAGTTCATCCGTTGGAGACACATAGAGTACTCGTTGCAGCACCTAACAAACTCAGTATATAACACTGTGTCCCTACCACCGTTCCCTCATCGATGGCGAAGAACTGTCGGGGAATATTAAGATATGTTAGATGTAAGTTAGTTTTAAGTCTATGATTCATAAGGTGAGCCCATTACTTTTAAACAGGTTTAGAAAATGAATGTCTAATGTACATTATACGTTTGTAACGATCACAAATCGCAATGTAAAATTATTAAAAATTGTATAAAATGTAGCCAAGCTACAGGACATACAATGACCTACTGTAAATAGATTAATTTATGTACAATCTATACTGATTCACATAATTTATAATACCAAGGCGATATGAAGGAGGAAAAAAAGGACAGCATTTTGCTGACTATTGGCTCAGGCTAAAAAGGTCGGTAAATTATTCCCACTAAAACTGTCCGTTTTAATATAATTTTACATATAACCATAAATGACAATATAATGATTAGCCTTCTTCAAAGTATACTATATATTATACAACTCTATTATACAAATATTTTTTTTTTCTCAAGACTCTTTGACTGGCCAGGAAATGAGGATTGATGTGCAGTCCTCCAATAAGACCCTGCTAGTCTATGCGACCTTTGAGCTAGACGAGTGTTGGCCATCCCTTGTCTATATTCAATGAGGTGGGAGAGCTCTCCATGTCACCCATGTCAATCCTTTACTTTGGGAGTACTTTGGCATTTGACAACCCTCATGTCCCCTTTCTGGTTATTATCCAATTTACGCTAATCCAAACACTTCCCCAGGAAGAGAGGAGATAAAAAAATAGCTGTGGTTGTTCTGATTAAAGCCACATAAGTTACTGGGTAATGGCTTAAAACTCAAAATACTACTAAATAGGTATGTGGATTTAAATCAAATTATATATTTAATTCTGCTACAATCAGACACATTGTTACTGCAGATTTTAAAATTACAATTAAAAATTAAAAAGTGGTTTCTATACATCTCTTCTAATCTAACTAACCTAAATGGACATTTTTTAAAATGATATACACGTCTCTTACGACGATAAATAAATAAACGAAAATAAATAATCTACGAAGTTATACTCAAGCCAATTTGGACATACGGAATAGAGCTATGGTGGACAGCAAAAAAGTCGAACATTAAGGTTGGATACCCTTTCAATCAAAAGTCCTGCAACAATAGTAAATACCCCTTATTACGCCAGCAACAAAACCCTTTATATACCCTACACTCTTGAATTCATCCCTTCCAAGTTCATGAAATTCGATAGTAAACTATCCAACCACCCTAATCCCCTAGGCACAGTCATCCCACTCATCCCTATAATCCTCCTAGGAGACTAAAACGGCCTTATGACCTACTATAAATTATATACATATAAAAACCGTTGATTTGCATGTGACCGAATGAAAAAAAGCACTTTATTCTGAGACATTGTCAGCTAATAAAAAAGAACGGACTAGGAATTATAAAGACAAAGAACATTAAACTTACATGATAAGCTCATAAATAATAACGGGTCTCTGAGATGATAGCAGTGAACCAACAGTGAATGATTGAAACAAAAAACACAAATGAGCAGAGGTGAACAAAAAAAAAAATATAGGAATTAGTGACGTAACAAAGTGCGAAAGGTAGCTAGGGTCTACTAAAACAGAAAAAAAAAATTATAAGTAAATATGTAACAGAAGAATAATCACGAATAATGGATTGTTAGTTTGGAGGGAGATATGGATCTGGTAAACGCTAGATTTTAGAGATTCGCACAGCCTTACAGCCAATTAGCTAGTAGTTAGTAAAAAGGCTTTCAAGATTTTTGGAGTAATAACTCACTACCACTGCGGCTAACATGTGCCATTTTATTTTCTTTATCATGTTAATGGAACTTGGTTTCTTGAGCTACAGAAGCTTCCAAATTTTGAGCTATTTTAAGGGTATCAAACAATTTGACAGGTTTTGTAACAATTTCATCTGGAGCATAATCATCAATAAATTGGACTATTGAGGAGTAAGGCCCAAACTCGCTTATTTGCAATACCTTGCCCCAACATTTAGTCGCATAGCCACGGTTCACCAGATTGTTGAATTATTTTTCTAAATTTCATGGCCTCACTTTACTTATTTTCTGATTTTTTAGAGAGCTTTTATTGCAGCCTTAATTGTTCTGTCATTGGGCGAAGAAGGGTAAACCTTCTTAGATTACTAGAGAATGGTTGGTGGCAGCGATGAGCGACGAATATCGATGGAAATAGAGTTGCAAATGTTCGTGGCACGGATAAGAAAGGAACGGTCGAAGGAAGCAGATTTGCGATAAGCAAAGAAGAAGAGCAGTGAGTAGAAAAGTTACAATGAAAACCCCAAACATTTTCCGCCAATGGTCGGACTTGGCATTTCTGTTTGTGATCCTTTGACCTCGAAAGCGCCAAGGTAGTTGATGAAGTGCCGAACTGTCTACACTCTCCGTTACCTGGATCAGGAGGACAATATTGGCTAATTCAAGAGATACTCTCGACAACTTACGAAACCTCATTAAATATTTATGTTGCCGAACTTTGCCCCTGGAGATCGAGGACAGTTGGTAATGATGTCATTATTATTTAAACAGCATAAAGAGTAAATATATTAGGAAACCCTCAGCAATTTTTATTAGATATACGCCTTTTTAATATACTGAATCAAAATAAATTTAAATACCTACCTACATAACTCATAGATTTATGTTTAACCTTTGCATGATACTGTAAATAGCGAAAATTGGCAAAACTATTCCGAAACTTTTCCAATATTAGTTACTTTACTGACCGCTTATGTCACACAATTGGCAAGATCTATTAATTAATTATTATTTATAATCAAATTTGATAGAATCGGCCACAGTTACAAATTACGCTTAACCGATAATTTCTGATAATAATTCTAGTAAATCCAATAAGATCCACGAATGAACCCCTTATATTTATATGATAAATAAACTAGTCGTCATCAAAACATAGCTAAATGATCGCATTTCGAACATCGGACAATCACCGTTAAAGTAAAGTATAACTTTGACAACACTTTAACTGCAGTTTAATTGACCTCTGGGTCATAAGGCATAACGTAGAAATTTATTGATTGTCCCTTTGCCACAAAGATGTGTTTGAAGGGAAACACTTAACCGATGTCTTCTATATTCACTTATGTCACTGCAACCAATGTATTGAGCTTTAGAATTTATGTTATATTCTAGTTTATTTCTTGGCTTAGTAGAAGTATTTAAAAAATCATGTTATATTTCTTTTGGCTCAGAGGCTTTAGTTGATATTTTAGTACTATAACACACATTTTATATTGTATGAATGAGCGAGTGAATGATGAATTGTAAATATGGTATGAATGATGACACTTATCTCAATCACTCATTGCCTAATAAAAGGCAGATTGTAATTTTATCTTAATAAATTGTTGTTCTCTCTCTCTATAACACACATTTTAATATTATGTTTTATCTATATTGATTAGTTGTATGTTATTATTTGTAAATCTAGGTATGTAGGTATTATCCAATCCACCATTGACCAGCACATATTGATTCCCATTTACTATAGTTGCCATCACGAAATCAGAAGCGTGAAAACCCACAATAGATGGTTCATCCAAACCAAGCCCTGTTGCTCCGCTGCGCACTACTTCTCTTCTATCTTCATGATCCTTTTACTTGGGTGATGTCAATCATTATGCAATATCGAATTATTGGATCAGTCCCCTGCCCACCGTATGTGGCAACACCCCGCCAAGTAGCCTCTTCATCCCAAGCGTATAATTTCATGACCGGGACTATAAGGCTTCTACACCCTTGGCACTCCATCCTTCTATCGAAACTAGTATCGATGATCTTTGTTATCAATGCCAACAGCTGGTTTAAATCATTAATCTCTAATAGATTTTTGTTTTTTGCCCCCTTTCTGAGATATATATCACATAACGGGATTTCCCCTTGAGGTGGATTTGTGGGGTGTCCTTAGGCTGTGGTGCAACTATTCCAGTGCAATTAGGAACCCCTTCCCTCCTCGAAACCGTAATTGATGATCCCACCTTCACAATCGATGCTTGGCTTATCCAATTCTTAGCTTCAGTAAAAAATCTAGGTTTGGTCACTGACACATCTCTATCCTGGAAATATCACATTTCCCACCCTTAAACTGCTCAATGGATCCCGGCATCTCCCTTAGCACACACCCCAATTCCTTGTTTCCACACTTCTATTCCCCCATTTTGACTATGGTTGTGTGTGGTCTCTCTGGTGATCTCGAGGCTCGGGTGATAAATTGTGTTCCATGATGTCTGGTTTCTCGTTCACGTCAAGGTCACTAATTGTCGGGTTGCCACTAGGGGAGTGCCTAATTACTCTAGCCCTGGTGACAAGTGCGGTTTATAACAAGGACCATGTTCCATGTAGGCGTTAATATCTGACTCCATTTTATGATAGGGATGTGTCCCGACAATACACTGTGTTCAGGAGAAGAGGTACAGAGGTTTATAAAGAATAAGACCAATTTTCAGAGTTTGGGCGGGAGATCGGCAGCGTAATAGGTACAAGTCGTCAGAGGGTCTGCCTGGAGGCTGAGTGACAGGGTGACAGGCTCACAGGTGCTGCAGAGAGAGTAGACTAGTAGAAGACTGAGTGGACTTACTTCCAGGGCCCCGGGGCTCTGGCGTAACGCGACCGAGTGTAAGCGGCTGTTGAGATAAGTTGACTGAGAAAGAGTAGTCTTACAGGGCGAAACCCCCTGGTTTAAATATTATTTCCCCTTCCTACCGGAAGACGGAGCCTGGCTTGAAAGGGGTATGTTTATGATGTCACACCTGCACCGAGGTACGTGATCCCTCGTTTCCTAAAGGACTGTTTTATGGCATGGCATTTAGATTTTATGACCGCCGGAAGGTGACCCTAGGTCTACCGGGTCTGTTTTATGAGGGGCAGGTGGCTTACCCTCTCAGGTTTATTGCTGACGAACTTCGACTCTCTGTGACTTGTTTACGACTGCCAATCCCTCCATAATTTATTACTAGAAAAGGCTTTTACCATGTTTTACATCTAATTATAATACATTATATATGCGCCAGAGTATAGATATGGTGATTTAACACTTATGCAGTTAGGGTCACTACACATGATTTATACTTGTGTTCCCCAGGGATGGGCGCATCTCGCGGCATTGCTCAGGGTTGGGATTGCTGCAAGCTGTCGTCCGTTAACATTCCTTGGATCCCTCCCCTTTGATACTATCACGACTAAAACTCCATTTTACCTTCACAACCGCCTCCAATTCAAATATGCCATTTATATCTGCAATTTCCTTCCACACAAATCGGATTCTTTTGGCCGATGTTTTCTTATCTCTGGAACAAACTCTCTATGGGAACTCTATCCCCATCGATATTCATCGTTCATCAACTCTCTCAATCTTTAAACCTACACTTTACCAGCTCTTTATCTTTATCTTTCAAAGCAACATTCAGAATTCGTCGTTATTATCATGTCAATCATGTCCTGAGCGTATGTGGCTCTTGCGCTCTTCGTCAGCCTCCACTGGCAAGACTCGACTTTCTCTTTCGCACGCGAGATGACAACCATGTGGAATTGGGAGGTCTCATGGCTGTTTATAAATACTGTATGAATGAGGGAGTGAATGAAAATTGTAAATATGGTATGAATGAAAATGTTTATCACAAGTACTTACTGCCCAATGAGGCAGATTGTAGTTTTATCATAATAAAGTTGTTTCATCATTTAATGAATTTTTTATCATTTTTTCTTTCAATTTTCAGCCTTGTTTTTTTTTTGTCAAAAAAACTGTGTAATATAATGTGTTTTCTTATCGATTAGACATTCCTAAACAGCTAGTGGCTCCTCTACATGAAAACAATTGGGTAAATTACGGTTACCGACAGAAAATATGTTGATATTCAATAAATGTTATAAACTGTAACATTGTATTTTTTTTTTCATAGCTGCTGCATAATGTAGGATGGAGCAAACACATTTCCATAATCGAAGGCCAGGCTTCAGCTTATCCTCAGCTAGTGCGAGAACTTTCTCAATTTCCTTTTACAGTCTATTTCTACCAGATTTAATATTTTAGACAAGCGTAGTTGTTTGTCTTACATATAGATTTTTGTTCATCAGGTAAGTTTAAGATTGGATCGGAATCCGTAGGATTTTCAAATTATCATGTTCACGAGTGCACCAAGAAATGTTTCCAGGTGGAAACCTTTCTCATCTATCTGCCGTCTTCAGTCAATCTCAGGTGTGGTCCTGGTACACACTTATTTACATGAGGAATGGAGTTCTGGTATTTTAAACAGTTTCGATGACCTCATGGTTGACACTCGTTCGGCTGTTCAATGACAGTGGTCATCGAAATGTGAGATTATAGTCATTACTTTGTATATGATCCCATTAGTGTCATTATGATGACTGTTTGTCTTATTTGTCAGTCTCTGAAGTTGCACAGTAAGTAGAACAGCACTAACTCTGCATTGAGCAGGAGCCCTGCCTTCCATCAAGTATCTACTGGTCTGGCAATTTCAAAGTCTGGCAAAGACAGATTCTCGGATATTTCTCTCTATGTGTCATTTAGTCATGATGTTAAGTTAGTTATTTGCCAAGAGATAGTCGTTACTTTTAAGATTTATGACCTCTTTAGTGCAAGACATTCGTATTGAATTCTTACTAGCAGAATTATCTACCATGTCACATCGCCTTTCATTAATTTGTTTTGTATTATTTCATATGTTTTTCAATTTAACTCTTCAATGGGCAAAGTTTCGTTGTTCGTCGGTGTTTTCATTTTTATAAAGGAAAATTGAGGGCATTTCTATTGCTACACTACTGCCATAGGAGTAATCAATACTAATTAAAAGTAAAAATTAAAGGGTAACGAGTCCCAGATCCTACATTACAATTAAAGAAAGAAAATAAACCTTACACCAGGACAGTGAAATAAATATCAGGTGTCCAAAGAACTAAATACCTGTCTATACACATGCACCTGAACACTCATAACGTAAAAAAGCAATAATCGAAACTTGATTCTGGAACAATTCTTTAATATTTAATACATAATAAAATAGAAGGGACAAACTAAGATAATTTAAAATAATATATAAAGTAATAAGGAGCACAAAGAACTAATACAAAGAAAGATGTACTAATATAAATAAAATATACTAATAAAATATATTTAATTATATATAGGACTTTCATTTGGGAATGGGTTCTATTTAACATGGTACTGGGTCGTATCCGATGAAGCGGCTGACGGAGGAGCGTGGGTGACTTCCCAAGACTCCTGCTCTTTCGCTAGTGAAGGAGGTGACAACCATGTGGATTTGGGAGATCTATGTGCTGTTTGTAAATACTGTATGAATGAGCAAGTGAATGAAAAATGTAAATACGGCATGATTGAAAACATTTATCACGATTACTTATTGCTCATAATAAAGTTGTTTTATCAGAAACATTAATTTAACCTAGTATGCCTAAAAACTTAATTTACAAAACCTCAGAAATCCTATCTTAAACACAAATCAAATGAGATAGTAAGCAGTAACGGAAGCAAAGTGCACTGAAACTAAATGATAACGGTTAATTTAAATGAAAACAACAAACATGTAGTGAACAATACACCCACTCCTAAAATTCATCTGAGCATGTAGCCAGTCAAATGTTTGCCCCACCTGTAGATGGCAAAGTTCGGGTCCCCCCCATAGATAAGTTATAAATATTTTCATCTTGATGGAGTCAACATTTGGAACCTTTAGCTTAAGACATCTCACAAGCAGTTGCCGCATATTTGTAAAATCACCCCCTCTTTTTTTTTTATTTCTTAGCAGTAACAAAATAATTTTCAAATCTCAATTGTGCTGAGCACGCGATTTTGCTGAGAATTTAACGGATTACATAACTCAACGAGATTTATTTTCGAGAGTCCATTCTGTCCCATAAAGCACACAGTGCCCTGTCACTAGTGAGGAGGTGTGTAATTAAATTACTAAATTATACCACCGATTCCCCAGAGCTCCAATCGAGTATAACTTTTTAATTTATTTTCGTAGGGAAACTTTTACAACAGGACAGCCATTGTATAAATTAGGGCTTTAAGCACTCTCATTACAACTGCTGGAGAGTATCAACTAATGCTGCAGACACAGAGCTGGAGTGGCGCTAAGTTGGAATCAAATTGGACTTCAATTTCAATTTAAGTTAGACAGAGAGAGAGGCCATTAGAGAGGGGCTGTCGCCAACCAGGGGGTAGTTGGCCAGTTCAAACGAAAACAGCCAATAAACCTGACAGTGTCCCTCCCCTTTCTATATTCATTAGGCTTTCGGTTAACTGGCTGCGTGTGTGAGTGTGTGTACGCGTGGGGTCTTGGGATTTGCATCCACTTTAAATACAGGGCGACTTATAGGCGCGGTCTTTTCAGGAAAGCTTTACTTGGGAGCTAAAACAGACCAAGAGGATGAACAGTTTGACCACTACTAGAGGCAAGCTAGAGGCCTATGCTTCAAGCTCTCAGTTCTCCTCTGTAAAACTTGGGTACTTAGCTAAAAAAACCTTTTAATTGTATTGACTATATCTTTTATGACATTAAATCCTATTTTCTAAGAACTGTTTATAACTTACATTATATAAAAAATTTGATTGATTTAATTTATTTCTCTTAATTGCCATACAGGATTTGTTATTATCAGCACAGGTGTAATAAAATATGCAGAGCATAGCCATTATGAAAATATTAATTCATTTTTTTTTTTTTTTTTTTTTTTTTTTTTTTTTTTTTTTTTTTTTTTTCTTCATAGCCCCTTAAATTTACAGATAATTATATATATTCAATTCATATTTTAATTAAATATACTTAATTTGATTTGTTGAATCTTCGTGAATTTTCGAGAAGGAAAAAAAAATGGAGCAACTTATACCGTTACAACATTGCGTCGATTACAATGTTTACGAAGCGATGTGGAAAAATCAACTTTAATTCATAAGTGGTTTCTAAGTTGGCACTGTGAAATAATAAAAGTTAGCGGTCAAAAAAAGTTATTTTTTCTGTCAAACTCCTCGCTACGGAATATGAATTTAATAGTATTTGATCAACTTTTTCTGGTTGCTTCGGGATATACCTCTAAAATGTCTACTCCATCGCGGTCACATTAAGTACATATAGTCTGAAGGAAGGAATGTAAGATTTATAGTACATGCAGACATATAGTCTAAAGTAGCTGAATAAAGCAATGATAATGAAGTAACGTCCTTTGGTCTTGTTGTAAGAGGAAGGGTAGGTTTAGAATGTTGTGTTTAGTTTTTTGCATTTGTATAAAAAGTCCGACATCAAGCGCATCCAATCCTTTCAATCAAAAACCCTTTATAATGATCTTAATATACCCTACCTTCTTGAACTCATCCCTTCCAAGTTCACGAAATTCCATAGTAAGCTACTCAACCACCCTAATCCCTTAGTACAGTCATTACACTGCACCACTCATCCCTATAATCCTCCTCCTCGGAGACTAAAACGGCACTAGCTTCGTGACCTAGTATAAATACGTGACGCTCTCGCGCTCTTGGTCATCCCCTGCTGGTTCAAGTTTAATTATAGAGTTTGTTAGGTTAAGTGAATTATATTATATATACGTGTATTATGTAAGGTATATATGTAACTTGACAAATAATATATAATTTATTTAGTTATTAGGGTTTGACAGACGTTAGAGTTTGAGTGACGAGCGGACCAGTGTTAATACCCTTTTTACACGGGGTTGAAAACAGGTCAAGGCAGAGGGTTTGGAGTAAGTGAATTAATACAGTTTGAAGACGCATTTGTATTATATTCGGAAGAACATGATACGGCATCATAAAACTCTTTTCGGAACCAGAGAGTGCCGATCATAAAAACACCCTTCTTTACACCGGATCGAGGTAGAAATACTTAAAAAATTTGTGTGAAAAATACATTTTCAGTTGACAAAGATAGCCATAAACACCCTTTACAGAGGGATATGAATACAGAGCAGTTGGAGGGATGCTCAGAGAGAAGGGACTGAGTGTGAAAATCGCTTGGAGAAGAGAGCAGTTTGAGAGGACGAAGTCAGAGAGGTTTTGGCAATGACGCAGAGGAGATACGGAGACTCGGGATTCCCCCCTCAATTAAAACACCGTATGTATTGTAAGAGACATTGTGTATTAATCAGCCATCAGGCATTTCATTTCATTTACAGTCATATGAATACATTATTGAGCTTATCGTAAATTTAATTATACCTAACCTTTATTCAATATCAGTGCATACATTCCTTCTATTGATCAACACGAAATTTCCCTTTGGGCACGAATTAATTGGCAATAAAATAATATCGAATCAATATTAATTATATTTATTATAACTTTACACCGAGGCAGTACGTTCTGAGTTTGATAAAGTAATCAAATTAAGTATTTTAAATGAATAAAAAAGCATCTCTACTTATTCGACTTGAGCTTGAGGTTCTCCGGATAAGGTAGGTGAAAATATATATGTAGATCGATATATTTTGATATCAGTTTATTTATACACATATTGTCTTATAAATTTATATTTATATATATATTTAAGATGTATTTGCCACGCGGAACGAATGTTCCAACACCTATAGTTTATAGAATAGTTATGGATCGACTGCAATTAACTGGTGTGTGTAATGGGTATGTAGCGTTTTGTTTAGTATCATATGCCACATGTTTAGTATGGATTTGTTTTCTACCGTTTTATTATTTATAGATTATTATAGAACCATGTTCGATCACAATTTTTATTAGTTATTATATCATTATTGGATTGGAATATACATGCTTTGCAGTTTGTAGAGTTCAATGATCCACTAAGTCCAGTGAGCATAAGGGTTTCGATACAACTAACCCTGTTTATTACTTGACTGTCCTGACTTCGTAGAGTTACCTCCCTTGATTCAATAAGTGCGATTTGGGACCCGTTACCCTTTAACTTCTACTGGTTAACCAATGGTGCTCTTTTGGTCCTATAGAACACCGTTTTCGAGAAACTCTATAGTGTTATTTTTTTGAAGCGAATATTCAAAGAACAAATTATAGTAACCCTTGGAAAGAGCAAAGAGAGCGAAGGGTGAGGTCCATCCAGACTGATGAGGTTGGCCCTATCGAAGAAGCCTCCCCGCCAAGAATACAAATAGCGGCTTAGACCGCACTAAATCAGCAAAGCCTAAATATATTTTTGCGGATTCTGTACTTGGGAAGCTCTTGGATAAATGGAATAAAAAAAACTAAGGGATCTTCATGTTTTTCTGTATTTCGTTGCAGCGTCGAAATAAAATAGCACGATCAATGAACGCTCATGTTGTGAGGCAGAGAGAAACATTTCAATTTTTTTTATTTTTAATAAGAATCTGCCTCATTTCATTTGAGTTGGTAAAAACAGCAGACTAATCAATCAACTGCTAAACCATTTAGAAAACAAATCAAATACGAACAAATATTATATTTTGACATTTGCCAGAAACATTGAGGTGGTTTTTAGTAATTGTTGAACATTAATAGCCGTATACAATCTCGAGGGAGTCAGTCAGAAAAAAGCTTTTGCCAGACAGCCCTAACATCTTTGAAAGTCAGTTATTTTTTCGGAATTTTGCCCTAAGCGCCAAACCATACACCAAGCATATGGCATACCTAATGTGGAACTTTTCTAGGTAAAAATACACCGACTTCATTAAGTGACTAGTTTTGAATCTGTTCAAGGCCTTTATATATATTGAAACCTTTTATTCACTATATATTATATTATAACAATTATTAATATTGATTTACACAATCTTACCTGTAAACAAAGAAACGACAATTACAGTTTCTAACTATCAATTCTCTATTTACACTATTTTATTTTACACACTATTTACATGTTCTGTTATCTCACATAACCTTCTCTATTTGATAACTGATGCTCCATCTGGTGGGGGCCAGTGGAAGCAGCACGGCAAATTCAAATGAAAGAGAGATCACTTTCATTACATCTCCCCTCTCTGAGGTGAAAATTCTTTGAAAATTTTCAGTCTGGTAATATCGGAAGTAATTTTGTTATGTGAAAGAATCCAGTCTCTTGCTTTCCTCTTCCGGTATTTATTTTATATATTGAATTTGATATCTTTTCTGTTATTTCAAAGGGACCAATTTTTAATTCATCTAGTTTATTTCTGTTCAATTTGTTGCCATTTTCTATATATACTGTACCTCCTGTGTTAAATTCCCAATGTTTTCTTGATTTATCAAATATTTTCTTGTTGTATTCATGAGACTTTTTTGTTCTTTCTAAGGCTAATTTACTGTCATTCATCCAGTTTTCTTTATTGTTTCTTTGTTTTAATTCTTCAGGTAAAATGCTAGTATCTGTGCCATCCAATAAATACTTGGGTGGAAAACCAGTTACTGTATGTTCTGTTTCATTATATTTATCCACACATTCTTTAGCGACTGTTGTCCAGGCTCTTTTCTTCCCTTTTTCGTTCATTTTACATCTGATTTTATTGACTAGAGTTTGATTTAGTCTCTCATTTAAACCATTGGAAAAGGGTGCATTAACTGCTGTAAATATCAATCGAACCTCCTTTTCCCTTAGGAAATCTTTGAATTCTCTTGAGTTGATTCCTGGGTATTGATCTGTAAGTATTATACCTATTTTCTCTGTTTCCAGCACATTATTTACTAACTTGATGAAGTCAGTGGCACTCTGAGTTTTTGATGTTGAAATGAATGCATATCTTGTGAAGTGGTCAATAAGCAGGTGGAGGTATCTTTTTGTTGATCGTTGTCCTCCAAAACCTCCAATAGTGTCGATTGACATTATTTCGAATGGTTTTGTTGCTGGCCCTAGTTGTGACATTAGCCCATATTTTTCTTGCCCTCTGGATTTGTTTTTAATACATATTTCATAGGTTTTACATACTTTTTTTATATTTGCAGTTATATTTTTTGCTGTGTAATAAGGGCATACCCTATTCATCATTTGTTTAATTCCTATATGGCACCATTCAGAATGTATTTCTTCAATGAATTCTAAACTTAAGTTTTCAGATAAAATTATGTTTTCTTTATTTCTTACTTTTTTATAGAACACTCCATCTTTTTCTATTAATTTTGTTTTGGTGTTTTGTAATATTCTATTTTCCTCTTGATCTTTTTTAATTTCTTGTATTTTTATCAAATTAACTATTTTTAGGATTTCTTCTTTATTTTCAATTGGTTCTAATACCGGGTTTCTGCTCAAACTATCTGCTTCGGTATTATCCTTTCCCGGAATGTATTTAATTTCAAAATTGTATTGTGACAAATAGTAAGTTAATTCACCAAGTTCTTCATCCGTTCTTGCTCTTATGTTTAAATTTTCTAATGGTTTGTGATCTGAAAATACAGTGAATTTTCTTCCAATTAACCAGTATTGCCAATATTTTAATGCCTCTTTGATTGCCAAACACTCTAAATAAATTGCTTTTTTCCTTTTTTGCGGTTCGCTTAATTTTTTTGAAAAGTATGCTACTGGCTTTTCTTTTCCATTGTTTTGTACTTGTTTCAAAACTGCACCAATACCTTCTAGAGATGCATCTGTATAAATTCTTATTGGTAAATCATTATCAAATATTTCTAACACTGGTTGGGAACATAGCAATTTCTTTACTTCTGCAAAGGATTTTTCACACTCTTCCGTCCATAAGAATTTT
Source organism: Acanthosoma haemorrhoidale (assembly GCA_930367205.1). NCBI lineage: Eukaryota > Metazoa > Arthropoda > Insecta > Hemiptera > Acanthosomatidae > Acanthosoma > Acanthosoma haemorrhoidale. The sequence continues at coordinate 105,397,459 of OV884014.1, read as the reverse complement.
TCATTTTTCCTTAATAATTTATGCAGTGGATCTAGCAATATCGAGCTTTTTGGTATATACTCGTGATAAAAATTAATTTTTCCTAAAAATTGTCTGATGTTCTTTTGGGTTTTTGGAGTTGGAAAGTTTTTTATTGAAATTAAGTTGTCCTTTATTGGTCTTACTGTATTGTGTTGTATTATGTGTCCAAGGTATTTTGCTGATTCTGCTGCAAATGTACATTTTTTAAATTTTAATCGGAAACCTTCATTGACTATTGCTTTTATTACTTTTTCTATATGTTCTATATGTTCTGTGAATGATTTCGAAAAAATTAAGATGTCATCTATATAATTTTCTGAAAAGTCTTTTAAATTGTGCTGTCTTAAGATGTTGGATAAAATTCTTTGGAAAATAGCTGGTGATGTCTTTAAACCATAGGGTAGGCATGTCCATTGGAAGTGCCCTTCTTGTGTGACAAATCCTGTTTTCTGTCTATTTTCAATGCGTAATGGAATTGACCAAAAAGCGGAATTCATATCTAGTGTGGTGAAGTATTTGCAGTTTCTTGTTTGTATTATTAAATCATCTATTAATGGGAATGGTTGAGCTTGTGGTATAACTAGTTTGTTCAATTCACGAAAATCTATACATAATCTTGATCGCTTGTTTTCATCTCTTTTGAATGCTAGGGTTACGGGGGCTGCGAATGGACTATAGGACTCTTCAATTAAATCATTTTGTAATAATTTTGCCACCTGATCTTCTATTTCCTTCTTATCTGCTATAGTGCATCTATATGGCCTTTTGCTGCAGAATCCGTCCACCAGTAAGTCAATTCTAGCTTCGTAATCCTTAACCGTGCCCACATCATATTTGTTCCGTTCAAATACTGTACTGTACTTTTCTATCAGTCTTTATATCGTAATCTTTCTCATATTATCTAAGTGATCTAATTTTATTTTGAACCCGTCTTCTTCGATATGTTCATTAAAATTCACTTTAACTTCTTCATTTTCTTCTTTCTTTTTCTTAGTATTTCCTGTTTCATCTTCTTTCTTCTGTAATATTTGTAGATTCTCATTTTGAATTAATCTAAATTTTTTGATAATATCTAATCCTATAAGAAAATCTTCAAAATCATCTCTCTCTACAATGAACACATCAACATATTTTTCTATGTCAAAAATTTTCACTTTTATGGTTACTAAACCTTTTGTTTGTGTCACACCATTGACTGTTTTTAAATATATCTTATTAACATCTTCTGTTTTTTTCTTTATCTTAATTAATTTTGTATTTATTAGAGAGACTTGGGATCCTGGATCATATGTCCCATTTACCTGTAACTTCTCTTCTAATAATATTTTTACTTTAATCAATGGTGTGATTATTCGTTTTTTTGTTCTGTATTTAGATCTACTTCTAATACTGAGTTGCTTCCCAGTATTCTAGTTTCATATTTGTCTCTCTTTTTAAACCAGCATGAAGCTTCTGGATGATATCTGATGCCTTTGTTTAATTGTTCACAATTATTGCATGGCTTTTTCTCTTGAAATTTATTTTTACTAAAAAGTTTTTCATCTTTCTTTTTCATAAAATTATTTTTGTTCGCTAGACCCTCACATTTTCTAATTTCATGAAGTAATTTGGTCGAATTCTCACATTTTTCCTTATCTAACTTATTTCTAATGAACTCAGGTAAGCCTGCAGCTATAAGCATCACTAAAGTCTGTGAACTAATATTCTCATCCATATCTAACAATAATTTCTCTTTTTTCATGGCGTATTAAATCAGTAGACCTTCTTTAAACCTATATGATATAGCATGCATTTCTGTACTCCATCCTTGGTCTTCAAAAGTTTCCAAAAATTTTTCTTTCCACTCAGACCACACAGAGTCCATTGTTAATATTGTTAGGGTTGCTGAGTACCAGTCTAAGCATGACTTTTCCAAAAACAACCTTAATATCTCAATCATATTACTGTCTGCATTGATTCCACATCTTCTACATTCTTTCTCAAACATCTCTAGCCACTGTTTAGCATTTGAGTGTTTACATGTAAACTTCTCAACCATGAACTTCTCTGCTATATGTTTTAAATTTAGCTCATTCTCTTTATTTTGTGTGGATTCAACCATCTTATCTTTATTCATTACATGTTGTTTGTTTCTTTATTTGTTACATGTTCTAAATATAAATTATCAAACATTACATTACCTTCTTCATCAAAATATATTGTTTTCATTTTCTCGGTTAATGTAATCCACACACTCTTCTGTTGACCTCTTTGAGTAAAACTGTTCCTCAATCTTTTATAAATAAGTGTCTTAGTCAATTCTTCATGATCACTCATAAAGCTTTTCTCTAGGGGCAACACATATTCTTAATTTTCCTCTGTCTTAATTGTGGTAATTGAGAGAACATTTGTCTTCTTATCCTTCGGTGATCCCACAAAGTTAATGGTGAATTGCAGTCTTTTCGCCATTGTAACTCCTATTGTCGTTTTGTAAGACAATTATTGAAGGTGGGGTGAATAAACTGAAATCAGTTTCTCTGTAAACAAAGTTAGCAATTTTATTCACTATATATTATATTATAACAATTATTAATATTGATTTACACAATCTTACCTGTAAACAAAGAAACGACAATTACAGTTTCTAACTATCAATTCTCTATTTACACTATTTTATTTTACACACTATTTACATGTTCTGTTATCTCACATAACCTTCTCTATTTGATAACTGATGCTCCATCTGGTGGGGGCCAGTGGAAGCAGCACGGCAAATTCAAATGAAAGAGAGATCACTTTCATTACATATATATATTGTAACCTACCTCATTTTTTACCATTTCTCTTTTTACTTTATTTGATCAATTTACCTTAGCTAATTTGGCAGGTCTTTGACATAGGAATTTATCCCGATTGAATCGCCCGATCTCAAGGCTAATGTTGTGGTTATTAATAAATTGAGAAACTAGGAATGGTGAAATATATTCAAATAAAATGATTATGACAAATAATTATAATTAACATAGAGTACTGAAAAAAAGTATAAAAAAAATATTCAATTCCTTTTAAATTATGATAGTTACTACTAATTACAAAATACATGAATTTGAGCTCATTTTTTATGAATTGATCCATAATAATAAACAATATTGATAACACCCACCTACAACTTATCCACCCATCTGTCTCAACACACCATGGTATTCAATAAACATTGAACTGCTTCTCTTTTCTTCTCTCAGTTCAATCGATAATCTTCCTGTAATTCAACCAACGTTACTTTCTACTGTTTGTTCTTCAATAGTATGGCAACCGCCAATTCGGGAGCTTGCCACTGCGTTCTTCTCGAAGGCTTGGCTAAGACTCTTTTCAGCTCATCCCCACTCCTAGAAGTATAAGGGAAAATGACCCTTACCATATGTGAGGGTTCATGATCTTTATTCTCAAATATCATGAATGTTACAATATCTTTCATGGAACTCTATGGTTTAAGAAAACCTCTTCATGAGATGAAAATCTATACCTAACTTAACTTTTTGTAACTTAATTTTCATTATCGTCTGTTGCGTCAATCTCTTAATTACGAGTAATTAGAAGTTCCCCTCTTCTCCTGAAAATATTTACTTATGTTTTCATATAGTAATAATAAACAACTTAGGACGTCAGCAGGAGAGAGGGAAGCTAGTGGGGCAAACAGACACAGGTGGGGGAACACCTGCCCCTAGCACGGCTGACCTACCTATATAACCTGGCCGTCTTGAGGTGCACGCCAGAACGTAAAAAACCGGCACTTGGAACACTGCTCTCTCTCTCTCTCTCTCTCTCTCTCTCTCTCTCTCTCTCTCTCTCTCTCTCTCTCTCTCTCTCTCTCTCTCTCTCTCTCTCTCTCTCTCTCTCTCTCTCTCTCTCTCTCGCTCTATCTCTCTCACTCTCTCTCTCTCTCTCTCTCTCTCTCTCTCTCTCTCTCTCTCTCTCTCTCTCTCTCTCTCTCTCCACACCTTCCTAGTGGGGATATCTGCCTTCGTCTCGGTAAAACTAGCACCTCCTTGGAAGAGACCTCTCCCTCGGGGACTATGGTTGCCGTGGCCCTACAAACTTTACATAATATCGTCTCCCACGGCCACCCAGTCTGATTCTCTCCGGTCCACACTCGCCTTTGGGATCCGGACGGGTTTCGCCTACCGTTAGATACCAAGTGTGAGTTCTTGGTAATTCCAAGACCACATAAACTACCTATAAACCTACCCTGTTCCTCTTCTCCTGAACATAGTGTTTTGTCGGAGCACACCTCCTAAGATCTTATGGAGCCAGATCAAAAAGAATTAAGCTGCCCGCCGACTAGGCCGGCAGCCAGGGTGAAAGACCACAGGTCCACCCACTATTATCTCTTAGATCTCGCTAGAGGTTGTAGCGACCATGGCCCTTGGTGGGCGTCCTCTCCCCACCTTAGGGATCCTCACATCTGATAACTCCCGAAATCGTCCATTATGGTTTTTTCATCATTATGTGTAATACTTTATCATTTTTTGGATTGCTTCTTTTAGAATTCTGTTCTTACTGCCAGTCTTCAGATACCATGAACATTTTTCATTTAAATATTGTGTTTAGTTTCTGTTGTTTTCTCATAAAACCTCTCATGAATTTTCTCGAAATTAGTTTTCCTTAGACTTTTAATTTCCTTGGTAACGAGATTTATCACCTTTTAATTACTTACTAGAAACTTTTTTAGGTCATTTATTTATTTATTTGACCGAACCATTCCCTATTAGCTCTTTGGATGTGTTAGACAGGGAATAAGGCTTAATAATTAAAAAAAAAATTTTATTTGTAATTTAATAGCTTTTTTTTGAACTGAAATATAATTTGTTCCTTTAGAAAAACAGATATTTTGTTAAATGTTATAATATTAACATTATTTCTTTCAACAGAAGCACACATCTTCAGGTAGACAAACGTGAATATCTGAGTATAAATCGAAGTCCCTGAGCTTGACAATATTACAATATGTTTGCATAAAATTTTATTATTGATTTATTGTGTGTGAACGACCCGGGTTTCAATCTCAGATCTGTAATCTCCGGAGGAAATACTTTTTACAATTGATAGCGCATAAATCGGTTGGAGGCAGCTCTGGAGAGGAAAAAAACACGTTCCCTGCCTAAACACCAATTCGCATGAAATACGCTGGCAGACTACAAATTATTTTTTGAATGTTAAATTCAAATAAGACGTTACACATAAATTGGCACGTCTAATAAGAAGTTGTGTTGAAACGATTGTCCCATCATAGCGTCTTTTGAAATCATTCAACACAAACAAAATTGTAGTGGTTTTCATGATCAAAAAATGTATTTGATGTTAATTTAAAACCCTAAAAATCTAACAATTACGACAATATTTTATTATTTTCGCTGGTTATTTATGGATGTTTATTAGTTAGTGCATTGAATTATAGTAAACATTTTATCACATTTTCTGTTCACTAATTAGTTATTTATCTTGAAACCCTTCATAACGATCTTAATATACCTTATGTTGGAATAGGTGATTAATTGTCGGAGGTCAACAATTGTCGGGGGGCGTGACTAGGGGAGTGCCTGATCACTCTAGCCCTGGGTGACAAGTGCGGATTGTTATAGTTTACAACATGGGCCATGTTCCATGTAGGTGTTAATATCTGACTCCATTTATTGATAGGGATGTGTCCCGACAATACACTGTGTTCAGAATGAGGTTCAGAGGTTCATAAAGAATAAGACCAGTTTTCAGATTTCGAGCGAGAGATCGGCAGCGTAATAGGTACAAGTCGTCAGAGGTCTGCTAGTGGCTGTGAGGCAAAGTGCCGTCGTAGAGGTGTGGCAGTGAGAGTGTGGACCAGTGGAAGGCTAAATAGGCTGACTCCCAGGGCCCCGGGGCCCTGGCATATCGCGACTAGTAATGTGGCCGTGGAGGCTAAGAAACAGAGTGTTTTTTCAGGGCAAAACTTACTGATATAAATATTGTACCCCCCTCCCTCGTGGAAGACGGAGTCTGTCTGCAGGTGGTCTGTTTTATTATCCCGTTGGTCCAAAAGGGTGTGCTTTATGATGTCCCGCCTCCCGAGTTACGTGACTAAGCTGTTCCTAGGATGATTTTATGGCCACTGGGACGTGACTGCAGGTCTATTTTAAGGGGCGGTGTGACCTACCCTAGGTTTTATTGCCGTACCCTCGATGGTACTTGTCTACCTCTGCCGATCCCTTTATGATTTATTACCAGAAGTTACACAGATTTGCATTTGTATTATAATACATTACATACCCAGAGTGTAGGGTAACCTATCCAACCACCCTAATCCTATAGCTCAGTTATTGCACTGCACCACTCATCCCTATAATCCTCCTCGGAGACTGAAACGGCAGTGGCCTTGTTACCTGCTATAAATGCGTAACAGTGGGAGTCCTGGCAATGGTCAGTTTCTCCAATCATGTCCTGATTGTATGTGGCTCTCGCGCTCTTGGTTAGCCTCTGCTGGATCGTATCCGATGACGCGGCTGACGGAGGAGCTTGGGGGACTTCCCGAGACTCCGCTTCCTCTTTTGCATATGAAGGAGGTGACAACCATGTGGATTTGGGAGGTCTCTGGGCTATTTGTAAATACTGTATGAATGAGCCAGTGAATGAAAATTGTAAATACGGTATGAATGAAAACATTTATCACAATTACTTATTGCCCAATGAGGCAGATTGGATAATAAAGCTGTTTAATATCTTGAAAATAAATAAGCTCAAGGAGGATATTGGTTGTTTATTATACAGATGGCATTTATATCATTCATGTATTGAATAGACACCATCAATCACAATGAGGATAAGCTATGGATCCGCCAGAACACAATGAAATATTTTTCTCATCTCAGATGGCCAGTGGAGGAAAAAGCGGAGAATGGATAGCTGGTTCAACATTTTTTGCCTCTTGGCTAGTGAAAGGTCTGTTCCGTCTGATATATCACCAGGGCTGGCTGATCAGACAATAACTAATGTCTATCTACTGTAATAAATCTTATGTCTCTGTTCACTCCAGTATTTAGGACAAATTTCTAATGAAACTGACTCATCCTTAGAAGGAGCTGGTCTTGTGTTAGGAACAGAGAGAAATTTCTGGTTAATAACATTAAACAAAATTGATACCGACTTTGCCTAGGCATACTGGAAGTGATGTAAATATATGTGACTGAAGTATTTATAACTTTTGTCCTTATCTTAAACCTTTTTCTCCAGATTTACACGAAAATTGTCTTATCTCATTGCTTGATTTTGTTGTATCGACCTTTTCCTACTTTTGCATTTACTTTTCCTACTCATGATAGACATACGAGCTCCATACGTATTCTTATTATTGTGTCATCCAAAGTCACTAGTAGTAAAATAATGACTATCAAGAAATTTAAATATAAACAAAAAGTGGAATTAAAGTTCAAACTTGAGACCTAAACATTAATAGTTCCAATAATAGTGGTAGGTCAAACAAATAAAACTTATTGCAATAACTTTGTTTTGCCACCGTCGGGCGTCTTCAGAGTTAAAGAAAAAGTAAAATACAGTTATTTTACAGCCGAGTTTATAAAAATAAAATCTTTATCTTGATATCATTTATCCCCGATATAGCATCCCATAACCTTCAAAAACACCTTGATGAGATTAATGGCGCAACCAATAACGAATCAAAGACATCTTCCTGTATCCAAGACAGTACGGTATTTAGGCTTCCATCTCAAGAAACGGCTAACGGAGGAGCGTGGGGGACTTCCAAAGACTCCGCTTCCTCCTTCATACGCGAAGGAGGTGACAACCTTGTCGACTTGGGAGATCTGTAGGCTGTTTGTAAATACTTTATGAATAATCGAGTGAATGAAAATTGTAAATATGGTATGAATAAGATCATTTATCACAATTACTTATTGCCTAATGAAACAGATTGTAATTTTACTATAATAAAGTTGTTGTTAAGAAAAAAAAGATATCATTAATCATACAATTTGTAAATTAATTGATATGATTACAGATCTTCAACAACGGCCCACAACCAGTTAATAATTATTAATTATGGTATGAGTCATTCATAACATCTCCTTAGAACTTTAAACTGGAGAAATGATTTTTGATTATATTAAATGTTCCTTTGGAGTGTTTTTTTAAATATAAACCATTTCTTCTTGTGTAAAGTTGGTGCAATTTAACACTTATCTAGTCTCAGAGTTATCCAAATCATTAATTTAATAATAACAATCATTAAGAAGTGGCAATAAAGGATCAAAGTAATAAATTATATAATGAAATGAGATTGCTAGGGAAAATATTATTGTGAAATTTTAATTGATTGAACTAGAGAACAATTTATGTATGTTTGTATGCCCATGTTACAATAATTAGATTTTTAAATTACATGATACATAACTGTATGATTCCGCCAATCTCGAATTTTATTGAAATATTATACAAAATAGGGATCATATAAACTTTTTATAATGAAGCAGTAGTAATAAATTTAAATCTACAAAAATAGTACACAAAGTCGTAATCACTGGGCTAATTTTTCCCTAAGAAATAGATTTCCCTCTACGTATATTTCTTTTCCCACTCGTGAGTGTGTGGTGTATAAGGTGTTAATTGTTTATTTTGAATCCACTAAAGACAATAATAGCCATCGGATCCAGCTATCGAGATGTTAATTATAATTCCATGGCTAAATTTAGTCGTGGTAGAGCGAGCCGAGTGTTTGCGCCTTATCACCGCTGACACGGCAGTGGGATTAATACACAAACAGTTGCTATATTAAGCAAAACCACTGCTGCAGCTTTTAATTAAAGTTATTCTTAGCTCGGCTTGGAATTGGCTAATGCCCAAAGAGGTGAATCTTCTACAGATTCTACCCCTTATCTTTCAGAGGGTAGTTTCGCCTAGTAGTAAAGTGCCTTTCTCGAAATGGAATCCTCCAATCACCTCTGGAATAAAACTATTTATGTATACAAACTCCTGTACTCAAACTAGCCAATAGAAAAAGTGGGGGTTTGTTGCCAAATAAAACTTGTGAAATCACTTTAACCACACAACGGTACCCTAGGGTATTTACTACTGGGTCGAGCACTCCACTCACGAAGTTTTGATAGTCTCGAGTAGGGTCTATTGCATGTCTGGACTTTCTTGTAAACTCTAAACTTGGGTGGACGTGAATTTCCTCAGCTTTTAAGTGACTTCTCCCTTTTGACATATATGTTATTTGAAGTGACACAGTATATCATTTAGCTAGATAACTAGATAATATATATATATATAGTTATAGTGCACCCGTGCTAACATTCTAAGAACTATGAATCACCCCTTTGCTGACTCTTATTTAAACCCCGTGAGAATCAGAGAAGGAGGTCAGTCTATTGTATCTCATTAGCCCGTCACTATGCTAGATTAGATCTGTATATTACCATGTCATTTATGTTTGTTATTCAAAATAAATCTTTTTAAAAAGTCTTGTGTGCTTTGAAGATATTTAACTGGCGCCCGAACGTGGGGCTTGGGAGGAATTTTGAAGGTATTTAAAGTAACTTTGCGGAGCTTAGAATCGTGTGTAATACCGAAATCAAGCAGCATAACTACTTCTCTCCGTCTTGAGGAAGATTGCCACTGCGTATACAAGTATAGCAAGCATTCTCCACGACTACAGAGGTATCTTTCAACTTTCTGAAGATTTTCAAATCTTATCACCCGAGTTTCAAAACTATTTGTTGAGACTTCGCAGCACCAAGGAAGAAGATTTTTCCACTGAAGACAACATACTTGATGGTAATTATAAGTAATTATAAGTTTATTGTATGTCAAATTTACAGGATAGATTAAACCAATTAAGACAAGTATATACAACTTTTAATCTAGATAATATTGATCAATTACTATTAGAAAATACAAATTCAGAGATGGCTATGGAAATAAAAGATCATGATTTTAAATTAATTCCGGAATATGATGGTGATCCTTTACAATTAGTAGATTTTATTAGAAATACAAAATTTGTGTATGACTTATATTGTAAAGATAATAACCAATATAAAGATATAAACCATTCAAAATTAGTATTAACTTTATTAACTAAGCTAAAAGGAAAAACAAAAATTGCAACCTATGATAAGGAATTCACTAGTGTGACAGAAATTTTAACATTCCTTAAACGTAAATATCAAGATACGCGAACGAGAGAGCAATTAATATCAGAAATAATCAATACTAAATCGTACCATAACGAAAACCCACATGATTACTTAGAAAGATTAGGTAAGAAAAGATGCGATTTATATGCTCGCGTGTATGCCGACTCGGAAATAGTGAATAAACAGTCGGAAATGGAAAGATACGACAAACAGATATCACATCACACCGTTCATAATTTACATCCCTCGCTTACTGATTTTATTTATCATATTAAATTCGAGACAATCGAAGATATTGACGAAATCTTAAGAAATAACGCTGCGCATATTGTGCATCGGGTGTACGGTCCGGGTAGTCGAAAAGACAAACACCACCAACCACACCAATCGAATTATAAAGGCAAAAATTTCGATCCAAATTACAAACATAAATATGAAAAACAATTTCAAAAACAACCTCATGAACAAAAACAAGATTATCAACATCAACAAAACCAAAATTATAAAAGTTATCAAAATGCACAACCAAATTATCACAATTACCCAAATAATCAACAAAATTATCAAAAACCTATTCATAATCAATCATGGGATCCAAAATCTCAACATAGATTCTTTAATAAACCTCCATCCGGAAATTGGAGAAATAATCAACAAAAAGTAGATCCACCACAACAAAATGATTCAAATACGGTTTCGATGAGAACTGTTTCTAATCGCGTACATTACGCCGAGGATGAGAGAGATGAACAAATTAGAATATTAACTGAAAGAGTAAAACAACTTGAAACTAATAAAGATAATTTTTTAGACCAAGGTCCGAACAAAGGAGAACCACCGGATCGAATGTAATTAAAATAAGTGACGAAGTTAATTTTTTAAATAATTTACCACAGCTCTTGGATAAAGAAAATAATAAATGGTTAATTGACACAGGAGCAACTAAAAATTATATTTGTCCCCAAGCAATTCCGAAAGATGCTAAAATAAACATAGAAAACTTCGCGATAAAAACCCCTACAGGACGAGCAGAAGGAACACAAAGTGTAAACCTCAACCTGCAAAATCTGATAGGAATTAATCAAGAAGTAAAGTTCTTAGTTTATCCTATTAGTTCACGGTTTGATATTTTACTTGGGTACGAAACAATGAAAATATTAAAAACTAATATAAATTTAGAAGACATGGAAATAAAAATAATGGGAATAAAATACAAACTTGAAAGAGACGAAATGTTTCATATCGAAGATACTAATGAAATTAAAAATGTTATAAGACACGAACACATAAATTCGGAGATAACGGAAAAACTCACAAAAATATTAAGTGAAAACGGTGAAATATTAAAAACAGAAAATGAAAAATTAAAACCGACTAAATTATTAAAACATAGAATAATAACTACGAATGAAAATCCGATTTATACACGAAATTATAGATATCCGGAACAATTTAAAGAACAAATTAACGAAGAAGTTGGAAAATTATTAAAAAACGGAATAATTAGACCAAGTAAGTCGCCGTATAATTCCCCTTTGTGGATTGTTCCAAAAAAAATGGACGCATCGGGTATAAAAAAAGTTCGCATGGTAATCGATTATAGAAAATTAAATCAGGCTACCATAAAAGATAAATTCCCGTTACCCAATATCGAAGATTTGCTGAATCGATTAAGAGGTGCAAAAATATTTTCGACTATTGATTTAACATCGGGATTTCATCAAATAGAAATGGATGAAGAATCTATTCCAAAAACAGCATTCTCTACTGAAAATGGTCATTACGAATTTGTTCGAATGCCATTCGGAATAAGTAATGGACCGCCGACTTTTCAGAGAGCAATGACAATGATGATATCAAATATTCCTAATGCAATGGTTTACGTTGACGATATTATTATTTATTCAAAAAATGAAAACGAACATTTAAGAGATTTGGAAAAAGTTTTCAAAGCATTAAAAGAACATCAGTTATCAATTCAATTAGATAAAACTGAATTTTTCAAAAAAGAATTAAAATTTCTCGGCTATATTGTAACTGAAGAAGGTTTAAAAACAGATCCGAAAAAGATAGAAACTATAGTAAACTTTCCAGTACCTCATGACGAAAAGTCGACAAGACAGTTCTTAGGTATGACAGGATACTATAGGAAATTCATTAAAGGATATGCAAAAATAACTAAACCTATTTCAGATTCGATTAAAACAAAAATTTATAAAACCGAAGAGATAAAAAGGGCTTGTAAGACATTAATAGATTTAATGGCAAATGCACCAATTTTAAAATACCCCGATTGGAATAAATCATTCATATTAACTACAGATGCTAGTAATAAAGCAATTGGAGCGGTATTGTCCCAAAAAGACGATGATGATATTGAACATCCTGTAGCATTCGCTTCACGAGTACTACAAAATGCGGAAAATAATTATAGCACTATCGAAAAAGAATTATTAGCAGTTGTATGGGCGACTCAACACTTTAAGCCTTACTTATACGGAACTAAATTTTTACTTCAAACCGATCATAAACCACTAACTTGGATATTTTCTATGAAGAACGGTAACACCCGAATCATGAAATGGATTTGGAAGTTGCAGGAGTTCGAATTTGACATAAAACATGTTAATGGTAAAACAAATTATGTAGCAGATGCTTTATCAAGAAATATAAATGAAGTAAACCACACGGAACCAGAGGATATGGATAGTGATGATGTAGATATTGATATTGATGTATTTATTGATGACATATTACAAAATCAAGAAGAAGCTGCTGAAAAAACAACAGAATATGAAGCAATTATGGAGGAATTAATAAATATTCCATCTACAGCGGAAAATGCAGAAAATCAATCAGATCTAGAAACTATTCATTCACAAGAATCCAGCAATGAACAAACTTGGATATGTGAACCAGATAAATGTATAAATGTAGAAAAAAATCAAATTATTATCATTAGAGGAAACAAAGAAGACATGAAGTTCTCTAAGCCATTTGGAAACAAGAGAAGATACGAACTCATCATTAACAGGAAAGATGACTTGCAAACTCTACTCTACCAGATCGTAGAACCGGACAAGACTTACGGAATTTTCTGTTCACCGAACATAAAAACTTTAGAAAAAACTTACGATGAATACTTTAAAGAGATTCAAAATATAATAGAAAACGAATTCCCTTCTGTAAGAATAAAACGTTATTTTAACTTTATCAATGACGTAGAAAATGTAAATGAACAACGCGAAACTATTGAAAACTATCATTTAGGAAAAACTAAACATCGTGGAATATTAGAAACTTTTGAAAAATTAAAAAAACAAGTTTATTTCCCCAATATGAAAGACAAAATTACAGAATACATTAATAAATGTGAAATTTGTAAAAAATCAAAGTATGATAGAAAACCTATCAAAACTAAATTTCAACAAACCCCAACACCAGAAAAACCTTTTCGAGAATTAATGATTGACATTTTGAAGTATGAAAGGAAAATAATATTTACTGCTGTTGATACTTTCTCAAAAAGATTGTTCGCACAAGTTATTCCAACACACAATGCAATCAATATTTGTGATTGTTTACAAAATTATTTATCTCATTATCCTACGCCAGTACAGATCTCATTAGATCAAGGCACAGAAATGAAAAACAATTTAGTTAAACAATTTTGTGACCACAATGATATTTTATTACATTATACATCCACTAATCACTCAAATTCTTTGGGATTATTAAATAGAGTTCATTTAACACTAAGCGAATTACTAAGACTTATCTCGCATGAGAGAAAATCTTATTCATTTGAACAAAAATTAAAACTTGCAATTATTGCGTACAATAATACCTTAAATAACAATCTAAAATTAACACCCAATGAAATCACTTTCGGATTTATAAAAGAAAATAACAACAACAAAAATATTAGTATAACAGAACTATACGTACAAAAGTATCATAAAGATTTACAACTTTTGCATGAATTAGCTCACACAAAAATTAATGAAGAAAAGATAAAGCGTACAGAAAAATTAAATAAAAATCGGGAAGATCCACCTGAATTAATAAATCAAGAATTTATCAAAGATACTCAATCGAAGATTAAAAGTAGAGACAAATTCAGAAAAGTAAATGTGTTAATCCAAGGCGCTAGGCAATTAACAACACATGTTGATAACGTTAGGAGACCCAACAAACGTAAAAAGAGGAAACATTTTGTTTCAGATGAAGATTCACTACATGTCAATAATTCTGATACTTCATCTTCAGAAGATTCTGACGATAAAAGTAGTAGATCTCACTAACTCTCCAGGAATTCTCCATTATTCTGTAAATAATATTAGAGTAGTTAATCAATATTATGAAACTTATCATTTTTATAATTTAAGTTTATTAGAAGTAGAAATAATAAATATTGAAGATCATGTTACTAACTTTAGATCACATAAAATGTATCATTTGCTAAAAGATTTAACAAACGAAGTTTTTGAACAATTTCAATTAATGCAACAAAGAGATATTAAAAATCGTCATAGACGAGGCTTGATAAATGGTCTAGGTAATGTTATTAGTTGGATAACAGGTAATATGAATAATGACGACAAGGAATACTACGATAAAATAATTTCAAATGTAGAACAAAATAATTATAAGATTGAACATAACATCGAAAATTCTGTCAATATTAATAAACGTCTGATTGAGGATTACCAGAATGAAATCAAAACAATTAATAAAAATTTCATAATTAATAGACAAAATTTCGAATCGCTAGGACAAAATGAAAAAGCTTATGACTTATATATTCACATCATGCATTTATTAAATAAAATTAAAGATTTAACTTTATCTTTAGAATTCTGTAAGCTTGGCATTGTTCACACCAATTTAATGATTGATGTAATAAAAAATCTACCAAGTAACATAAAACTAATCTCAGATAATACTGAAATTCTATGGACAAATAGTAAAATCTTTTGTTCAACTCATCACAATATAATCCATACTTTTATCAAATTACCAATTCATGATGAATCCTATAAAGGATATTTTGTGATATCAGTACCAAGAATTATAAACCAGACAATTTACGAAATTGATTTAAAAACTGATCTTTACTTACAAAAAGGAGCCACTCTCTATCAAGGAAGTTGTATTTTTATTGACAATTATTACTGTATAAATCTTAATAAAACAGAATCAAAATGTGTTTCATCTATTGTACATAACGGAAATTTAAAAGAATGTAAACTAGTATTAAGTAATCAAAATAATATAAGATATTTAGATCATATTAAGCAATATATCACTGTAAATATTAAAAAAATAACAGATTGTCATAATAACACTGTATTTTTACCAAATGTAGGATTAATTAATATTAGTAAGGAGGATTGCTTTCCAGAATTTAATAAAATTTATACTCATGATTTTAACACTATTTTACAACCATTTTATGAAAATGTAATATTAAATACAACTATGTTAGAAACAAATAATTATACTATACCAGAATTAGAAATATTGTCCTTTGTAGACAACGCTAATATTTATCATTATTCTTTTGTATTATGTATTATTCTAATCATTGTACTAATTAACATTTTTATTTATAAAAGAAATTGTAAAAAGATCCAAAATTCAAATTTACCTTTAAATAATGTAAAGGTTTCAACAACACCTATTACTATTGATGATCATAAAGTAATTTTAAGTAAATTGTATAAATCAAGTTTTCAAAATGTAAAAATTAAATGTTTGTTTTGACCAGAGTTCAAAACTTAAGGCTGCGGGGAGTTATAGTGCACCCGTGCTAACATTCTAAGAACTATGAATCACCCCTTTGCTGACTGTTATTTAAACCCCGTGAGAATCAGAGAAGGAGGTCAGTCTATTGTATCTCATTAGCCCGTCACTATGCTAGATTAGATCTGTATATTACCATGTCATTTATGTTTGTTATTCAAAATAAATCTTTTTAAAAAGTCTTGTGTGCTTTGAAGATATTTAACTATATATATATATATATATATATATATATATATATATATATATATATATATATAATATTCTTTATTGTGATAAAATTACAATCTGCCTTATTACGCAATAAGTAATTAAGATAAATGCTCTCATTCATACCATATTTACAATTCACCATTCACTCGCTCATTCATACAATATTTACAGACAGCCTAGTGGCTTACCAAATCCACATGTTTGTCACCTCCCTGGCCTGCAAAAGAGTCTTGGGAAGTCCCCTACACTCCTCCGCCAGCCACGACACCGGATACGATCCAGAGGAGGCTGACCAAAAGCGCAAGAGCCATATACGCTCAGGACATGATTGGAGAAACTGGCCATTGCCGGGACTCCCACTGTTACGCATTTGTAGCAGGTAACAAGGCCACTGCCGTTTCAATCTCCGAGGAGGTTATAGGGATGAGTGGTGGAGTGCAATGACTATGCTAGGGGATTAGGGTGGTTGGATAGGTTACTATGAAATTTTATGAACTTGGAAGGGATGAGTTCAAGAATGTAGGGTATATTAAGATCATTATGAAGGGTTTAACTAGTTAACAGAAAGCAAATCTCTTTAACGTCTTCTGATTTAACCACTTTTAAATTATTTACTATTAAGTATTAAATATTTTAGTTATGCTTGAGTTTAATATGCATTTATGTAAATATTTTTTACAAAAGCTCAGGAGTGTAGAACATTCCATTAATATGTGTGTCATAGTAATAATTTTATTCTTGTTGGTATGCTAGTTGTGGGTAGATAGTATTATGAAACTGGGGATTTGTCTTCCCAAGTTATATTTAAAACACTAGGACACTTTATATAGATTGTGCCAACAACTTCAGCTGTTGAAATGGACAAATAATAAGCATTTTGTAAATCTAAATTAAGTCTTAAGTTAAAAAAGTACTAGTAAACCAAAGTATTGTAGTTGGGTCAATATTTGTTAAAGAAATAAGAGAAAAAAAATCACATGAAATCGAGTTCTGGCGTGCCACTGGTCCAATATCCCCCAAGTGTTGACAAAACTTTCAAAATTTACCCTTTAGCAAAAAAAACCATCTACAAAGATAATATTGATTTTTCGATGAAGAGAAACAACGTCACAATAAATCCTCAATTTTCAAAGAGTACATTTCTTTCTAAATTTTGGAGTTGGTTGTGGAACGATATAATTAAATGAAAATTCCTCTGTGTCAATGAAGTTTATTGGAAAATAACGTGCCTGCTCTAAGCTGTTGTCCTCAGTTGCCAAAACAAAAAGCATCATGAACACGCATATGTAGATAAAGGAAATCAATCATTATATAACTTGACTATGAGAATAGTTCATCCTTGCGTAGATGTTCTGCCTATAATTATTTCAATTTTTATATCTAAAAGAATGAAGTGGCCTTTAAAAGAGAAAATTCGAATGCAATCAGTATTTTTAGTAGGATTCAATTGGATCCCTCTGCTGACTAAATACAAGGGTGAAAGTCCAGCCATGCATTTTCTAAAACTGACTGTAGAATCTCATTTCATATGTTAATTGGATTTGAATCTAAAATAGCTTCAAACTAAAGTTGAATGTGTTGTGTCAATATGCAGACAAACGAATGCCACAACCAGATTTATACCAAATTCAATTAAGGCTTATAGAAATTTATCAATACATTGCATTGTTCCATTTTTTCAATCTTGAGGAGCTATGTTTGTTGATAATAGTATATTTTTTTGATTCTGCGAACTTCCATCAAATGTTTTTTTGATTAAATTACAATCTTCCTTAATACTTAATAGGCAATAAGTAGTTGAGATAAATGTTCTCATTCATACCACATTTACAATTCATCATTCATACAATATTTGCAAACAGCACAGGGGCCTCCCAATTCCACGTGGTTGTTACCTCCCTCACATGCGAAAGAGGAAGCAGAGTCTTGAGAAGTCCCCCGGATACTAGCCAGTGGAGGCAGACCAAGAGCGCAAGAGCCTCAGGCACTCAGGGCATGTTTGGAGAAACCAGCAATGGCTAGGACTCCCACTGTGACGCATTTATAGCAGGTCACGAGGCCACTACCGTTTCAGTCTCCAAGGAGGGTTATAGGGATAAGTGGTGCAGTGCAATGACTGTGCTACGGGATTAGGGTGGTTGGATAGGTTACTATGGAATATCATGAATTTTGAAGGGATGATTTCAATAATGTAGGGTAAGATCGTTATGAAGGGTTTTGTTGCTGACGTAATAAGTGGCATTTACTATTGTTCTCAGGACATTTGATTGAAAGGATTGGATACGCTTGATGTTTGACTTTTTTGCTGTCCCCCATAACTCTATTCCGTATGTCCAGATTGGCTTGAGTATTATATTGTAGATTAGTAGTTTATTTTCTATTGAGAGATGGGATGTCCTTTGAAGTAGTCTGTACAGTTGTCCAAAGCGTCTGTTTAGTTCTTGTCTTCCATCGAATGTATGAAAATATTTTTTGAAGTCAATTTTTTTCTTCAATTCATAATTATAATCTCGGACTATTTTGGCCTGAAATATTATAATTTGACCACATTTTGGCACAAAACGTTTATTTTTTTTTTGTAAGTCTATGAAACAATTTATTTGCCAATTTAAATAAATAATTAAGCAGCCATTTTCCAGTGTTAAAAAAAATGTACTTTTTTCTTTGAATACTTTGATGAAATATTTTATTGTTTGCAGCAACTCTCTTGAAATTATTGGGGAACATCATAAACCTGGAATTTGATTGAGTGAGCTGGAACTGGCTCCTGGAAACACTAGTTATGCAGACAGTCTAATTACTAAGTCAGAAGTGGCCCTACCCCGCTGGCGGACAGCCTTAGCGACACTTTGCACGACATCAATTGCAGGCCAAATGTCACCTGCTCTTCTGCAATGCAAATGTAAGCAGGGCGAGTATCGATTACACTTGTCTACTTGTAAATGAATGTAATCACATCACTACCCGGCCAGTCTAAGTCGATTATTATGCAGTTAATCAAAATTAAAATATACTTTCTTCGTCGAGTAAGCTTTGAAGGAGCGTTACGAAAAATTTGAAACAGTTTGGACTCCATTTTGAGTTCATTTCTGTAAACTGTAGACTTCTAATGATTTCAGCTGTTTATCTCTTTAAATAATTTCATTTACTAGCCTTTTATCTGTAATCATTACGTAAAAACACTGTGTCTTTGTTATGAACAATCATCGTTCCATGGATGAGTATAGTTGCATGATGAGAGATATACCGCCTAAATTTTTTCAAAAACATTCTTTCGATGAACCAATAATGTCGTTGAAGCCTAATTATATTTAAAAGTAGTATGATAAATATTAATTATTAAACATATATGTATGATGATACCCCCTTTAACATGAAACTGTATTAACTCCATTTTTTTCACAGCTTACGAAATAACACCACATCGACCACTGCCTAAGTTTTTTCTTTTTTTTCCGCCCTACCTGAGGCTGAGCCTCAAACGGGCTTACTGCCTAAGTTTGAAAAAGGTCTTAAATTTAATAAAACCACCTAGCGATTCTTAAAATGAAAATCAAGGAAGTACTAAAAGTTTGCTGTTGTTTTTTGGGAATACAAATTGTTCAAGATGTCAACTGCTCTTTTAGCTTATCTCTAAGCAACCGTTCTTCAACTATAGTTTTTTTTTTTTTTTTTTTTCCTTAGCTCTTTAATTATAAGATTAGGGATGAGGGAAAAATAAAGGGATATTTGGGTTGAGCAGTTCTTTGTATTAGGAGTACCTGCTTGAAGGTGGTGTGAGGAAATTAAGAAGTGTGGGAAGCCTTGGTAGAGGTTGATAGTTGCGGTACAGTGGTGAGAGTCCACTGGCGGCTGGGCCTAGAGTCCCTCTAGGCATGTAGTGCAGTCTTATTTAGTCGGATAGCAATGTTGGGTGCCCGTTAGAGGCTTGTTGTTGGTGGGCCAAGCGCCGTGATGTCCACCATTTAGTCTGCTTTACCATATCTTGAGAGTTGACATCTTGTCGGTTGCGGTGGGGGTGTCATGTCTTGGAGTAGAGGGTTTTGGCTATGTTTCATCGAGTCAAAGAACTTGATGTGTCTTCTTTGGATGGCTTCGGTGATGGTGGGGACGTCGAACTTTTCGTGGATGTCGGTAGCCTTCATATCACGAAAAGGGGTATGCCATAGTGCCGCCATATTAATAAGTGCTATTATCGAATTTTATTTTGAAATGAGTATATATTGTATGAATCAATATTGACAAATTTTCAATCAACCGTACTGTAGTTAAGTATAAAATTAACGAATTCAATAACGAAGTTTCAAAAGAAAAAAAAAAGAAAAAATATTGAAATGTTTTATCATCCGATGTCCGCTTACTGAAAAAAAAAAAATGTAAATAAATCCGTGTAAGCCAGTATAATAATAAATTTTCCAATATGAAATGAAAATGAATTCTCCCCCTGCTGAATCAAATCTCTTGACAGTTATGAATCCGGTATCGCAGTAATGGGTGGCCTTTCCCACCCCTCACCCTCTCTCTCCGGCCACCCCCTCACCCCTACCCCCACCACACCTCTCCATCACTTCCTGTCGTGGTGGTGGCAAAAGTAACTTTCCGCCATGGAGATAATATATGTGCTATGTATGTCTGGAGAATTTATGAGCTCTGTGCTCCGGAGCAACTAAGCGAGCAATTTGTTCGAAGGGCTGCCTGTCCTGTATACCTTATCTAAGATAAGTAAACGAATTGCCAATGATCAGTTCAGCTAAAGACAAAACTTTAGAAATAGCGTTTCCCCTACTCAATAGACTGACTACTTCAATACCCTTTGGAGTTGAGGTCAGTCTCCGGGTAAGATGGGACATTTTCTAGGTTGATTTGGGGTCAACTGTTACTTAGACTTGAAGGATGCTTAGAGCTAGTCATTATTCTCGTGCTTAAGCAGGATTTACAATTATCTAAAGAAACGTTACTCCACAAGCGTTATTGGTTTCAATGAGCTCTTTCTACCTCTAATGGTCATGTCCATATTACCTTCTTAAGGCCAACTATTGAACAAGATTTTTAAACTTGGGCTAAAATTACAACAAAAAATGTACACAAGTCCTAAGTTAGGGATCCGTTGATAAATGCTCCTTGACAATAGTCGATGTGGTGACATTTTGGAATTTTTTTGAGTTGAGTTAATCATTTTGAATGAGTGTAGAATTGTATGCCTCAACTCCTTCACTGGGGGCTCAATAAATGGCAAATTACAAACAAAAATGTTAAGTTTTAAGTTAGGGGTCCATTGATAAATGCTCTTTGACCATTGGCTTAGGTCCAAATAACCAAAAATACTATTCAAAACTAATAAACCGTTATGCTATTAGTATACACATCAATCAAAACCTGTGTTTGGTCCTCGGCTAAAGTCTAGCCATGAAAGACCCCACACGCATATTCCAGTACACTCGTCGATCCTTACCCGCCCTCATCTCCTCTAATCTTATTCTTGATTTTCTGAGAGTCCTTTGGCTCGAATAATCAAAGTACCTGATGAATTGTTTTCTAAGATCTAAAACTCGGGATCCCCTTGAGACAGTCCCATTCCATAGCGTAGAATCAAGTAGTGACGGTCGTACTCTTCTGTCTATAGCCAATACTTCTTTCTATCCCTCCTCTTCAATACTATCATGATTAAAACCGCCTTAACTTTACAAAATCTTCCAATTTAAATGAGTTCTGAAATCCCTCTGAGATCTGAAACTCTAGATCACAGCCATCTGACCTGTATTTCCCTTCTCAAAGATCTGCTTACTGCGAAAGTCCTCTTCTAATCCTTGCCGCTCCGTGCAAATCCTCTTCCGCCAATATTCTACACTGATTATCATTCCAGTTCTTTACAACGATATTTTACCACTTTATTATTTCCCTTTAATCTAATTGTTATTATAAAGATAATTTTTATTCTTATACTACATTTATATTCGTTATTGTTCTTCCACTAATTCGTTATATATATATATATATATATATATATATATATATATATAAAACATTTAATTATTCGATCCCTCCGATAGTATTTTTTATATTTTTCATATTTAGCTACATTGTTACAATTATTAGCAAACATTTACCTCAATTCGTTAATGTAAAGTATTTCAATTAGTGCCTACCACGTACATTTTATTTAAACCAGCTCAACGTATGTCTACGTATTTTTTTGTAGTTCCTCGAAGACAATCGCTCTGACTTTTCTTAATTTTTGTTTCTTTATTCATAATTCATATATCATTATTTATGTTTTTTTTTTTTTGAAATTGAAACTTGTTTATAGTGCTAAATTACAACCTGTCTTATTAGGCAATAAATAATTGTGATAAATGTTCTTATTCATACCATATTAACAATTTTCGTAGACTCACTCATTCATACAGCATTTACAAACATCCCAGAGGACTCCCAAATGTGAATGTCAACTTCCTTACATGCGAAAGAGGAAGTGGAGTCTTGGGAAGTGTCCCACGCTCCTCCGTCAGCCGCGACACTTGATACGAGCCAGTGGAGGCAGACCAAGAGCCTCAGACACTCAGGACTTGATTGGAGAAACTGACCATTGCCAGGACTCCCACTGTTACGCATTTATAGCAGGTCACGAGGCGATTGCCGTTTTATTCCCGAGGAGGATTATAGGTATGAGTGGTGCAGTGCAATATCTGTGCTATGGTATTAGGGTGGTTGGATAGGTTACTATGGAATTTCATGAACTTGGAACGAATGAGTTCAAGAATATAGGGTATATTCAGATCATTATGAAGGGTTTTGTTGCTGACGTAATAAGGGGCGTTTACTATTGTTCTCAGCACTTTTGATTGAAAGAATGGGATGCGCTCGATTTTCGACTTTTTTCCAATCCCCTCAATTCCGTATGTCCAGATTTTTATTGTTATAATGACTATTGACAATTGACTTGTATACCGACAAGTGGAAGCCAATAGGAGGATCAACGATCTCATTAATCCACGAAGTGGAACTAGTTGAGTCTGAAGCAGTCAGACATAAGTTACTTTAAGAGAGGAAGGACAGGAAATGGAGCGAAGACGATAAAGCTGCCGATGTATCTTAGGCGTAATTCATTCGCGTAAATTGGACAATGTGCTAATTTCAGAGGCAGTCTGCTGTCTCATTTGTTTGTTTGTTTGAGAGAATGAGCAGTTGGTTCAAACTTACAATTTCATTTATAAGATGTAATACCTGTTGTGACAATCAAACAACGTAGTACGTATGAAGGTTATCATAAATTTTATCGTATTTAAAAAAGGTAACAGTGGTAATGTACAAACACCTTCAACTCTACTTTTTTGATTGAAAAAAATTGGCTTTTCTTTTGATTGACCTGTTTTTTCCAAGTTTTTAAAATTCGAAGATACCAATGTTTATCCTAATCAATTAAGTTGGGGAACCCACAATAGAGCACAGGAGGAGCCACCTACGATTAGGTTTGGACCTGCGACCTAGTGAGGTCTCCTCGCCCTGGGAGAATCACAAGAACCACTCCAAATAACGGGATACTATGATCTGACTAATACCTGGATATTTTACAAGACCTACGATTCTAGTATGTTCAAAGAAAAGTTTAAAAATCGATGAAGTGGGGTTACCCTCGACCCATAAAAGTCACTTTCTAGATCTCAAGCCTTTTCCAGTTAATGCTAGTGTGTAGTCAGCCCATGCATCTACATGCTTCAAGAATTAGCGACTATTAGGTAAATGAAATTAGCTCATAGAATCATTAAAACGGTTATTGTAGTTTAATATTATTTAGACAATTATTAATTATAAACAAAGATAGAGTAAGGACTTTATAAAAATGCTTTTGTGGCACATTATATAGGGTGTCCCAGAATTAACGCACGATTTGATTTAAATAGAAAACACAGCGTAAATAGTATTTTTGTTATTTTTTTTATTGAATTATAAAGTAAATAGGATAGGGTTATTTATGGAATAACACATCGGGCAAATGGCATCCACGACTTTGCTGGCACATACGCACTCTTTTGTCGAAATTTTCCATGACCATTTGGCATAAGTGTGGTTGAATTTCGTTGATGCAACGTTGAATTTCATCTTTTAATGCACGGGTGGATGTGGGCTTACATACACTTTTTACTTCAAATAACCCCATAAAATGAAATCTAAAGGTGTTAAGTAACACGATCTAGGGGGCTAATTCTAATCACCGTAACGAGAGAGTACAGGACCTTGAAATGTCTCGTGCAGTATTTGAGTTGTTTCATGGGCTATATGGCATGTGGCACCATCTTGTTGAAACCACATATTGGCCACATCAATATGATCCAATTTCGAAACAAAGAGCTGGGTCTACGACGCCGAATTGATGTTCCTGGATTTTCACATTCTCGCACACTGTTTTGATATTGACATTTGAACGGCTTGTTTTTGGACGACCAGTGTGTTAAGTGTATCCAACTGACCCAATCTCCCTAAATTTTTCAATTAATCTGTTCACAGTTGATGAAGTCAAAACACTATTCTGACCATATTTTGTATGAAATTTTCGAACTGTGGCCGCCAAACTTTTATTATTTTTGAGGTGATGCTCAACAATAAAGACACGTTGTTCTATCGTGTAACGCTCCATTTTTACTGACCCTTAACTGTCAGCTGTCCATTTTATTTATTTTATTTTTTAAGGGCCGCCAGCGCTTTACTCCACAAATGGCGGCAAATTCAAATCTTGCCTTAATTCTGGGACAACCTATATATACAAACACACAAGTGTATGTATAAATTGATGGACACAATGTTTAAACTCAGATAGTATACAGGTGAATTACCAGTAATTTCAACCGGAAAAATACATTTAAGTAGTCAAGCTAACGTATGCTTTCTTTTCTTTTTATTATTTAGAATATCCTTTTCTCAAGAGCATTGTGAACACCTACTCAGAAAAGAAGCGATGCTAAGGGTGGCTCTGAGCCACGAGAAAGCAACCCCATTCACTCTGAGCCAGAAATAAGGAGTGTCAATGTTTGTCACAATGTCAGCACCCTCGCACATCACTCTTGTGTAACACCCTCCAACCACCCCCACATTCTCATATTAACATAACCGAGTTCATTCCTCCTACCGAATCATGTATAACGGCATATATATATATATATATATTAGTCTATAAAGAAAAGTTTTCAAAAGAGAGAAATGAAATGAAAAAAAAAAAAAAAAAAAGATATGGCATTTCTAAGGGAAAGATGGCCCTCATTGTTGGAATGTCCTCTTGCCAATTGAGACAGGATTCCATGACGCAATATAAGGTTGAAATTCTACAATATCCTGAATACCCGTTTGCTATTAAATAAACTACACGGATAAACAAAACTTACATTTAATTATACATACCAAGAACACGGTCAAAACGGAGTAGTACATACCTGAAAAAAATTATACTGATTAATTACAGTAACAAATTATATCATTATTCAAAAAAAATTTTTATTACATAAAAAGTTTTATTACATAATTTACCAATAGACTGCCTTCCACGCAGAAGAAGGAGAGTTGACATACGAATTTACAGATGAACTTCATTTATTGTTGGTTAACTTGCTTTCCTGTGAGTGTTAATGTCAAAAATTGTCATGACACTAAAATCTTTCAAAGTACAATAAATCGGTAAACTTTCAATCAGTAAAGTACACATTGGTCAATCAGGTAAAAGGTAAAACAGTAAAAGAGAAAGTATTGGGGCAAAATTTTAAAATTGCCGAATCAATCGAACTGTTTTTGTTTTTTTTAATGGCATCTTAGATTTATACCATCTAATAATTAGGAACCATTAGTAAATAATATTTTCAAACATCAAAACCATTACTCCAGTGTGATATTATGAAGTGTAAATTAACTACTATATAATTCTACATTGTGAGTATTCATCCACGAATTCTCGAAGAAAATAAATGAACAGTTAATAAAGCTTGTAATCCTACCACTAAAGACTATTGTTCAGGCAAAATTTATTTATTTATTAGTATTGGAAAGGACAGGAGTGAACTGCATAAATTCAAGCGCTTCTTTTGTTACGCCAGGTATTATATCACCATGTTACAATAGCTTGCATAACTTAAATATTATAACAGCATTTCTCACTTTGTGTGATTGTATGAAAAGGATAAACGTTTCGTCATCATATAAGGTTTAATATCTACCTTTGTTAGTCACTTCAAACAGGTACTTTTAGTAAAAGGATCCGCTCACCCCAAATAAATTCCCTTCATTTTCCCCTCATCCTTAATCTTCTAATTAGAGAGCTTAGAAAAAAAAAAAAGTTCAGTTCAGTCATGTATAATGTGTATCATTATACTTGTTTGTTCCATTATATAATTTTTATAAAATAACAAAACCTGTATATAATGTAGTGATGCTACTGGAAATACAAAAATAATTTGTAAATAGGTTCGTCTGAGGATCTATAATTGTATATAATTATCAGTGTGTATGCGATTATAGGAATTTAAAGGGGCTATGAAGAAAAAAAAAAGGTTTAATATCTCTTGAGAATGGATACACTGTCTTATAACCTAACAATAACTTTAGTCAGCATGTACCGGTAATTACGTAAGCGCATTCATTACTGTTGTTGTATTTGTCTAATTCAAACTGAAATAAAAAACATTTCAATCAAAAGTGAAGCAATTATTATACCATCTACAAACATGATGCAGTACTATCATCATGGAATTTAATAAGCATTCAACTTTACGATGACAATCTCACCAAGAGTTTTCGACGACTCAGGCAAAGGTTTATATTTCAGAAACAGAGGCGGAGAAAAACGAAGAGAGGTATACGGTAGCTAGATTGAAAAATTTGTTGAACTCTGATGCATGGCGATTGTATGGAACGATTACAAATCTCGATTCGAACAATGAGACGGTTTTGGGAATGTTGGATGTTTTTGAAAAATATTTAAATTAAAAAAAGAAAAAAAGGAGCAGGGAGCCATTTGAGCGATTTTTGACCGATTTAAAAAGACTTTAACCGCTAGCTGTAAGTGGGACGATCAGGAAAATAAATAAAATGGATGAGGGCTCAAAATGTTTTTGGGATCTTGGAAAAGAACACTCAGGAAAGATTATTCAGAGAGGACTGTTTTTCAGAAGATCAATCCGAGTTGGCAGAGGCCAAAATGATCAAAACCAGTGTACCCCGGCACCGGTACAGCTGAGACTTTGTAGGTAAAGTCAAAACTGTTCGGCAAATTGAGTTCTTCTTCAATGCGACTCAAGTTATCGAACCGAAATCGCCATTGGTAAATAAATACATGCTTGGGGGTGGTGCCCTGCATTTGGCAAGCAAAGTTCTGTTTGCCATAAACTCGAGCATGAAAAATCGCAAACTTGATTGAAGTAAAACTGGAAGAAAACAACATTTTTAAACTAGAGACTTTACAAATTTATTTATGTGGTTTGAACAACAACAGTACCGACAACGAGTGGTTATCATAAGTCAAAATTAAAAATTAACTTATTGCGTTTGAACTGGACTCAGGCTGTTAATGTTTTGTTCTAATGAACATTTTAACAGCATTGTTAAAGCGTCCAAAATCAACTGACATTTCACTGAAATGCTTTGAAGTATCTCTAACTCAATCACTTTAAACTGTTTCCTTTCCCCTGAAGAGCAAGATATAAACGAGTTAATGCTTAATTCATGGTCGTGGGCGAAGCGAGAAGGCCACTTGTGGGTCTCGACCTAGGACTTGCTGCGGTGGATATACCAAATTATACTGAGTTCATAAAACAAAATTAAGATGACTTTAGCAGCTTTGGCTGCTTTCCAAATACTTGTAAGTTAAATATTTCTAAAGACCCAACTTCCAGGGCACATCTCACGTATGGTCCCATTTAAAATCAAGGAACGGTCTAGTCCCGTGAGTAGATCAATATCCAAAGTTGTAATTTTAGTAGATCGCCAAAATTTAAACAAATTTTTGGTTATAGATTACAATTGAATCCCCATTATTGAAGCAAATAGTTTATAACTTGCCAAAAAGAGTCATTTTTGTTGACTGGCTTGAGTTGAAACATGGATCTCACCTACTCCGTCTGCAGGATGAGTACAGTAAGCTTAGGTGCTTCAGTATCCCATTTGGAGGGTACAAATATGTGCGACAAAGACCTTTTGGACTTTCAGTGTTGCCTGAGTACTTTCAGCAATTAACATTTAAATACTATAGTCAGATAAAAAATGTTGTTGTGTATTTTGATGGTATTTTGAGTTTTGCAATTCAGGAGAGAAGCAAAGCCACAGTTTATGAAGTGGTATTCGTAGCAAGAAACCACAACATTAAGTTTAAGGGTGAGATGTTAGGATTCGCTAAACTTTGATATAGCCAATCAATAAATAACCTTTTAGTCAATAAGTAACGTTAACAGCATTAAATGGATTGATTGTTACTGTTGTTTGTGTAAATCGTAGTGAAATAAAAAACATTTAAATTTGAAATCCTGTGGTGATTAACACCTGCAAACAATATTAAGTTGATTCCATGAACCGTTGATAAATGTATAAGATGGAGTTGTTTGTAATTAAAAACATAAAGTTTGTGTCGACTATAATAAATGGATAAAATTAAGTAAACATAATATAAAAGAGTAAGATACAGAGCATTTCGTTTATTCTAGAACAATCTGTTTCTTCCCTAAGTTCAGCTGATACTTTTCATTACTTTTAAAATTTTCTTTTTGTGTTTATACGTTTCTGGAGCCGAAGGTGGAGCTGAACTTTGTTTCTTATTGTCTGTTATTGTCAGCTATGTTCATACGGTTTTTTGCATACCATTTCAATTTATTTTATTTATGTAAAGCTTTCTATTTTGGGAGCTATTTATTCATTTTTACTAATAGGTCCATTGTCAATATACAAAAGTTTGGCTGACAAATGTTTTGCTATTGTTTATTTATCATGTATATATTAATTTAAAGTGTTTTCTTTTATTTATTGCAGTACTGAAACGCCTTTTTATTTTATTTTATTCAATAGCACGTTTATAAAATTATTTTTTTGTTCATACTTGAGGTTCGCTCTATGCTTTATTTTGTTAAGCTACATTTCTGTTTGCCATAAATGCGATTTGTGCTACAATAATATGTTGCTATTCAACCTATACCTGAGAGCTGAGGTGACACACAGGAGCCTTATTGAACCACCCCCAGCCGTAACAACTACATTCGAGCAACGGAGCAACAGAGAGCTTCACGAGGTCTTTGATCTGCCTAAGGTGGATGAATTCATTCAACGTAGACATATGAATTTTTCGACTGCAATACATAAAAAACCTAGCATTTAGTGCGATAGCCCCCGCTCCGTTCCCCTATCAATGGCAGGACGCTATTTAATTTTAAGTTTTTAGTTTGTAAGTTTCCCTTTTTGTAATTCGAAGATGGTCCCCGTCACCTAGTCCTGTCTATTTAGATACTGTACTTTTAACTTCAAAAAGGAATGTTGATTTTGTGTTTCTACCCTCCTTCAAACGTATCTGAGTATGCAGCAAGAGGAGATATTCTGTAAATATTATTCATAAGTTGTAAAAATGTCAAATAAAAAGGGGTTTCGAAAAAAAAAAGTAACAACCAACTATATTTTTTAATAACCAGCGTCAATTGACGAATGAGGAGCATTTGAATGACTTATAGCCAATAACAGGAGGTAGGAGACAAGGTCCTCGACTCCGCTCTCAGAACAGAAGCAATAAGACGACGAGTAATCCTGGCGACAAACAGCCCCTTTCAGACGGCCAATACCGTTTAACTCGACGCCACTTCAACCCCCCCCCCCCGCAGTCAATGCTTGTCAACGCATTTGTATACCGTCAGAAACAGGAGCCGGCACACACCCAACACTGCCGAAGCCTCATTGACTGTGCACCGGAAGCACTGGATTCAACCTCAATAACAATACTATTTGGTGATAGACTCACGGAATTCAGGTCCTGTTTAGTAGATTCATTCCTACAAACCTGTCTAATCTGCTTTTAGAGGTTTATTCTGTTTTTGTTTTTTTCTAAATCGGAAACCGTGATTTCAACCGCAAGTACGCACAACTGTTTGTGTGATCCGGTCTTTTGTAATTCGTTAATCAAGCTAAAGAAATTTTAAATAAAGAATACAATCTGATATTGAGACAAATACAGCTATATATTTATAAAACGCACAATTGGTATATAGTTAATAATTGTGACTGAAGGTGCTCCCAGCTTACCTTCACCCTCTGCCGCAAGTCTTGTCCACTAGTTTCTTTTAATTACATTCCTCTCCCTGTATCCGAGTTAGTATGGAACTTAGGCGTCCATCTCAACAAACGGCTGACCTGGAACCCATATACGAGGCTAAAAAGACAAGAACTAAACAGACCACTGTACAGACTACTTCAAAGGACATCCCATCTCTCAATATAAAATAAATTACTAATCTACAAAGTTATACTTAAGCCGGACATACGGAATAGAGCTATGGTAGCAAAAAAGTCGAACATCAAGCGTATCAAATTCTTTCAATCAAAAGTCCTGAGAACCATAGTAAACGCCCCTTATTTCGTCAGCCACAAAACCTTTGATAACGATCTTAATATACACTACATTTTTAAAACTTATCCCTTCAAAGTTCATGAAATGCCATAGTAACCTATGCAACCACCCTAATCCCCTAGCACAGACATTGCACTGCACCACTCATCCCTATTATCCTCCTCGGAGACTAAAACGGCTGTGGCCTCGTGACCTGCCATCAATGTGTAACAGTAGGAGTCCTGGGAATGGCCAGTTTCTCCAGTCATGTCCTGAGCGTCTGTGGCGCTCGCGCTCTTCATCAGCTTCCGCTGGCTCGTATCCGGTGACGCGGCTCACGGAGTAGCGTGGGGGACTTCCCAAGACTCCGCTTCCTCTTTCGCATGCGAGACAGGTGACAACCATTTGTATTTTGGAGGCCTCTAGGCTGTTGGTAAATACTGTATAAATAAAATTAAAAAATAATTGTGATTAATTTAAAATTATTTTCTTTTTTTTATATTTAATTTTTCAATTGGAAGTTAGGAAACAGCCTGAGATTTTTAGCTTCAATTGTTTTGAATAAACTTCTTTTTGTCGAACGTTTATTATTTCTTCTTTATTTCATTACCAAGTTTGACTTTAATTTTAATATATATAAACTTTCTTGATCAATGTTCTTGCTTTTATCCTGTCTTCCGCACTCGATGAAGAAAGTTTAATCATTATTATTACCTTGACAATAATTCAACAAGAAAGAAGTCAGATGTCAGTTATATTTTATTTCTTTTTTAGAATTCTTTCAGAGTAGAGTAGAGAATGTTTCTCGTCGTTTTCTCGTTGTCAAAAGTTGAACCCAGGGAAAAAATAATAATAAGCCTAAGTACTTGGACTTAAAAGTCGTTTATTGTATTTTTTTCCCGCCCACCGGGACTGGGAAGAACTGACAGCAGACAATCCCGCTCCTGTGCAACCAAGGGTCTTTTATCAAACCTTTTCTTATCACCCCTCTTCCACCCCCCGTGTATATTTGCTTATCCCCATCTGCACAAGGTTTTTTCTCGCAGCTGCATAAAGGTTTTCCACTTTTCGCCCATGTCTCCAGTCTGTAAACTATGTGATGTTTATTTACCTTTCGTCTTTTGTCTGCTATATTTTGTATTTTATAAATAGGAAATAACAAATTAAATAACTATTTATCTCTCTTAGTTTATGCACCACATAGCCATGTGCTCATAACAGGTTATACCGGCATTCACGAACGACTCGTTTAATGAATTTTATTTATTTATGCTTCACATTGTGCAAGGCGTTATCACTTATAGAAGATAAAATTGTATTTTCCTGCAGTGCTCTGAGTATTACCTCACCCGTTTATAGTCAACCAAAATAAGAAAAATTTTTGTATAACATATTTTAATTTGGTAATTTTGCATACCTTTAACTTGTATAATCACCATTCCCTTGTGGCTACTTGTACAATTTGTAGATAAAAGTGTCTATATTAAGCATACAAACCTGATCACCTGAAAATGAAAATGAAACCCGAAAAACACGTTTTTTTTCCCTTAGCTTTCAAATTTTTAAGATTATGGATAAGGGAAAAATAAATAAATTTATTTGGGGTGAGCGGATCCTTTTACTACGAGTACCTGTTTGAAGAAAGAGTGAGGGAAAAAAATGTAAAATTTCACAGTGCAATATTGAAAAACACGTTTTTTTTTCTTTTTTCTAAGCTCTCTAGTTAGAAATTCAGGATGAGGGAAAAATATAGAATATTTACGTTAATCAGATCCTTATACTAGGAGTACTTGCTTTACGGTGGTGTGAGAGGATTAAGGGGTGTGGGAAGCCTCGGTGGAGGTTGGTTGTTTTGGTACAGTGGTGAAAGTCCACTGGTGGCTGGGCCTAGAGTCTCTCTAGCCATGCAGTGTATTCTTATTTAGTCTGATTTCAGTGATGGGTGCCCCTTAGAGGCTTGTTGTTGGCGGGCCTAGTGCCGTGATGTCCACCATTTCCTCTGCTTTACTTGATCTTGTGGGTTGCCATCGTGCCGGTAGCAGTGGTGGTGTCATGATTTAGACTGTTTCATCGAGTCGAAGAACTTGATGTGTCTTCTTTTGATGATGTCGGTGATGGTGGGGAGTGCCAACTTTTCGTGCATGTCGGAAGCCTTCATTTCACGAAAAGGGGTATGCCAGAGTGCCGTTCGCAGGATCTTGTTCTGGAAGCTCTGGAGTCGAGTTATGGTGGTGTCCCAAACAGTAGAGCTGGCCTCAGGACGCTCTTGTATATTAAGAGTTTCAGTCAAAGGAATATGGCCTGGCTTGTGATGAGATGCTGGAGAGAGTAGTAAGTTCTGCGTACTCTTTTCAATTTCTTTTGCAAATGTGTGCCGAACGTCATGTGTCTACCTAGGTTGATGCCTAGGTAGCAGATGGTGTTGGCAAGTTTGCATTGAGTCCCGTCTATGGTGAAGCTGGGTGAACGCTTTCTTTTCCCATGCTGGAAAGAGAAGATGATACCCTGAGTCTTGGCTGGGTTCACTTGAATGTGGACAGCTCGCAACCTGTCGGCGATTAATTTACTGGCAATTAACGACCCTCTGCAGCCGTTAGAGCTTTCGCTGGGTTGAGGCTGGTGCTGTAGACCCCTATATCGTCCGCATATGCCGCTACCTCACAATTGGAGTATGATGCTCCTACTATGTGCCCGGTGTATATGTTGAAGAGGAGGGGTCCCAGCACTGCTCCTTGGGGAACTCCGACAACGAAATCTCTTCTGGTGGTTAATACGGCTCCTATTTGCACTGAAAAAGTTCTTTCTGCTAGGTAGAAGAAAAACACGTTAGCGAATTTATCCTAATCAATGGGTCTTCGGGGGGGGGGGTGTTTTTGGGAAGGTAAGAAATGTTTCATGTAGATCTTACTTCGGAAACACTACTGAAAACAATATCAGAATGTATTCACCCCGGTACAGCCATTATATCTGACATGTCACCCTACACCAGCATTATAAACATACCAGGAATGAATTACCAGCATTGTGCTGTGAATCATTCACAAAATTTTGTAGATCCCACCACAGGTAGTCATACACAAAGAATTATATCGTATATGGGCACAAGCAAAGGCAAGAAACAAAAAAGAACATGGGGCAAGAAGAAGTTTGATAGACTCATATTTGTTAAATTTTTATGGCGCAAAAGAAATAGCGATAATAATTTGTTCAATCAATTAATAAACAACATTGTAAATTTTTGGCCACCAGAATAAATATGTTTAAACACTAAAACATCTTTTAATAAACACTTTTCCCGAACCTATCATTTACAGAAAATAGACTAGAGAAATGATTAAAAACAATCAGGGTCCCTGTTCCCAAAAAGACCCGAATCCCCTTAATAGCTTTGATTATAAAAACCAATTTCAGAGCTAAAAAATACTCAAGCGTTTCATGTGTTGAAAATAATGTCACTGAGATGAGCCCATGCCGTCCTTAAATTGCTTCAAAACTAGATGCCAATATCAAACGGATCGAAAAACTGACAGAAAGTGCCTAGTAAAAACAAACGCCAAAGGAAGAAAACATTGAGGTAAGTCAAGAGGAAACTTGAGGGCAAAGAATCTAAGACCGGCTCTAAACAAAAGACAAGAGCAACTCAGACAAAGGTGCCTCACATGATAGAGTATTGTGGTCAAAACTATGTAAGATGGCGCCTTACCTTATAAAGCTTAAACCATAACACTCTGCCCTGCGACAACTACTTCCGTCGTGGTCACTCTGATACTGAGGAGACTCCGATAGCAGGTTGCACAAATATTAAACAAATTCAAAGCAAAAAATAGTTGTTTACTGGTCGACTTCTGAACTGATGGTGAGCAGTAGTGAATTAGAGGGAAAAAGAACTGTTCACTTTTGACTAAACCTAAACGTTTTGTGATAAGACACCCTTATATATTTTATATTTTCTGACAAGTGTTCTTATAAAAAGGCTGAGTAAAGCGTAGTAAAGTAGCACACTAAAGAAATAAAATATTTTATGTCTTAAGTTTTATTTTTTTTCATTATAGGATTGGCTATGTTATTGTATATTTTATTTTATGATTATTGTACTTCCTCCAGACAGTGTCAATTTTATAATCCTTTAAGTTATTCTTGGGTAACTACCGTCTCAGAATAAAGTTGATATTTTTTTTTCATTAATTTTATCTTGAATTAGATTTGAATGTTGGCATAGTTTACAATATATTAAAACAATTCCGGACATAGACAGAGATCCATGTACTAGTAACCAATAACATGCAATAAATAAAATGTTGAAATTCGCACATATATTGTTATGACTAAAATTCGTTTTTTATTCAGTCAACCTCAAAAATAAATGTTTGTTGTAAAACCTAATAAGATGCAGTACAGGTGCAACAAAAACTATAGGTTTTCATTTGGTATACACATGCGGTTGACCCTGTAGGGACTGGAGTTATCAAGTATTTTTTAAATCTAGTCAACCTCTTTGTACTAGAACCTCTTTGTACTAGGACCTCTTTGTAATTGAACTTTGTAGCAGAGTAGAGAGACTGTGATAAGACTGTAATAAACCATTCCGTGACCGTAATAAGTGTTTGTTAATTACCCACAATTTGGTGACCTCGACGTGATTTAATTCGAGTGATAATCCGACGTGATTTAATTCGACGTGATCGAACTAAGTGATTCCCAGCATGGCGTCGCCAGCAGGAGAAAAATTTGAGGCTAAACTAGAGGACCAACCGGAGGTAACTAAATTATCAATTAGAATTCCTCCCTTCTGGGCCGATAAACCTGAATTATGGTTTTATC
The DNA here is from genome assembly GCA_930367205.1 of Acanthosoma haemorrhoidale. Lineage (NCBI taxonomy): Eukaryota > Metazoa > Arthropoda > Insecta > Hemiptera > Acanthosomatidae > Acanthosoma > Acanthosoma haemorrhoidale. The sequence goes on along the minus strand of OV884014.1, from coordinate 105,361,882 downwards.
AAATAGAAGTCCAATTCAATCTTGTGGGTATTATTAAAGAAGACACGAAATTCAACTATCTTGTTTCTCAGCTAGAAACTAAATATATGGAAAATATAGAGGACATTATTAGAGGTACGGCGGTTAATAAATATACTTTAGCTAAGGAGTGTCTTCTTCAGCTGTTTAAGGAGAGCGATAACCAGCAAATTAGGAGGCTGTTGACAGGTTTAGAGTTAGGTGATCTCAAGCCTAGTCAGTTGCTCCGTAAAATGCAGACTTTGGCTGGTGGGGATATGACAGACAAAATTCTGAGAACGCTGTGGTTGGAAAAACTTCCGGTTTCAATAAAAAATATTGTCATCATTAGCGAGGAGACCTTAGATAAGGTGGCAGTTATGGCAGACAAAATAGCGGAGGTTACCCCTCAGTCAAGTGCCTATTCCGTTAGTCAGGACTCAATTCTAAATGAACTGATGAAAAAAATTGCGAGTCTAGAAATTCAGATTTCTTCGTTGAATTCTAGAAATAGGTCTCGCAGCTCGTCCAGAGATTCTTCCCATTTGAGGCGCGGTTTTAGCCCCAAAAGAAGATTTTGTTATTTTCACCAGAGATTTGGAAAAAAATGTAGACCAGAGAAGTGTAGACAACCTTGTGCTTGGCGGCAGCTGTCGGAAAACTCCCACAAGCAACAGTAGATGTGGCCTCGGCTGTTCTAACAATTTAGGCAGTCACAAATTTCGTTTATTTGTCCAGGATAAAAAAACTAGACTAAAGTTTCTTGTCGATAGTGGGGCAGATGTGTCCATAAACCGCTTATTTTTGCGTTCAAGCAGAGAAATGACAAAGCTTCCCCTCGCCAACAAAGACAATTGCAGTACATATCTGAATTTACCACAGACATCCGCCATATTAGTGGAAAGCAAAATATTGTTGCGGACACTTTGTCGCGGATTGAGGCTCTAGACGTGTTAGACTTTGACAAGATAGCCGAAGAACAGAAGACGGACAGCGAACTTCAGAATCTTATGACATCTGATTCTGCATTAAAATAAAAAAGTTACGAGCTTCCTAGTGGAAATCATCTTTGGTGTGATGTCAGTACGGACGCCATCCGTCCATTCATCCCCAAGGCATTCCGGCAACAAGTCTTTCATCTTATTCATGATAGAGCTCATCCTGGTATTAAGGCGACCGTCAAGCAGGTATCGGGTAAATATGTTTGGCTCAATGTTAAAAAGAACATCCAGGATTGGACTAAAGCGTGTATGCCATGCCAGCGTACTAAGATCAACCGTCATGTGAAATCTCCGGTAGGACAATATAAAGTGCCTGATGAACGTTTAGCTGAGATACATATAGACCTAGTTGGTCCCCTTCCCCCTTCTGAAGGAAACGTTTACGCGTTAACCATGATAGATAGATTCACCGGTTGGATGGAAGTTGTACCACTCAACAACATCACTGCTGAAACAGTTGCTAAGGCTGTTTATAGTCACTGGGTTGCGCGATTTGGTGTTCCCAGACGCATAACGAGTGATCAGGGTCGTCAGTTTGACTCGGGATTGTTCAAACACTTATGTGCGTCAAACTCTACCGCTCTACGCCTTATCACCCTCAATGCAACGGCAAGATTGAGCGACTCCACCGTACATTGAAAACAGCATTGAAGGCACATAATTCCCGGAGTTGGACGGAAACTTTGCCAACTGTGCTGTTAGGCTTGCGAGCAGCAATTCACCCGGATTCGAATTCTTCCCTATCTCAAATGCTCTATGGAAAAACTATCACATTACCTGGAGAATTTTTTGCAAATGGATCACGGACATTCTCAGATTCACAAGATTGGGTCGGAGAACTTCAAGAGGAAATGCGTCAGCTGAAGCCTGTTCCTGTAAATCACAAGTCTTCTAGGAGCGTTTTTATTTACAAAGACTTACAGAAGTGCTCACATGTTTTTATGCGCACTGATCGGATCAAGAAACCCCTAGAACCAGCATACGAAGGACCTTTCCGTGTCATCACCCGTGTAGAAAAATATTTTCGATTGGAAATCCATGGCAAGGACATTGCGGTTTCTATTGACCGGCTAAAACCAGCTTATTTTCTTGCCGATGAAGATATGAACCAAAAAGACTCTTCGACTTTACCTTTAGCCCAGTCTCCAGATGATTTTCCAGTATTGAGGACGCAGCCTACAGACCAGGAGAAACAACAGAAGCAACCTGAAACTGTACCAACCTCTACTAGAAGTGGTAGAACTGTGCGGTTTCCTGCAAGATATTTGGAAGAAATACTTGTTTGAATGAATTTTGTATATATTATGTTTTATTGTTTTTGTATTTTCTGTATTATGATTATTATTCGTTGAAGCTATTCATATATAATAATTTTGTTTCGAATCAATATTTTTCCATTTTGTTTCTTTAATTTTCAGTATATTTTTGAACGATGCTATGAATGCTATAGTTCCTATTAAGGTAATTCACAATTGTGTTTCATAAATATTAACGTGTTCACTGGATAGGGGGTAATGTAGGGACTGGAGTTATCAAGTATTTTTTAAATCTAGTCAACCTCTTTGTACTAGAACCTCTTTGTACTAGGACCTCTTTGTAATTGAACTTTGTAGCAGAGTAGAGAGACTGTGATAAGACTGTAATAAACCATTCCGTGACCGTAATAAGTGTTTGTTAATTACCCACAACCCCTCAAGTTCATGTTATGGTCCACTATGCTGTACTGCTCCCCCCCCCTTAAAATAAAGTGCTATTGAAAACATTCTAGAACATCCGATTGATTTCGATATACCAAGTTACCAAGACATGTTCCTTATGTTCTCGTATTTGAAAAAATCAGTTGTAGTTGTTCTAAACAATAACTCCGTGCGAAGGTGATCGTGCAAATAATCAGTTATTGTTGTTTTTATAATTCACAACTCAATGAATAATAAGGTTGTTATGGAACATATGCTCTCTTGTAATGTTAGTCTACCTACATCTACAACACTGTATTTAGTATTATATAGTAAATTAAATTGAGTAAATTTGAATTGGCACAAATAACATTGCCTTCAACTAAACCAAGTTCTATTAGTTTAGTAATGGAACCAGAATACCTTCCTGAGATTCCTGAACTTCCTACTAAACACTCGTGGTGTACTCCAGAAACATGGCAATCTCAAAGAGGCAGTTCTTGAAAAATTTATCCAAACCGAGGAAGACACAACCCGGGAGAACTCGGAACGTGAGTTTTTCTCTCAGGTTTGAACAAAATCGTAGGTTATTTGGAAGCGGGGTTTGAGGTGAGATCGGGCTACCGTTCAGCTGTGTGTAAATCCTTTGTTCACATGACTATTGTACACAGTCCATGTTTCGTCGTTTTCAGTCGTTGCATAAGAGAATTTTCGTGGAAAAAGTCCGTACCGTGAGTGTCTCTTTCACAGCGAGAGTAAACGCAATTTCCTTTTATTATAATGCGTTGTTTCGTTAATTTTTGTTCATAATTAATGGTAATGAGTCAAATAGGTTCCTCCATATGATATCTTCTACGAGAACTGAAAATAAGATCAAAACCATAGGTTTACTTCAAGATGTACCAATTTCCGAAACGAAAGTGTCTGAGAGAAAGTTTCTGTGCATTCCTCCCACGAAGAAAAATGTGCGGTAAATCCAACATGCCTTTTTGCCACTCACACACTAATCTATGCTAATGCCTGTAATTTGTTGATGATTGTTTTATTCATCACTTTTATTTTTCATCATTTTTATATTATTAAAATATAAATGTGCAATGTTTATTTAATTATTTGATGATCCCTTACTTAAATTAATCTATGATATGTGTTTGTTGAAATTATTTTGTAGTTTATAGATTAATATAATTTTCATTGGTACAAAAAATATTTTTATTTATTTATTTAATTTTTAAAAATAATGTAATAATTTTATGTAGCGTTTAAAAGTACATTATGTAATGATAAAAAGCAAAAAAAATTGAGATGTGAGAGGAACTCTCGTCACACGCGAGTTCACATGTCTTACTTTTCCAAGCGACTTCTGCCAGGTTGAATAAATTATTAGACACCTTAAAACTCCGTCAGTTAGTGAAATACAGTTGTGTTGTCTATGTGTGTTATGTATGCATTACATTATATATATTTTAGGTACATACAACAACCATTATTGTCATAAAATTACAACCTGCCTTATTGCGCAATAAGTAATTGTGATCTTATTCATACTACCATATATTTACAGTTCTTCATTCATACAGTATTTACAAACAGCCCGAAGGCCTCCCAAATCCATATGGTTTTCCCCTCCCTTGCATCCAAAAGAGAAAGCGGAGTCTTGGGGAGTCCCCCACGCACCTCCGTCTCCTGCGTGGGATACTATCCAGTGGAGGCTGACAAAGAGCGCAAGAGCCACAGACGCTCAGGACATGATTGGAGAAACTGGCTATTGGCATGACTCCACCGAGGAGGATTATCCAGGATCTTTTGAAGGTTCTAGGTTCTGGGATCGGAGTCTGTGTGGGATGACAGGACTCCAGTGTCTTCAAAAAGGATATATTTACTAGTTATTCAAATGCTCCAGCTAATTGCAAGTAGTCCCGAAGTGGGAATAATTAGTTAATTACAAACCGCATTGCGTATAATTCGTGATCAGGAATATTGTTTGGCTATCGGCGAGGTAGTTTGGTTGCACTAACTCAATTTAGATCCTGGAGTATTGACTACAAACCGGTGCGTACTGGCTGGAGTACAGAATACAACAAACCTACAAACACAATTCCTTGCTGACAGACACAATATTTAGTACTTGCAGCGTCTAGCTAATCCTGACTTAGATCAACAATTCCAAGTCAATAATCGAAATTCCATGCATTCCACTGAAAAGAAATGGAATGCACCAAAGAACTGCTAAGAAACGATTCTGTCTAATTAATGTCTCATGGCTGAATGGAGTTAAACTGAAATTAATTGAATCCCTTTCAATAGAAATTTTGCATTCCATATCACTGCCTTTTGTGGCGTGGGGTTTTAGATATGTGGGAGTAGTTCAACCAGTAAAAACTTATTTTCGTACTAGAACCATTTTAAAACAAATTAATAAATATTAAAATAGAACGAACATTGTAAATTATAATTCTCAAGTTTATACAGGTGGCAGTGGCCATGGGCATATACAATAATCCTTCGTATACCTGCTTATTATTAAGTTCACTTTAAAAGCATTCTTTAATTTATCTAAAAAAATTCTTAATTTCTTTATATATCCGGTTGATATTAATCTATAGCATACATTGTTTGTTAAGTTGCAGATTTAGGCTACAGAAACATATTGAAAAGGACAAACATTTATTCGTAACTTTTTTTAATAATTGACACTTCATTTTTCATTCACGTAAACCGTTGGTAACAAGAACAGCCTACATCTGTAGGGAGAAGCTTATAGAAACTGCTAGCCCAAAATGATTTTCATTTGATCTTTTTGATCAATATTTCACCTCTTGGAGTTTTCCTCTCAAAGGTGAGACAAAAACTTCAGCAAATAAAATGAAGCAATTTAGTCAAAGATGTTTAGTAGATATATCTAAAAATTATTTAGTTATCATTTAAAAACATCGTCAATTATATTTCATGGCTTGAACATTATCTCTCTGAAAGGTCTAACTATTCACATATAATTTTTTTTTAAAACTGACATAACAAGTGACATATTATTGTAATTATACCAGGATTATTGATTCTTGCTTTCATTGTTTATTTAGCAGTGATAGCACAGGTTATAAAAGAAGACCATACAAAAAAAAAAAGGACACGTTCAACAAATAGAAACATAAAAGTCCTCATTAATATCCTTTGCTAGTAATAAATTGTGACCCGTGTCTGTACAATCCCAGAAGAGACATTAATTTATTTTTCCAATAAGGTGCCTGACCTATTGATGGGAATAACGGTTTTACGACCGATTTCAGTAAAACTAATCATTGGATGGACAAATACATAAAGTGAAAGAGAGAATCATTACAATTAATGAATCTTTTAAATAAGAAAATATAAATAGAACGGTTTCACAGCGGTTCGTCCCTTTTTTTTATTAGAAAATAATTGCATTAATAATTTTAGTTGCGTTATATAACATCATTAATTTGAATTTATATTATTAATAATTAAGTGGGACGGCTGGGAATTCAAACCTAGGCTATTTCATCTAGAATGATCAACGGCTCTTCCCTTGTTGACAGTACAAAATCAATTTTCGGGACTTTTTGGGATTATGGACTCCACTGATATCTAAAATTGTTTTGGTTATTTTGCCACCTTGTATTTAATGCATTATTATGTGTTTAATGTTGGTTATTTCCTGTAACGTTTTTATATATAATTATGTTTACATTGACCCGTCTTAGTTAACCTTGGTACCTGTTAATATTTCAGTTTAGTTTTGTGATCCTGAAGGGAAACATCATGCCGTTATTATTATGCTGCTGAAGTAGATGCATAGTGAAAAAATGTGTTCTAATGGCCAAAATGATAGATGGAGACGCAACGTGAGAGGCTGCAAAGAAACCTTTGGATTGAGAAAAGGAACTTTTTTGGAAAACACTAATTTGGCATTTACTAAATTTGTTATTTTGCTATACTGCTAGGCAAAAGAATATACATCTACTACATTTTGTCAAGAGGAACTAGGATTAGCAACGGATACTATTACAGATTGGAAAAATATGTTTCGAGATGTTTGCACACATCATTTATTAAAAAAATTCAGGAAGATCGGAGGGCCAGGGAAAACAGTTGAGATAGAATTTCTCGGCGCAAGAATCACGTTGGCAGAATTTCTTCCAATCAATGAGCCTTCGGAGGTGTTTGTCAGGAAGATAAGCAATGCTTCATGTATCACGTGCAAGACCATACATCGGAAACATTACTAAAAACAATATCAGAATGTATTCACCCCGCTACATGTGGGCATCCTACACCCGCATTATAAACATACCAGGAATGAATTACCAGCATTGTACTGTGAGTCATTAGATCCATCCACAGTTACACAACGAATTGAATCGTTATGAGCACAAGCAAAGGCAAGAAACAAAAAAGAACATGGTACAAGAAGAAGTTTGATAGACTCATATATGTGTGAATTTTTATTGGAACATCAGAAATCGTGGTAATAATTTATTCAATCAATTAATAAATGACATTGTAAATTTTTGACCCCCAGAATAAATATGTTTAAATACTAAAATATCTTTTACTAAACACTTTCCCGAACCTTTCATTTACAGATAATAGACGAGAGAAATGATTAAAACACTCAGGGGTCCCTGTTCCCAAAAAGACTCGAATCCCCTTTATAGCTTTGATTATAAAAACCAAGTTCAGAGCTAAAAAATACTCATGCGTTTCATGTGTTGAAAATGATGTCGCTGAGATAAGCCCATGCCGTCCTTAAATCGCGTCAAAACTAGATGCCAATATCACACGGATCGAAAAACTGACAGAAAGTGCCTAGTAAAAACAAACGCCAAAGGAACAAAACAGTGAGGTAAGTCAAGAGAAACTTGAGGGCAAGAATCTAAGAGCGGCTCTAAACAAAAGACTGGAGCAACTCAGACAAAGATACCTCACATGATAGAGTATTGTGGTCAAAACTATGTAAGATGGCGCCTTACCTTAGAAAGCTTAAACCATAACACTCTACCCTGCGACAACTACTTTCGTTTGGGTCACTCCATTCTCCTGCGATAGAACTGTTCTCAGATTTTTTTCCCTTATTGACATTAAGAAAAGTACCTCTTTTCTTGCCTCAAAGCTTTCTTCCTTTGGCCTTTGCCCATGCTAAGCTTTCTCTGCCAGCTCCTTGATCTGTGTGATATCACAATCTAGTTTTGATACGGCCTGAGGATGACACATTCCGTACCAGCCCCGGTACCTCTAGGAAAAAACACACCCCACTTGACCTTGAGCATTTCCTGGCCCATCACCAGACTTCCTCCCCCACAGATTAGAATACCTAATTACCAAGTCAAAATTATTAAAAATCAAGTAAACACATTGCCTTTTTATACTGTGCTGATCGATGTGAATCGAAATACCTAATCGCAAATCAAACTTATATACAGATCTATTTTTGTTATGTACTATCTTGACCAATGAGCATTGGAATGTCAACACAATAAGTATAAAAAATGTAGTTACACAATTACCAGAAGAGGACAACTACAGAAGAACCAACCCCCAACCTATCTCCATGGGCCGTGAACTGCGACTGAGGCTTAAGGAAGCCAAACAGCTGTTCTCCTGGCCTGATCATTTGTATGGAACTAGAAGTTATCATTGATTTATGTGATTAATATATATGAAATAATTATTCATTTTTATTATATCTATTAGAAATTAATATATATATTAGTGCTCCAAACATTATATGTATATATTTTTTTTTTAATTTTTTATCAATAACTAGTAATATTTACTTAGTTTTAATAAATAGTTAACGACAAAAATAATTTAATTCAATAAAAAGCTCAAATATCTCAAGTTTATACAGGTGGCAGTGCCCATGGGCTTATACAGTTCTCGTTCGTATACCTGCTTATTATTAAGTTCACTTTAAAAGTATTCTTTAATTTATCTAAAAAATTTCTTGATTTCGTTATATATCCGGTTGATATTAAGCTCTAGTATACATTGTTTGTTAAGTTGCAGATTCAGGCTGCAGAAACATATTGAAGGCGATGAACATTTATTCGTAACTTTTTTTAATAATTGACACTTAATTTTTCATTCACGTAAACCATTGGTAACAAGAGCAGCCTACATCAGTAGGGAGAAGCTTATAGAAACTGCTAGCCCAAAATCATTTTCATTTGATCTTTTTGATCAATATTTTACCTCTTGGAATGTTTTTCTGAAAGGTGAGAGGAAAACTTAAGAAAATAAAATAATGCAATTTTGTCTTCTTCTTTTTTTTTTTTTCCCCCGTTTGCTTGCTCAAATGCCCAAAGAGCCGTAATGTGAAATGAAAATAAAAGTCATTAATTAATTCGTGGAAGTGGGACGAAGAAAAGCTAAAACTAAACAATTTTCCCTCCCCTCACGGCGCTATAACTTTAACCGTTTGGAATATTTAGTAAGCCCCGAACTAACTTGCTTACTCTCCAACTGATTCGCCGCATTAACTGGTAAATGAGTTGGCCCAGCGACCAGGGGTCGTTTCCGACCCTGTCTCTCCTCTGCATTATATATAGAAGAATTTTCTTCTAATTTTTTTTTCTCATTCCACAATTGTCTATAGATGTACTTTTTTTTTACGTTTTTTTATTATATTGGAAAAAAAATATTTTTATAATTCCTGAAACGAATAATTATTAAGCCAATGAAATAACACAATTGGGTTATTCATAACTAGTAATTTATTTTTGATTACCTTTTTAATATATTTATATTGCACCCAATATCGTACTCATCCTAGAATAGTGTGATAATTGAATAAAGTAAAGTTGTGAGAAATCACATTTTAAATTTTCCATTCCAGTCATTACACTACTGCCCCCTTAGTTGTCGAAATATCTAGGTTGATTGATTATTTTTCATCAATTGTGATATCTCTCTTGTTACCTGTTAAAAAAATTGTTCTCAAGTTTAGAAGTAAATAGAATTTTTTATGATTAGATTTTGATATTTCTTCAGCTTTTTTGTATTTGTTGCAGTGTGCTTACTGGATATTCTTTTAAAATCTCTCTGTGGCGTAATAAAAAAAAGATTGTGACCCAATATTAAAAAAAAAAAAGACTATATGGGAAAATAAGTTATGCCCACATTATCTCAACAAAGGACCAAATAATAGTTCATTGAGAAGATAAAATTGTACATTATAACAAAAGTACAAAGGGAATTCTTCTTTTTTTCAAAAAATGTTTTTCTTTTTTCTCTACTTTCTGTCTTAATTGCCACCTTAAAAACTTAACATCACTCATAATCACAAAATTTCAGTCACTGATATGAATATCACTGAACAATGGGATTAATCAACTTTTAAATTAATATCACAATAGCTATTGTAAAAAAAATCATAATAATGACTAAGATTGAAAACAGAAATTTTGTAACAAAAACAAAATGATCTTCATTAAAAAATACCATGATAAATGTTTAAAAAATGTTTCAATAAATACAAAGCATAAAAGTACCAAAAATGTTACAAAATTCTGTTTAAAACATTAAAGGCACCGGAACTTTAACTTTTGAGAGAGTTAGAAAACATCTAAGTAGGCTGGTTTAATATAGCAAGGTTCATTAAACCCTTTTTTTGTTAACTGCAATCGCAATAGGGGATTCGATTTGTATTTCAAATGTGATGTCTGTTCTAGATTTCCTTGTCATATTTTTTTTCTTTGAGAATATTTACAAATATTGAAAATATTTATAATCCTTAATTCGATAAGAAATTTTATTTGAAGATAAAGGGATGTTTAAAGTATTTGTATTTGTTTGGTATTTCCTAAATCAAAGGCCTCTTTTTTTTTATTTACATTATATTTCTGTAACAAGAGCTTTAAAGCCAATGAAATGGTGGTTGAGTTCAATAGCTCTATAAAATGCAATAATTAATGATTCGTGCTTTTCATGTTCCGAAACTTGCAGAGGGCGTATATGTACATCATGATCATGCATTTATTTTTTCGTTGATCCGTACAATTAAACATGTACAAATTAATTTCTATTTTCTTCATTAGAGGCTTCAGCTTTTGTTTGAATTGGCTGAAAGACAGGAGTAGCGATTTCTAGGGCACCCCTGTTTCTTTCTCCCTCGTGTCATAAGTTACAGACTGCTGAGTGGTGACAATTCGCAACCTGAAGATTATAAACAGTAACAGGCTGACTCATCAGTGATCTTTTTTCGGGACAAAACAAAATCATAAATTAAACTCATACGTGAACATTTCGAAGAACATCGGCTTCCAAACCGTGTTCCATAAACCCCCGTACCCCTTCAGTGGAATAGGGCGCCATCTGCAATTACACCCCTTGTGGTGACAATCAAACTTGTCTCTATCTTCTCCAAATAAAGTTTACAAAATTGTCAATCTAACTATGACCTTCTATCTGTTTTTACTAGTTTTTAGGTTACCACACTATTCCTGGATAAGGGTGATATCACCTTATAGTTAAATGCTGCGCATACGCACAAGATGCCACCCTTTAAAGCATTACGAAAAATACACTACTAAGTACAAACATTAGTTAAAAAACTTAATGTCATTCGCCTGTCCACAAGTGACACGACTACCAATGGCATAGTATTTTCCTTTTTTCAATGTACTCGGATGTATATTTGTAATAATGAAAAAATGTTTAAGAATAACACCAAATTTAAAGGATACACAATGCCTTGGGGTGATAATAGGCTACCACGCAACCTTCTCTAGGCACGATGGAACGCGAACATAAATGACAATACATAAACTTTATCGACTCAACCATTTCCTATTTACTCATACTCTCCCATTTCATCATAAAATAATAATCTATAAAGCCATATTTCCACCTTAACTACTTCACACTTCGGCTCTTCTACGATGCCTCAACTGCTCAACTTACCGTAAACTTGGGAAAATCCAAAACCGATACTTAACCAATATGAAAGTCTTAACCATTTACCAACGATGGAGAATAAATATGGAACCAAAAACTGATTGTATCCCAACAATAAATTAAATTTTACAACAATATTGAAAATCCTAATAAGCTCAATGATTTCAAAACCAAGACACACTTCATGAAATTCAAATTCACTTCATGTTAATGCAATGATCAAATAGCCTACCTATCTAACTTAATTTCCTTCATTAGTATATCTTTCCTTTCCACCCGATTTTACGTACGTTGTGCACACCACACTATGTTTTCATTCTTATTTATATAAATTTACTTTAAATTTGTATAAGTAAGTGGACATGTTATATCATGTGGATATGGATATGCCGATGCCTCCGGATATGTTATGTCATGTGGATATGGGTATATCGATGGCTCCAGTGGACATGTTATTGTCATGTAGGTTGGGTATGTCGATGGCTCCAGTGGACATGTTATTTTCATGTAGGTTGGGTACGCCGATGGCTCCAGTGGACATGTTATTGTCATGTAGGTTGGGTATGTCGATGGCTCCAGTGGATAGGTTGCCTCAGCTGCTTAGGTCTAGCTTCTTGTTTTCTATTCGTGTTCACGTCCGGTAACTGTTTTTGTATCCTACCGATACTTGCGCTTGGACATGCAAGTTTTCATTATCTTGATTAATTTAAATAAGTAAACTTGATTATTACTTTTTAATTGCTAATCATGTGTATAATTATGAAAAATTAGAAAAAATATTGTAATGGTAAAATTGAAAATGTATCCTTCAGATACAAGCACTCGCTGCTGTAACCATCTATGACCTCACAAATGATAATGACATTGACTCCCTTTATGGAGCACTTTTGAAAGATAATAACCAAGATGATACAGAAGAGTGACACAGAAGAAGAAACATATAATAAAAAGAAGGAGATCTGAGACTGAAATCAGATGTAATAAAAATAGTAATGAAGGGAAATACAGTGGAGGAAGTTTTAATTTCTTATGATCTCTCAAAAGGTAAAAGGCAAAATAATAAAAAAGTGGAAATGGTTTCAAGAAGATGGAATAGGTGAGGTGGCTCCTGGTCTTGTTTTTCGCGATGCTCAACGCTGCTCGTCTTCCTACAAAAAATGTTACTGAAAATCTTCTGAAAGAAGAGGTTAAAAAACAAATATTAAAAAGCTGGAGAAAGTTGCAGTAGTTGTCGGGGTGTATGTGCCATGAAAAGTTGCCAAACTTGGTTTTGTTGTTTGCAGGAAAAACAAACCAGATTGACTCCACTTTTTATCAGGATACAATTTCCCTGCAACATTCCACAGCATTATGCCTTATCCGAGAATAAACTATTTAAGGTAATAACTAAATATATAACGTATGAATTTTAATTCTGAATTTGATTGATTTAAAAATTATTATCTCGTTGTTAACTATTATTTGCCTTCATATGCATAACTGGTGACTAGAATTGACTTGAGTTGAATGAATGGAAGAGCATGAACTTGGTGACAATTGTAGCTATAAACATTATGTAAAAGATAACAATCATTAATGAAGAATAGTGAGCATGAAACGATTTTTTAGAATAAAATACGTATTATGTTTCAAAACTTAATTTTGTTCATTAAACTATCATTATCGTCAGAAAATCGTTTTTCAAAAAGGCCCTACTATTGAACAAAAACAGACATTAAATACACTATTTCTATCGTTCTCTCCAAAAGCTTTAACTTTCTCTTGTATTATGTTTACATAGCCATCTTGAATAGAATATTTCATAACTTTGTTAGTAATACTGAGTTGGTGTATTTTACTTTATAAATGATTCCCTAAGCAATTTTCAATTATTATTATTTCTTCTTGTATCATCAGTGCATTGAGATATACTGCTGAATATTGCAATAATGGTTTTCATTTAAGCATAAGGATTTCGATACATCCATCCCTGTTAATTAGTTGACTGTACAGGCAGTGTTGAGGTGAATTCCTTCCTCCAGTTCCATTATTGGTATCTGTCGCTTGATTATTTATCAATTAGTACATGTTAAAGTGTAGGTTTGCCCTTATGAAGCGCAAATACTGGTAAATAAATCAAATGAATCCAACCAAAGATAGGCTGACTGGAGCAGAAGGAATAAAGAAACCCAGAGAGAGAAGAGAGAGAGAGAAAGAGAGAAAGAGAGAGGGTTAAAGATATTCCAATCTGCGGAGTCACGGACGAGGACATAACAGAGTTAGAGAGAAAGTGAGACAAGAGAAGGCGGTGATGAGATGAGCAGCCGACGAGAATACTGATCACCTTCCAATGACATTCTTATCGGCCCTGTTCTTCTCAGGCAGCAGCACCTGTACCATTACAGCCACAGAGGCACTTGCGCAGGTCTTGAGGGAGGTGATGTGGGTAGTACCACTCCATTGCTTTACCTTCCAACCCAATGTTTTTTCTAGGGATATGTGTCCCTCTTCTTATAGTGAATGCGTTTTTGTCAGCGTACTGCATATAAACCCCACATTGCCGTGACTTATATATTATATTAAAGCCTTAATCAAGACTATAAAAAGCCTATTTTAATTTTTCTACCAATGGGAGATCTACCCAGAACAATTCCCCAAGAAGTTTTTAGACTCCAAGATGTTTTGGCAACTATAATCAACGACATATTTGTAATCACAAAATCTCATTTACAATCATTTGATAAGTATTTAAGTAATTGGCCTGGAATACCTGTTTGAAACACTGACCATATGTCTATATTGCACCGTTATTTATGGTTAATACAATAATATACATGTTCATGTGCAGGTGAACAAGATTATTATATTCAATATTGAGTTTTATCACATGTGAACGTTATAACTACAGATCTCACTGCTACTTACTTTTCAGTCTGTGGTCAGGGTTTGTCCAAAGTGTGACTAAAGTCCTGTTCTGTGTATGCTTGGATCTCTCACATACCGCCATCCATGAAATGTTCGGTTTGATACTTACTATGATGTGTTTGAGATGTTCTTACCCTGTGTAGTATTACTTTTTGAAGCTGATTCCTATAGTTCTTCTATGGTAGTATTATCCTTATGTTGAAAATAAAATTCAAAACAGCTAGTTTTTTTTTTTAGAAATATGCGTCGTTTTATTTCTTCTTCGAGTTTGATATGATAAAAGTGACAAATCTAAAGACCATTCACGGATCCACTGATACAAAAATGAATTAAGCTATCTGAGCTACTGAGCTTCTACAATATTATTCAGACATAGACATGAATTGAATCTTACAGAATGCACATTTTTTAAGTTCTTCAACATTCATTGCCTGTAAGTAGCGTAATAGTGGACTAGTCTTTGCGTGGCACCGTAGTATTACAGACGTGTGTAAATAGACTCTTTCGAACATACATAAACATTGTTGTTTAGATTTGAAGCTAAATTTACCATATCTTCTTATACCACAACTCCTTGTAAATTATTAATTAGAAGTAAGTTATAAAATTATGAAAGTTATAATTATATACAACTTAGAAATCACTAATTACCGGTGTTAATTAGAGTAGATAATTTACACAAACTACTTCTTCATAGAATAAGAATCGATACTCTCCTGAAGGGCTGAGTGTATTCATCCTGGCCTAAGCTACTTGAGAGCACCAACTTACAATTATCTTAATAAATGAAAATGTTTCTCTCTCGACTTTGGCTAAGTGGATACAATTCCGAGAAGTTTATAGAAGGTGAAGTGAATAAACAGTATACGAAATGTTGAATACTTATTGACGACATTCTTAACTGATTCATTTTTGAATTCAGATTTAATCGGAATAACTAGCATTACTTTTCATTGTATGAAATTAATGAAAGCGGCAATAAATCAAGAAAAATATTCATTATATTTTTAAAAAGAGAGAAAGGTTAGTATGATTGTTGGGTTTAAAATTAGAATTATACATTATAAAAAAATACTTTGGATGGATTTCCAACTTTTTTTTTTCTATTAAATTAAATCAAATTTATTACATTATTTTTTTTCTTATTTCTCACGGTTTCGTTATAATAGTATCTTAATTATGATCTGAATCATACTGTTGTTGAGGTTTTTTTAATTTATTTGGTAACATAAAAGTTTAAAAGTCAATGCGAAAGCCCCACAGATACAAACGTCTTCAGGAAATTTCGGAGAGTGGTGAAATGTGGGACAGGTGGATCCATCAACACTTTGAGGTCACCAAGGCTGTAGTATCAGACAGCGCCGTGACAGGATTAGTATACAGTGTTGGATTAAATATTGTTGTTGCAGTTCAGAATTACTAAGTACTAACTTACATAGTTTACATAACTTGCCAGTGTTTAACACTGTGACCCCACCCCCCCTTCCGCATCGATGGCAACAGACTGTCGGGGAAAAATAAGGTTAAGAATTAGTATGTAAGTTAGTTTTAAATTTGATCAAAAAGGAGAGCCCCATCACCTTTATTAGTTGGTTCAGTCCAGTCACGTATAATGTGTATCATTGTACTTGTTTATTCCATTATATAATTTCTATAAAATAACAAAACCTGTATATAATTTAGCGGTGCTACAGGAAATACGAAAATAATTTGTAAGTAGATTCGCCTGAGGATCTATAATTGTATATAATTAACTGTAAATTTAAGGGGCTATGAAGAAAAAAACTATTGTTGCCTTGTAGTGATCATAATTAATTCTAAATATCAATTGTTACACAAGTCAATTAGATTAAATTAATTTTAACTTAGAAAAAAAAACGGGGAATGGAAATTATAACCAATGATATCACAAAACAATGATCTCTGAATATTATTACGTATTAATAATATCAGAATCAAATGAGTATTGCCTACATTGTTGGAAGAATAACAAGAAGATGGAAAAACAATGGAAAGAAAAGACTCAAGTAGAATTACAAAGACCACACGAGTCACACGAGCAATATATCGACTATAGTAAAAAAAAAGTACTATTAGTAATATTAGTACTATTTGCTTACTTCATTAATTACTAATAGATTACTGGTACATGTAGAGAGTATGGAGAATGTAAAAGTTATAAATTCACGCTTATTACAAAGGGCTACTGCAAAATAAACATATATGCACAATACCTTCGTTTTCCAAAAAACATTTATTTTCGAAGCTTCATTTTCACTGTAATAAAGATTATAAATAAAAATATTTTTGGCGAAAATAAGTAACAAATTAGTATCCCTCCTCAATTTATTTTCGAGTTTAAAATTCCTCCTCGGTCTGAAATATACTCCTTATTGATTTTCAGTCAGGATTGGTCATGCCTTCGTTATAAATAATCTTTTTCCGCGATTTTTTTTTCTCTTCATTTCGTCATTACTCCTTTCCAATGCCTTTTAGAATAATAGGATCACAGTGTCATATCATGTTACTCCCGATTCGTTAGATATTTAAATATTAAAGTATGTACATAAATGTATGAATGAAAATTGTAAATGGTATGAATGAGATCATTTATCACAATTACTTATTACCCAATGAGGCAGATTGTAATTTGACCATAATAAACTTGTAAATTAAAAAAGTATGTACGTAACAACGAATTAAAAATAAATTGATGGATTTTATTATTCGTCTAAGTAGTCATTGAGGGAAAGTTTGAAACCCTTGACACAGAACTTGTGGCACTAAAAGTGGGATTTTTACAAACTTTCTGCGCAGCAGTTGGCCCACGGTGAAAGTGAAAGTGGCCCACGGGTTAAGGTCCTTACCTAGGGTTTCGGGGATCGCCAGGTAATAAAACAGTAATCGGAAAATCGATTGGACCTGGTACCACATTGACGTAGCGGGTACCTGCTTTTTACTGGGGTGGGGACATAAAACTGGTCTACAATGGCCCTTGCTGGAGGCAGCCTTAGCACTAAAAGCTAGGCCCACTAGGACCACCTCTTCTAGATGGTCGATACCCAGCAAACCGAAGACATCATTTAGTACAACATTAGGTAAATAGCAACTTTGAGCTCATTAGCATTAACCATTGAAAATGCAATATAGTATTATATAAAGAAAATTTATTATTTGTTAATTATATTAGCATTTCACATCTCAAGAAAAGTTCATCTATTTTCAAACTAATAAATCATTCTATTCTAAAACAAACTTATGGCCTATTCTTATTATTTATAACCGGGTATTTCCTTCAGTCATAAAATGTGAAATAAATTAACTCTCATTATTTATTAAATTAATTTAAGGTAGCTCCTTTGAACGCGTCTTCCTGAAAAATGACTTAATATAATTATATCAGCTCAATTGTTTTTAAGTACTCTACAATATTTTTTGTACATTGTAAAGGAACTTCGATTTTTTCCTCCATATCCCCTTGTTAAAAAAATTATATATAGATTCTACAAACGAATCTATTTACAATTCTAGTATACTAAATAGTGATCTGCATTGCACAATAGTATAATAATGTACATTATAAAGGGTGTCCCAGAACTAACGCAAGATTTGAATTTGCCGCCATTTGTGCGGTAAAGGGCTGGCAACCCTTAAAAAAAAATAATTTGACAGCTGACAGTTTAGGGTTAGTAAAAATGGAGCGTTAGATGATAGAACAACGTGTCTTTATTCTTGAACATTATCTAAAAAATAATGAAAGTTTGGCGGCCACAGTACAAAAATTTCGTAAAAAATATGGTCGGAATAGTGTTTTGGCTTCATCAACTGTGAATAGATTAATTGAAAAATTAGGGAGACTGGATCAGTTTGAGACACTAAACACACTGGTCGTCCAAAATCCGTTTAAATGTCAATATCGAAGCAGTGCGTGATATTGTTGTTGAAAATCCAGGAACATCAATTCGGCGTCGTAAACACAGTTCTTTGTGTCGAAATTGGATGATATTGATATAGCCAATATGTGGTTTCAACAAGATAGAGCCACATGCAATACAGCCCATGAAACAATTCAAATACTGCATGAGACATTCCTAGGTCGTGTACTCTCTCGTTTTGGTGATCAGAATTGGTCCCCTAGATCGTGTAATTTAACACCTTCAGATTTCTTTTTATGGGGTTATTTGAAGTCAAAGGTGTGTGTCATTAAAAGAGGAAATTTAAAAATTATGCCAAATGGTCATGGAAAATTTTGACAAAAGAGCGCGTATGTGCCAGCCAAGTCGTGGAGGCCATTTGCCCGATTTGTTATTCCATAAATAACCCTATCCTATTTACTTTATAATTCAATAAAAAAATAACAACAAAAATACTATAAACTGAGTTTTATATTTAAATTTAATCTTGCGTTAATTCTGGGACATGCTATACATTAATGGGCTCAATAGGACTCACTTTATTTATCATAAACTCAAAAACTAACTTACATTTAACAATAAAAACTTAAACTTAATCTTGACCTAATTTTCGCTGACAGTTTGTTGCCATCGATGCGGGAAGGGTGGTTGGGTCATAGTGTTAAACACTGAATTTGTGAGGTGCTGCAAAGTTACTGCGATGTTTACACTTATATATAATGTTGGTATATAAGCATAAATATAAAAAATATGTTTAGTTAAATTGTTTGAGTTAATTTTAGACTTCCACGAATGCAAATTATCTGTGTAATTACAGTGCTTACATCTATACAGCATATAAAATTTAATTCTTAGGATTTGAACTAATTTAAATATATAAAACTATCACCAGCACTTGGTGGCAGCTAAAGAGTACGAATTACATTTGCTTATAGTTGTTGAAAGCGTTTTACGTAAAAAATAAAATAAATAAAAGTTATAGTCTAAAGTTGAAGTTAAATAATTTTAAAGACCCCCCTCCCAAGAAAAACAAAAAAAACACACCACTCAAATAGTGGACAATTGAAACGGACAGAGCGTAACGCTAAAATAATTAATTGCTCTACCCGGCAGATCAACTAGTAAACAGAGTGCCAATGATTTAACTCCATGCTATCTCGAGGATTTCTAAAAGCACTCCGCTTGAGTGAAGAGCACTCATGTAGCACATACTACAAGCTACAAACTATACAACAAACTAGTTCAATAGACATGTCCTCACCAGCTATGAGAATACAAATTAGTTTGCAATTAAATAAAATAGTTATCCCATAACACACTAAGCTAAATTAGCGTAAACTCACAATTGTTTAGCAACTAGTAATATATCTTTTAAGTCCATCGAGCAAAATAATTTAATAATTTATTCGCCATATAAAAAACTAGGTAGAAAATCCTATATTTATTTTATTAAGTATACGTTATTGTGAGAAAATAATCAAAGTCAATAACTACTTAATAATATCAAAAGAGCTTTATTATGATAAAATTACAATCTGCCTCATTGGGAAATAAGTAATTGTGATAAATGGTTTGATTTATGTTATATTTACAATTTTCATTCACTCGCTCATTCATACAGTATTTACAAACAGGCCAGAGACCTCCCAAGTCCAAATGGTTGTCACCTTCCTCACATGTGAAAGAGGAAGCGGATTCTTGGGAAGTCCCCCACGCTCCTCCGTCAGCCGCGGCACCAGATACTAGCCAGTAGAGGCTGACCAAGAGCACGAGACCCACAGACGCTCAGGACATGATTGGAAAAACTATCACTTAGTTATAGCAGGTCACGAGTAATTACTTCAAAGGATATTATTTCGTCCCGATTTGAGTATAACTCAATCATTACCTCTATTTAAATAATTATATTCCTGCAAAAAATTAGTTGGTATTTTTTTAGTTTTTTCCTCCTGAAATACTTTATTGATTTATTATATTTACAAGTGACAAAAGAAAATATAAATTCGTATTATATATAATATTGGAAATGTACTTCTTGTATATGTCATATGTACTGGAAAAGGCTACATTTATATTCAGTCACATGGAAAGGATTTCGGACGATGGGTCTTCCCTCTTCTCCAGGAAAAAGAAGGACACTGAACGGTTCAGTTATTTCCAATACAGTCCGTAAATATTCTGTCATTATCAATCTTGTTTCATTAATTATGTCATTTTTTATTCTTTAACAACTCTGAACAACTAAAAATCCTGACAAGTTGGTCTTTTCTCGACCGGTCTAGGAACAATCAGCTTCTAGAGCAATACTATGCATTTTTTTTTTCCATAGCCCCTTAAAATTTACAGATAATTATATACAATTATAGATCCTCAGGCGATTCTATTCACAAATTATTTTTGTATATCCTGTAGCGTTGCTACATTATATTCAGCTTTGGCTATTTTATAAAAATTATATAATGGAATAAACAAGTATAATGATGCACATTACACGTGACTGGACTAAACTGACTCTAATGAAGGTGATGGGGCTCACCTTTTTGATCAAACTTTAAACTAACTTATATACTAATTCTTAACCTAGTTTTTCCCTGACAGTCTGTTGCCATCGATACGAGAGGAGTGGTGGGGTCACAGCGTTAAACACTGGGTTAGTTAGGTGCTCCAACGAGTCAAAAAAACTTGATGGCGGATGAAAAGAAAAAATATCTTGGTGTAAACTGCTCATATTTCCATTCTTGCTATAAGCTAGATGGGGGACTAGATAAAGGGACACATCTTACCCCTGTGATCTTTAGAGCTGCGCTAGGGAACTGAACCCATAAAATGAAAGAGCGAATGATAAGACTACAGACTACTTTATACTTAATTAACCTACACATGACATAAATCTTAGATAATTTATAGGCAGTAGCTAACAGATATTTAGGATTGAAGAAATATAATTTGGAACCCTGGCTGTATCTTATTAATGGTTTCAAGCACTCTTTTTGACCTATAGCATATGTCAGACATGTTTCCGCCATTTATATATTTAGGGGGGGTTGGAGGGGTGGGGGACGTAACCGGTTTAATTAAACTGTCAAGGAGATGTGGCACTTACTTCTCAAGGGAGGATGCGCACTACTGCCAGCTGTGAGAAAAAGAAAACGTCTATATGGGTCCCAGCCAGGCCAGTCAACAAGAAGAAAAGGTTGATAGTATCGAAACTCTGATGCGTACTAAAAACTATAAGGCATGCTAATAAAATTATGTAAATCCTAAAGAATTAGCGAAATGATAAGGCAAATAATGTTCCGAAATAGTCCTAAAATATGAGGCAATCGTATATTCACATCTAGTCGGTAATAATAACTAACCATACAAACTCTTTATTACTTTTTTTTTTTATTAAAACAATTTTTATTAGGATAAAATTACAATCTGCCTTTTATTAGGCAATAAGTAATTGAGATAAATGTTATCATTCATACCATATTTACAATTCATCATTCATTCGCTCATTCATACAATATTTACAAACAGCCCAGAGGCCCCCCAAGTCCACAAGGTTGTCACCACCCTCGCATGCGAAGGAGGAAGCGGAGTCTTGGGGAGTCTCCCACGCTCCTACGTCAGCCACGTCACTGGATAAGAGCCAGCGGAGGCTGACCAAGAGCGCGAGAGCCACATATGCTCAGGAATTGATTCGAGAAACTAGCTATTGCCAGGACTCCCACTATCACTTAGTTATAGCAGGTCACGAGGCCGCTGCCGTTTTAGTCTCCGAAGAGGATTATAGGGGTGAGTGGTGCAGTTCAATGACTGTGCTAGGTAATAAGGGTGGTTGGATAGATTACTATGGAATTTTATAAACTTGGCAAGGACGAGTTCAAGAATATAGGGTATAATCAGATCATTGTGACTAGTTTTGTTGCTGACGTAATAAGGGGCATTTACTATTGTTCTTAACACTTTTTATTGAAAGGATTGGATGCGCTTGATGTTTGACTTTTTTGCTGTCCCCCATAGCTCTATTCCGTATGTCCAGATTGGATTAAGTATAACTTTGTAAATAAGTAGTTTGTTTTCTATTGAGAGATGGGATGTCCTTTAAAGTAGTCTGTACAGTTGTCCAAAGCGTCTGTTTAGTTCTTGTCTTTTTCGTCTCGTATGTTGGTTCCATGTCAGTCTTTTGTCGAGATGGAAGCCTAAATACAGTACTGTCTCAGACACAGGGAGAGGAATTGAATTTAAAAAGCCTGGTGGACAGGACTTGCGGCAGAGGGTAAAGGTTACATGGGAACATTTTCCTTCATTGACTTTGATTCGCCATTGGTTGCACCAATACTCGATCTCGTCAAGGTGTTTTTGAAGGTTTTGGGATGCTATATCAGGGTCTGGATGGGTTGACAGGACTGCAGTGTCGCCTGCGAATGTTGCCAATAAGGCATTGGTGGTAGAGGGGACATCAGCGGTGTATAGATTATAGAGAATTGGACCCAGGACGCTGCCCTGTGGAACTTCTGCTTTCATGGAATGGTAATTAGAATATTCTAAACCACAGCAGACTTGGAAGAAACGGTTTGTAAGGTAGGATTGTAGGATTAGGAATAGGGTCTGCGGTAAATATCCTTTGAGCTTGTAAAGCAAAGCTGCGTGCCAGCCCTGTCAAAAGCTTGAGCTATGCCCAGAAAGGCAGCAGTGCAATGCTGTTTGGTTTCAAGGGCTGAGGATATTTGATCAACAACACGAAGGCCTTGTAGAGCTGTGGAATGTCGTTGGCGGAAACCAAACTGGTGAGTAGGGTAAAGGTTTTTGGATTCAAAAATTGGCAGTAGGCGTTTTAATAGGAGTTTTTCAAATATTTTTGAGAGGATAGGGAGTAGGCTAATTGGACGGTAGGATGAGGCGTCATTGGGCGGTATACCGGGCTTAGCGAATAGGACTATAATGGAGCGTTTCCAGAGGAGAGGAAAGTGCGTAGTTCGGATAATGCAATTATATATATAGGTTAGGAAGATTATGGCTTTAGGAGGAAGTTGTTGGAGGATTCGAGGAGTAAGGAGATGATATCCAGGAGATTTTTGATAAGGGAATTTTTTTAGAATATATTTGACCTTAGAGGGGTTAACGGCTTTAGGTGGCAGTGATAGAGGGATAGGTGAAGTGAGGAAATCATCAACAGTTGGGCGGTGATTATTGTATTGAGGAGTAAGATGAGGAGTAAAAGTATGGGAAAGATGCAGTGCGAATTCCTCCACCCTTTGGCCATCCGAAGCCGCCCAGGACCCATCATCACGACGGAGTGGATGTGAAACAGATTGATACTTTAGGATTTTTTTGGTTACATTCCACAAGGAGTTATCCCTAGTAGACAGGGAGGAGAGATAGGAATTGAAAGAATCAGAACGGAAGGATGCCAATTTCCGCTTTACCAGCCTGCTGTACTGATTGTATGAGCGACGATCAGCAGGATGTCGGGATCTTTGCCACACTGTTCTCGAGTGGCGTTTAGATTGGATTAGGTCTTTGAGATACTGAGGTAAAGGATTTTGATTGTGAATGTTTAGGTGACGGTGGGGTGACGATGCCTCCCAGGCCGACCTCTGGATCAGAGTAGTGAAGGAATGCACTGCATCGTCTAGGTCTTGGGATGTTTTCAGAGGTACTTTTAGGTCTACGGAGTCTGTAAGAATCTGGCGGAAGTGGTCCCAGTCAACTGGGCCCCTAATAAATGAAGGAGGAGGCAATTTGTGAATTGGATTTAGGGAAATGGTTAATAATACGAGGCTATGGTCGGAGGAGAAGTCATCGATGCGCTTGAGTGAATAGTTTAGTGCTCCTAAACTATTGAAGAAGAAAAAGTCAAGGAGATCTGGATTTCAATTGGGATCTGATGGCCAATAGGTGGCTGTGTCAGGAGAGCTAGTGGAGCAATGTTTCCATGTAAGTGCAGACAGCAGAGCACGTCCTCGTGTATTTGTGGATCTTGACCCCCAGTGTTGGTGCTTCGCATTAAAGTCCCCACCCACAACGAAACGATGTCCGATGTAGTCTAGAAAGGATATGAATTGGGAGTCGGAAATGGATTTATTAGGAGGGCAGTACACTGATGCAAGTGTAAGAGGAAATGTGAGGGTGGTGATTGACACTGCAGTGGATTGAAGGAAATCATGTGCTACCAAAGGAACTATGTGGTGGGATATGGAGTTATGGACAATGACAGTGGTACCTGCATGAGCTGTTCCATCTGGGTGATCAGTTCGATAAGTCTCGTACTGTCGAACGGTAAATGGTCGTTTACTTGTAAGTCTGGTTTCAGTAATAAGAGCTACGTCGATGTTTTTGTCATGGAGTAGTGCTGTCAGTTCGTTAGTGTGGGTGCGAACACCATTCGCATTCCAAAGGAGAATGGATAAGGAGTAAGAAGGATCCACTTATGGATTTTGTTTAACGGGGATAAGGTAGGAGACAAGATTTGTAAGAAGGGAAATGAGAGGGGTAATTAGGGTTCTGAACTCTGAAAGGAATGAGGTTAAAAGGCTGGTAAGATCTGAAGAGCCTGAAGGTGGCTGGATATGCGAGATGTGTGGTTGTGGATGATATTGAGTTTGCTGGTTGCTGGGATGAACGGAGTGCTTGGGAAGAAGAGCTTGCGGAGGAGGAGTGGGCAATGCCTGTGACTGCTCTCTGTTCCGAACAGCGTCAGCAAAAGATACTGAAGGCCTCAAACTTCTGGCGGGGGCGCTTCTTGGGCTACCTGTGGCGGGCGTTTCTTCTTCTGGACGACGACGTTGTTTACTCCTGGACCTCAGAATTCTATGAGCCTCGCAGCCTTTATAGTTTGCCGGGTGGCCTTGCTGACAGAGCACGCATACCGCAGGTGATTTTAGGGGCTTCTTGCACAATTTGCTTTTTTGCTGCCCACTGCACTTTACAGACCTTGGAGGGTGGTTGCAGTATGATTTTGTGATGCCTGGCAATTATGGCATTGAACTATATCGCGTTTCGGGTATGGCTTTTCGACCTGTATTCTTGTGTAATACAAGTGGGTTACCTTGTAGTATTTTTTCCACTCCAGGTGTTTGCTCTAGATCCACGAAGAATAAGGGCAGGTTCATAGTCTGTGAAAGACCGAGTTCTTGTGAGGGACGCGAAATCGACTGCCTCAAATTCCCCTGCGCAGTCTCACGGACACTCTTTTCGGCAGATCTTGCTTTTCGTTGACGTACGGGTGCTGGTTGATTGTTTACTGAACTAGTGGTCTCAAATTTATCCACCACACTGCGAATAGTCCTCTCGGTAGGACGGTTAAAGTGACGGTGGAACTTTGCCCGAACAGAACACCCATATTGATAAAACAATTTTATCATTTGCACGTGTTGTTGATAGCTGTTTTCGTCCATAGTAATTTGGCATAACAGACTAAATAAATGACAGCCAATTTGACAGATGCAGCTTTAACGATATGACCAATATCAACTGTCAAAAATTAAAGGTCCCTATTGGAAGACGCTACAGATAGTACACTCTACGTAAGTCCTATGAAATAAACATAAAAACAAGAACTATACTCCATTACATAATAGTCTCCTTCGTACAAATAAACCACGGTTGATCAACCACTATTGCCTTACTCTTATATGCATTCATGTTGTGCATTTGTCATGTGTGATATTTCATCCAATTAGTGGTATTATTACAATTTTAGTGAATTTCTCATAGTAAATTATACTAAATTTCAAAGGAATAGTGAATACATACCAATAACCCGGACGATGAGATCTGTAATTTGATATCCTAATTAAAATGATAGGAAACATTGAATTTTTTAATTGCAATTAATTTTTTTTTCTCAATATGTCAAACATAATATACTAAACTTACCAGACGCCACAGCACCTCTAAACCATAACCTAAATAAGCACCTAACTATTAATAATAAAATAATTACTCTATATTTACTTGTATGAAAAGAAAAAAAACAATCCTACAACTGAAAGATTAATTTTGGAGGTCATTTAAGATAAGATATTTTATTTTATGTGTCTCGTTTCTTGCCTGATTATTTTTCACAGCACAATTTAATAAATTATTGTAGGATTATCAATAAATGTTTACTGTACTTTTTTTGACTGTTTATGAACTCTGTCTATGGTCGTGTAGTTGTGATGGGCATGAGGGTGAATTAGTTATTACTTACATGAATTCTCGATTAAATAATGACCATAAATGTTTTTCATGGGGTTATTTTTAATTTGAACATCTTTACCCTGTTTATACTTAAAACAAGAGCTATATCCACCACCTGACATGTGGGACTGGGGTGCCTCCTGAGATGTGTTCTCGTCGTTGTACTCTATCAGGTTTGCATCAGTGGGCTCACCGAATTTAAGAAACACTAACAACCAAAGGGTTTTACAATGAAATGAACAAACTTAGGGGTCTCTTTTGTATTTTA
Source organism: Acanthosoma haemorrhoidale (assembly GCA_930367205.1). Classification (NCBI taxonomy): domain Eukaryota; kingdom Metazoa; phylum Arthropoda; class Insecta; order Hemiptera; family Acanthosomatidae; genus Acanthosoma; species Acanthosoma haemorrhoidale. The sequence goes on along the minus strand of OV884014.1, from coordinate 105,335,031 downwards.
AAATAAAAATATGAAATCAATTTGGTAGTTTATAAACACATCGCTATTATGCTTTATCACTGACCACTAACTACGTTTTCGTACCGTTGGTACAAAGGGTGTACAATACCCTTTGTTTAAGTGTACATTCAGTGGTCAACGAAAAAAAAAAAAAAAATGGAAGAAAAGTTTTCAAACAAACATTTCTTTATCTTTCCTTATTATCTCATCTGGCTGACAAAGGGCAGGCAAATTAAAGGCGTGATAGTAATGATACTGTTTGCCTTCATTTATTCCATGGCCTTTTGTCCTATTGCTGAATTACTAAAATATTTGCAGCTTGGAATAATCGCACCCGAAGGTATTTTTTTTCTCTCTTCTTTGTTTTCGAGATGCTCAAATAATTGCTATTGTCTAAACTAAACAATGAAAATTTTTGTTAGCACCATTGCGTCAGAAAAAGAAATTTAATTTGCGGAAATCAAACAAGATAAAGTTTTAAACCGAGCTGAAAATTTTGGATGTTTAATTTAATTTAAATGGGTTTAAATGCCTCTACCAAAGGCATTTCACTTTCATTTACCGATTTACTACAAATAACAGAATTTGTATTAAAAAATTGATAGTTAATAAAAAAAGATAGCAAAGAAAAAACAATAATTTATTTTTATTTTTAGATAGGTTGTAGATAGGTACTACCTAATACAAGCGTGAATACGCTAGCAAGATGACGAGTAAGGCGTTTTTTGCAAGTCATCAGCTTTATTCCCCACATTTAATGGTTACTCTATATCCAGCAGATATCCTCACTATATTTGCCTCTAGTTCATTAACTGATTAAGCCACATACATTTGTTTTGTCTATTCAGAAAGAACTGTAGAATTTATTTCTATACATAAAATGGGTTGTGTTGTATAACAGTCTTGATATTATGAAAGAAAATAAAATCATAGAAATAAAATACTTCTTTAATAATTATGAAAAAGGAGGTTAAACATTTCCACCCATTACATTCTCTTAAGACTTAAAAACTATCTATTTTTTTTTTCTTTTACACCCAATAGGCTTGATGTTTCTCTCTGGGTTTTTTTTGGTTGCACAATATTTGAAGATTATGTTGGTTTTTTCGATTCCGTGAATATTTAAAACACCACACACCATAAAACTCTGTTATATATCATTATTGAAATTAATTATTCTAATCAATTTTTTTACACTGCTAAATTAACTATTAATATGCAATTACACAGCTAAATTAACTATTAAAAATGCATTAGTAAAGCGAAATAGTTCATTAAACCATGAGAGAAAATACCAATACGGCTAATGATTTTTCGATATTTTTTTTCATATGACGAAGAAGAAATGAAAATTGATAATTTCTTTAAAAAAATGTTAAGTTTGAAGTAAAGCTATGAATCACCTCCTTCCTATTTAATCTCTAACCCCCTCCCCTCGTTGCATATACAAAATCCTATAGTTTAAACACATCTTCCCACAGAACTGCTCTCTCTGGAATTCTCTTTCTCCTATTATCTGGACTCTCACCACCGTCCCGATATCACCCTTACCTCTCCCGAGGCCCTCCACACACCTCATCCCCTGCACACATCTTTCAAATGGATTACTTTTACCAATCCAAGATAACTATCCTTTTTATTTTTCCCTTATTATATTTTTATTATGTTGAGATATGGTATGAATGATAACATTTATCTCAATTACATATTGCCTTATAAAGAAGGCAGAATGTAATTTTATCTTAATAAATTGTTGAAAAAAAAAATAAATAAATAAAAATATTTTGAGAGATTAAAAAAAAAAGCCTATTATCCGTACTTTAAAAACCATTCTATTCCATCCCCTCTCCGATATTAAGACACACGCTTGGTAACTTTGGAAATATTTATTCGACTTTGTTTACTGGAATGCTTCCATATATTTTGTGTTTCAATTACTCTACGACTATTTCTCAATAGAGGTTTAGAGCTGTTTTTTCGTTCGTTTTATTTGCCATATTTGTTTTGTTAGAATTTATAATGTACTTTTTCCCAGATATTAGATATCTATCTAAGAAATTTAGGAAGCTTTGATTTTATAATGAATGAATGAAACAAAGTGGCTTGTATCTGCATCAAGTAAAACCATGATCCATCACGGTTATTCTGTATATGAATAATGTTAATTATCCAAACCTATATTACATTTAAAATCGAAAATAGTTCCGAATGATGTTCCTATAACTTTCTAGGATATATTATAACATATCTCATTGATGATCTTCCGGCAGACTTGGCGTAATCTCTGGAGCGGAAACAATCAGATGACAGCCACCGTCTAACTGGCCCGGACGCAAGGGAACAATGAGAAAGTGCGCAAGTGGAGAAGTTTAAAAGCGAAGTAAATCATCGACTATACAGAGAGCGGAGACAAACAATGGGAAGTTGCTGAGAGCCAAGATGGCAATATCCACCCAGGGGGGGGGGGGCATTAAAGACAATGGCCTAATGAAGCGGGCCCGAAAATAATTTTACGGCTTCGTTGGCAGTTGGGGCCAATTTATCGCCACCTAGGGTCGAGGAAAAGTATCCTAGGCCCTGTGTGCTTAGGGGCTTAGCCTCCTCGGGTCGGTCATATCGTTGTCGCAGTCCGGCGAAGTATCTCCAAAGCGCTATTTACTGGAGTGCGAAATAAAACAGACTACAACAACGAAGAAATTGGCCACTGTTAAACCTATTTAGGCATCTTTGATTAGTTGGGACAATGTTATGCGCATTAGGATTCAGGTGGCTTCCCAAGCCTTTTTTAAGCAAAGTCCCAGGTCAGATCATAACAGAAATACTTAAAAAGGCTTGATTAATAAAAACTTTTCACAATAGTTGTATAGTGAGCCAAGACCCAGATAGAGGCAGGTAGCCGTTTAGGTCCGAGATACCTGAGCAAATGTTCGGGTCGGCATTGCCACAGTTTACTCGTAAGCTACAGGAGTTGCCACCTGGAAACATGTTGTTCAATGTTTTGGCCATTTTGGGGATTAAACGGTCTGACCGATCACTCAATGAACATTCAAGGAACAGAAATCTCGTCCTTTAGAAAGCACTGGTTAAACAGTTTCTCTAAAATAGGTACGAATAATAGACACTACTAGCTTAAGCTAGAGGTGTTATAGAGGAACATCCTAAGTAGAAAATAGGATGGACATATGCAACTTTGCCACTTTCTGCCGACAAATCTTAGAATTTCGTATCGGCATAATGGCACAGAGCAGTTACAAGGAGAGGAACCCGTTCCAGGAACCCAGGACAAAAAAGATCGAGATAGGGTGTGAAAAAAATAAAATATAAAAACATCGGATGGAAATTAAAATGTTGAAGTATTACCACGTAATATGATGGCAGGGCCTCTAAAATATCCGACCGGCTCCTCTACAATATCAAGAAAGTCTTAATAAAGCTAGAATTAGTATAAAAAAAAAAGAAAAGATTTTTTGCTTTTAGTCACCAATTGTACAAATTCTGTAATTTTCTTGAAAAAAGAGAACTTCACAATGTACCAATCTTCTTTTTTTTAATGATTTGTGTGAATTAAACTGCTAAATTATTCCTTATAAAAATTCGGCAAGAAATATTTTTTTATTATTTTGAATTCAGAGATGTTTTTAAATTAATTTAAATGAATTCATTTAATTCAGGATTTATACTGCATTTTGTCATATATATGTTTATTCGCTTTGATTTGAATTAACCACCGAAGTGCACTTTGCTTGCTTTGGATGGAACAGCCCTTATTCTTTTGTGGTGAGCGTAGACTTGGCTTCTGACCAGTTTGAACCCTGGAACAGAAAGCTTTTCTCTCTCGTCTTCAAATCTTACCCGTTTTCCTCAAAACTTATCATTACCGCTAGCTAAGGATGGGTGTTTGGCCTTCCAATCAACCATTGACCGGCATCAAGAACACTATTGCACTCCTCAACATAAATGAATTTATATTTGTGTATTCACTGCGCCACTCATCCCTATAACCCTCCTCGGAGAATAAGCGGCAGAGGCTACGTGACCTGCTATAAATGCGTAACAGTGGGAGTCCTGGCAATGGCCAGTTTCTCCAATCATATCCTGATTATCCGTATGTGGCTTTCGCGCTCTTCGTCAGCCTCCACTAGATCGTATCCGGTGACGCGGCTGACGGAGGAGCGTGGGGGACTTCCCAAGACTCCCCTTCCTCTTTCTCATTTTGAGGGAAGTGACAACTATTTGGATATGTGAGGTCTCTGGGCTGTTTGTAAATACTGTATGAATGAGCGAGTGAATAAAAGTTGTAAATATGGTATGAATGAGATCGTTTATCTCAATTACTTATTGTTCAATAAACCAGATTGTAACTTTATCACAATAAAAAAGTTGTTTATTCAGTAATATTTGTATATTTATTCTTTTGGAGTTTATTATTATTATATATTTTATTTTCTACAATTTATATTTTTTTTATTTGAATATTTTTTTAGTTTTGATTATAATTTCGCAGTCATTTTTTTGTTTTTACACTTTATGACTCAATAGGATACTCGTTTATTCAGGTTATAGAGCATTATTAGTATTGTCCTAATAAAAGAATTGTTTTTTTTTCATTTTCATTTTCTGGTTTCTCATTTATTTATGCTTTTAGAACCACCCTGTTTTGGGAGTATCATTTGAAGGAACTATATACTGGCATCAAGTCTTCAAGCCTCGACCCTACCGTGACACTTTAATTTTAATTACTAATAGTTATTAAAAGTTAGTAATTTCGAGTTTGCTTTTGAGATGGAGGAGTGATAGTTTTTTAACATTGAAATTATGTAGATAATGCCAAGAGAAAAATTGAAGATGAAGTTTGAGAAACGAAATCGGAAATTTGACAACTACAGCTGCTGTTGGTTTTCCCAAGCCTCATACAGGAACCTTAAAACCAAACCAAAAAGTTAATTAAAATCAAAGTTGTCTTTCTGAATAGTGATAATTTGAATATAAGTTTGTTTCTTAATGAGCCCGTCAGTAGATGTTTGAAAGCAACCAAGGCATCTACCATTCTATTTAAAAAGAAAATTAGCTATTGATGACTGTTTGTTGTGAACCAATAAAAAAAATCCGATTATGAGTACAACGTTTATTTTTGTCATGAAAACTTGGAAATTTTGGAGTTTAAATTGAAAAAAGGGTTGCTCAACCAAAAAAAAATGCTCTACTGCCATAATAATTCATTTTGGGAGCTTAAAATCTCTCAAAAGCATAACGGATAAAAATAACTTCTAAAGCTACATTAAAAGAGCACTGATATGCCAAATCCTTTGTAGGAAAGTGGCTTTTAAAATAGTATTACTCTTTTGCGGAACCTAAATGCGTCAAATGCATCAGATAAAAATTTTGAATATAATACATTGCGCATACAATTCTATTTAATAGGAAATTTTTACAATAGCTACCATATTCGAAATTGCATGTACACCACAAGATATTATTCAAAATCTGCTTACATTTACTAAAGAAAAGTTCACCGAATTTCAAACAAGCTGGAACACTCGAGGCTTGGAGATAAGTCGGCTGGAATTAATATGCAAAATGGATTTTGATAAAATTGAGCGGCCGGTTCTAACAACTTCCTCCCTAGATGAAAGGAAAATATTTAGTGACAAAATACAGGACCTCGCTTCCACGGGAGAGTTTGGTGAAAATTAAACATTTCTTATGCTTTTATAGGATAATCTGACTGATACAGGCATGTGTGCATTTTCATTTATGTTGTCGCAGGAAAGGGATCGCTCTATACTTCCATTTATTATAGTCCCTTTAACTTCGTTATTAGTATGCAATTAAAGAAAAAGAAAACATTCAGCGCAAATAAACTGGAATTTAAATCCCTCAGTGCGAATTAGATATGCTCCCTTGGAAAAATCTAGGAAGTATCTTAAAAAATAACATCATTACCCCCTTTTTCAAAGTTGATTTGATTAGGATTTCAAATTATTTTATTAAAAATTCATGACTTTCCTTCAAATCAACGTTTAATATATATTGGAGCTGAACAAGTCAAAACATACATGGGTTGTTATCTTGGAAAATATTATACCTCAGCGACGAAGAGGTTGTATGAAAACATACATGGGTTGTTATCTTGGAAAATATTATACCTCAGCGACGAAGAGGTTGTATGAAAACATACATGGGTTGTTATCTTGGAAAATATGATACCTCAGCGACGAAAAGGTTGTATGAAAACATACATGGGTTGTTATCTTGGAAAATATTATACCTCAGCGACGAAAAGGTTGTATGAAAACATACATGGGTTGTTATCTTGGAAAATATTATACCTCAGCGACGAAAAGGTTGTATGAAAACATACATGGGTTGTTATCTTGGAAAATATGATACCTCAGCGACGAAAAGGTTGTATGAAAACATACATGGGTTGTTATCTTGGAAAATATTATACCTCAGCGACGAAAAGGTTATATGAAAACATACATGGGTTGTTATCTTGGAAAATATGATACCTCAGCGACGAAAAGGTTGTATGAAAACATACATGGGTTGTTATCTTGGAAAATATGATACCTCAGCGACGCAAAGGTTGTATGAAAACATACATGGGTTGTTATCTTGGAAAATATTATACCTCAGCGACGAAAAGGTTGTATGAAAACATAAATGGGTTGTCTTTTAGTTATGAAAAATGTTCGGTATGAAAATTTATCTTGTCTAAATTTACTGTAAGATCCATATTCTTTATATTTAAATCAACGAAATTCATGTATCACTGCTTGTCTATTTTAAATATCTAAATATATAGACAAATAGTAAGATAAGTTATAAGTTCAATAACGTAATTTTCGGTTTCCCACACTCAAGTAACAATTTCAATAAGGATTTTCGTCAGTCATAATGTATTGTTTATTGTTCAAGAAAACCCGTGTACTTGCCAGCAATTCTTTAATTCAGTGTATTTTCCATTAAACTGAAATAAATGTTTTTGTAGAGAGTCGTGGACAATGTAACTAGAAATAAATATTATATTTTATTATGACGTTTGAAGTTTAAATAATAAAAAAGTTTAAAAATCCGAATTCAATTTTTTTTTATATACCATGCAATGTAAGCACGAACATTTTAATCTTTATATTATATTTTATTGTAAAACCGTTTATTTTTATAACCTTACGAATTTCCACAATTTAATATCCTGTGTTAGTACATATGTTGATTATTGTAAACATATAAATCTTAATAGTTAGTTCGTGTTTACATTGCATGCGGCATACAAAAAAATTGAATTCGGATTCTTAAAGAAATTTTATTATTTTAACTTCAACCGTCATAGTAAAATGTAATATTTATTTCTAGTTACATTGTCCAGGACTCTCAACAATATGTCATATGCCATAGTTATTTTGTAATTTTAGCTTATGGTGATGCAGTCGTTGAAAGAATTTGTGTTATGGTAGAAGAAATGTTTGGGTAGAAAGGCGGGAAAAGCTTATTTATGGCAATTAACACAAATTTAAAGTACATTAAATATAGTAAAGTAAAATAAATAAAAAATCGTTAATTTAAACGGTAGCACTCTTGAAGTGCCTGTTGAATATACGCAAAGAACACCATAGCGCCACGAGAGAAAAACAAACTCATTACCTCAAGAATACTTTGGCCGATATTCGGGAATAGAAAGCATTTTAAAGCGAATTGCCAATTTACCAGTGAGTACCGCCAAGCGTTTAACAGAAAGGAATTAATTAGTGACTTCCAAGCTCAAGCAAATATCAATTGAGCAATTTATTCCAACCTCATTAACTCTCAACTTGCCCAATGAAACTCAATTTAACTTTAACCGGCATCAAGTGTTATAAGGCAATCGCCTAGTTTTCCTTTGGCAATTATGTTTTCAAAACGGTAACGTAATTTTTTTTAAATTTGAGCTCTTTGTTGCTATGGCTGTTCTCGTGTGTTGATACCGGCCACAAATTAAAAAATATAGCTTCGTCCTTAAGCCATGAGTAAGTGCATTAAATAATCCAATATTTTTAACAAATTAACAATATGTATTTTTTTTTTCTAAATAAAAATATTACTGCCAGATAGTCGAGTGGTATAATTATAAAACAGTTTCATTGTCTTTCCAAAAGTTCATAATTTCTTCTTTATTGAACAAGCGCTTTCGACTGCTGAAAACCGTCTTCTTCAGTTATCTCTACAATAAAATAAAAATCATATGATAAAAAACTTTAACCTGCCCTTATTGATACAAACTAAATTCTATTATTAAACTTAGTAATGGCCAAAGGGCCTAGCCACAGTTTTAGTAGGTTTTAATAACTTTATGACCACTTGTTGACATTTTTTTAAGGGTTTGGTGGTTATTTGTTACTTTTTAATTTTGTTTATTGTAATTTCGAATAAAAAAAATTTTAATTGTAGTAGAATAGAAATACTTTTTCAAGCTGTGTACAGTTCATTCTCAAGTATAATAATAGAATTTAGTTTGTATCCGCATGTGCAGGTTCCAGTTGTTAATCATATTGACTTTTTATTTTATTATAGAGATGACTGCAGATGCCAGTTTTTTGAATAAAGGAGAAATTATCAGTTGTGGAACGACAATAAAACTGTTTTGTAAATTTTTTTTTCTGGATTTTTTGAAAATAATTATAATTATAAACATTAAATAAAACTTTTATTAGCAACTTTACCTTCATTAATATTTTATTAAGAGATGCTATTTTTCTAAGCAGGTAGTTTGTGTTGGGCTCGTTATGTGACCCACCTTTTGTTTCTCGAACATATGTTGAACTAAGGATGTATTTACTGAGTTAGACAAGACAGCTACAGCAAGCCACTGCCTGAAGTACCTGCCTCTGCACTAGCAAGCCTTTGTCTGAAGTACCTGCCTCTGCACTAGCAAGCCTTTGTCTGAAGTACCTGCCTCTGCACTAGCAAGCCACTGTCTGAAGTACCTGCCTCTGCACTAGCAAGCCACTGTCTGAAGTACCTGCCTCTGCACTAGCAAGCCACTGTCTGAAGTACCTGCCTCTGCACTAGCAAGCCACTGTCTGAAGTACCTGCCTCTGCACTAGCAAGCCACTGTCTGTAGTACCTGCCTCTGCACTAGCAAGCCTTTGTCTGAAGTACCTGCCTCTGCACTAGCAAGCCACTGTCTGAAGTACCTGCCTCTGCACTAGCAAGCCACTGTCTGAAGTACCTGCCTCTGCACTAGCAAGCCACTGTCTGAAGTACCTGCCTCTGCACTAGCAAGCCACTGTCTGAAGTACCTGCCTCTGCACTAGCAAGCCACTGTCTGAAGTACCTGCCTCTGCACTAGCAAGCCATTGTCTGTAGTACCTGCCTCTGCACTAGCAAGCCACTGTCTGTAGTACCTGCCTCTGCACTAGCAAGCCTTTGTCTGAAGTACCTGCCTCTGCACTAGCAAGCCACTGTCTGAAGTACCTGCCTCTGCACTAGCAAGCCACTGTCTGTAGTACCTGCCTCTGCACTAGCAAGCCTTTGTCTGAAGTACCTGCCTCTGCACTAGCAAGCCACTGTCTGAAGTACCTGCCTCTGCACTAGCAAGCCACTGTCTGAAGTACCTGCCTCTGCACTAGCAAGCCACTGTCTGTAGTACCTGCCTCTGCACTAGCAAGCCTTTGTCTGAAGTACCTGCCTCTGCACTAGCAAGCCACTGTCTGAAGTACCTGCCTCTGCACTAGCAAGCCACTGTCTGAAGTACCTGCCTCTGCACTAGCAAGCCACTGTCTGAAGTACCTGCCTCTGCACTAGCAAGCCACTGTCTGAAGTACCTGCCTCTGCACTAGCAAGCCACTGTCTGTAGTACCTGCCTCTGCACTAGCAAGCCTTTGTCTGAAGTACCTGCCTCTGCACTAGCAAGCCACTGTCTGAAGTACCTGCCTCTGCACTAGCAAGCCACTGTCTGAAGTACCTGCCTCTGCACTAGCAAGCCACTGTCTGAAGTACCTGCCTCTGCACTAGCAAGCCACTGTCTGAAGTACCTGCCTCTGCACTAGCAAGCCACTGTCTGAAGTACCTGCCTCTGCACTAGCAAGCCATTGTGTGTAGGTTCCTCTGTGATGTTTTCTAAACAGCTAACAGGACCAAATGGCCTGTAACAATCCCGCTGTGAGCCTGGTTCCATCGCCCGTCCGGGATCAGTCTGAATTGAAAAGTGATTTATTGGAGCGTTCTCTGTAACTAGCGAGTGTCCTGTTAAATGTTCGACTTTTCAATCCCAATGCGTCCTCTTTCACAATGGAGTATCTAATCCAGCCTGTCCTGGGGCATTATTCCCTGAAATCTGGCTTGAGCGTTGGAGATCCTGTAGTTTTTTAACAACAGTCACTGCATGAGTGAATTCAAAGCTGATGAATAAAACGGATTAATTATGACTACTTTACTTACAATAGAATTGTAAGTAACACTTGATAAGGAACTTTTAACAGTTATTTTAAGAACAGTAACTATTGGAAAAACAATTTTATCTATGCAAGCCAAACATAAATACAAACAAAGAGGTTTTCACGAAGTAGTAGACTAAAAATACTAGATAGAATAAAATTATCCTCTATCCATATAGTTTTCACAAGGAGGTCCTCATGATAATGAATAATATTTAGTATTCACCAACCAATCTATTTCCACCACAAAACTACTCAGTCGTTAAATCGTGTCAAACCGTCAGTAAAAATGCTCATTGGGGAAAAAAAAATAAAAAGGAGATCTTGTTTTCGACAATTTCGCAATGTAGTTAAATACATTCAGTAGCTATAATCTATTCGCGATATTGTTAAATGTATTCTGTATGTATTCGCAACATTTAAAAGTAGGACCAATTAGAATAATTGGAAAAAAAATGTGTAAATCATATTTGTTTGCAGTTTATTCAATTAACACGTTCCGTTTCAGTATATTTACTAATTATATACATAGAAACTAATTATTTACTAATCAATAGTTATATCCAAACCTTTCAATTAGAAGGCCTGAATTACATATATTCTTAAATAACTTGGTGTATCGTTTAGTGAATAGAATATTTTTTCTTAAATTGTTGTCTCGAAGAGAAATCAGATACCACAAACTGCCTATAGTCAATGGAAATAAAAACCCTTATTCGATCGTTGAAAATGTAAGGGTTGCCGGAAGTAGCTTACTTTCCCGGAAGTACAAATATGAATCCCTAACTTATCACTGGTAGGGATAAAAAAGGTCAAGGTCTGAGGGACAGCTGGCCGTTGGAAGGGATAGTCGTGAGATTGTGCAATATTGTCCCATTCGTGGGATTGCCGCTAAGATAAATGCTTTCCGTAGAGTGGCTACTTTTAGAGAGGACATTTGTCAACCAATCAAATCACTCACTCTTATCGAAATCCCTTCCCTTTGGCACAGGCAGCCAATCAAATCTCAAGCTTCTTTTCCGACATTTTATTACACAAGGATATCATCAGAAATATACAGTGTTACTATAACACAAATCATTATAATCACCTTCATTTTCAAACCCCCAGGCCCTTTTCCCCCCTGCGATTGTACCTCCTTTGTTGCATCCCATAAACACCACTTTATGATATAAATGAAAAACACCAACAGCAAAAACTAATCACTTATTTAGTTAAAACAAATACACGTTTTGAACATGGCCATCGAATTAAAGCGCTTATCAATAATATCAAATATGTGATGCGACTCACTATGATTTAAAAAAACAAATCATTGAAATAGTGTTTATTTTTTCACAGCCTCTGTGGCTTCCAATTATGCTCGTTATACTTCTAAATATATATACTGCATAAAACATAATTAAGTGAAATTAATTGATTGATTGAACATAATTCAAAACACAAATATGGAATGGAATTTATGTTCCAACATCACCTTCCCCCTCTGCCACATGTCTTGTCTACTGGTTTCCTTTAATTCCTTTCCTCTATCCCTGTATCCGAGTTAGTACGTTATTAGTACTATGCCTGAGGGCTTCCATACGAAGGGAACCCACACGCGATGCTAAAAAGACAAGAACTAAACAGACCCTTTGGACAACTGTACAGACTGCTTCAAAGGACATCTCATCTCTCAATAGAAAATAACTAATTTACAAAGCTATACTGAAGCCAATCTGGACATACGGAATAAATTATGGGGGATAGCAAAAAAGTCGAACATTAAGCGTATCCAATACTTACAATCAAAAGTCCTGAGAACAATAGTAAATGCCCCTTATTACGTCAGCAACCAAACCCTTCATAACGATCTTAATATACCTTACATTCTCGAACTCGTCCCTCCCAAGTTCATGAAATTCCATAGTAACCTATCGAACCACCCTAATCCCGTAATACAGTCATTACACTGCACCAATTGTCCCTATAATCCTCCTCTAAGACTAAAACGGTAGTGGCCTCGTGACCTGCTATAAATGCGTAACAGTTGGAGTCCTGGCAATGGCCAGCTTCTCCAAACATGTCCTGAACGTATATGTAATGGAATTTTATAAAAACTTATACATCACTTTTAAATAGAAGAGTAAAACTAAGATCTACTTGATATCATTCGTCGTTGAATTAATAATCACAAGTAGCATACACACAAAAATTAATGTTTGTTTTTTTCATGTGGGCAACATTTTTTTTCACTTCAACCATTGAAATATTCTGACAATTTCTTATTTTCACCTACTCTTCCATTCAGTCATGAAAAAAATTATCTTCACACTTCTGCAATATCTTAATTGCTCAGCGTTTGTATGTTGAACATATATAAATAGTGAATTTAGTCTACATGAAACATACTTATCCATACAACAATAATATTTCAAATATTTCGTTACAAGATTAAATATCGAAACTCTGGCCGAAAACATGGGGCTATAATGAAAACATCCCGACAATAAATAAATTTTTACGAACACAATGGAATTCTAAAAAAATCATGGAGTTGTTATAGCGTGTATTATTACAATTTCATACCACAATATATTTTTTTAAATATATGTAAATAGTACACATTCACAGGAGATTAATTTGATATTTAAAACAAATCGTGTTCCTTCTATCACTGGAATACACACATGACATTAAACAAAAAGCATTTAAAAATAGAAATACTTTCCATATAATAATTTTTTTTCTTCATAGCCCTTTTAAATTTACAATTATAGATCCTCAGGCGAATCTATATACAAATTTTTTTTGTATTTCCTGTAGCGTCGCTACATTATATACAGGTTTTGTTATACAAATTATATAATGGAATAAACAAGTATAATGATACACATTATACGTATCTGGACTGAACTGACTAATAAAGGTGATGGGGCTCACCTTTTTGATCAAACTTAAAACTAACTTACATACTAATTCTTTAACTAATTTTCCTCCGACAGTCTGTTGCCATCGATGCGGGAGGGGTGGTGGGGTCATAGTGTTGAACACTCGGTTGGTTAGGTGCTGCAACGAGTCAAAAAAACTTGATGTTTTTTATTTTATTACTTAATATAATAAACTTTTATTTTATACATTCTATGTGAATGTAGCAACGGAGACTGAGTCTTGATTGTACTAATAAATGAATCTAATGACAAAAAAAGGCAACTTCAACGATAGTGGAATGCCGGACAGTTTGTTCCAAAGGAACATTTAAGAGAGGCAATGGAGTGCCTTTCGGAGCAACATGTCCCATTAGGACCACTAAGCCGAGGTACTAGTTCTCAAACCTCTTTTTCCAAGAGTAATTTCTAGCTTTGAGGAACTATGGCAATTAAACAGTATACTACTGACAGAGGAAACTACATTTACAGAGGAATTTAGTTTGAAATCTGCTTATAAATTACAAAATAAATAAGTTAAATTTCTTTGCTTAACAGACATTCATACAACGACCAGTCTCCTAAAACTGATCACTAAATGCCACTGTTGAACAAATCCCTTGGAATTGAGCCTCATTAAACCTTCTTATCGACTCTTCGAATCCGTTTTGCCTGTCAACCTCTTCATCAGTTTGGTTCTGCTTGTCGTACAAAATGTATTTTCTAGACCACATCTGCTAGTAGCTATACACATTTAGAAGGTTTGTTTTTTCAACACCTGGGAAGAATCTTCGTGAGGTTGGCAAGAAAGTAATTTCGGTTTTTTAGTGTGAAATAAAACTTATTTTCTATACAAAAAATGAACTCTAATCAGTCAAATATCTTCTATTCTGTTCGATGACCTTTTGCTATCTTTCTGGTAACTTCCCGCACTCATAGAACTTCTGGTCCTTATCAGCAAAAACTCAAGCAATTGGGATTTGAGGTCATCGTTATTACTGAAATTTTTACCTTTTAAGAAGTTTAGTAAATTTCGAAATAAATGATAATCCGATGGTGCAAGGTCGGGGCTGTATGAGGGATGTAACATCACTTCCCAACCAAGCTCCAATAGTTTCGTACGTGTTGCTAAAGATGTGTGAGGCCTCGCATTGTCGTGGCAGAACCCAAATATCCAGCTTCTTAACAAGCCCAAGGCGTCTTATATGATTTTCAATTGTTGTGTGTGATACATTTAACTGTTTTCCAATCTCTCACACAGTTATATGACGATTCGATTCAATTATGGCTTTCATTTTGTCATCATCAACATCAGAAGGTTGACCAGAACGTTAATCAACTTCTAGTGAAAAATCTCCAGAACGAAATTTTTTAAACCAATTCCGACATGTGCGTTCTGTTAAACAATCAATACCATAAAGTTCACATATCTCTTTGTGAGCTTCAGCCACTTTCTTGCCTTTATGAAAATAAAAAAGTAAAATGTGTCGAAAAAGCTTATTTTAGAACTCCATGTTAAACTGACCGTTAACAGACAGTTGTAAACAAAATTACACGGAATTCGTTTTTATAGCAACCTTAAGGTATCGACTACCGAATCTCAAAAAAAAAATTCAAACATTGACAGAAGAATAACGAAACAAACATGACGCAACTGGTGCGAACCGAAATCATTTCCTTACCAACCCAGTATAAACACTTGTTTAATTGTAAAAGAACCGACAAAAAATTTAGATCCAACAATTTCATGCCAACTGAAGGCTAGGCTATTTCAACTATTAGCGCTTACAAGCAGGAGTTCCTCTGGGCAGAGTCCTAAACCCTCTGTTAGATTCAATAATGAACAACAGTAACATCAGGCTAATAAATAATATAGTCCACCAAAAAAGAAAAAAAAAATACACATCCATTCTAACATCCTATATTCCTTTTTAAATCATACTATTGAGTTCGTGCACTAAAATCAATGGTATATCCCCAAGGAAGTAAGTTCGCCTTCACTATATTTGAATATTATAATTTTATTATAATTATGTGAATAAATAGTCCTTTACACCATTTTATTAACACTCTTTCAATATTTTCCCGTTGCTCTCATCCAGCCAGTTCTCTTGTATAGAAAACATTATTGAACATTTGCGGACGAAAAAAAAGTGATTGTCTGCGAGTTTGCTTTGAACACAGCCAGTGGTGGCCGGTTGCTTACATGGCAATAACGGCCGTAAGTAAATACAATAAAAATAGCAGTCTCCATAACAACAAGACTAAACAACTATTGGCAAGAGACCAATCGATTGTTCATAAACAAATGAAATTTGTTTTATTTGAGTTTATTGTTAATGTTTCTATAGCTTAGCAAGCGATACAAATTCAGAATCGCAGGCTATGGGCAGGAAAAATATAGAAATATATCAAAATTGCTCACACACATGATCGAGAATAAAAACGATAAAACTGTTTACTGTATTTAGCAAATTAAATAACCGTATCACCGATTTCATACATAATTCAAATAGATCGTCAAAAGCTTTCCAGTTACTATATTTCTGTGTAAAATAAGCTTTCTGTGATACTATTAGAGCAAAATAACCTTTTTTATAAATTCATCGCTTTGTTTTGATTTTTCCCAATAAATAAATTGTTGAAGTAAACATAACCATTTCTTTTTAATAATATCAACCACACAACAACATTTAATTCAATTTTGATTCCATTCTAAGCGTTTTTTACTTAAAATTGGAAAAATAAGAAATATTAGCTGGGAAGTGTTTTATGTACTGACGTTTACATAACTTTTGTTATCAGCCATTGCCCATTAAGTTTTTGAAAAAAAACTGATTTATTATTGAGAACTAAGCAACCAAAGTTGAGAACAAATAAAGACCGTTTAAGTTGCTCGGAAAATAATGGAGAATTTCCAATTTTCTTTAGTTTGTTCCATATTGTGTTTATATTTAACCAATACTTATCCGGTGACGCGGCTGACGAAGGAGACTGGCGGACTTCCCAAGACTCTGCTTCCTCTTTCTTATGCGAGGGAGGTGACAACTATGTGGATTTGGAAGGCTGTTTGTAAATACTGTATGAATAAGTGAGTGAATGATGAATTGTAAATATGGTATGAATGAAAACATTTATTACACTTATTGCTCCAAGAGGCAGTTTGTAATTTTATCATAATAAAGCTGTTTAGATATTTAGCTAATTATTTTTATTTACCAGTGACAACAAATATTATTTTGTTTACCATGATAACATGTTGCTATTTTCGTTTGATGTTCTTTACGAATTTGTTGTTGTGAACAGGCCTAAAGATTCGAAAGCATTCATAAAGTTTTGAACTGTGGCAGAATGAGTGAAGGTAGTTTTAATTGTCCACTCTAGAGGGTTGTGGTATCACAAATTATTTTAATTGATTGTTTTCTTGGTTGAAGACCCTATACTAGTCAATATATTATTTTTCTTTTAAGGACATTTTATCAATATTCTGTTACTATTAATTCTGTTTCTATTCATTAGGACTGTCCTGCAACTTTTCTAATTGCTTCCATTTAATAAAAACATTTTCAACATCTATTATTATTTTCCCAATGTATCGAAGTCTTCAAGACTGTCATTACACGCAGTCAACCTCAGGAAATAGGAGTATAGCTTATTGAAGGTATATCATAACAATAATACATCACATTAGAGATCCAATGCTATTTCTGCAATGAAATTGTTAGATACAGTTACCAATTGAGTAAACAAATATTGGTTTGCAACTGAATAATTGAATAATACGGTATATGTATGATTGAGGGGGAACTTTAAACAATACGAGATGTAGTGGAAATAGTGTTTATGTTGATTTCTCATCTTTGCGGAAATATTTGAAATAGACAATTGTTAAATACTTCCCTTTATATCTATTGCCAATTTTTTAATTATTATCTAATATCTACTAGATAAATTTGGCATTTATTGCAGCCATTATGTATATCTAACTTGGGACAGATTACGAATAAATATGTCAAGAATTTATGTACTATTTATTATTGACCTTAACGTTTTATTAATCCATTATAGCCAGTCCTTCATAGCTTTTTGTACAGTACGGAATGTTGTGTTTTATTGATTATTTTTTTAATTTTCTACAATATTGGCGTATTTTGTTTACACACATTATGACGTGATCCCTATGAATTTTACCCACATTTTATTTATAATTTGTGAATATTTATTTATTTTCATGGTTTTATGTTTTAATAATTTATATTTTGAGCCTCAAATATTTTGAGGAGATTACAATAAATCGGCAGTAGTAAGGAAAACCATTTAATTTTCTCGAGTAAATAAATTACATAAGCACTAAACATCTGCTCAGCTAGTATTAGGAGTTGGTCTCTTCCACTGCCAATAGAATAATAAGTATTCATTAAATTTTTAATTATTATCTAAAATCTACTAGATAAATTTGGCATTTATTGAAGCCATTGTGCATATCTAACCTGGGACGGATTAAGAATAAATATGTTAAGAATTTAAGTACTATTTATTATTGACCTTAACGTTTTATTAATCCATTATAGTTAGTCCTTCATAGATTTTTGTAGTGGACGGAATTTTGTGTTTATTGATTATTCCCCCTACTTCCCAAGACTTTGCTTCCTCTTTCGCATTCGAGGGATGTGACAACCATGTGGATTTTGGAGGTCTCTAGACGGTTTATAAATACTGTATGAATGAAAATTGTAAAAAGGGTATGGCAATTACTTATTGCCCAATGAGGCAGATTGTAATTTTATTAAAAATAAAATAAGATATAATATAATTTTATTTTTAGTTATAGTAGTTTATTATATAGTATATAATATAGTAGTTTATTTTTAGAGTATTTAGTTCACACACATGATGACGTATTTCCTATGAATTTTAACATCATTTTATTAATAATTTGTGAATAGTTATTTATTTTCTTGGTTTCATGACTTAATAATTTATATTTAGAGATTTAAATGTTTTTGTTTTACTGTATAATTAAAAGCTCTAACGGAGTAATTGAGAAAATCATTGAGAAAGTCAAGAGACGTGAACAATCAGTGTCATTTAAAACTAGCTAAGTTAATCAATTATTTTATTCTGAAAGAGATGAGGAGAATTAAATTTGTTTTCTTAAAGGGGCGGATGATGGATCACCTCGAGGATAAAAACTTAAATAGAACTTTTGAAAGAAAGCTTCTTACCCCAGGACTTGGTCTTTAATAATCAGAAACTCAAAATCAAAACTTTGATCCTAATTACCGCCTCCTCTATCCGAGGGAGATCAAAGAAAAAAACAACTTTGCTCACGAGTTAGGAACTTGTTGTTGCGGGGGCTAGATTGTGATCCCCCAGGGGAAGAAACAAGGTAGTTAGCGGTGCAATCACCTGCCTTGTTAATACTAGGCCAAAATATTTTTAAACCATTAGAATTATTAAATAAAATTAGATGTAAAATCCTCAGTTATTCTTTGGAATCAGTTTTATTTGTTCCATAAGAAGAACATATTGACAATTGGCTCCAGTAAATAAATTACACAAGCACTAAACGTCTGTTAAAATATTATTAGGAGTTGGCCTCTTCCGCTGCCAATAGAATTATAAGTATCATCAAAGTTACCGAGTTTGTCCAAACCAGTATTGCCAATGGTTGTAGCACTAATATAATAGTTTTTATTTTATATTTCAATCAACAACTTTATTATCATAAAATTACAATCTGCCTCATTGGGCAATAAGTAATTGTGATAAATCATCTCAATCATACCATATTTACAATTTTTATTCACTCGCTCATTCATACAGTATTTACAAACAGCCCAGAGACCTCCCAAGTCCACATGGTTGTCACCTCCCTCACGTGCGAAGGAGGAAGGAGTCTTGGGAAGTCCCCCACGCTCCTCCGTCAGCCATGTCACTGGATAAGAGCCAGCGGAGGCTGACCAAGTTCGCGGGAGCCAAATACGTTCAGGACATGATTGGAGAAACTGGCCATTGCCAGGACTCCCACTGTCACGTATTTATAGCAAGTCACGAGGCCACTGCCGTTTTAGTCTCCGAGGAGTATTATAGGGATGAGTGGTGCAGTTCAATGATTGTGCTAGGGGATTAGGGTGGTTGGATAGGTTACTATGGAATTTCATGAACTTGGAAGGGATGAGTTCAAGAATGTGCGGTACATTAAGATCATTATAAAGGGTTTTGTTTTCAGGACTTGCATTTACTATTGTTCTCAGGACTTTAGATTGAAAGGATTGGATGCGACTGAGGAAGGATTGGATGTCTACACTTTTCTGTCCCCCATAGCTCTATTCCGTATGTCCAGATTGGCTTAAGAATAACTTTGTAAATTAGTAATTTTATTTCTATTGAGAGATGGAATGTCCTTCGAAGTAGTCAATGTAATAGTATGTGAACACATTTGTAAGCTTATCCGACTATCGTTTATGGACTTGATAGGTTCACTACCTTCTTCTAAACTTACATAATAAAAACTTATTTAATTGAAAATGAGGAGGAAAGAGTTGAACATGGGACAAACCCTTCAAAACTTCTTCAATATTCAAAGAATGTCTTTCAGCAGCTTCAGCCATGCCTTATCAGATGTTTTATTTTAAAGTAAACTAACAAATGCTTTCAGAAACAAAAAGTGTTTAAAGATCTGTCAAGATTCCATAACGTTTTTATTTGTTAATTGTATTATAAAATCATCCTTTCCACGTTCATGAAATTCCATAGTAACCTGTCCAACCACCCTAATCTTGTAGCACAGTCATTGCACTGCACCACTCGTCACTATAATCCTCCTAAAAGACTAAAACGGCAGTGGTTTCGTGACCTGCTATACATGCGTTACAGTGGAATTCCTGGTAGTGGCCAGTTTCTCCGATTATGACCTGAGCATATGTGGCTCTCGCACTCTTCGTCAGCCTCCACTGGCTCGTATCCGGTGACGCGGCTGACGGAAGAGTGTGGGGGACTTCCCAAGACTCCGCTTCCTCTTTCGCATTCAACAACCAGGTGGATTTGGGAGGTCTCTGGGCTGTTTGTAAATACTGTATGAATGAAGGAGTGAATGAAAATTGTAAATATGGTATGAATGAAAAAAATTTATCACACTTATTTCTTTATATAAAATAAATCAAAAATAAAATGTGGCTACTTGCTTAATTTAATAAAACTTTATACATTACTCAATAGAAAGAATAAAATAGGCATTTCGATTGAGAAAAATAAATGCAAGAATTTTCTTAGGTGAGATAGTATCAAACAAACACTAGTAATGGTAGTACATTAAGTTTCTCTTTTAGTAGCTTGTTTAATATATTTATTAATATGTTATTATACTAGTATATTTCTCTAGGTGAAATTATTATTTTAAAACCCACTAACTGTTATATCATCATATGGTTTAATGATGGTTTTAGGTTAGGCTTAAGTGAGTTATGTGCCATTAAAGAAGGACGTATTGAAAGATGAAGATTAGATGTCAGGAAAAGACTAGCCGGTCAGATAGTTCATTCTTCCTACATCTCAAGAACTCTCGTCTCTGTGAGGCACAAAATACCGTGTAACTTAAACACAGGATAATAAATACCGTGTAACTTAAACACAGGATAATAAATACCGTGTAACTTAAACACAGGATAATAAATACCGAGTAACTTAAACACAGGATAATAAATACCGTGTAACTTAAACACAGGATAATAAATACCGTGTAACTTAAACACAGGATAATAAATACCGTGTAACTTAAACACAGGATAATAAATACCGAGTAACTTAAACACAGGATAATAAATAAAACTCGAATCGTTCGAGAAAACTCGCGAAAATCCTGCTAGCTCAAACATTATCTGCAAGGAAGATGAATTCATACGGCTCCATTATTTATGGTTCCCCAACTCCGTTTTAACTGTACAAAAAACTTGTGTAGTTCAGACACTGCTTTTATGAGCAGCATTCTAAGCCAAATGTAGTATCTGCTGTTTTTTATTCAACGTTTTACATAGGATTTGTATGTATTGACTATTTTATGAACTTGCTTTTTTTTTATTAGTTTGATATCTTATAGAAAATTGTTTATTTATCATATTTTGATAATTTTTAGTTCCAATATCTAACCTTTTCACACTCCGTAGTGTTAATTTTTTAATTAAAAATCGTTTAACTTAAGCATTTGACAATTGCGGTAGTTTCTATTAGCTA
Source organism: Acanthosoma haemorrhoidale (assembly GCA_930367205.1). Taxonomy (NCBI): domain Eukaryota; kingdom Metazoa; phylum Arthropoda; class Insecta; order Hemiptera; family Acanthosomatidae; genus Acanthosoma; species Acanthosoma haemorrhoidale. The sequence goes on along the minus strand of OV884014.1, from coordinate 105,313,475 downwards.
ATGCTTAGAAATATTTCAAGTTTGCGTTAGTGACGCCACTCCATGAATGCCAATTTTTGAAAACCTTTGTTCTCGGCTTGGGACCAGTTGAAAATGACTTAGTGAACTCTCTGAAAGCGCTGGAGCGAGAATGACTTCATTAATTTGTCAAAGAAGACATAGTAAAACAATCACTACCCACTTTGGATCTGTTTTCCATTCATAAAAAGTGAACGATTCATTAGTCTGCGCGTAGAAAAACATCCAACTAAGTCTACAGAATCAGAATTTAGTCCAATATCACATATATTTTAATGATATTTTCAAATGAAAAGAGAATTAAATTGATTCAAGAGATGTTCGGTTAAAATCGTCTACCGATTTTCCCTTTAGCAATCGGGCAGTCGTCGAGGGAACACATGCCTTCTGCAAATTACAATAAAGATACTAGTGATTATTAAAACAGTCTTAGGAATCAACAGCCAATTTGTTTCTTTCTGTATCCGTGACGTCATTCCACCGAATATTCTTTCTACCTATAATTGCCACAGGTAGGAGATTACAAGAGATCGGCGGTAGTAAGGAAAACCATTTAATTGTCTCCAGTAAATAAATTACATAAGCACTAAATATCTGCTCAGCTATTAGGAGTTGGCCTCTTCCACTGCCAATAAATAGAATTATAGATATTCATCAAATTTTTAATTATTATCTAATATCTACTAGATAAATTTGGCATTTATTGAAGCCATTAGGCACATCTAGCCTGGGACAGATTACGAATAAATATGTTAAAAATTTAAGTACTATTTATTATTATTATAGCTAGTCCTTCATAGCTCCTTCATAGGACAACCATTTAATTTGAGCGTCCTTACCCGTTTAATTTTTGTATCTTGAACTCCTTGAACTAGCGCGCGTTATTAGTCTTGTAATTGAATTACGCTATAAGACATTTCACATTTCACTCATTTTAATCGAGGATTGACTTGATTTTTCAAACCATATTGAAGTCTTGGAGATATACTTTCAAGAGAGAGCGAGATGAAAACCTGCAGCAGCTGCGTACAGGCCCTAAGACGGATTGGCAATCACTCGTCGTTGGCTGTGGGGAACATGTTCCATTCAGTGGTATTTCCCCAGTGCCGGGTTCTTCACACAGCGGGAAAGGATTGTCACCACCAGTGGGTATGTAAGAGCATTCCTAGGGGGGGGGGGGTATCCCAGCCAATGGTGAAATCTATATAACTGGTCCATGTACCAGGAATCTTTTTTAAATCTATTATGAACTGAAATCTACCATTTTAAACAGTATAGAGGGCATGGAGGGTGAGGGGGGAACAACAATAAACAATATAGATATTTATGTATGGAACTAAGCCATGTAGGATCATTTTCTACATAATTACAAAACACAGAGGCCTAGGCCAGTGGCTGTATTTTGGACAGGATGAAAGGCATATAATAGCCCTGAAGTACCCAACAAACTAATAAATACAAAAGTATCAGTTAGTATTACTAACAAAAAGCAAAGGCCAAAAACTACTATACATATATGGTTGATTTAAATCAACACTTCTTTAAAAAGGCTCTTAAAGTGTCAAAATGTGAGTTTTCGGCTTCTGAGGTCATGACTACAAAATCTAATATTGCATAATTTAGCAAATTATGTTTACAAAAACAGCTGTATGTATTTAAAAATGTACATTACTCACATTGCAAAACTGTCTGTTTTAATGGAATTGCATTTTCAACGCAACTTATTTTGAGCATAAATCTTCGGTCTTCTTGGGAAAATTAACACAAGTCACTAACAATTGACCGTCCCAAAACAGAAAAAAAAATGTATTCCGGGACAAAAAACAAGGGTACAAGGGCTCCGGGCACTTCAATATATCCAGGGGGTGGCGCGGGGTGAGCACCCGTGTCTTCTGGAAGGCTCACCCGAAGCCAACGATGTATTGGCGGTTCCAGAGGAGTCACTGTAAATATGTACATATAGATATAAGGTAGGACTGAGTAGCCTATGGTTAGATATAAGTTTAGTTATAGGGGGATAGAGGATGCACACCCCTTGTAAATATAGTACTTAGGTATAGTAGTAAGATATTAGTATAGTTAATGGATCTGTAAATATTGTAAATAGATTAAGGATACTAGCTGTAAGGAAAATAAAAATTGCTACTAAGGATTGTACAAAGTAGATTTAAGGAAAAGTTCTTATTTTATTTTATTTTCTTTAGAAGTTTTCTGTGTTGATTTAGAAAAAAAAAACGAAAAATAGTATTACTCAAGGTGCGCTGACCGGTGCAACAATCCCATTGCACCGGAATACGCGCACCACAGGCTACGTAACCCCATGAGCTCGCTTCACGGGCATGTGGGGTAAGCCCATTTGAGGCCCAGCCTCAGGTAGGGCAAAAAAAAAAAAAATTTTGGGAAAAAGAATAAAGAATGAAATGGAATGAGGGGAAGAAGTTGGAGACATGGGAGTCCCAAAGACCAATCTAATGAAGCAATTTCATGACATGATTAATATTACGTGAATTAAAACAATATACCGATGAGGTTTATGAGGTTAATATTATGTTTTAATGCGTCAAGGATGCATGCGCAAGGATGCTATTTGTTGTATATAAATTTATCGAATGCTGGATCATCATTAAAGCGATTTATTTCAATTCCTCGACAACTGTAAATGGTACACTCATTGAAAAATTCTTTTCTCAAAAAATGGAGGTAATCCCCCATCTATTTCAAAAATTCTTCTCTGTGACACATTTTTTGCTTGTGAGGTTGACATTCACGGCCTATATGCAACGTGATTAAAGTATTCCCTTCAACTGAAACACATACGAAACGATTGATTGGGTGATTTTCATTTCATTCCATTCATTACTGTGACATATGCTCCATACTCCGTAGTCATGTAGTTTTCTTATAGACACACAATTACTGTGACATATGCTCCATACTGCGTAGTCATGTAGTTTTCTTATAGACAAACAATTACTGTGACATATGCTCCATACTGCGTAGTCATGTAGTCTTCTTGTAGACAAACAATTACTGTGACATATGCTCCATACTGCGTAGTCATGTAGTTTTCTTATAGACAAACAATTACTGTGACATATGCTCCATACTGCGTAGTCATGTAGTTTTCTTATAGACAAACAATTACTGTGACACATGCTCCATACTGCGTAGTCATGTAGTTTTCTTATAGACAAACAATTACTGTGATATATACTCCATACTGCGTAGTCATGTAGTTTTCTTATAGACAAACAATTACTGTGACATATGCTCCATACTGCGTAGTCATGTAGTCTTCTTGTAGACAAACAATTACTGTGACATATGCTCCATAATGCGTAGTCATGTAGTTTTCTTATAGACAAACAATTACTGTGACATATGCTCCATACTGCGTAGTCATGTAGTTTTCTTGTAGACAAACAATTACTGTGACATATACTCCATACTGCGTAGTCATGTAGTTTTCTTATAGACAAACAATTACTGTGACATACGCTCCATACTGTGTAGTCATGCAGTTTTCTTATAGACAAACAATTACTGTGACATATACTCCATACTGCGTAGTCATGTAGTTTTCTTATAGACAAACAATTACTGTGACATACGCTCCATACTGTGTAGTCATGCAGTTTTCTTATAGACAAACAATTACTGTTAGAGTAGTATTACGCATGAAATGCCCGCAGTAGCAGTTGACAGTAACTGCTGGCAGTTAAGCGGTGGGAGACCAAATCGATAACAACCGCTTACTGCCGGGCACGAAATGATGGCCTTGATTTCCCTATAATCACTAGTCAACTGCCAGCAGCTACTGCGGGCATTTCCTGCAAAATACTACCTTTAATAGCATTTCAAATGGCTCTAATCAGGTCAAAATGCCATTGAATTTTCATCCGTCATTCGGAACAAAAAGGTAATCTGCAATTCAAACATAGGATCATTATAAATTCTACGGCAATCCCATTTGTCTAACTGGCTTTGCTCTGGCTGGTTGTATTATACCGCCTACGAGCCAGTTTGAATCGGCCACTGCGGAGAATGTATGCACTATTAGATGGCATGAATGTTAGTAGGTCGAGGCATAGCTTGCACAATGTATGTAATGCACGGTATGTTCAATATGTGCTTGTACGGAGGTCCATTGAGGCAGCTGCCATTGATCTTACTCAATGACTCTCCTGCTCCCTTTTAATCCACTTGTTTGTTTATCGGACCCAAGCTCATTCCCTTTTCACAAAATTATGCACTTAATATTGGATAGAACTTTACTAAGTACCAGAGTAGTTATAATAACCACAATAACTTTATTACGACAAAATTACAATCTGCCTCATTGGGCAATAAGTAATTGTAATAAATTATCTAATTCATACCATATTTACAATTTTCATTCATTCGCTTCACTCATAATGTATTTACGACTAGGCCAGAGACCTCCCAAATCCACATGGTTGTCACCTCTCTCACATGTGAAAGAGGAAACGGAGTATTGGGAAGTCCTCCGTCAGCCACATCACCGGATACGAGCCAGTGGAGGCTGAGGAAGACCACGAGAGCCAAATACGCTGAAAACATGATTGGAGAAACTGGCCATTGCCAGGACCCCACTGATAGCAGCTCAGGGATGAGTGGTGCAGTGTAAGGACTATGCTAGGGGATAAGGGTGGTTGGATAGGTTACTGTGGATTTTTATGAACATTTTTATGAACGATCCTTATACACCTTACAAGAATGTAAGATATGTTAAGATCGTTATGAAGGGTTTTGTTGTTGACGTAATAAGATGTATTTACTATTGTTCTCAGGACTTTTGATTGAAAGGATTGGATGCGCTTGATGTGTAGCTATAAAGTCGCGAAGCCTGGTCTAGGCTGAATTTAGAATATTTTGTGTATGGGCCCTAATTATTGAGCAGTGACCACCATAAGAAAAAAAAAAAAAACTAATTTAATAACTAGCTTTTACGATCACACAAAAAATAGACTACGATAGATTACAATTTAATCATATTAGAATGTCTAAACGAATTTGAAAGGGGAATTGCCTGGGTAACAGTGTCACATCGCGAACAGGAGGTGTGAAGTCAGCTTACGATGCGCCACTCTCCCGCATCGTTCGCGAGCTGGGACCATTTCTGGTCCACTCCATTCTCCACCGATAACCAACTCCATTCCCCATTTATTTTTCTTCCTAAACCGTTTCCCTTACCTCCTTTTGATTCGTGGAATTACGTGCTTCTCATATTCAGGTAAGTACCTTTTAAGTTTTCATGAAACCCCACGTTTCTTTTCTCTTAAGTAACGGTATCCAGTAATTTTCACCGAATCACTATATTCGTGGATATTCTATTATTTTTTCACCTTTATTCGGGTTTTCTTCTGCTTCTTCGAGGTGAATTCTTTTATACCGGAATTCAATCAGAATCATTTGAAAATAACGTCATATAATAACGGTTGTATCATGGATCATTAATTTTTTTTACTCTCGCGCTATTGGTCAGCCTCCACTGGCTAGTAACCGGTGACGCGGATGACGGCGGAGCGCATGGGACTTCCCAAGACACCGCTTCCTCTTTCGCATGCGAGGGAGGTGACAACCATGTGGATTTGGGTGGCCTCTTGGCTGTTTGTAAATACTCTATTAATGATGAATTGTAAATATGGTATGAATAAGAACATTTATCTCAATTACTTATTACCTAATATTAGCACAATCAAGAAGTTTCAATATATAAACTAAATTTCATGTAAGCCTATATTGAAATATTACCAAATCAGATAATCCCACCATAACGTACCAAGTTTTTCATGTGAGTGTAACAGTCCAGGTTGTGAAAGTCATTGGAGCTCTCCTCAGCTATGCTGGAAGAGTCCGGACTAGATATGTAGAGGTTCTGGGTTCGAGTCCTGATTTAGCCAGTCATTTTTTCTTTGGATGTTACTGTCGCGATAGTAATGACACAGGCGTTTTATCACATATTTTAAACGTTCCGCTGTAAAATGTAGCAAGGATCGATAGTAAATTAACTTGAGAGGTGACAAAAATACCTGAGAAGGAACAGCTGTGGACCTGCTGCAAATTCAAACCCAATATCAAGGCAAGGGCGATAAATATTCATTTAATTCCCTGTTGATATAGAGAGGGGAGATTGTAGGTCATTAATTTATTTCTGTATCCTGACCCTTCAACCTCGGACGGGAGGGGGGGATCGCTGGCCAACATCAAAAAGGTCCTGAATAAACAACTTCCCCTTTTATCTACAATGAAGGTTTTACACTTCAGGGTGAACAGCTCAGAGGGGCTGACCTTTGAAAAATGTTAATCCACTTAATACAAATGAGAAATAGTTGATGAAGCAGAATTATTTTTTCTTTTGTAGTGATAATCGCCAATGCCTTTATTATCGAACGATTGCAAATGGCCACTTTCAAAGAATAATTCAAAACACCAAACGGCTAACAGTATTACGTATAAACATCGGCAATAAATTGAAATATTTCTTAAATTCCCTATTTTTTTTCTAAACAGTTCAAAATAAACTAAAAAGATAACATAGTCAAACATAATTATCTATTTTGTTCAAATGAAGGTTGTAACATTTATTATGTTACGACGATTTTTTAACTGTTTCGGGAAAAAGTTATTTTATTATATATGTAGCAAAATTGCTAACCTTGTAGGGTTTTGTACCCGGAATATGACTGCTGTCAATTTTGTGAGGGATGAAAATTAATATTCTAAAACTATTTTGAATTTGTATTTTTGATAAAAAATGAAAATTATTCTTTGCATTCTGTTTAAAAAGTAAGGTCAGTGATGTAAGTATGTTACAGTATGAGATTCAGTAAAGAAACCATACAAAAATACAATCAGTTCCCGAATTATCATTTAGGTTTTGAATATATCTGATGGATTAAATGTTTTCTAGTCCCACATTTGAATTTTTGTATTTATAATAGTTACTGTTTGTTTTTTATTATTATCGTTGCGAAATACAAAGCTGACAAAATCTTGTTCTAGCTGCTCAAGAAGCCCCTACAAATGAAGGATCATGATCAGAACACTCGCAGGATCGGAATATGATATCGCCTACCGGACCAAGAAACAAACACTATACTTATTACCATGTCATGGAGGGGGGGGGGTACTGCTTTCAAACAGCTATTGTATCCAACATTATTTGCCGGTCTATCTGTCCGTTATAAAGGCTTTTTCTAAGGGTTATAAGAGCCCGTTATTTTTATACGGGTCTTGTATTTTTATACCAGTATACTTTTGCTGCAGTTAGAAGGATTCGCAGGAAAAGTACCCTTGAAATGAGAGTTGTTGATTTTATGCAAAGGTTTATTGGTCATAACTAAAGCCTATATTAAAAGTTGACAAGGCTGATGTGCAATCACCTGAAGATGCAGTTAAGAAATTTGGTCAAATGGTTTTAGAGATTTTACTTGTTTTCATTGTTTTGCTGTACCAATACGCTAAGCAGCTTGAAATCGCTTGGCAGACCAAAACACAGTTTGTTTGTCGAAATTCCTGATTCACTGTTAAATGCTTTGTTGAAAAATCTCTTAATTGGATCTCTTGTTTTTACCGGCAAGTTTACCATTGTTTACCAACCAGTTTTTCGACGTTATTGTATAAACTCCGAAGTTCAACAAACTAACCGAAGATCAAAAACTTAAAGGAATCTATACACAATTTATTTGAACCCATGGCAATATTATAACAACAGTTGCAATCAATTACTCCAAAATTAAAATTTGTTTTCCTTAAAAAAAGTTTACTAAAATAACACACAATACATATGCATGCTCTGCTCAATCAAACTATTGTCTTCACCATGCAGTATCAATTGTACTATAGTACTTTAATCATTAGCAGAGACTAATAGGGGTCTATGATGTGAAAAAAACCACAATAGACTAAGAAATACGCTATAAAAGACAATAGAAAATACATTTCAGACCGGAAGGAACAGAGACTTAAGTGAGAAGTTGCATACTGTGGCTTTAGTGCTGTGAGTGCAGAATCCGAACTATTTAACAAGCAACGACCTGCACTGTCAGCTGTTTTCTGCAGTCTACCAATACGTAAACATTGTATTGAAATAAATGTTATCGTACGAATATAAATCCTCGTGCGAAACATCATGGCTACTTAATAAACTCCGACTTATTTATTACGTAAGAAACAGTAAATATGATCACTGTAAGTCCAGTGGTCAAAATTTATAATGACTTAATAATAACTTACAAAATCTAAAACTCTTAGTTTAGTTATCTAAGGATCCGACTCACATATAACGGCAGTTTTTGCCTGATACGAAATTGCATCTTAACATAAGTTATCTTATAAATTACCTAATTAATAAACTACATAAATCTTAAGTAAACAATTAACAGACTAAGTATCCCAATAAATATGGTGTGCACCCGCTAACTACATAACATAAATTACCCTATACTCTATTGTATATATATTGTAAATTAATTTAAACAATTGTAAATAACATTACCAAACTATAAATCATTGTAAATGTTGTAAACAATAAAGACGCAGCTGCGAGCCAATTAGTTATAGGAGCTGGGTCACCCACTACTCGTGGCAGGTACTAAACAAACCAAACCAGGGCTGAAGACCGTTACCCGGGTCAGGTATCAGTGACATATCTCTTTGTCAAAGAACAAAGAACACCACATACTAAACTGGCATTGGGTACAATAAAACCGAAGCTGATTGGCTACTTACAAAGCCAGCTGAGTATATAAGACCCGCGGTTCGGGTCAGTAATTCATTCTCCTGACGACTGGCTGGCTGATGGCTTGTGGCTGCACTGATGTTCTGATGAAACTTGGCCTTCTCAATCATGAAAAATCTCTGCATCTCTCTCTCCTCACCTCGCTACGTTTTAGTTCGGCGTTGTCAGACCCTACACATTCCTAGTGGGAATCTCTGCCATCGTTTCGCTAAATCTAGCACCTCCTTGGGAGAGACCTCTCCCTAGTGGACAAAGGTTGTCGTGGTCCTGCAAACTTACCAAGCAGTGTTCCCCGCGGCAATTTAGTCTGCCTCTCTCCGGTTCACACTCGCCTTTGGGATCCGGACAGATTTCACCTACCTTCAGATACCGGGTGCGAATTTGTGGTCATTCTAAGACCACAATAACTACCTACACTACCTACCCTTATACCTCTTCTCCTGAGCATAGTGCAATGTCAGGGCACATACCTGTCAAATATGGAGTCAGATAGTACGACTGTCATGAAACGATTGTCCAGGACATAAAATGAATCAACCCTCACCTCATCACCAGGGCTAGGGTAACTAGACACCTCCCCTCGTGACGACCCGACATACGGCTTTGAAATATTTTGTTTCACGAAAATATGTAAATATGTGCAATACATGTAAAATAAAATTGACCTAAATTCACTTAAAATGCCCCCGAAACTGCAGTAGTAATCGTTGGTGCAGCAAACATTTTGCTTTGGAAAAAAAGTGTAAGTACATATAAATCCCAGCCCTAGTAATTAGATAATGGCCGTTTTTAAATATATATTCAACAATAGTACACGATAGCTGTATGAATTTTTATTGAGATACAATTATGGGAGGCAACAAATTAAATGCGAATCTAATGCCTGACTATTGTGATTCTATTCTCTGACTTTGTTTTCTGAAATGATTGCTAACATGCTATATTTATCATTTACTATCTATTCGCTTATTTATCACTGTTTGCTAAAGATGATAAAACCATCAATGATCTTCCAAAGAATAAATGCAATTTTCCATGACCAATATGGTTTAGAAATAAAATGAACTATTGAGTCATCTCTTGCACTTTTCTCTTCACTTCCTATGCCATTTATAAAAAAAAAACCCGATCTTTAGATCAACAAATCGGTTTAATGGAAAACAACGGAAGGTTTGATAAAAACAAAAATAAAAACATTGGTGAGTAGAGCAGGCAAACAAAATCCTTAGACATATACAATGTCCCTACAAGATGGAAAATTCTGTAGTAGATTTTCCCCCGTTTCCCATTATCGTTCAGGCTGACCGGCAAACAGAAAAGATTTGTTTTATTTGCCGGATCCCACCGGTGTGATCCTGCGTACACTAGGAAGATCACGATCTGCACCTACTGCCCTGGCCAGGGATAGACTGCTGTTAGTTCAACTCCAGAAGATCGGCGTTCCACGGCCCATTCATTATCTGCCTCTGCTTCCGCCAAACCACTACACCGGAAATGTCAATGTTCTTTAGGAAGGCTATCAACGTCAGTAATCGATATTGGGCATATGTTTTTTAGACAATTTAGGAGACAGGTGTAATTACCTTTCTTTTCATACTCCCAGAACACAAGAAATACCTTGACTATATCAAACATTCTTTTTTTTAAGGTTCGCAAGATGCGTGGGGCTTGGCGAGCCACCTATAAATTGTATTCTAACTCGCAATAATGGCACTTAAAAACCACAAGACACAGGCAAGTCATGGCTTGAAGTAATTCGGAGTGGCTCACCCTTTCGATAGATGCACCCTATCGAACCACCCTAATCCCAAAACGGTATACTGATGAAAGTGGTCAACGTTACTTCGTTCGAGCCGCAGAGCAACAGTGAGCTTCACGATATCTTTGAGCGGCTTATGGTGGATGAATTCATCCAACGTAGACATATAAAATTTTTTGGCTCACTGCAACTTGACAAACCCGGTGTTTAACACGATAACCCCCGCTCCGTTCCCCCATCGATAGCAGGACGCTGTCGTGGCTGGAACGCTTTAGTCTTAGGTTCTAGGTATAGTTTTTTAGTTTGTAAATGTTTTCTCCCACTTTTTTAAACCGAAGGTGAGCCCTTGTGTATTAATGTATTTTCCTTTTCACTTCAATCTTATAAATGTAACCCAGCCTCCTTCAAATCCATCTGTGCACAGCAGAATGAGGAGAAAAATTTGTTAGTTCTTGTTCATATTTTCACATTGTATAAATTCAAGGGGTTTACAAAAAAAAAAAAAAAAAAAAAAACCCTAATCGCGTAGCACAGTCATTTTTCACTCATTTTTTCACAGTCACTGCACCGCTCATCTCTATAATCCTCCTCGGAGACAGAAACGGCAGTGGCCTCGTGGCCTCCTATAAAGAGGAGTCATGGCAATGGCCAGTTTTTCCTATCATGTCCTGAGCGTATGTGGCTCTCGCGCTCTTCGTCAGCCTCCATCGGACAGTAAATTCCACTGGTTCACTAGTATACTGGATTAGTTTTATTAATATTTCAAATACTTACAAACTTTAAAACATTTACTTATACATAAGAAGCAAAACAATGCAGAAAAAGACGATTAATGGTGACTTTTCACAAAAAGTGGTGTAGATATCGTTGATCAAGTAAGCCAAAAAAACTTTCGCCCGTAATAGCAGACTTTGGTCCATCGTAATATGTTATGGTTAAATAATTCTATCTGTTATAAACAATATGGATACATTTAAAGCCAATAATATTAATATAAAAATTGTACGTACTTCGTTTTTGGAAGAACGCCTCAAACTGAAAGAAGTGTTATCATATAAATTCCAAGCCTCCTCCGTGAACGAACTGTGCGTTGCTTTTGGGATTACACCTAAAGACGAAAACTTTAAAGTGACGAAAATCCGTAAATTATATTGTACCGAAAGAGGTCGGAACCCTGGCCGATCTACGAGTAGATGAAGATTTTATAATCTATGGATGTGTGTTGTTCATTTGAAAGGTGTTTGCGTTAAATGTTTAGATGTTTTTGGAAACTTAATTATTAAACAATATGGGATAACCATAAATCAATTAAATTTTAATTCTGAACAGTTGTAAGTTTTCGATTGATAAAAATATTGCAAATGTTTATGTGACGAAAAATGCTATGAGGATCCTCCTTCTACTCTCGCGCGTCTTCGCAAAACCACCGAAAGTGAATGAACGCTCCACCATTTTTTCATAGAGCTAGGCTGTTTTACGTCTCAGCTTGTTTTTTTTTTAGTTTTCTGGACCAGTTTCTTGGCTACTTTATTTAAGAAACTACTCATTATACCTCGCGAGGCGAAGTGAACCCTAATCACAGCTATCCCCCATTAAACATATGACATAATATTAGAATAAAACACATGAATCTATTATTCTGTTGTGTAGTCCGGCAGTGAGTTTTCCATTTAAAAAAATAGTATGGAATAATATGACGTTGCACATAAAAAACAGTGAACAAGCTAAAATTCTACAGAAAAAAAAACCAAAAAAAAAACCGTCACTGCTTTTTTATTATTCATTCTCAAGCTTTTTGTTTGGTAATTCCACCAAAACAAAATTATTATATCTTAGCCCTGAGGGAAGAAAATTCGAAGCAGTTGAGAATTTTGTTAAATCAAATATTTTTTTTCTCGTACAATCAGTTTTATCTTAATTACTATTAAATCAATGTAGTATACCATATGACATACGTTTTGTGAATTTCAGGTATTCTACATACCATCCTTACTATCACTGCCTTGGTACATGCATAAAATTACTTTTTGATTACAAAATATTTTGCAATTTTCTTATCTGTTCAGTCATCTATCAGCGAAAATGTTTATATTCCTGTAGATAAAACTTTGTAATGATATGTTTCATATGTGTTCTTTTAGAAAAAAACGGATTTAATTTCATTCTTAAATATTTGTGTTTTTACTATACTATGGACATACTTCTAATATTGGGCTTTTCGATTCCTGCTAGAAGTGATGAAAATTATTGAAACGACTCCATGTTTTTGTTGACACCTTGCAGGACCTCGAAATTCCATAGATATTCTGCAAGGGTGCCAATCCCTTCTACCGTACGAACTTTGATCCACCTCTGAGGTCATTCCCATGTCCCGTAGACCCCACAGCATTTAGTGGTTCATTCTTCCGCCATTAATCCCATGCTAAAAGTAAATTAAGTTCATCTGCAACAATATACTTCCTCTAGATTAAATTTCTCACCTTAAATTTTACGTTATAAATCTTACGCCTTTAATTAATCCCAACTGGGTTGGCCGTTATCTATTCTGGAAATCCTTGTAATTCTCCGCTGGAAGCACAGAGGGAGAATTTCGAATTGCCTTTAAGGTAGACAATAGACTCAGAAGTTTATTAATCCCACTTTACATGCTTAATTAATATATCTAGCTCATATCTCAGCAGCTGAATTTAGTGGATTTTTTGTCGTTAATTCTTTTTGAAGACTCACTCCGTGCTCAAATTTTAAATATAATACTAAAGTAGAAAGCATTTTTCCCCTCTTAATCATAGTCACCAGTTTCCGGCACTACTACTTCCTCCAAAAATAACTAGTAGCTATTTTTTGTAATGAAAAACGTATTTTCTATTTTAATTTAAACCAATATTTTAATGATCAGATAAAAAAAAATAACGAGATCAATAAGAAAATGACTGATTAATTAATGATTTTTGTCTACATTTTAGAGGATGAATCAGCATATTTCTAAACAACAAAAAAACATTTTAAAAAAGTACTTTTAATTGGAGTTTTACTTTTATACTAAAAATCTCAGAAATATCCCTGGTCTACTGACAAATCGGAAGACACCCACACCCAATTAGTGAAAGGTTTACTGAACTAGAAGAGAATTAAACCCTTAGCCTCAGTATACCACTTTTCGACGGTATTTATACTATATTTGTATTTTAATTCAAGAGAAATTACTTTATAAACTTTAATAATTAATTTTAAACATTTCATTCAGTCTATGACAGGTCAAGGATGTTTAATTTAGTACATTATACTTTTTTTTTTTACAATGTGCTGTGTTTACAATGTGTTTACCATTTTTTTTCTTAGGCCCGATAATTTGTAGGTAAAATAAGTCCTCTAATACAATATCTCCTAAAGGAGGATAATTGAGATAAATAATATCATATGTAATATGTACAATATTACATTTACTCTCTCATACATCATTACAATATATACACATTTGATGTGTAAATACATACAAAGGCTAGGGGTTTATTTATATTATAAACAAAACCGTTTGAGATCCACCAAAAGGTAGAAAAATCTTACGAATACGAAACTCATGAAATAGCATAAATACTAAATATTCAGAGAACAAAAAGGTTAAGTGATGAAATCATTGTGCTTTATTAAATGCTAGAGGCTCTTGCAAAGTTAAATATCTCGAGAGAAAAATATGGAGTTTTTTCCGCCATGAAAATATAGACGATTTATGCTAATTTGAGAACACTCCAACTGCTTAAAGAGATCCCGAGTATCAGCTCTCAGGAAAGATCAGTCAAAAATTACCCTAATGCTTGTTTTTCTTAACCGGCCGAAAACACGGGTTTTTTTCTACTTCTTACATGAAAATTTTTCATCATGAAAACGATGTCATTTGAAAGACGGGGAAGAAAGTTTGATGAAAAAGAAATATTGAAGCTATTGTTTCTCTAAGCTGGATACATATCTTCTTTTTATACCCCCCCCTTCTTTTGATTGGCTCCAGATACTTATTTAAGTATTTTTCCTCCTATTTCAAAAGAAACATTTTCTCCATTTCACATGAACTAATGCAATTCGAACTGAAATGTAAGCGATCTCAGTCCTATTTGTCTTGAAGATTCTTTCAGGAATTTGTTTGTTTTCTCGAGAATTGTGGCTCTGCTTCATTTAATACCAAACGTAGAACATTTTGGAAAAAGTCAAAAAACCTATTAGATATGGATTGTTTTCTCCTAGTTTTAAATGGTAACTTGTTTGGAATCGTTCGTTCAAATGTCTTCATGGTACGCTACTATGCCAGAAAACCAAGTTGAGCAATTAGAATCCACATCTGGCTCTGCGGAAATATTGGATTAAGGTTATTTAGTCTAAAAAAACAACAACTTTATTTGGCTAAAATTAAAACCTGCCACTTTGGGCAATAAGTAATTGTGATAAATGTTTTCATTCATAACTTATTTACAATTTACATTCACTCGCTCATTCATACAGTATTTACAAACAGCCCAGATACCTCCCAAATCCACATGGTTGACATCTCCCTCAAGTGCGAAAGAGGAAGTGGAGTCATGAGAAGCCACGCTCCTCCGTCAGCGTTACCGGATACGAGTCAGTGGAGGCTGGCGAAGAGCGCGAGAGCCACATAAATGATAGGAGAAAATGGTCATTGCCAGGACTCCCACTGTCACGCATGTTTAGCAGGTCATGAGGCCACTGGTGTTTTAGTCTCCGAGGAGGGGATTATAGGGATGAGTGGTGCAGTGCAATGACTGTGCTAGGGGATTAGGGTGGTTTGATAGGTTACTATAGAATTTCATGAACTTGGAAGGGATGAGTTCAAGAATGTAGAATATATTATGAAGGGTTTTGTTGCTGACATAATAAGGGGCATTTACTATCATTCTCAAGACTTGATACGCTTGATGTTCGACTTTTTTGGTGTCTCCCATAGCTCTATTCCGTGTGTCCAGATTGGCTTAAGTACAACTTTGTAAATTAGTAATATTTAGTCTAAAACATAAATTTAGAGAGCAAGGCTTGCCAAACTGAAAACTGTGTAGTTGTGCAAAACAAATGCTTATCACACCAATAATGACCTAATGAACGAGAAATGATAAGACAAACTAAGACTCAATGCAAGTACAATTATCCTATTAAGAGCTTAATGGGACTTATTCCATGAATATTATGGTGTGGGTTTATATATAGTTATTATATGGCTCTCTAATTACAATGAAATGAAAGTAATTCTTCTTAGAAATGTCTGGTCCCTCTCTAAAACAGAAGTTACCTGACATCTTTAGGTAATACACAGCTACATTAACGTAATCTAAGGAGACATGAATCCATTACATGTTAATATATTATTTAATTTAGTTATATTACCTCGTGTGATGATAATCATGAAAACACTTGTTTATAACTTTTAAATGTATTATGCCATCATGACTACAGTCACTGGAAGTTGAATGCCTCTCGCCAATTGTGCCAGACAATGGGAAACACAGTGGTGTGATTTGATGAATATTTGATGAGGGCTCGAGCACAGTCTGCTCGGGACAAGATTGTGTATTGCCTTATTGTGCATTAACGACACAATTTATATCGAATACATTATTAAAAAATTAAAAGTAAAAAATAATTTAACCATTACAATGTAATGTCATAATTTACTTTAGGCCAAACAAAACTAAGTTTTTTAAATTGATATAAAATAGGACATGGTAAATATTTGCTCTATAAGTCAAATGGGTATTTAATCATTTGATAAATATCGTTAAAATTAATCATCATGTTTTAATCAATATGTATCACCTGATGAAGTCAAATCAACCTCTAGCATATAAAATTATAAAATATCGTCTGTAATAAACTTATTACTTATTATTATTATGTTTACCATTATATTGTTTTAACCATGTTTCATATATCTATAAAAAATGTGTAAATAATTTCTGATCAATTAATTTTACTATAGATGCTGACATGAAATATTATTGCTGTCCTTTTGTATTTTGTTTTTTTTTAGCCGAAGATGACAGCGCAGAATATTTAAAAGATCTCGTATGATAATTAATATTTTATTATTTTTTATTAATTAAAAATTTTATATTTAGTTTTAGTTTTTAGTGGTAGTATTGTTCAAAACACACAAAAAATATCAAATATAACTATTTTATGTAACTGTACAAAGCCATTCCTTAAGAATCCCTGAGTCTAGTACACAAGTGAAATTCATTATTTTCTGTTCTCATAAACATAATACATTATGCTGTATCATTACGATAAAAATAAGGTTTTCACTAAGAAGCACATTTTCAGAATGTTGCATACCACAATAAAAATAAGGTTGTGATTGAATATCGTTTCAAAAGCTAACAAACAGCCAACAGGCATATCCACAAGGTTGTCACCTCCCACGCATGCAAAAGAGGAAGAAGAGTCTTGGGAAGTCCCCCACGCTCCTACTTCAGCTGCGTCACCGGATACAAGCCAGTGGAGGCTGACGAAGAGCGCGAGAGCCACATACTGTCAGGACATGATTGGAGAGATTGGCCATTGCCAGGACTCCCACTGTCACGCATGTATAGCATGTCATGAAGCCACTGCCGTCTCCGAGGATGATTATTGGGATGAGTGGTGCAGTGCAATGACTGTGCTAGGGGATTAGGGTGATTGGATAGGTTACTTTGGAATTTCATGAACTTGTAAGGGATGAATTCAAGATTGTAGAGTATATTAAGATCGTTATAAAGGGTTCTGTTGCTGACGTAATAAGGGGCATTTACTATAGTTCTCAGGACTTTTGATTAAAAGGATTGGATACGCTTTATGTTTGACTTGTTTGCTGTCCCCCATAGCTCTATTCCGTATGTCCCGATTGGCTTAACTACAACTTTGTAAATGAGTAAATAAAGAATACCATATAGATAAATTATTTTACACTGTAGCGACCGCTAACTACATCAGGTTAATCACCCTATACTCTATTGCATATATATTGTAAGCAAAAGTAAATAACATGAACTAAATGTATTATAGACAAATGTAAATAACATGAACAAATATAAATCATTGTAAATGTGTTAAGCAATAAAAGACGGGGCCAAGCAAGTCATACTAGAAGGGTAATCAGCTGTCAGTCAGGTACCCGCAGGGCCTAAACGCCAGATGAGTTCATAAACAACACTTTTGCAAGAGTGAACGCAGGTCATAAACAACCCTTTTGCAGCCTCTATACCTCCAGGGGACAGGGGCTGGTTGTGCAATTAGGCGGCGGTCACGGTTCCTTACCACATGCGTGGGAACCAACCGCCGGCCTAGGCAATCCTTGCAGCCCCCCCCCCCCAGTAGAGAGGGTACTTAAGGCAGGCTCCTGGCCCTGTTAATTAGTCTCTCGTGACCTTTACTCGTTGACGCTTGGTTTCCGCTCGAGCCCTGAAAACTTGACTAATTCTATATGAAAAACCTCTGTACCTCTTCTCTTGAACATAGTGCCTTGTCGGGGCACATACCTATCAAAAATGGAGTCAGATAGTAACGCCATCATGGAACGTTTGTCCAGGTTATAAACTCGAACAATCCGCACTTGTCACCAGGGCTAGGGTGACCAGGCACCCCCCTAGTGCTGACCCGACATACACAAAACAAATAACCGGAGAAAAGTTTTTTCTTCGTATATCAAACATTCCATTCGTGACTATGATGTTCGTGTGAGGCTTATGAATGATCTAATTGTCATGTCAATTTCTCGTGAATAGACCAAATTATAAACGCTACACTATTGCATACATTCGCGTCGCACAAGTGAACGAACATCCACGATGTATAAACACATGACTGTTTGTTATTATGTCTGTGAAGATGGTGGCTGCCAAACACTATCAAGCATTGGTTTATTATTGTTCAGAAGGTATTGTATTTAATGCGACTCGTGTCCTTGTGAAGAAATCACATCGATGAAATACAAAAGGACAGACCCGAGCCTATTTCGCGGAAAAAGCCTCGGCCCGGCGTAACCTGATATTGCCCACTGAGTCATCGCCATTGGGCTACACCACTTCGAGGAGATTTTCCACTTCACAGGGTCCGCTGCGATCCACCTCAGAAAAAAAATAGAAAAACTCTACGGTCTACGTCAAAACCTTATCGAACGTTTTGTACATCAATTTCTTTTTCTTATTTCCTTCAGACATTATCCTCGAACTGTAGATGGTTTATTTTTCCAGTCAAATTCTTATTTACTGCTGAGCAATAATCACGAACATTCTTCATATACGTTTATAAAACCTTCCACTGTTCTAAACCTGTTATTGAAAAAATAAAAATTCACTTGAATTTCAGACATATACATCACTTACCTAAAGTTTTTAACCTTCCCGGTATTGAGCTAACAAACCAACCGACTGAAAACTTTGATTAAATTTAAACTACATTAATAACGTTTAAATAAAAATCCAAATATATAATGCTGTAATATCAAATGGTAAATTATACGCAATATGTTGGTAAACTTAAGAACTGCCACGGTAACAGAATCTACTGAAATTATTCCTAACTAACAAATTAAAATGAAGACATCCCTCCACACCAAGGGTTCTTCTTCCCTCTTTAGTAATTTTTGTAGATTGTAAGTCCTATGTCCTCCAAGTTTGGTGTGAATTAGTCCAGGTATTCTAGAATTATGATGGATTACATTCATGCACACTCAATTTATAGTGACTTTCATTTATTAATATTAATTAATATATAAACAAAAACAACTACTTCAAATCAATGAATCATTTCTTAAAATTATATTAACAAAGTCAGATGATCCTCAGGGAAAAGATATAAAATTTCTGTAAAATGGTGATTATTTCGTGTTGGAACGTAACAACATAATAAAACTTTAAAAAAAAAAAATTTTTAACCATGACCACAGTTGTAAATATTTTCAAAAAGTGGTCATTAATCTGATTTTATGTTTTTTTGATTATGGTCTACTAACTACTAATACAATAAACATATTCTTAAACAACACGACACCTTTAGTTTGATGCCTTCTACATTACAGTAAGGAAAAAATATTTTTTTTTTTTTTACACGTAACTAATTAATTAATGACAATTGTTACTTTTTATAGAATTATTATTTTGAACACCATCGGGGCATCAAATGGACTTTTATGTAAAATATGCCTCCTAACAAAAAAATATCCGGTTGAGTTCACGTTTTGACAAAATTTTGATGACTTTATGTAACTACACATTATTAATCAGCGTGACAAAATCTTTATTTTGAAACCCTTCTCAATAGGTAGGAATTTCGTTTTAATTATCAAGTTATTACTTAACTTAACAGGTAACTTCTTATAGTTTTAAGCAATAATATCCCAAAAGGTCCCAATCCAAAATACTTATTATCAAGGACTCAAAATCAAAGACGTCTGAGATTCTTTATAAGCTTTTCATGATCCTGGTTTTTCAACTATTATCATCCAGAAATCAAAAATCTACCCTCCCAAAGACCATTCTTATAAAAAATATTACATAAACCATGGTGGGTTAGAATTGGGAATGTGATTTTAATTATTTTTTTTGTAATTATAAATGATAACTTCATGGCACCTTAACATTGAAAAACAGAAAATTAATTCAGGTGTCGTCCATTTCCCTCGCTGTCCACCTCTGAGCCCATCAGGTATATTGTGTAAAATCTTCACAAGAGTTTGGCAAAATTGATTTCGTATTAATAATCTTATGATTATAGTTTGTCAAATTACATATCTGTTAATCAGATCAAAGAGGTCTTTAATTTGGTTCCCAGCATAAAACACATATTTATTGTATTTAAACCAATTAATTGGTTAATGACGATTATTTAATGTTTAATGGGTTCACAATTTCACGAGGAATCTCTTTGTTTTTTCTTGTCTCTAGCGTTGATAGTGGACTCATAGTGATCAGACCAGATAGACAGGCAAACAAGATTGAAACCCAGTTTTTTATTTTAAACGAAACAAATAAAATGAATATATATAAAAATTTTCACAAACATATAAGGTAAAATTAAATTAGAAAAAAAGTAAAAAAAATAAATAAAGAAAACAATATTTCAAATTTGAACTATTTATTCTCCATCGCACTTAGTAGTTGGTTTTTCTGCCACCAGTGTTTTCTCCTTTGTACAGTTTATTGATGCAGTTGACACGTCAATAGCTAATGCATAGTTTTGTGTGACCTATATGTACCTGTCGTCAGGGTTACTGTCTCATGTTGATGTATCTGTCAGTTTTAGTTTCTACAGGTAAGAATGCACTTGTGTTTGTATATCTTTTCAACCCTTCAGTGGTGTGACGTGTATGGGAAGAAGTGGGAAGGCACAGCTGTGTTTTATTCGTAGAGGTTTTTCTTTTAGTTGCATCACTACAAGTGTACCTCTGCGATGACAGCATGTATATACAACTGGCTGGCATATGTGAAAATCTTTCGTCCCTCCACATGACATCCAACATTTCCCATCTCCTTTCTTACAGTTCAAGGAAACTGATGCGGTTTTGACATGATTCATTCGTGACCAATACAAAAAATAATACGCCATGACCGAATGAAAATCGTGTATCGCAATTTCTGTTAAAAGTAATATATCTGATAAATTAGAAATTAAACAAATAAATGAGATATACAAAAACATCTTCTTTCTCACTGAAATGAATTAAAAGTAATGTCACAGACTCTGGAGGTTTGTATTAATAAGTACTACATCCCAAAGACAATAATTCGTGTAGAAGCCCACTCTGTCATAAATGGACATGCGTGGCTTGTGACTGTTGCAGACAACCAAAATTGTGTTTCATCACTAAAGTAGAAAGAAACATAAACCAAAATTTCCAAAAAGTAATCCTCTGGAGGTTTAAATAAGACATAATACAGATCTTCCCGAAAACAGCATATTTCATGGAGTGATCTGCACGACTATAAAAAATTTAAGCTAACCACCCAAATAGACAAGCAAAAACTATGTTACATCTTAGAGACAAGCAATAAAACAATGTCACATATAAATTAATTATATTTATAAAATATAAAGGCAAATATGGAAGGAGGCAGTCTGATGATGTAACTGAAAAAGGTGCTACGTTGCCCCCGTGATCATCATATTTACAAAATGTAATATAATGGAAAATGACAAAAACTGGGTGAATCGGAGGAACGTGTGGAGATAGCCCTGAAAAAACCAACCAGAACAAAGAGTAATGGAAGAGATTGCGAGACCGAACACAGGTTCTCCAATAACAATAAGATTGATTATAACAGTTTGCAGGCAACAGAAGGATTTATTTTATATATAATACTATATTGCTTTAAGTAACGTTGGTTAATGGTACGTATATATTATACAAATATACACAATCAATTTATTGCATATATTTTAATGTCTAGAACTTTCATTTATTTTTTATCAGTAATTTTTTTTAATAACACAATGTAACATAAAATCTAGTAGGAATAGAATGTAAAAAAACACCATCGTCCGTATAATATTTTATTCTATTCTATTTATGGTATACAGCTTATACCGAGCTTGTTGGAAGTGATGAAATTTCAGATTTATTTAATTTGATGAAATCTTTAAAGTAAGATCTTATTGTTAACAAACACTAACACAATGGCTATTAAATTAATCTGTAGACATTTCTCTTTCATTTTCATGATATATCTTTCAGTTTATTGTCAACTGTTGAAGTCTTCGTGTAAGTTTTTACTATGAATGGGATCTGAGCATTTAAGAGCTCCAAAGCGTTTCGAAACATAAATATGGCTTTTGGTGATGGCATAGTTAATGAAAGAACTGTATATATGCAAGTATCGAAAATGAATTTCATGGAAGGCCAGAAAATGAATTAAAGCCTTTAGTAGAGGCCAATCCACATCAGACAAGAAGAGTACTTTCAAAACATTTATACGCCAGCCCTACTTCTGTTTACGACTCCTTCATGGTATTAGGAAAACATAAAAAATGGATCAGTGGGTGCCACATTATATGATGCCAAACTTATATGACATATTTGTCAGCTTACTTGAAAAAAAAATCTACGACATCTGAAAATATAGGTTTTACCACAGACATAATCACGAGACTTGTCACCTACTGAATATCATTTCTCAGATCCTTTGACGCATTTAAAAAAAAAACGGGTTATTAAAAAATAAAAACGAGGTAAAATTTTCATTTGTCGAATTAATTGATTCAAAGCCAAAACGTTTTTTAGAACAAGGGATAGAAAAACTTTTTTTGAGTTTGGAGTATTGAAGGTAAAGCAAGTTATTTTGAACAAAAATAATATCGATTGTTTTTTCTTCCGCTTCCTCCATGCCCTAGGAACTGACATTTCAGTCACTTCAACTCGATAGTATAAAATACAGTCGGAATTCCACGTGAGTATTTCAGTTGTTTACAGCCTTATAATTATAGTCATATCTTATACTTAACGCTTTTCAAATTGTGAATAGTTTTAAGTCATACCATCATATCAGGTACAGAAGATTTTTGTATTTGTAAATTCTTTAATTTGTATGGTCTTATAACCTTGTTTCTGAATTCTATGGACAAAGGAACCAGCAATATTTAACATTGGTTTTATTTTTTAGATTTTAATCTTGTCACACGCTTTACTTGAGGGCTCAAAGTATAATAACTTATATAAATATTGTATGATATTATATAATATTGTATGTAAGTATAGATTACACCTATTTAGGAAGTTAAAAATTGATTTCATTTTTTGTGTGGTTTTCGATGAATTTTACTATTTTTGATGCTCCGATAATTCTTTTGTAAAAATTATTGATGCCATGAGACACAAGACACCTTAGGAGTTTTGTTTATGATTTGCTGTTCTATTTTTACGAGTTTATATGGCCTTATTCTTCATATATTATAATTACCTTTATTCTTGTGGATTTAATGTGATCGTTTTTATTTGTGATTGAGGTTAGTTGTATATAGATTTAAATGCGTGTGTTTGATGTGAAATTGTATTTAAAAAACAATTGAGTCTACTTGGCCGCAGGCCGATTCTGGATTGATGCCCATAGCCTACAATGTGTTAAGATATTGTTGATTTGTTCAAGTAATCCGCCAGTCAGACGCATTACACAATGTTCTACTACTTTGATTTTGGACACTTCAAAATATTCGGCATAACTAAACCTCAATTCCTACAGAGCTGTCAATGATCATTTTGTAAATAATTACCATTTGAAGAGACAATTGCGAGAAATCTTCATGCGTTTTGTAAATAACTAATAATAAACACTTCACCGCTAATGGAAGCAAATCTGATAAAAACCCAAGGGCTCATTCAACGTTACTTCCCAATAGGGTAGTTGAATCAACCAAAACGGGTCAATTGATTAAACTGTAAAAGGTGAACTTTTCCCGTAAAAGGCTCAACCGAAAGAAAACTTTCTGAAAGGGCTCGGTGGTAAATGCGTTAGTTCTTTCAATGGTGTTGTGTGTCTTGAATTTCAGAAGCTTTGCCACTTGTCAAATTAAGGCGTGTTCCTGAAAGTGATTAATTATTCCTCTTTTATTTGCTAACTCAAAACATTTCAACAGAACAAACACAAACAAAGTTAAACAACCACTTACCATTCTGAAACGTCGGAACCAGTATCATTTCAACTTGCGACGGGTGAAATTCTATAAACTTATATCAATTGAGACGAATATAGCTACATTGGTTTTTCTTTCTAGCCCCTTTACATTTACACATAATTATATTCAATTATAGATCCTCAGGCGGATCTATGATATTTACAAATTATTTTTGTATTTCCTGTAGCGTCGCTACATTATATACAGGCGTTGTTATTTTCTAAAAATTATATAATGAACAAACAAGTACAATGATATACATTATACGTGACTGGACTAAACTGACTAATAAAGTTGATGGGGCTCACTTTTTTGATCAACCTTAAAACTAACTTACATACTAATTGTTAACCTAATTTTTCCCCGGCGGTCTGTTGCCATCGATGCGGGAGGGTCGTAGTGTTAAACACTGGGTTTGTCAGGTGCTGCAACAATTCCAAAAACTTAATGTGTCTCCGGCGGATGAGCTCACCCACCGACGACACACCAAGCAACGGGTGGAGGTCAGCGTTCTTTAACCTCTCAAGAGAGGTATGTCGGCCCACTTTTCTCATGATCCCATTCTGGAAATGTTGGAGACATTTGGCTGTATTATCAGTCAAGTGGGTAAATAGCGGGGCACCGTACAGCAGAGCTGGCCGGAGGACACATTTATAGATCATCTGTTTGAGACAAAGCAACAGGTTGGGAGAAGTTAGCAATTGCGATAGCCGGTAAGACCTTTGTCGTACTTTTTCTATTTTATTACTAAAATTAGTAGAGAAATGGAGATTTCTATCCATTTTTATATATTGCATGTAGAAATGATTGAAACAAATGATAGCTACTTTTTTTTTTTTTTTCTTCATAGCCCCTTTAAATTTACAGATAATTATATATAATTATAGATCCCTAGGCGAATCTATTTACAAATTATTTTGTATTTCCTGTAGCATCACTACGTTATATACAGGTTTTGTTATTTTATAGAAATTATATAATGTATAAACAAGTATAATGACATAAATTATACGTGACTTGACGAAACTGACTAATAAGGTGATGGGGCTCACCTTTTTGAATGATAGCTACATGTGATATGAACACAAATAAAACAACTTAAGTATATAGATAGTGTAGGTAGGAAGTCAGAGTTATCAAAAGTATATGCTAGCATTCAGATTATATATTTTAAGTTAGTAATTTCATGTTTTCTGTGTTAGTGTAACATTTAACGTTATTAGGTTAAATAAAACAAAATATGACTTCTTTAGTACACAGTACTATTATATTTCGTTTCTTTTTTTACTCCTTTCTTTGTTATAAAGAGTTTCATATTTACTTTCGTTTGTATTTCGTATTTGTTCCAAATCCTTGCTTGCTTTCCCTTCTACTTCATTAATCGGTTCTTATTTATGGATGGTTCCGGAAACCAATTTTAATTATTAATATTGGTTCTTATACCTTTTGCCTTTAGTGCAGTAGTATTATCTGAGGATTGAACGTTTTTAAAAAATAATTGAAGGGTAAATACAAAATTTTAACATTTTTACTACTCAAATAAATGCCTTCTTTATGGCGGCAGTAAAACTCAAAATTAAAGCAATTTGATTATTTTAGGATGGTTTAACGACTTGTTTTATGGACTAATTCGTGATTCATGGTGACATTTCTGATGCGTGATCAATATCTGTACAGTCAGTGGTTCTACGGTGACAAAACCTTTTTTATCTCATGCCAAAGTTTCTTAAAAACTTTATAATTGTGAAACCACCTTGTTTTAATTTTAAATTTTTAGCTCTCTAAACTTCATTTTGGAAAAAAATTTTAAGACACCATTTAACGGTCACTGAACCGTATGGACAAATTATAAAATGAATTGTTAATAATCCTGTAAGATTTGAGAGTCTGACTTCTCTCTGGAACTCTCTCCCTCCTAATATCCGACATGCATCAGCCTTAAGTGCCTTCAAACCACTCCTATTCCAACACACACAGATGTTTGCTAGTTTGGTAACTATTCATTTCTTTGTACTTTTTTATTTAATTTAATTTATGTAGATATATAAATAGTTTACCGTTCTCCTTTTTATTTGCTACATTCACCAGGAATACTAATATAATATTCTACATACAATATGTATGTGTTAGTTATAGTGTTGTCTTTTAATTTAATTGGCATTATTAGTTTTTTAATTTACTTTGTGAACTACCATTATTCCTAGAGGACTTCGTACCCAGAATAAAGTTTTGATATCTTACCTACCTATCTATATACCTAGTGATAAAACTTTATTGAATAGTTTCTAGTAGTAATAGTGAAAAGTGAGATTGCTGACCTGCCTGAGGTTCTCAGAAGGCCACTTCTCCTCGCAGTAGTAGAGCCCGTGGTCGGGCCTGTGGTTCATGTAGAGCCCGTATGGTATGGTGACCAGCAAGGAGAAGAACCAGATGCAGAGGATGATAGAGAGGCAAGTGGTGAGCTTCATCCGTGGCTTGAAGGGATAGATGATGACGAAGAAGCGGTCGACTGCTATCGAAGTCAGCGTCAGGGTGGAGATGTACACGGAAGTGCCCTGAGCGTAGGCCACCAGGTGGCACAGTGCTCCGCCGAAGATCCACCGACCTGCAACACACAAGGGTTTATCATAATATGTACAATAAGCAACAAAACCCTTCATAACAATCTTAATTTACCTTACATTCTGGAACACATCCCTTCCAAGTTTATTCAATTTTATAGTAACCTATCTAACCACCCTAGTCTCGTAGCACAGTCATGGCACTGCACCATTCATCCCAATAATCCTCCTCGGAGACTGAAACGGCAGTTGCTTCGTGACCTGCTATAAATGCGTGACAGTGGGAGTCCTGGCAATGACCAGTTTATCTAATCATGTCCTGAGCGTCTGTGGCTCTCACGTTCTTGGTCAGCCTCCACGAGCTGGTATCTGGCGACTTGGCTGCACAGGAGCATGGCAGACTTCCCAAGACTCCGCTTCCTCTTTCGCACGGGAGGGAGGTTACTACCATGTGGATTTGGGAGGCTTCTAGGCTGTTTGTAAATACTGTACAATTGAGCGAATATGTACAATACCTTATTATAATAGCTACTAATAGGATTTTAACATCTTTAGTGGGTGTAACAAAATCGATCATTGGAGGAATACAATTTAATCTTCTTTAACTAATACCACTCGTAAAAAAAACAACACAATGCTGTATATGAAAAGAGAATCATTCATAAATGAAACCAATAGAAAAACCTCTTGAAAGCATAGAAACCAATAAGACGTAATATAAGAAGAAAACAGAAGTAAGGTTACACGTGGGCTTTGTAGACAACCGGCGGTCCCCGGGCTAGTCGTTAGATAAGGCTCGTTCACTCAGCGATTCATGCACATCGATTGACGCATTTATTGTCTGAGAATAAATAGTAGTCTCATAGGCAGACAAATAACACACTTTAATGTAACCCTTTTATTATGCACACTGAACCTGAACCTCAACATCCGAGAGAACCTCTCACACACCATCGGTGTCGCCAATGCCACCTGTATTCCAATGATAATAATATATATACAAAGTACTCTCATATATTGAATAGCCATAAGCCATCACCGAGTCGTTTATGAACGTCGGCATAGCTCGCCAATAAATACCCACCTTGGCTATAAACGCCTCACTATGCTGATACACCATGAAATCTTGAACAATTATGTCAATATGTAATGAAGGATACTGATTCATTCCGTGCCTAATGTGTTCTCACACTTCGGAATTAACACTTTTTACGTTTTTTATGGAGCTCTATGACTTAAGCAAACCAAGTTTAACCATCGGAGTCGTGAAACCCTATTATCATTATACTATGGTGTCGGGCTCAGATATGTGGGACGCTCGGAAACGCCCACCACGGGCTAGGGTCACTACAACCTCTTAGCCACCGTCCGGCGTGCTTCAGGAAAGAGATAGAGTGGGTGAACCTGTAGTCGTTCACCCTGGCTGCCGGCCTACTGCGGAGAGCTTAATTCGTTTTGATCTGACTATATAAGATCTTAGAAGGTGTGCCCCGACAGTGCACTATACTCAGGAGACGAGGGACAGAGTAGGTTTATACGTAGTTTATGTGGTCTTGGAATGACCACGAATTCACACTCGGTGCCTAAGGGTTGGCGAAAACCGTCAGGATCACAAAGGCGAGTGTAAACCGGAGAGAAGCAGACTGGATTGCCGTGGAAGATGCTACTAGGTAAGTTTGTAGGGCCACGGCAACCGTCATCCACGAGGGAGAGGTCTCTCCCAAGGAGGTGCTAGTTTTAGCAAGACGAAGGCAGAGATTCCCAATAGGAAGGTGTGGGGTCTGACAACGCCGGACTAAAACATAGCGAGGTTAGGAGAGAGAGACGCAGAAGTAGTTGAATGAGAAGGCCATGGTTTTGAGTAGAGCAGCAAACGCCAGTGCAGAGAGAGAGGAAAGTGTAGTGTTCCAAGTGACGGTCCGGTTCGTTATGTTGTATAATGTTGTCTAATGCCGCTGCTTATATAGTCGGCCTGTGGGGATGGATGGGTCCCCACCTGCGGTTGTTTGCCCCCACTAGTTCCTCCCCCCACTCTCACTTACGTCATAACCTTTATTAAACATAATAAAACATAGATACATATTTTCTGATACGAGAAGAGGGGAACTTATAATTATTTGTTATTAAGAGGTGGCCACAACATATGGTGTGGGGACTGGCCGAGCACGTAGACTGGTGTTTCAGCTTCTCTGCGACTGGAGGAGGGTCCTACATGCTGGACTCCGGCTCCAGGAACACCGCAGAGGGGCTCAGTTGAGCTTAATTGCGTCAGACCGTTCAATTTTGTCAATTAAACATTCAAGAATCTGATGAGTATTTGGATCTGGTAGTAATTTTGTTTTCTTTTTAACTACTAAAAGATCGATCATCACATAAAAGAAAGATTAATTACCGGTAAAATGGATTATCTAGCAATCCCATTTAAACTCAGAGGTTAGACTGAACGGCTGTGAGTTGAGATAAAATGCAAATGAAGCTAATGCAATGTCTTTATAGACTTATAAGATAATCGCCTCTATCAATTCCATACTAAATCTCATGTTGAAAGCCTGGCTGCGGGTTATATTAATAAATGTACACCTCTCTCTGGTCTAACCACAATTTATTTTACAATGATTTGAGGCTACACCGCCCTTTTCAAGCATTTGATAATGAAGTGCTTGTATAAAATAAATTTGGATAGAACACAGAGAAAGTGTATGGTTTTTTAAGTTTTATTTTTTTTTTTAGTAAACCTGTGTTTGTTCTTGAGATGCCTATTTCTCTAAATTATTAATTGCCCCTAAAGATTATGGCTGAGAATGCATTTAATTAACAATTAATGGCTTTCATATTCAAATAAATCTTGATTTGAAAAATAATATTCCCTAATGGTAATTCGATAATGTAAATTGGAACAGAGAAGAAATCTGATATGAAAGTGAATGGCTGTCTGAGGAACGTTAAAACAGATCTCGCAGCAACAACACAAGGAAGATTATCCTAAAAACGTAATAAATGTAGCACAATGCTACATTTATGTAATTGCCAATGTCGATGTATTCAGGATAATTTATGATAAGTATTCTAGTTCATTTAATGATATATTTTTAGTGTATAGATAAATATTATAACGCTAAGAATATTATAATACTAATATTATATATAATGCTGACAGTAGAAGGAGCAGAACTGTATACCTGCCTCGTGACTTCATTGAAGTCACTGATGGTTCCTGATAATTTTAAGTAAGCAACCGCATCTCTCCAATACATCCCCACTTCCCAGAATCTTATCCTTTTCTAACACATATATGTCTAAGCTTTAACCCCAGACCCCACTCGTGCCTAGACATTCCACCCAGTATGTAGTAACGTAGCTGTTAATATTTGTATATACCAGTGTTTTGATTGTACTTCATAATAAAGCTTTTCTTTCTTTTCTTTTAAAAGACTCTCCTCTACAAAGATATTTTTTTCTTTTTTTTTTTCTTTCATAGCCCCTTTGAATTTACAGATAATTATAGATCATTTCAACTTGAGGAATAGAAATATTTTGCAATGGGTGAAATTCTATAAACTTTCATTAAATGAGACGAATATAGCTACATTTTTTTTCTTTCATATCCCCTTTGAATTTACAGATAATTATATACAATTATAGATCCTCAGGCCAATCTATTTACAAATTATTTTTGTATTCCCTGTAGCATCGCTAAATTATATACAGGTTTTGTTATTTTATAAAACTTATATAATAAATAAACAAGTATAATGATGCACATTACACGTGACTAGACTAAACTGACTAATAAAGGTGATGGAGCTCACCTTTTTGATCAACCTTAAAACTAACTTACATACTAATTCTTAACCTAATTTTTCCCCGACAGTCTGTTGCCATCGATGCGGGAAGGGTCGTGGGGTCATAGTGTTAAACACTGCGTTTGTCAAGTGCTGCAACGAGTCAAAAAACTTAATGTGTCTCCGGCCGATGAACACACCCACTTTTCGTGGATGTCGGGAGCGAAAACTATTACGAAAAGGGGTATGCCATAGTCCCGTGCGCAGGATGTTGTTCTGGAAGCTCTGGAGTCTAGCAAGATCTACTGATAGCATGTGGGTTCCCAGCCAACGTTTCATACATCAGAACCGTCAAGGAGTTAATTAGGTTTAATTAGTTTTAGGAGAGTTTTAATTAGGTAATCTTATTTGCCAATCAATTGCCTGCTTAAAATTGTTCGTTATTATGCACTTATTCAATATTTGTTTTTCTTATTTTTTTGCTTATTATTTCATCAGCAAATACTTGGGCAAAATTGTATGGTCTGTATCTTAGGAGTAGTACTCTTTAGTAACTCAAGCACATTGGACCATAATGGCCAAACACAAATATATTTTATTACTATGGTGTGCCACCGTATGAAGTGTCTATAGTACATGTTTCAAGTGCTAGCACCTTATTAATTCTGTGTTAAGAACAAGAATTTACTTACAGCTGTTAACTCAGAAACCGAAGGTGGATTAAATATAACTCGAACCGTGAAGAAGTCGGAGGAAGGAAGGATAGCAGCGGATCGCATTTCAAATGAAATGGCTTAGATATTAAAGTGGTCTGTTGAAAAAGTGTCATAATGGACTCTCTATCTTACCGCATCTCTTCCACCATTGCAATAATGGCTTTCCTTTATCACTTGTCTTTTTTTTTTCAGAGTGCCTTTGGCTGAAATGTTTAAATCGATTTTGAACATGGCTTCTTCTTTAAAAAAAAACCCTACTTTTTGACATTCTGCTAAAACTCAAATGGATATTATAAATATGGAAGTCAAGGGCTTTTATTTGACACCCCACTTACTTTAATAAGAAAACATAATAAAGACTGATTGATTAGTGATTGACCCTGCAAGAAATACTTCAACACGATTGTTTTTGTAGATCAACATATTTTTTGTGGCCTTCAAAAATTTTATATCTCTAGCTTGAACAAAAAATTAACACGACGAAGACAGGTCGAACGTACACATACTCTTGTGAAATACATGTTTTCTGATAATGAAGGAATAAAACTAATATTAAAAGACTCGAGCAGCTCATAACCCATTAGTTCCTGAATTATTATTATTTTTCTTTATCTATTTTGATTCAATATAATATTAAAAGTTAAATTTTGGTTTTAAGTCTTATGGTTTTGTAAATTTTGAATGTTACCATATGGTAACGCTAGGCGCTCAAACTTTTATTTATAATTATATTATTGCTATAGGAATATTATCAACATTGCTTATAATATTGTTTTAAACCATCTGGTATGAAATAGCTTAAAGCGCGAAAGACACAACCTTACATTACATGTGCCATATGAATACATCGTGATTCCCCAGTCTTCTCTCTAGCACACCCGCTTTTTCCCCCTTCTCTGTAGACCTCAAGATGGTATGCTCCAAACCTTATGTTGTCCGATGCCGTTGAAGTGGAACCCTCAACTGATTTTGACGCTCGTACAGCACACTTTCCTTCGCTACTATATTTCCCCGTGTAAGTTTTTACTGACTCGCGTGGAAAATCTTGTTGGTTTATTTGGTAGTTTTTCGGGAAAAAAATTTCAAAACTATTCTCAAGAGCCAAATCTAGTAGCCAAGTAAATATCATCCACCGCCGATTTTTTCCACGGTACTAATCCGTTATCATCCGTATAGGTCGATGAACACCTAGCGATACGGTAACGGGCATTGTACCAAACGTGAACAGATTCCATAAATACTTGGAAATAACGTCCAATAACACATTTTTAAAAGGTTTTTGAGTCACTAACGAGAATAACAAGAAAACAATAGCAGGTATAACCTGGGAGTTGTAGACGCCAAAGTTGATCCTACATCGAGAGAAGGTTCCACTGTATTCGTTACACCCAATCATTAAAGGGCAAAGTAATGTATGAATGAGCAAGTGAATGAAAATTGTAAATATGGTATGAATGAGAACATTTATCACAATTACTTATTGCCCAATAAGGCAGATTGTTATTTTATCATAATAAAGTTTTTGTTGAGTTAGTGAAAAAGGACAAAGACGTACCCACATGGTATGTCTATGTCAACCCACGCTACTAATGGATTAAGCAACTGACATATTTTTTTTCTGGATAAGGAATACATATGAAAACTGCTATTGAATGAGAAAAGCATGAACTACAATTCTTCGAAGGATAATGCCTTAGTTGTCAATTTCGGAGACAACTGTTGAATCAGCAGACCAGCAGTAGGCCTTGTGCGCGCTCAGTGTATCCTATCCTATCTTTTCCAGATAGATTTATGGCCTCATAAACTATACGCTATCTTATTACAGCAGCAGAAAGCACTTTGTGAATCTTCCAATGGGCTTTTGTAAGAATATACATCTTATCCCACCATAAAAGGGCTGTTTTCGGCCGTCTACAAAGTAAAAGTGTCGACATACTTGACCCCCTAAATAGTGACAATACTATAAAAACATATTTAAGCTAGAAGTACTGTTGTCCGAAGATAAGTTCAGGTTTAATGGTCTTAAATTAAAAAAAAAACCAAAAACATATATTTTAAACGAGATTTATTAATCAACCTATACTCCGGTACTACTAACATACTTTTTCCAACATGCTAATACGTATCCTTAGAATTAATGAATTCAAAAACGTGATTTATGAATTAAAAAACTTGTCGTTTTTGTAAGAGTGGTTCCAAGTGTGTAGAAAAGAACTGTTAGTCAGTAGAAAAATATCACATCCAAAAAAAAAAAAGGTATTGTTTTGAAATAGGATTACTTAGTGTTGGCATTCATATGTGAGAATCATTTAAAAATAAAGTTTGGGGATCAGATTAATTGTGAGTTGTGTGGTTAGATCCAATGTTACTTAAAAATAATGTTACATTATTATACTAAAATCCTTCTAAAACTCATAGGCAACATGCTCTATGCCTACAATAACCCAAAGAAACGAATCCCGAGAAACTACGGAACCTGACCTACCAGGTTTGTGTTCACATCTGTAAAACCATTCTTAGATCGGAAAATTTTATTCAGAAAGATATGTTTCTATAACTTTTTTTAAAATATATTACCTCCTTCAAAACTTTTATTGTTTACAATGGTTTCGCTCAGCACACATTTATTATAGCTTTGTTCACGACTTAACGCACATATTTTCAATATTCTATCTGAGTTAAAGGGTTTTAAGATATTTCATTAAGGCTTGTAATGTAGCTAACCGGTTCATGGTGTTAAGATACGGGCCCAAAACCCCAGACGTTCTGTTGAGAATTGTATATCACTTGCATCCCTAGTAATAGAAGTGGCCTCCGACAAACTAGATTCGCTTTCGAGTTATTGGATCTGAGATATGTCTAACATTGTCAAGTGTCATATATTGCATCGGATCCGAACAAATGAAAATAGACAAGAACTTTGACATATATCCAGAATAAAAGTTAATAAAATAGAAACTAAAAGAGACACATCTCGTAAACGTTTGTCCCTCCACAATAAACATAAACATTTGAGGAGTACAGTTAGAAACTTCAGTCACGAATCCAGTTGTCATTTAATTTTCAATTATTATAATGTATAATTGTATTTTAATGTCGTCTAGTTTATGTAAGGGGTAAAACTGTAAGGATGTTTGTATCCTTTTTTTAACTTTTAAGAACTTTGTTATAATAAAGTTAAAATCTGTCTCATTTGGAAATAAGTAATTGTGATAAGTGATCACATTCATACCATATTTACAATTTTAATTCACTCGCTCATTCATGCAGTATTTACAAACAGCCTAGAGACCTCCAAAGTCCACACAATTGCCACCTCCCTTGCTTGCAAAAGAGGAAGCGGAGTCTTGGAAAGTCCCTTACGCTCCTCCGTCAGCCACGTCACCGGATAGGATCCAGCAGGGACTGACTAAGAGCGTGAGAGAGAAGTATTCTAGCCCACTGCTACTACTAAACAGGCACAATACGATCTATTACTATATTATAATTTTAGCATATGTTAATTTCTTTTTCTTATGGGCTCGCATTGGGACATATACCGTGCTTTAATTTACCCAGATATTCAAATACTCACTTATTGTAATGAACATAAATATATTTTATTTGTAAGCTATGCCAAATATTTTGGTGACTGTCCTCGGCTAGTCCACATTACTTCTTCTTTTCAGGGCAGGATATGAATCTTC
Source organism: Acanthosoma haemorrhoidale (assembly GCA_930367205.1). Taxonomy (NCBI): domain Eukaryota; kingdom Metazoa; phylum Arthropoda; class Insecta; order Hemiptera; family Acanthosomatidae; genus Acanthosoma; species Acanthosoma haemorrhoidale. Next base: position 105,278,548 of record OV884014.1, on the reverse strand, counting down.
CATCTTTGGCTGACATGTCTTTTAATCATTCTTAAAGACCGGGAAGCCATATTTTTCAATATGTCTAATGTGCAAGCCCCCTATCTACGAGTATCTCAAGTCATGGTGCCCTCCACCGATGTACCGTAACTGTGGACACGCGGAACACTTCCAACCGACATCGCTACCACGCTAAAAGTAAACGGTCCTATCGATGAGACTACACGAATTTTTATATGACTCTTGTGATATTATTACACCAATAATCCTGAACGTAAAACGAACAAATATTCAGGCTGAGCTCCAAACAGACTACGGACATCAAACTGACTGATGATGTGGTGAAGAAACTTTTGGCATGACACAAACAGAAAATAAAGTTAACTTCATGGAACAACTTATTTTTTCCTCCATCTTTTTTTTTGTGTCTGTTGTTCGCATTTGCTATATTTAACGAACACAACTAGGGTTGTTAGCAGTGACGAAAAATCC